>OY660886.1:1510000-2710000 GCA_962446985.1 Xyrichtys novacula
AGCGCCATGTTTGTCCGCTCAGGGCAGCCTGGACTAAAACAAAACACCGTTCAGTTTGTTTACATGCACAGTTAAGTCAAGTCTGGGATCACAGCTGGAATTTGGTAGTTTAACTGGACGACTGTCCAAGTTTATAAACACCGGAAAAAAATCGAATTATTGTTGGAAACATGTCCGCCTCCCTGCCGCCTCAGCTAATTACTACTGGATCATGTCTCGGTTTATTTTAGACCAAAACAATCAACAAAACTCATTAGCAATAGGGGTGGGAATCACCAGAGGCCCCACGATACAATATTTACATGATACTTGGACCACAATACAATATTATCACGATACTTGGGCCATGACATGATATTATCATGATACTCAGGCCATGATATGATATTATGTTAGTTGAGATGGGCCAAAACCCATCTTAGGTTGGTTCTTGATCATCAAACAATGAGCGTGGTCCAGACCTGCTCTTGTTCTTTTGAAAAGCGTCTTGAGATGACGACTGTTGTGAATTGGCGCTATATAAATAAAATTTGATTGATTGATTGATATTATCACAGTACTTGGGCCACAATACAATATGACATTATCACGATACCTGGGCCACGATACAATATTTTCATGATACTTGGGCCACGATATGATATATCCACCATGCTCGGGCCATGACACAATACAATAGTATTCCAATACTCGAGCCACCATAAGATATTTTTGCCATACTTGGGCCACAGAATTATATTTTAACAATACCTGGGCCATGGTATGATATTATCACGATACTTGGGCCACGACTAGATACAATATTATCACGTTACTCATGCCATGATATTATATTATCATGATACTTGGCCGACGATATGATATTATCACAATACTCGGGCCATGACACAATATTATCACGATAATTGGACCATGATACGATATTATCACGATACTTGGGCCACGACTAGATACAATATTATCACGATACTTAAGCCATGATATGATATTTCCATGATACTTGGGCCACGATATGATATTATCACGATACTCGGACCATGACCCAATACAATATTATCACGATACTCGGGCCACCATACGATATTATCACGATACTCGGACCATGACACAATACAATATTATCACGATACTTGGGCCACGATACAATTTTATTGCGATTTTAAACATTTTGCAATACATTGAGTTTTGTGATACAATATCTTGCGATTTATACAGTTTTTTTTAACTGTTTAGCTAATTAATCATTCGTCTTTCCTTCATGTTTGTCTTATTTACACAATATTTTATTTTCATGTCGCACATCTTGCAAATCTCATATATATTTGTTGTACTAACTTTCTCCTGCTCTTTGATGTCACCTCTGCCAACCTCACTGGACAAGCAGTTGATTTTACATTTTTCCATTATCATAGATTTGACTTCATATTAAAAATCAATTTGAAAAAATAGATACTTGGTCAATAAGACAACATGATATATCACCAAACAAAATATCACGATACTCTGCTGTACCGATTTTTTCATGTCAGAGAAAATCGCTTTTGCCACATTGTCAACAGGTAGAGGTGATTTACGCTCGACTCCATTCTGCAGGAGGATCTAGTTTGTTGTCCCTGGCGTTTCATCACTGTTGTTGACAGTTTTAGCCAATCAGAGTCAAGTATTTAACGCCGCCTGATGATAACAAAGCAGAGCGATGATGCCAGATCTGTTATGAAGCTCCTCATTTGAAACCATCACAGTGAAAGAGACAGATGAACACTGACACTGATGTAAACACGGACAACAGGATGTGAATCCCATCAGACGAAATGTCAGGACAACTATTTCTGTCAGATACGATTCTGGGGGTGGGAACGTGTCTGTGCGAGTGTGTTTGTGTGTGTGTGGCCATATGGTATCATGGGAGTAATACCAAAAGAAAACACACACACACACTCAGAGACGGGGCATTGACAAACTGGACTCTTCAGATTGATACCAAATTAGAAACAGTTTTTTTTTCCAAATGGACTGAGAGGATCTTGGCAGGCGGGATGAACCTCTTAACAAGAGAGAGAGAGAGAGCGATAGGGAGCGGCGGAGGGAGAGAGAGATGGCGAAACGTGAGAAAGAAAAGGGGAAAGGATGGATGGAGGAATTAAAATAACTGTAAAAAAAAAGAAGAGGCTGAAATGGATCCTTGGGGACGGAGTGTGTGTGTGCTTGTTGTTTTAGCTGGCGGCCTTGGATTCCTCGTTGACCTTTTCAAAGATAGCAGCTGCTCGTCTCTTCCAGTTTTCAGTTTGGTTTGTGTTCTGGTTCGACCGCGGCCATCTGAAAAACAGATGGAGAGAGAAGGAGAGAGAGAGGGAGAGAGAGAGAGCGGCGGCGGCAGGAGACTCATCGACCCCTCTGGAAGGGAAGAAACCGAGAGGAAAAGTCGAAACGGCTCAACTGAAGTGAAAGAAACGAATTTGGCAAATATATATTTTTTGTTCTACCGACTCTTTCATCCAAATAAAGCCTTCACTTCAACTGAGGAAGAAAGGGGAAAGTAAACCCTGAGTCTGGCTGGGCGGCTTTCTTTAACTTCGGTGCCAAGACAGAAAAAACTCTTTGAATTTAGTTAAAAGGAAGAGTTTTCACAGGAAGTTAGATACTGGTCGACTTTGGACGAAATGTTCTTGAACACATCTAATTAATAAGGGAGGGTTTCATCAAGTGGCCGCTATCGTAGACACAAGCAGAAGTCTGGTCGTGAACGAAACTGTTTTAGATTTTGAAAATACAATCGAACTTTCAACGTCTTCAAATTCCAAAAATCTTCTGAGTCCATCTTTGCTTCTTTTTCAGATTGACCCGCTTTTGGAAATCTACTTCTTGCCGTCAAGGATCGATCAAATTCTGGTCCGTCAATCCACTTCACCTGAGCAGAATCAAGCATCCTTCTCCTTCTCATCTGCGTTCCTGTACCATACAGGATGGTGAGTTCTAGATCTACCTGGGATCTTCTTCAAGTTGGACAAGCCAAGAACACCTCTAAAGGGAGGCTCAACACCCGCCAGGAAAGGTGCAATGCAAACCAGGTGGCAGGTGAAGGCGTGGCGTGATGATCCCCAACGTTGATTGATTGATTGTCCTGATCCAGACACAAACTTTTGAAGATTAATCGGATCTGGATTTCTGGGGCTTTGAATCAGCCAAATACTTTCTCCACAGAGGCCTCGAAAATCCTTTTTTTTAAAATCCAAATGATTCCAATCCTACCGAGAACTTATCCAACAAGGATAATGAATCAAAGATTTTTGCTCTACATCCAACTTATGGTTGTTAAAGGGATATTCCGGCCTAAAACTAATTTAGGGTCAAACACACCGTAACACCGAGTTAGACAAACATGTCGAGAGATGAATGTTGCCGACCGCTTACTTCTCTAGTTATACCAACTTAAGTAACGACCGCAGGATAGCAATACAGAGAGCCACCAAAACGCCACTCTATAGCCACAAATAATGCTCAGAACAGCACCTAACTTCATCAACAGGACATATAGGGTCACAGACATAGTACTAGACACCAAACATCTTTTTAACTTTGCCTGATTTCTTTAGCAAAGAGACTAAACACAACTCACCTACTCTCTTCCAGCAGCCGCTTGTTTGAAGCGAGACCTCAGGCCAGTCCATTACGGACTACAGCGGAGTTTCGCAGCTCAAGGAAGAACATTTATGATAATTTCTTCATGGAAATACAATCAGACCGATCAATATGGTGATAATTACTTCAAGGAAATGACAAAGTAATGATCATAAATGTTCTTCCTTGAGCTGCGACACCCCGCTGTAGTCCGTAATGGACTGGTCTGAGGTCTCGCTACAAGGTGGGGACTTGCTTCCTGGCTCCTGGTTAACGGAAGGCTACTTGGCTAACTAAAACATCAAGATAGTTGAATTTGTGTGAATTCCTTTTGGAAAATTAAGATTAAGAAAAAGATATCGGCATGTTTAGGAAACCTCTGTGAAAGTCGTCTTCATCCAAAATTAACCTCAGCCTTGTCCCGACATCGTCCAGACATGGCACACTCGTGAAAGTAAACAACCAAATTTGGGTGCTCCTACCTCAAAAATTCACACAAGCCAGTGGTCGGGGTGTTACAGGCGATTACTAACGACACAGACCAAACTGAACACAAACAATGACGCCGAAATAGCAACAAGCACCAACATCTCCTCAGGGGAGGAAATGATGGACGGATGGATAGATGGAGATGGAGGCATGGAGCGATGAGACATGAAGGACAGTGTGATAAGCCATCCTCAGGTCGTCGTTACTATCATTTCACAGCCTAAACGTGCAAAGGTCAGCTGTTATTAATGGCAAGCCCTGAGGAATGTGTGTGTGTGAGTGTGTGAGTGTGTATGCAAATCTGTGCGAGACAGTCAGACAGCGAGTGTGAAGTCTTGCATGTCACACCTTTCTGCTCTAAATGCCATACAGCCGACCATTAGTGTCGCTGCTGTTTTGTCCCCACAGGGCTGGAGGCTTCGGGTGCATCTGGATATCTGACCTGACGCCCCCTCGACTGCTTCCGTCTAAAACATGGACCTCAGATCTACTCTGAGGGAGCTTCACAGTGACGAGTTCAACGATGTTGTGGTCTTGTTCAAGAGTAAGGATTAAATGGTATTGGTGCTGCTACAGTTGTGCCAAAGATCATGTACGAGACCCTTGTAAAGAAAGGGAAGGTGATCCTGAAGTCCAAGCTTTTGATTGACTAGTTGATCGACCTTCCAAGCTTTTGATTGACTAGTTGATCGACCTTCCAACCCTCACTTTGGTCATGAGCTTTGAGTCGCAACCCAAAGAAAGAACAACCGAGACGAGTATCCTCTAAGTATCTGGTATTTAACCCCCAATTTCCACCGCATCTGGAACGTCTATGAACAGGCCATATCTGCTGATTGCAGCTGATCGTAACCATTCAAGTTAATGTGTCAATTTCCACCATTTTCTTTCCGTTCTTGTGACACTGGATGAGATCTCACGAGCTCTCGCGTGCTTTCCCTGTGAGTCATAGAATGAGGTCCGCCGATCGCTGTATATAAACGGTGGTGTATATAAACACCCACATCCCACAACCCTGGCCTCTCCTATTATCAAGTTAAGAACAGTTCAATGTATTGACTCTATTTTATTTTGAAAATTAACCGGGTATTTTACCCCGTAACCGCATACAACTTCTGCTGCTGCTCGTACTGCACTGCACTGAATTGATGCGCCGTCTGGCAAAAATAGAGGCCTTGCTTATCTGATCTGGCCGCCGGAGCCTGATGCTGGACAGATTCTGTGGAATCACTCACATTGATTTTAATGCTTGCATATTTGATCCACCTGCTGTGCTGGATCCTGTGTGTTTTGCCTGTAAAACACTCCATGTTACTGGCGGATCGTATTTCACACCATGCAAACGGGCGGAGACGAACAAGTGAAAGGTTTTTAGACGTCATTTCACCCCAATGACACCATGGATGAGGAGATGCTGATTCTAGAAGTCTAGAAATAGATTTCCTCCTCTTGAAGGACACAATCTACTGCTTATATGTCTATGTGGCTGTCTTTATAGAGACAACTCGTCACACGATTGTGCGTAAATCTGCGGGTTCTTGTGGTTTCTCGCCATTACAGCTGTCCGTAATCCGCCACGAAATTCGCCTCACCAACAGATCCAGTGGGAATTGGCTGACGGCGAAAATCGCTGCCGTTACAGAGCAGAGCAGTTCTGGATGTGGTGAAAATTGAGGGTAATCCTTTGCATTGAAAGAACCCACTTGAGGTGGTTCAGGCCTCTGATTGAGATGCCATCCTTTGGAGGTTTTATGGACATGGTCGGCTGGGAAGAGGCTAAACCTGGAGCTCACTGGAGAGATTACAAATCTCATCTGGAATGCCCTCCTTCTGGATCTTCCAGAAGGACCTGACCCCTGACAAGTGGTTTCAAAGGGACACACGGATGCTCTTGCGTAATCGGATGTAGATCTAGAAAGTCCTGAGTCATCATTTTCTCAGGCTTTCTGAGTCACCGTGCCGACCGGAGTCTTTCATACGTTACTTCACGATGGCAAGAATTCATTTCAACTTCCGTTCGCGGACATCGCAGGGGAATTTAGGAGCAGTGATCCAGTATCTCCAGACATGGAAGGTCAAAGGGTCGATGATTACAAACTCTCTACACAGTTTACTCTGTTTCCACCAAAACAATTACAACAATTAGCCAAAAATAAATCGTGGCCAGTGAAGGAGACCGTCTTTCATCAACGCCTCAAAATCCAAGGATGTGAAATCAGCTCTGTCATGCATGTTTTCCAACAGGATAAATCAATTAAACTTCCTAAACTTGAAGAGCATCAAAATGTCACCTTGTTCCGCTCTTTTGCTTCCTCGGACTAGCACAACAAATGCAGAACGAATGTGGTGTGAATGCATGCAGGAGTCGCCGCTCGGGTCCACCTGATGTATTTTTGGCTGCGGCTGTGTCCCAGTTGTGTGCGGCTCCTTGGCGTTGGGAGGCAGGTGAAGGGTGTCTGGTGACAAAATGCCTCGCGTGTAGCCTATTTTCTGGGTTTTGACCTTCCCTGAACACACCGCTGTGAGGGGAAGGAAGATGAATTGGAGCATCGCGGCTGTCCACTCAGAGGAAAGACAGAAGACCGACTGAAGGATATTAACCGTTTGATTCATTCCCTCCTCCTATTTGCCTGTTTCCTCCTGAGTTTCTCGCACATCTTCCGCTCGAGTCTGAAGGAGAGTAATGGAGTGTTTGAGGTCAACTCTGGGTTCACAGGGAGGTTTTAGACAAACAGCAGCGCAGATTGTCTGCTGTTTAACCTGCGCGACAAGGAAACACAACAAACCGCTGCCAAAGAAAATAGAAGAGAATGGATCACAGTTAACACGGGGCGGAGGAAGATTTAATCTTAAACTCTGCGGCTCAAGACGTAACGGTGTTTGTTTTTCCTGGTCATCAAGGGTCATGAATCTCCTCCTCTTTCTCAGACAGACCTCGTTCTTCTTTATTTACCTCATTTTACTACCGTATTCACTCTGCTTTTTCTTCTCCTTCACTTTTTTTCTAGTCATGGGGTCAAATCAGAAAGAGAAGGATGCAGTTCATCACTCAAAATCGGTGATAACGAAGATCCAAACCCTAACCCTAACCCTGTAACACAGTTAATCCTTTGGTGCCAATATTGATAATTTAATTTGAAAATATTTTTAAAAGTTCTAAAAGTTTTTGAATTCACTCCTCAAACCCATCCGAGACTGTACAGACCCCCATATTTTACATAGATACCTTTTAAAATTGGCTTTTAACTTGTTAACTGTTCTTTTATCGTCTTTTTATATTTTGTCTTTTTTAACTTTTTACATTGTTGGTTTCATGTCTCAAAATTTTCTGTACATTAAATTGTGTTTTATTTGATTTTTTTTCCTTTGTAAAATGTCTCTGAGCACCTGTAAAAGTGTGCTATAAATAAAATTTATTATTATTTATCATTATCATTATCATTATTATTATTTATGTTTTAAGTGGGTTTTTCACATTGTAAGATTTCCATCTCTGGCCACAAAGTTCATGATAACATTTGTCAAATAACACAGTCCAATCAGGGAAAGGCAAGAAAAAGCTAAACCATAAAAATAACAAAAATAAATAATGTATGATTCATTTATTTACACGTTAATATACTTTATGTTTGTTTAAAGCCATATTCTCTTTTTATAAATCTAAGAAACTCCCAAACTAGCAAGAAAACTTTTACAAACGCAGACATGTTTATATGATAAGGTTAGGAATAATGATTTAAGCCTGGATGTCACTTTAAAAATGTCCAATAACATAAAAATATTTAAATCAAACTATAGAGAAGTATTAAAAGATTCATACAAGTAAACTAACAAAAATATGGTTTTATCATAAATATACTTGATTGCATAGAAGTAATATTAATTCTGGATATTATAACACTGATTATTATTATAATAAAGGTTACTTGTATGTAGGTATTTATACAGATCTTTGTAACTTATATAATTAGATTTTTTTTAAATCTCTAATTTGCAAGGACGGGTCAGGACTAGTTAAGCTCTTTGCTTCATTTTGTTAATTTTTGACAAACATGTGTTAGTGTATATTTATCTTTGACATGTACAGTTGTTTGGTGTACATATGTATTACTTTGTTTGATGTTTTTGTTTCTAGTTGTTGTTTTGTTTTAATGTGTTTCTCAAAGTTTGAGATAAAGAGGAAAATAAATTTATCCTGATTCAGACCAAACCTCACCTCGTCAACACTTGTTCACGCTCATCATCACTGTGCTTTCTCCGTCCCTCTGCTTTTCAGGCACTCTCTTCCTCCAACATGCTGCTGTAAACTTTAATGTTGTAAAAGTTCTTTTTTTTGTCTGATTGATGACTAACCTGGTTTCAAACCTAACAAAATAAACCCTGTGAAGCAGCAGGAGCAGTTCTGTTTGTGTATAATTTAGCGGTAACTTGTATACTTGATCCAGGGGACAGAAAATCATTTCAGAGGGCGTGTGAGAGAGAGAGAAAGGTGAGCTTTTGTGACACACACACACACACACACACACACACACACACACACACACACACACACACACACACACACACACACACACAGCAGAGGGCAGATAATACCAGATGAAGATTGAAATGGGAGGAAGAATCAATATTTCCATTCAAACGTCTGTTTCATTTTCTCCAGATTAGAGGAGACTGTTCCTCTCTGTTCCATCACACACTGACCCGCGTCCACAACACCCTCAGAGTGTGTGTGTGTGTGTGTGAGAGAGAGAGAGAGAGTGTGTGTGAAAAGAGAGAGAGAGGGACGGAGACTGCAGCGTCCTCACAGGGGTGGATAAAGACGAGGATTTGTAACCCATAAGGCCAACAGAGGCTCTCCTCACGTAACATAAATTTGTGTGTTTGTGTGTTTGTGAGTGTAAGTGTGTGTGTGTGTGTGCTTTTCCACCTCACATTCGTCTCTGTATTTTTCCATTTCCATCGTCCACGGTGTCCAAATAAACTGTCAACCCTGGGACGGCTGATAAAGAGAGCGGGAGAGTGTGTGTGTCGCAATATTTGTCCTGTGTTATTGGAGCTCTGAGGCCACAGAGTCTTCTATAAACACCCAGCTGTGAATTATTCAACAAATAAACACATCAAACACCTCACACACACACACAGAGAGAGTCCACGTCTCCCTCCGTATAAAATACCCTGTTTGGACGGTTAATGGGTTACCTACTCCGTGTTTAGTTTTTTTTACACTCCTGCTCCTCCAGGTCTGGACTTTTTAGATTTCTAGGTGCGTACGAGCGACCACACGTCATCGTAAAAACTGCACATGCATGCACTCAGGAACAAACCTATCAAGAGATAACTGATATCAAGCATGGCACACACACTCACACACACACACACACGCCTCGAAGTGTGTGGATTAGATTGCTGAAAGCACAGAAAAGGCTGATGGATTGAATTCACTTTAGAAACACACACTCACACTCTCTCTCTCTCTCTCAGAGGCCATTTCATTTTGTCCCGGCTTAAGTGGATTTGACTGCTGGTCAGTTCAGTGGAAGGTGAAGCTGAAACCACTCATACAATAATGAAATGCTGACACCTAGTGTTTGGTTGAGGTACTGCAGGGATGCACCTGCTCTACCAATGAAGGAATCAATGAAGCTTTCTTCTATTTTTATTCAACCGAGAATAAATCCTGGATTTGTTCAGACTTTTCCCCCAAGAATTTCTGTTGTGTACTTTGTGAATTCTGACCAAATTTTGTCGCTTAAGCAAAAAAAAATCAGCGCAACAGGAAATCATTCCTGCTGGTGGTCATCAGACTTTTTAACTCCACCCTCCGTCAGTCGTCTTTACCTGGACTCTGCTCACTGTTTACATGTGTACTATGTTTCTATTTTGTGTTGTATGTAGTGTACATACTTGTATCTTATCTCTTTATTTTTACTTATTCTACTTATTTTATCTCTTTATTTTTACTTATTTTGACTTATTTTATCTATTCATCTCTGTATTTTTACTTAGTTTTACTTATTTTATCAATTTATCTCTTTATTTTTACTTATTTTTACTTATTCATTCTATTTATCTCTATTTTAATTTATGTTCACTTATTTTATCTATTTATCTCTTAATTTTTAATTATTTTTACTTATTTTATCTATTTATCTCTTTATTTTTACTTATTTTATTTATTTATCTCTTTATTTTTAATTATTTTTAATTATTTTATCTATTTATCCCTGTATTTTTACTTAATTTGACTTGTTTTATGTATTTATCTCTTTATTTTTACTTATTTTATCTATTTATCTTTTTATTTTAATTTATTTTAACTTATTTCACTTTTTTACATTTACAGGCCAGTATAGATTAAACAAACAGATGGCAATTGTCTGCCGTTTTGTGACAAAAATACGTCCTTTAATTTGAAAAATTTCCAAAAATTAGCGTAAAAAAATAGCGTATTTGACTCGTTCTTTGAGTTTGGCTAGAAATGTGATTGAAATATCGGTAAAAACAAACAATTTTAGGCTAATACAAAACGTTTTTCCTCCACCGGATATCCGCTTCTCACATGACCCAGACAGAGCCACGCCCATGGCCCACCGACCGAGGGTATAAATAACCCCGGCTGCGAGTCACGTTCAGAAGGCATCAACCCTAGAAAACCATCAACGTTTTTTAAATCAAAATACTACAAAGAAGAAGAAAGGACAGTGCTGTTTAAAGAGGACGACATATTCTGAATGACAGCGCATCGCGACTTTTGAGGTGAGTAAAAGAGAAGGGAACAGAAACACGAAGACTCTGAGCGGATAATGCTAACGCTAATGCTAACAGGCTAACCGCGCTCGTGGTAAAGCCTGGTAATATGTTAGTGACCAGGTAGAGCTAACTGTTGTAATGCTTTGTCGTTTATTTAATCAAAATTATTATTGCAGGGTTTCTGTTTGGTTTTATTAAAAAGTCTTAAAACATCTAAAATCTAATAGTGTAAATTTAATGTCTAAAATCCTCTTAAAACCTTTTAAAATGTCTTAAATACAAATTAGAAAGGTCTTAAAAATGTGTTGATGTTACTTAAAAATAAAGATTGATTTGAAGTTAGTTTAAAATGTTCCAGTTTACCTTCATTTCTTTTGTACTTTCCAGAATGGATGTAAAATGGATTTTAAATTGTTTTCATTATGGTCTTAAAAAAGTCTGAAAATGTCTTAAATTTGGTAAAAAGATACTTTATTAATCCTTGAGGGAAATTCAAGATTTTTAAACAAATAAGAAACCAACACATTTTATAATTTTTTAACTTATATTTTTATGGATAATTAAAAAAAAAAATTACACCTTTGTTTCAGACAGAAACATACATGTGGTATAAAATTTTTGAATTTCATTATTCAAAGTTTTTTATTTTGACTTGTTGAAACCTGCAGAAACTCTGTATTGAAATGGAAGTGAAGTTGACAAATTTTACAAATTTCTGACACAAATGTGGTCAAGTTTAACCCAAAATAAACTCAAACTCTGATGATTAATTTGTTGTATTTTATGGTTCAGGTGTCGCAGATGGACTCGACACACTAGAGGAAGAGGAGGATCATCAAACAGAGTGGCGGATACTCTGAGGTAATGTTATTATCTGTGTTTTTAAAGTTCATCAGTGTTTCAATTACTGGAAAATTAGTTACTGCGTTGTAGACGAGACACGACTTTAGAAAATGTAGAAGTGGCTATGATTTAATGAATTTATTCACCAATAATCCAAAATCAGCTGACATTGAAGTGTTTTTTATTTAATTCGCTGCATAAATAAACAAAAACAGATGTATCACTGACTTCTCTGTGAATGTTTCTGTAAATTAAATCACTCAAAGTTTATTTTTCATGACTTGAAAGTTACGTTATTTTCATGTAATGTTGTTTTGAAACCAGATAAATACGAACAACATAAAACAAACTATTTTATAAGTAAAACATCTATAACATCATGTAAACAATAATAATAAGTCATTAATTCTAGCTGTTAACTGCAGTGGTCTCTAAAAGACTCATTGAATTATAATTGTCCACCCGAGGGCGCCATTTCTACACAAAACTGCCCTGCTATAAATAAAGACAGTATTATTCTACTTTATTTAAAATAAGAAATCATACACCAACACATTTTATCATTTTTCATCAATATATTTATGGATAATTCAATAAATTATTACACTTTTGTATCTGATCACAAACATACATGTAGTATAAAATTGTGACGTGTTATTCTTGAAGCAGTTAGTGAACTTTATGTACTCTCAGCCTACAGTTTTATAAGACCAATTGATAAAGGAGTAAATCTAAATTCCCCTTCCACAAAGAACAATACAAAGAAAATAAAAGCTTCAAGTCCAAGTCCAGAGTCGTGTTGAATCAGTACACTGTGACTTAAACTCTAGCTAACCTAAATACATGTTTTTACTCAGTTTTATTTGAGAGAGGGAAAAAACTACAAGCTTAAATCCTGAGCACTTTACATTGGAAGCTCACTAAAATAATAAGTTACAAGAACAACTGCTAAAAACACGTTAATTATAGAAATATTTTAATTTAGTTGTCAGAAATCTAATCTAACAAGGATATTAATTTTAAAGAGATTATGATTTTAACATCTCTCTCTCTCTTGTTCACTAATTAAGCCCTTAATTCCCTGTATTTATAGTGTTTTCTTTAAGTGTAGTGCATATTAACTCTATTGTACTAAATCATAAAGAATCACATTAAACACCAGAGTTAAAAGTCCAACGTTTTATTGATATAAGAGACACAAGAATAAGGACACCAAACACAGCTGAAGTTTCAATCATTCATTCATTTATAGATATTTTTAGACTTACATCAGCTTCTCTGACAGTCATGCAAAAATAAGTGCAAACAGATCTTAAGCACAAATTCAGTAAAACTTTTCACTTATTTTTATTTTGACTGTTTCAAAAGACATCACAGTAAAAAAACAAACAACTCCATGATCAGTGAAGTAGCCTGAGAGTTTCTCGGAGTCTCACCACAGTCCAGTTTGACATCCTCAGCACTGATTTTTGTCTTTCGATGTGTCAAATATGAAAAACTAATTGTGTCTCTTCTTGCCTTTCAGGACTCATCCCCGGCAGATCCTGGAGTTGATTTTCCTGATTTTAGCCGTAGAAATGTTTAGAGTCTGGATTTATTATTTCACCTTTTCAGTGTTTAGAGACTTAAGTCACGATTAAAAGTGAAGATTTGGGACAATTTGATCATTTACTTAAAAGCTTTTAAGTTTCATCAGTCAGCAGTTAATTTAAAATAGTTTAGATTGAATCATTTTCTAGTTGGAATTATCTTTGGACTGTAAATCTTTGCTTTTAAATGGAAATGTTGGTGCGCTCAAGTGCAAGTGGTGGTCAGTTTGGATATAACCTGTTTGTTTCCTGAGAAACTTGTGATTAACGACTGCACATTAAAGGTTTAAAAAGGACCAGGTCTGATGTTTTTATTGATTTTTCTAAGCAGACACTCATTAACAGTTACAGATAAAACTCACATTTAATATTAATACTATTTAAAATGTGTATTTTATCATTTCAATCATTGCTTTTATAATTTTTTTACATGTAGACTTTGTTTATGTTAAATTTCATATGAAAATCATTTTTCTATCACAGTGCTCCACATTAACAAATTGATGGTTGGTAAAAGTAAAGTTAAAACTACAAACTAAATAAGTGCAACAACGGCTTGTTACATGATCCAGATGAAGCAGCCGATCACCACTTAGTGCTGCCCTATAATATTTTTTTTCCAGTTATATTATGACATTTTATCATACTATAGAATAGTTTTTTGGATTAAATATAACATCTTTAACTTACTTTACTATGATTTTTTATCATACTTTGATTTTTTTTAATATATTTTTTACCATGCTATAATTAAACATTTTTGGCTTAGAATACTGTGACGTTTTTATCATAAAGCTTTATATTTGTTTAAAAAACTATGCAATTATATTTTTATCATACTATACCAAGACATTTTTTCCTTAATATACTTTGACATTTTTATCATACTATACTATGACATTCTTTTCACACTAAAATATTAATTTTTTTTCCACACTAAAATTTGACATTTTTAACATACTATACAATGACATTTTTATCATACTATACTATGACATTCTTTTCACACGAAAACATAGCATTTTTTTCCACACTAAAATTTGACATTTTTAACATGCTATACTATGACATTTTTATCATACTATACTATGACATTTTTTTCACAGTTAAACATGGAAAAAAATTTCACACTAAAATTTGACATTTTTAGCATACTATACTATGACATTTTTAACAAACTATACTATGACATTTTTTTCACACTAAAACATGACATTTTTTTCCACACTAAAATTTGACATTTTTCACATACTGTACTATGACATTTTTATCATACTATACTATGACATTCTTTTCACACTAAAACATGAAAAAAAATTTCACACTACAATTTGAAATTTTTAACATACTATACTATGACATTTTTATCATACTATTCTATGACATTATGTTGTACACTAAAAGATGAAAAAAATTTCACATTAAAATTTGAAATTTTTAACATACTATACTATGACATTTTTATCATACTATACTATGACATTCTTTTCACACTAAAACATGAAAAAAATTTCACACTAAAATTTGACATTTTTAACATACTATACTATGCCATTTTCATCATACAATACTATGACATTTTTTTCAACCTTAAACATGAAAAAAAATTTCACACTAAAATTTGGAATTTTTAACATACTATACTATGACATTTTTATCATACTATATTATGACATTTTTTTCACACTATAATATGAAATTTTTTTCCACACTAAAATTTGAAATTTTTAACATACTATACTATGACATTTTTAACATACTATACTATGACATTCTTTTCACACTAAAATATAATTTTTTTTTCCACACTAAAATTTGAAATTTTTAACATACTATACTATGACATTTTTATCATACTATACTATGACATTTTTTATACACTAAAATATGAATTTTTTTTCTACACTAAAATTTGACATTTTTAACATACTATACTATGACATTTTTATCATACTATACTATGACATTTTTTATACACTAAAATCTGAATTTTTTTTCTACACTAAAATTTGAAATTTTTAACATACTATACTATGACATTTTTAACATACTATATGATGACATTTTTTTTCACACTAAAACGTGATTTTTTTCCACAATAAAATTTGAAATTTTTAACATACTATACTATGACATTTTTATCATACTATACTATGACATTCTTTTCACACTAAAACATGAAAAAAAATGTCACACTAAAATTTGAAATTTTTAACATACTATACTATGACATTTTTATCATACTATAGTATGACATTTTTTACACTAAAAGATGAAAAAAATTTCACACTAAAATTTGAAATTTTTAACATACTATACTATGCCATTTTCATCATACTATACTATGACATTTTTTTCAACCTAAAACATGAAAAAAAATTTCACACTAAAATTTGGAATTTTTAACATACTATACTATGACATTTTTATCATACTATATTATGACATTTTTTTCACACTATAATATGAAATTTTTTTCCACACTAAAATTTGAAATTTTTAACATACTATACTATGACATTTTTAACATACTATACTATGACATTCTTTTCACACTAAAATATAAAAATTTTTTCCACACTAAAATTTGAAATTTTTAACATACTATACTATGACATTTTTAACATACTATACTATGACATTTTTTATACACTAAAATATGATTTTTTTTTCTACACTAAAATTTGACATTTTTAACATACTATACTATGACATTGCTAACATACTATACTATGACATTTTTTCTACACTAAAATATGATTTTTTTTTCTACACTAAAATTTGAAATTTTTAACATACTATACTATGACATTTTTATCATACTATACTATGACATTATTTTTTACACTAAAACATGGAAAAAAATTTCACACTAAAATTTGACATTTTTAGCATACTATACTATGACATTTTTTACACTAAAAGATGAAAAAAATTTCACACTAAAATTTGAAATTTTTAACATACTATACTATGACATTTTTATCATACTATATTATGACATTTTTTTCACACTATAATATGAAATTTTTTTCCACACTAAAATTTGAAATTTTTAACATACTATACTATGACATTTTTATCATACTATACTATGACATTATTTTTTACACTAAAACATGAAAAAAAATTTCACACTAAAATTTGAAATTTTTAACATACTATACTATGACATTTTTAACATACTATATGATGACATTTTTTTCACACTAAAACGTGATTTTTTTCCACAATAAAATTTGAAATTTTTAACATACTATACTATGACATTTTTATCATACTATACTATGACATTCTTTTCACACGAAAACATGACATTTTTTTCCACACTAAAATTTGACATTTTTTAACATACTATACTATGACATTTTTATCATACTATACTATGACATTTTTTATACACTAAAATATGAATTTTTTTTCTACACTAAAATTTGACATTTTTAACATACTATACTATGACATTTTTATCATACTATACTATGACATTATTTTTTACACTAAAACATGGAAAAAAATTTCACACTAAAATTTGAAATTTTTAGCATACTATACTATGACATTTTTTACACTAAAAGATGAAAAAAAATTTCACACTAAAATTTGAAATTTTTAACATACTATACTATGCCATTTTCATCATACTATACTATGACATTTTTTTAACCTAAAACATGAAAAAAAATTTCCACACTAAAATTTGGAATTTTTAACATACTATACTATGACATTTTTATCATACTATATTATGACATTTTTTTCACACTAAAATATGAAATTTTTTTCCACACTAAAATTTGAAATTTTTAACATACTATACTATGACATTTTTTATACACTAAAATATGATTTTTTTTTCTACACTAAAATTTGAAATTTTTAACATACTATACTATGCCATTTTCATCATACTATACTATGACATTATTTTCCCACTAAAACATGAAAAAAAATTTCACACTAAAATTTGACATTTTTAACATACTATACTATGACATTTTTATCATACTATACTATGACATTATTTTTTACACTAAAACATGGAAAAAAATTTCACACTAAAATTTGACATTTTTAGCATACTATACTATGACATTTTTTTCACACTAAAATATGAAATTTTTATCCACACTAAAATTTGGAATTTTTAACATACTATACTATGACATTTTTATCGTACTATACTATGACATTCTTTTCACACTAAAACATGAAAAAAATTTCACACTAAATTTGAAATTTTTAACATACTATACTATGCCATTTTCATCATACTATACTATGACATTTTTTTCAACCTAAAACATGAAAAAAAATTTCACACTAAAATTTGGAATTTTTAACATACTATACTATGCCATTTTCATCATACTATACTATGACATTTTTTTCACACTAAAATATGAAATTTTTTACCACACTAAAATTTGACATTTTTAACATACTATACTATGACATTTTTATCATACTATACTATGACATTCTTTTCACACTAAAATATGAAATTTTTTTCCACACTAAAATTTGACATTTTTTAACATACTATACTATGACATTTTTATCATACTATACTATGACATTATTTTTCACACTAAAAGATGAAAAAAAATTTCACACTAAAATTTGAAATTTTTAACATACTATACTATGACATTTTTATCATACTATACTATGACATTTTTTATACACTAAAATATGAATTTTTTTTCTACACTAAAATTTGAAATTTTTAAAAAACTATACTATGACATTTTTAATCAGACTATACTATGACATTTTTCACATACTATGCTATGCCATTATTTTTCACACTGAAACAAGAAAATAAATTTCTCACTAAAATTTGAAATTCTTAACATACTATACTATGACATTTTATCATACTATACAATTACTTTTTTTCAAACTCAAAAATGAAATTTTCTCTCACACTTAAATTTGAAATTATCACTTTATTTTCACCCCCTTAATAATCTTACTATTGCTGTCAACAACAAAAATCTCTTTTCCTGCTTCATCTCAGTTTTAAAATTGAGACTCTGCCTCCCTCTAGTGTTCAGAAGTTTTCACTTCACCCTGTGGTTACCTGATAGCAAAGAAAGCTGGTACTAAGAAGAAGAAAATTTTGGCTTCATAAATGCTTAAGAAACATCCAAAACTCACAAAATGACTCTATTTGGACTCAGAAATAAGCCACTCAGGAAGTTTACAGTGTTTTATTACCCATTTTTATTGATCCAGTGATGCATTCAGCTCATGGTTTCAAAAAGCTGCTCCAGTTCAACACAACCAGCATTTTATTCCAGAATAAAAATCTGTAAAAACACACACATTCAAGTTGCAAAACACACGCACACACTTGAAACTTCATCTTTAACTAGGGAGTCAACAGGCACGCACAAACGCACAAACTCACAAATACACACGTTAAATAGCAGCTTTTTACAGCACATACGAACAGAGGAATGATCGAGAAACAATTATACAAAAACAAATCACTGACATAAAAAAAAACACAAGTACCTCATGATGAACTTCAGGTGTCTAAAGCGCAATTCCCTTTCAGCATCAACGTACGAGTACAAAATACACAAACCGTCTCAGGCATCACAATCTGAACATCCGCAATGGTCCTTCAAAAGTAAAAGAACATGACTTTCAAAAAAAAAAAAGAAGAGATTAAAAAAAATATTCACACCGAGTTTAACTGCAAAACGACGGATACATTCACAGAGCGGAAAAGGAAAAATGAAACGCCCTTACAGATTTGAAACTCCTCATTGAAGGTCCTTCAAAAGTCATCTGAGGTCTAAACAAGCAGCCGTTTTAGCCAATGAGAGAGCTGGAATAATTTCAGACTTCTTATAGCAAAGCGCCACGTTAATGATTTTACGTTTTCGATTATTTCTGGATTGAATTATGTCGATAAGATGTAAAAAAAAAAAAACTTTTAACACGAGTACTGAGCGAGAGGCAACCGGCGGCGTTGACAAACGGATGCAGGAACGAGAATCAGAGTTTAAAAGCTGCAGTTCTTCAAGTGTCCACTAGAGGCCGGTTCCAAAATTTGGTGAAAAACCATTAAACAAGAAGAAATCGTGACTCTAAAGATGTCAGGTGACATGGATAATGTTGATTTTAGTTTTTAAAAATGACTGAAATGTGTCGTTGTAAAGGGTTTTGTAGATTTGACGGTGACAAAGTCGAGTTTTTAGGGTTAAAATTTGCTTTTGACTTTTAAAGATGAAGCGCCAAAACAAAGAAAATAACTTAAAATCAATTTTAGAGGAAAGAATTAAATATAAGTTTCACTTTTTAACCTGTAACATGTTTCAAAAACAAAAACAGAAGCTTAAAAACTCGAGTAACAGTTCCAGATGAACCTCCGATTTATCGGCAGTTGAAGATGTTTAAAGAAGCAGCTTTACTAAGAGTTTACTTTCATTACAGAGACCTGATCCAGGTCCAGACAGGAACCAGGACTCACAGCTCTGTCTTCTGCCCAGACAAAGGTACCTGAGGCTGGATGTCCTCGTCCGATGTCGCCCCTCCTCCCTCCGTCTTCTCCACGGGAGCTTTGCTCTTTTTCTTCTTCTTCACCTTGTCCTTCTTCTTCTTCTTCGTCGTCGTCTTCTCCCCGTCCGAGCTGCCGTCGCCTCCCTCCTCTCCCTCCTCGCTCTTTCCCTTCCCCTTCTTCCCTCCCTTCTTCTTTTTCTTCTTCTTCTTGTCCTCCGCGATGGCTGCCTGGTCTCCTTTCTTCAGCTTCGACCCCTCCTCTTTCAGGCAGGCTGGAGGGAAAAGACAAGGAGAGAAGGGAGGACATCAAAACGACAAAATCAACACAAATTTAGCCTCAGTTGGATTTGGATATCCTGAATTCTAAACCTGTTCATGGAAATACCATCCAATGAGGAGAAAAAGAGCAGAAAGAGGGAGTGGAGTCTCACCTGCGTCTTGCCCTTTCAGGACGTGTTTCTCACACAGGTAAATGGTCAGGTCCTCCTCCTGACTCCCTTTGTACCAGTCCTCAATCACCTCCTCGTACTGCTCCACCAACACGTCACACTGAAACAAACACACATGAGCACAGAGTCGATATTTAGTCCAGCAATGATTCATGTCTAAGTGTTAAATGTTGTAAAAGTCCTTCATGAAATTAAACGTTAAAATAAACAGTTTGTATTAATCTTGTCACATTGTATTAAAGAAAAGTTAAACACCTGTTTTTTCAGGTCCGCCACCTCCGCTGAAGTCTCGTTCCACAGCTCGTAGGGGATGTCCATCACCACGTTCACGCCTTTATTCACCAGACCGTGGAGGGTGGAGAAGGTCTCTGACATACCCTACAGGACACACACACACATCTGCTGGTCGGATTTAAGACAGCAACAATATTTTTGTGTTGACGTTCAGTGTCTGAGAAATTTTGGAGATTTGTTTCCGCTGCTAATCCACGTTGACATTTTTTTTATACAGTAAAGGAATTGAAAATCCTGGAACTGAAATGAATGAAAACGGCTTAAATTTTACTTAAATTTGAATTTTTTAACATACTATACTATGACATTTTTATCATACTGTACTAAGGCTTTTTTTCTCATACTTAATATGAATTTTTTTCCACAGTGAAATTTGGAATTTTTTTACACAATATACTACATTTTTTCATACTAAATATATATTTTTCTTTTCACCAAATTTTTAAAATTCTATGCCTTGACATTTTTATCGTACTATACTACTGCATTTTTTTCATATCAAAATATGATTTTTTTTTCACATTCAAATTTTCAATTAAAAAAACACACTATGACAGTTTTTTTTTTAATAAAATACAAAAAAAAAAATTTGCACTCAAACTTGAAATTTTTTACAAACTATACAATGACATTAATTTCCACACTCTAATATGACTTTTTGTTCACAGTAAAATTTGAAATTTTTAAAATACTATACTTTGTATCATACTATATTCTTCCTTGTTCTTCCTTGAGCTGCGAAACCCCGCTGTAGTCCATAATGGACTGGCCTGAGGTCTTGCTACAAACAAGCGGCTGCTGGAAGAGAGTAGGTGAGTTGTGTTTAGTCTCTTCGCTGAAGAAATGAGTCAAAGTTAAAAAGATGTTTGGTGTCTAGTACTATGGCTGTGACCCTATATGTCCTGTTGATGAAGTTAGGTGCTGTTCTGAGCATTATTTGTGGCTATAGAGTGGCGTCTTGGTTGAGGTTTGTTTATGGCTCCTCAGACCGCTGTGTATTGCTATTATGCGGTCGTTACTAAAGTTGGTATAACTGGAGAAGCAAGCGGTCGGCAACATTCTGTCAAAATAAAAGAGAGAAGTCGATAAAAGCAGCACTGACAGTCACATCCAGGAGTCCCTGAAAACTCAATGTCAAAGTGAAACAGACATACACAGACACAGACACAGACACAGACACACACACACACACACACACACACACACACACACACACACACAGACTGACCTTGGCGAAGCGGTTACTCCCAGACCTCTCTTTGTGCAGGTTGTACTCTAACAGCCTCTGACACACATTTTCTACAACCTCGATGAATCTCAGGTCTCTGCGGAGAGAGAGAGAGACAGAAAGAGGAGAAACCACAGAGGAAGAGTCAGAGCTTCACGTCACGTCATCTGGATATTTGGACATTGAACTCATCAGACATCCAGAACAGTTTCAGCCTCATGTGCCTCGACCTCTGGGGTTCAGTTTGAGTGTTTTTTTTGTAGGAAATGATGCTGCTGAAGGTTTCTTTATCTCACATGCAGCTAAATGAGTTTCCACTGACTGACGGCTGCGATCACACCCCCTCCACCGACCGCTCTGCAGCTTCCCTGTTCTATAAAAAGTTCCTCCACAGGAACTGAGACCTGACCAAGTTCCTGTCCCCTGCCGCCTGTTTGACAGAGAGAGATCCAGAACCCTCCGGAGACGGCAGAGCGGAGGTTTAATTCCTGCTCTGAAGCTTCACAAAGACGCTTTCTCCATTATTTATACCCAGAAGTTTCACATCAAACAGCGGGAGACAAAAGACGAAAAGACAACAAACACTTACGATTTGACGTATGGGATTGGCGGCGCCCCCTTGCTGTCAATGAAGCGGTAGTTCCTGTCGATGACTTCTTTTGTCTTCCCCGTCTCCTGGAAGGCCGACTTCATCTCAATACTGACGAATTTACACACTGAAGAGGAAGAGACCAGAGCCAGTTTAGTCCACCAATGATGGAGAGGTTTCTTCTCTAAGTCCTTACTTGGAGATTTTTCCTCCTCCTGATGCTGTCAGACTCTCGTTTAAAACCACAGAACCAAAACAAAAAACAGCTGGGCAGAAAAAGTCACCACCAGAGGACGAAAACGGATGTTTTCAGCCTCATTGAATACATTTAATGCAAACTGGTCTTGAACGCGAATAAAACCAAACTCACGGTATTTTCGCGCAATAGTGAGTTACCTTAACTTCACAGGGTGTTCCCACTGAGTTTGTATCTGTGTATAAATATCCCGGCTTTCTTGTCGATCACGAGCTTTCTACGACTTTTTACACCTGTCTATCACTGTGCGCTGAGATTTGTTACTGGTTGTAGTCGCCTAACGCATCGTTGCAAACTTTATGCCGAGTCTGTCTGACCTTTTCTGAGTACTCGCAGGTACGCTCGCTGGATGACTCTAATTTATAAGGTTCTTCTTAGCTTAGCTCTTTCTTATTCATGCGCTCAAACAACACGCTCCATTTGACTATTCCGCGAATCAGAACAGAACCGGGCAAAAAAGTGTTTTTGTTTCCAGTTTTGCTTCCACTGACCTGAAATTGTCGGAAGCATTTTGTTCAATCTTACATGACAGACTTTTGGAAGCCCTGTTTGTAACTGAAACGACAAAATAATACGACCTGCAGCTCCACAAAACGGCAGAATCATTCATGCTGTACGCTTCAATTTAGAGAACGAAAAGCAACGCCTCTGTCTCAACATGTCCACCAACTATGACACCAGCGGATCATCTTCTGGGTCAACTCTGATCGAGAACATAAAGGGATATTCCGGTGTAAAATTAATTTAGGGTCAGTTAGACACCTCCTTGAGGAGACCTCAGGCCAGTCCTTTACGGACAACAGCGGGGTTTCGCAGCTCAAGGAAGAACATTTATGATCATTTCTTTATCATTTCCTTGAAGTTATAATCATCATATTAATCATTTTTCACTGCAGACGCGGTAGTTCTTCTGCCTTAGCGTCTCGGTCTGATTGTATTTCCATGAAGGAATGATCATAAATGTTCTTCCTTGAGCTGCGGCACCCCGCTGTAGTTTGTAATGTACCGGCCTGAAGCGGCTGCTGGAAAAGAGCTTTTCGATGTTATTTTACTGCTATTTTTCTGATTTTTTCGGGACTTTGTGAAACATATTTACAGATTAAACAGATTAAACACCGTAAACGTAAAGTTAAGATTATTTGGATGAAAATAATGAAATATGTTGTAGTTACGTATAACAATATCACATGTAAACAAAGGTGGTGCAAAATAAACACCTCTATTCAGAAAAATTCACGGCCTTTTTCAACAGGAATCCTCATTAAATGACCTTTATTAGTCTCTATAGATTGTTAAGTCTCCCTAAATGTCCTCAGACCCTCTTTTGAACCCCTAACAGTCCCTCTTACCTTCACATTTGTTCGGCAGATGAACCCAGTCATCGTCCCCTCCGGGTTTTGCCGCTAAGACCGATGAAAAGATCGCCATAAACGGCAGATATCCCGCTAAAATCATCGCCGTGGCCCTCCCTGAGTCTCCCACCTGCTCTAAAAGTGTTTATTTTTGTTAAAAGCCGTTAAAACGTCTGTTATCTTTCAGTTCACACATCCTCCTCTGGATCATCACAGCTGCAAAAACCTCCCAGTAATCACTTCCGCTCCGGGCGCGACGCTTGCTCAGCTCCGGGCCAATCAGAGTGGAAGAAGTGGCAGCGGCTGGACCAATAAGAGGGGAGAGGAGGGACAAAGATGGGTTTAAAGTGAAGAGAGATCACTCTGTGTGTGCTTTCTGATACAAAAAGAGAAAGGCGATAGCAGGGCCCAAGGAGGGACACATGCAGCTCATCCAGAGGGTGATTTTAGGAGATTTTCAGATACTTTGTGCATTTCTGAAAGGCTCTTCAGTCATATGAGTCAGAAAAATGAGCAAAAGTGTACAGCCAAACTCACAATAATGCAAAACAAAAGTGTATGAGCTTAGGAATTGGGACCCTGATCCCAAACTATGAATTTTAGGTACCCTAAAACAATGGTTCTCTACTGGTCTCACTCTGGGACCCACATTTTCCCATAGTCCTTATGTCAGGACCCACTTTTATAAAATTCAAACCTAGTAAATATTGTTTTAAAGACTCAAATCTTTAACGTAAATGCACCCAATTTATTCAGTAAAGTGCATTTCAGAGCAAATGAACTGAGGACGACAACTACTGAAGTTGGTTACATAAAACATCAAATTGCACAAAATGGAGAACAGCAAAATGAAAAATTTGATTAATATAAAAGACTTTTTTGACCAGCTGTTCGTGACCCATCCAGAACATGTCCGTGACCCACTTTTGGGTCGGGACCCACCTGTTGAGAACCACTGCCCTGAAATATGAAAACAAAAGTCTGGGTACTTTAAGAAGCACAAAAACTTGTACCAACAAATAACTGCTGAGTGGATCATCTTCCTAATAGATGATCTTTGAAATCATTGTTTTCAGCTTTATTGCAATTTTCAGTTTTGTCCAACAGAGGGCGCCATACACACACAAAAAGTACACTTTACAGTGGTTATGCAACATAAACTGTAAACCAGGAGTGTGTGTGTGTGTGTGTGTGTGTGTGTGTGTGTGTGTGTTATTTCACAGGAGGTCTGGACAGGTCTGACACGTCAGGGCTGCGTGTCGCACAAAGATACATCTGCTGACGTTTGATCGGCTTCAGGTCGATGAACATGATTGATTATCTTCTTAAACCAGTTTCCACCGATGCGCTGAAACGTCTACGTGTGTTTAAAAAAACTGAACAGTGTTTATTTTGTCCAGATCACGAGGTGGCTGATGTGTTACTCTCTCAATTCAACACAAAACCATCTCTGTTCCTCACAGGAGACTGAACAGGTAAATCAATCAAATCTGAAGTGGTCTTGATTACTGAGATCTGAACCTCAGTAATTAGGATCTTCATTTTTAATCAGACCATCAGTTCACTTCTGAGTTGGGATCTGATCGAGATTATCCCATCAGTCGTCCCGTGACGATACCCAACATTTGTTTCATCTGCCGCCACCTGTGTCAGGGTCTTATCCTGGACTCCTGGGGGATCACTAATGGTCGGCTAAGTGATGATTTCACTTCACTAATCCAGCGAAGTGACAGTTTGAAACTGGGAACTATTCTTGTTGATCTTATAGACAACCCACTAAGCGTTTTTCGGTCTAAAAGAGGTCTATTAGACGTCTAAATGTAGCCTAGACACCGGTCTAAAATCAGGCTACCACAGGTCTAAAAATGAAGGTTTTTTGGATGTCTAAATTTAGACCTAGTTTAGACTAAATCTAAACCTGGGCTTTATCTATGCAAACTGTATATTTCTCAACAAAGACAAAGTCAAAAAGTCTTGATGCTAAAAAGCTAATTCTTGTGGTTCTTTTAAGCATTTAAAAACAAAAACGGGTCGGTGCAGAAACTAACACAAGAGGAGGGTTAAGCAAAGAGACTAAACACAACTCAACTACTCTCTTCCAACAGCCGCTTGTTTGTACGGAGACCTCAGGCCAGTCCATTACGGACTACAGTGGGGTGCCGCAGCTCAAGGAAGAACATTTATGATCATTTCTTTATCATTTCCTTGAAGTAATAATCATCATATTTATCATTTTTCTCTGCAGACGCGGTAGTTCTTCTAAATTAGCATCTCGGTCTGATTGTATTTCCAAGAAGTAATAGTCATAAATGTTCTTCCTTGAGCTGCGGCACCCCGCTGTAGTCCGTAATGGACTGATTGAGGTCTTGCTACAAACAAGTGGCTGCTGGAAGAGAGTAGGTGAGTAACTAGAGAAGCAAGCGGTCAGCAAAATTCATCTCTAGAGGGGGTGTCTAACTCAGTGTTTGACCCTAAATTAATTTTACGCCGGAATTTCCCTTTAAATGAGAAATTTAAAGATCTTAACAGACTTTTTTGTCCCTCTGACTTTATTAAATGTCGTAAAATACCATAAAAAAACGGTGACACGTATATTAGCTCTTATTAATCATTTAAAGAGAACAAAAAGGAAATTAAAATGATGATTTTTTTCAGATTATAAAACGCTAAAAAACCCTCTGGGATGACAATAAGGAGCCTGCTGGCATTAGTAATTAAAAAAAAACAACAACAAAGTGATTTAAAAACCTGAAAGCAAACAGATTAAAACCACTAAGTCACCAAACGATGATTCTGGACGGTTTAAAGAAGAAAGAAAATAATTAAAAATCACAATTAAATGACCGTTGAATCAATTCAATGAAGAACAGAAACAATCAGAGAAACGGTCTGAAGCAGATCAGCGCCAATGTGATGTTGTGTAGCGGCGATTCTGATTAATTTTACCCCGGAATATCCCTTTAACCTGTCCTTTAAACTCCTGGTATCCTCTCATTTAGCTTATTCCTATTTTACATAGAAATTTAATGAGGCGGGAAAAGATTTGAAGGTGAACATTTCGACTGCTAACCCTGAAATTTTTCAACGTTTTACGAGTTTTCTGTACAAATCGGGGTCACTCTGTCTGCTTCAACCCACTAAAAAGTGGAGTTTGGGGTTTATTTATCATCCACTCAAAGTTCGGAGGACCTCAGTACGTTCCCTGAGGAACTCCATCAGGCACAGCTTGACTCGGCGGTTCTCCTTCGGGACCTTTACTGCAGAGACATATGTGTAAGTGTGGAGCAGCCCTGAGCGTGTTTAACTGCATTTATGTGTGAGAAAGAAAGGAGCGAAAGCAATGTGTTCCACAGCGAGATGAGAGCGTTTCTCAGCAGTTCAATAATAGTCCCGTTTTTTTTTTCTCTGAGAGGTGCTTCAGTATACCGCTGCCTGCCAAAAGGACAGCCAGCTCCTCATTCCACCGCACACACACTCACAGATCATTGTGTGTCTCATAGCAGAACTTGACACTGAGTTGGTGGAGGGGAGGTTGATGTAGAGAGAGAGAGAAAAGAGAGAGAAAGAGAGAGATGAAAGCCGGTTTTTTATTCAGCAGAGCAGCCCACACAACGGCCGAGCGAGGGACTTTGTTTAAAAACTCTCATCTCTCTCTCTCTCGCTCTCCTTTTCAGCTGTTCCTTGAATAAAATAATAACGCATTCAGATTACATAGCAGGTTGTTGAAAAGCTCTCGACGTGTCCCGTACAAAAGGATGAAAAAGCGGCTTTTAACAGTTTATACCGATGATGCATGTACACAAACTGTAAACTGAAACAATGATCGCTGAAAGCCTCGCAGATGAGAGCGAACTTTTCAGAGGAGACGTCGAACAAAACACGTTTTATTATCCGGGGATGAAGTTCACGCGGCTCGTAAAAAGGACGCCTCAGTTTGGACATCACTAATATCCTCCTCATGTCATCCACCCCCTTAAAGGTATTATCAGTTCTTCTATTACATGTGTCCAACGTACAAAAACAAGTGACCGTCCGAATTTAACAGAAGAGGTGTTTTAATATGTTTCTGCCCACTGCTGCGGTCTGAGTTTGAAGAGACGAGAAATAAAGACGAAGATTTCGTAACACAGACTCTAAATTTGATTTAGAAAAAGAAAAGTAAAGAGAGAAACTAGATTTGATGTTTCATACTCTCTAGAAAAAGACAGTAAAGTTAACTGATGAAGAAGCAAAAGTGCCAAAATTTGTAATTCCGTGAATGTCCACTAGAGGCTGCATCTAAAAGTGAGTCGACCCCCATAGAGCCCCATGTAAAAACTAAACATCTGTTTAAGAAGCTTTCGCTGGATTGTGGTTACGTGTTTTTAACGAGCTGAAGAGATATTCAAAATTTACAAGTTACCTAAACTCAAAAGGAAATGTTAACGCACTTAAGTGTGTATTTTACATATTTTGAGATGCCATTTTATTAACATTTAAATATTATTATATTATTTATTTTGTAATTCTCTATCATATATATATTCTTTCCCCCTCCCTCACAAAAGTATTTTTGTTAATTTTCTATTTGATTTTTTGTTGT
Organism: Xyrichtys novacula; assembly: GCA_962446985.1. Classification (NCBI taxonomy): domain Eukaryota; kingdom Metazoa; phylum Chordata; class Actinopteri; order Labriformes; family Labridae; genus Xyrichtys; species Xyrichtys novacula. The sequence continues at coordinate 1,538,556 of OY660886.1, forward strand.
TGTTCTTGTTGTTGTTTTTGTCACTCTGTTTTGTTGTTAAAAATAAATAAAATAAAATAAAAAATAAATAAAAAATAGAAAAACCATCAAGCATTTAATTTTCACAAGGAATAAACCAGACTAAACAAATTACCTACTTTTATAAGTGATGGGAAATGGACTTTAACACACTCTGTTTATGTTTTACTTCTAGTAAAAATAAATAAATAAAATTAAAAAGTCTTAATTGAAGCCACATTCACCTACACAGGTCCAGAAAAAAAGGTCTTATTTCAAGATATTACACCCTAAAAGTTGTGACTAAATTGCAATGATTAAAAAGAAAAAAACATTTAATAGTAAAAAAGGCTCTTAAATTTAAAAGTCTCTTAAAATGGAGATTAAGTTTCTAAAATTGAGGACATGTTTTATTTCAGAATTTCTTCAACATATGTAATTTTTATTCCACTGGCATGTTTACACTTTAAAAAGTGATTCAGGTCTTATTTTTGACATATAGTCACTTAAAAATAAGAATTTTTTTTAGGTTTGTAAAGTAAATGTGGATTAAATTAAGCCTAATTAAACATTTTTACTAAAATTAGATAAAATCACCGGTAAAGTTTTGAGAGTGTAAAGTGTCGTCTCTTTAGATTCTAATGTCAACTCTTAGAAGTTAGCGTCAGTGTGTACACCGGTTTTATTTTTTATTTTGTAAATGAATCAAAATAGACAGATGAGGATTTATAATCTGGAATATTAGACAATCTCCAGGTGTCAAGGCACAAAGAGGGATTAATTTTAGTTTCAGTGTTTAAAAAAAGAGCCAAAAATCTACTCAGAGGAGCTTTAATTTACTTAATTATTGATGTTTACATAGATGTAAAAATCTTCTGTAGGTACATTGATCGATCGTTGCTATAGTTTTTGAGATTGTAACAAAAATCAGGTAGACTAATTTACTGACTAACTGAAATTTTTTCCCTCCTGACTGTAAAATATGACCTGTTTTTTTTTTTTTTTTAAGTGATCTACAAAATTCAATCTAAAATCACTTCATTTAAACCTCCTACCATGAGAAAGTCTGTACCCTTGACCCGGTCCACCTGGTTTATCAGTGAGTATTTGACATCAGAAACCTCATCCTCTCGGTTTTATGCCGAGCTGCTTTTTTTTTTTACAAGTCGCTGCTCTCGCCAGTCAGTCGAAGCAGACAGTCAGGCTTCTCAGACTGAGTCCTCTTCTCAATTTGTGTCTAAAAATATCCCAAACCGCAGAGCTGGAGCAGACAAAGCAAGTGTTCTCTTCAAAAGTGACTTCTGTCGGTGCCAAGCTGAATTTGAAGCCGTTCTCTCTGACTCCGAGCAGGTGTCGGGAGTCTGGGGACGTGGGCGGGAGCTGGAGGATTCTTTGAAACGACCGGGACATCGCGGGGTGTTGCTACCGGCGACAATTAATCTGGAAAAGGTGAAGAAGAGTTCATGTCAAACACTTAAAACATCACTTTTTTTTTAAGGGTGTCTTTAAGCTGCTTCTTTTGAATCTCTTTTTAGCTCGACTCTGATTATTTTAACAGAATAATCAACAGCAGGAAAGTCGTCATCATCGTTGTTTTCTTCCGCTTGTCTGGGTCCGGGTCGCAGGGGGAGCAGCTTCAGGAGGGAAGCCCAGATGGCCCTCACCCCAGTCACTTCAACCAGCTGCTCCAGGGGGGATTCCCAGGCGCTCCCAGGACCAGGTGGAGGGATTATATCTCTCGCGGCCATGAGGTCTCCTCCCGGTGGGACATGTCCAGAACACCTCTAATGGGAGGCGTCCAGAAGGCATCCTAACCAGATGCCCGGGCCACCTCAGCTGAGTCCTCTCGAAGGAGCAGCAGTTTTACTCTGAGCGCCTCCCGAGTGTCCGAGCTCCTTACCCTATCTCTAAGGCTGAGCCCGGCCACCCTTTGGAGGAAACCCATTTCGGCCGCTTGTATCCGCAATCTTGTTCTTTCGGTCATTACCCAAAATTCATGACCATAGGTGAGGATCGGCACGTAGATCGACCGGTAAATCGAGAGACTCGCCTTACGGTTCCATCCTACCCTCACTCATGAAAAAAGATCCCAAGATACTTGAACTCCTCCACTTGAGGCAGGACCTCCCCTCCAATCCGGTGACTTGCGATCTACCTTTCCCTGACCGATGACCATGGCCTCGGACTTGGAGGTGCTGATTCACATCCCAGTCGCTTCACACTCAGCCAAGAACCGCCCCAGCAAGAGCTGAAGGTCACTGCTTGACGAAGCTAGAAGAACCACATCATCCGTGAAGAGCAGCGACGCGATCCTTTGCCTGCCGAACTGGACACCCTCCACCCCCCGGTTACGCCTAGAAATTCTGTCCGTAAAGGTTATGAACAGAACCGGTGACCAAGGGCAGCCCTGACGGAGTCCAACTCTCACTGGAAACGAGTCCGACATGGACAAATCTCCTGCTCCTTTGGTAAAGGGATTGGACCACCCTTAATAAGGAACCATCCACCCTGTACTCCTGGAGCACCCCCCACAGAAAGTTCAGAGGTCAAATAAACAGTCCGGACATGGCAAGTTTTTTTCTAAGGATGCCTTTATTAAAGAGTCAACAACGTGCGCTAGCCGTCCGCTTCTAGAAAAATAACACAGTCATACATTCATCCATGTGGAAATCCAAAAAAACAAAGAAAAACAAGGACAGGTTTTTATTCTTAAAGCTCAAAATCTCTTTAGAAGGTGAGAAGGGGAACCTGAATAATATCATGTGTACTTTATATCTGTATGAGTGTGTCTGTCACTGTATGTGTGTGTGTGTAGGTGTGTTTGAATACTGTGTGATGAGCAGCCGCGCCATGAATGATAACATTGGGAGTCAAAGTCGCCAATGACGATCAAAACCGTATACGAGTAAAGATTGAAGATGAAGCGTATCACAGCATCTCCACTCATCGGCTGCTCAGAGCTGCGCTGCAAGCTCTAATCCTGACGTCGCCGAATTCAACCCACAGACAAGACGAAGAAAGGGAACGCCGTTTTCATTTGGCGTCGAGCCCCCAGACAGCCTCGACCTGATTGGACTCATTATGTTAACTTAATTTTGACTGACTTTATGAATCACTTCGACATCCAGAGGTGACATTGTCTTAACGGCTTAAAAATTTCATCTTTTTACGACTCAATCTCAGTCGATAAAAACGTCTCTTTAAGTGTGCGAGGTGTTTTGTACCAGAGTGAGCGAATAAGCGGCTATAAAGCTTCAACCTAATCTGATTTATTCCACCGATAACATCCTCCTGATGACTTCTTTAACTCGGCGTGATGTTCATTTTGTTCTTTAAAGTGAGAAGGTTACAGATTTTTATCGCGGACAGTCCCACATCCCGACACTTCGAGTCAACAGGAAGTCTCCTGGAAAGTTAAGAGAATGGCGCCCAGTTTCATGATTAAAGGTTCCTACTACTAGCTAAATTGTAAAATTGCAGCGTAGTTATAAAAGGCTTGAATTGTATAAAGACGCTTAAATTCATCGTCCATAATGTGTCGGATTCATTTATAAAATAAACAAAATAAATCCCCCCTTGATACTTTGAAAAGTCAGAGAACCATGAATTTGACCGGGTGGTGGCGCTCTCTGTGGCCCAAAAGGTCTCCCCGTGCTGGGCAGGAGCTTTGACGACTGCCTCGGCGTTAACTCTGGAGCCTCCTGCTAGCTAGCTCGCCTACCTCATCGCAAGCTTGTTTCTGAACTAATCAGTAGTTTAAATAACATTTTTAAGGTGGCGCAAATTTGCAGTTGCGCAAGTAGCAACTCACTGCCGTAAAATACATTGAAATGCCAAGAGAGGAAGTGACGTACGTTTCGCACACGCTCAGTACAAATCTGGTGTCCGGGATGGATCGGTTAGCAAAAGTCCCAACATGAGAACAAAAACAGGAAATTGAAATCCACCATCTGGTCCAGATTCAGTCTCTTTTGGCCTCAGAAATCTGATGGTGGTGACGACCGATCGCTCATCTTGACATCCCAAAATCAATAATTAACCCTTCACTGGAGCCCCGCCCACTTCCAGTCCATGTGGAATGGTTTTGACGGATTCATCATCGCATGATGAAGTAACCTCCAAGGCCTCCACACACACACACACACACAGAGCCAATGTGTGTGTGTGTGTGTGTCCTTCCTTTACAACACCAACTGTTATTAAAGCGTCAAAGCGTGTGTGTGTGTGTGTGTGTGTGTGTGTGTGACGCCTCTACAGCTCCACTGACACACAGACACACACATATTCCGGAGTGTACAGGTCTTACTTTGATAAATACGGATCAATAAGCAGCTCAACAGAATTAACTTATAGATCCTGACTGATCAATAACCCCACAGAGACACGAGTATCCTACAGGGGCTTCAGAAGCCCTGGGATCAGACGGGGATCATCGATATCAACCTATCAGAGTGATTGATTATGTGTGCGTCCCTGTGAGTGTGTGTGTGCGTCCGTTATTACCCACACGCGGCCCTCAAGCTCCAGCCTGTCACCGCGTGGGTGTGTTTGGTGTTATTAACAGGCGGCGCTGACCTTTGAACCCTGGCGACAGCGCGCGCAAGGCCACAGCAAAGTTGTAAATCAAAGCGTCACTTCAGTCCGGACCTCCGGCTCTGAACATCTGTGCTTAACGTAATAATGAATAAGAGCGTTAGACGAAACTCTACGTAACCGCCCTTTAAAATCTGTGCTTAATGTAATAATAAAAAACACTTTTAGATGATAATCTACGTAACTGCCCTTTAAAATCCAAACCAGATAATGTCAGAGAAGTTGATCAAGAGTGATTGATTATTGGTGTATGTGTTAGCGTCTGTGGCCATGATTACAAGGTGGTGACAAGCTGATTACTCAGGTAACCGTGACAACTAAGACTCGTCCCTCTCCTTACTGTCCTCAGATGAGTTGAAATGGTCCAAAAGCGTCAGGTAAAGGTTAAAGACGGATCAGTGCGGAACAATATTTGGGAGCAGGAAGTTGCTGATATTAGCGGAGAGGAGCGAGAGGGAGCAACGGCACCTTTAAAACATGACGACCAGGTGCGTGCAGATGGCCAAGCGGGTTAGCGCACCCCACCTATGGGGACCACAGTGCCTGCAGCGGTCGCAGGTTTGAGTTCGAGCGTGAGTAAGCATGTTGTGCCCGGACCTAAAGAACGGTTACTATGGTGAGTGGTCGTGCAGAGCTTGCCGCCTCTATACAAGAAGAACAAATTGCGCTTGTCCACCGACATCAAACTAATTTTCTTGATAACATTTTCATTTTTTTTTCCCGAGCTGAACCTGTCCCCGGAAATATCCCGATTTTAGCCTTTTATGAATGAGAAAAAAATAGACTAGGACGACGGTTTTCGCAATAGCCAAGTAGGCAGGAAGCGCGAGTTAGCATCTTGCACCCAGACCTGAACAATGTTGATTACGGTAGCTCATTGCGCAGAGCACACCACCTCTAAACAACAAGAACAGAGTATGCTTGTCCACGGACATGAAACTAATTTTCTGGATCACATTTAATTTTATTTTTAGAGCTGAACCTGTCCCCTGAAATATCCCAGATTTTAGCTTTTGATGAATGAGAGATAAATAGACCAGGATGATGGTAATTACGGTAGCCAAGTAGGCAGGAAGCGCAAGTAAGCATGTTGTGCCCAGACCTAAACAACAGTTATTACAGTAAGTGGCTGCGCAGAGCAATGAAGAAAGGAGTGCACTTGTTTTGGACCCCATTTTGGATAACCTGACCCTGGAGATGTCCCAAATTTTAGCGTTTCATGAATGAGAAAAAAATAGACTAGAATGATGGTTATTACTGTAGCCGGGTAGGTAGGAAGTGCGATTAAGCATGTTGCGCCCAGACCTAAACAACGATTATTACGGTAAGTGGTCACACAAAGCTCACCCCCTTTAAACAAGAAGAACAGACTGTTCTTTTCTACCGACACAACACGAATTTTCCCGATCACATTTTAATCATTTTTTTCCAAGCTGAAAAAGTCCCTGAATCTGGTCGCCTCATTTTAAAAAGAAGCTAAAACAGAAACTTTTCCACCAGAAGTTGTTTACATTCACCTCCTCACCTGGACTCTACACTTCCCTGCTTCCTCTCTTTTCTCTGTCAGACACAATCATCGTCTCAAAACAGTTGTTTGTTTCTTCTGCCTCTCTAACCTTTGCTGTCTTGAATATTAATTGTGATAAATCCGAGGCCCGCGGGGTTTAATTCCTTCACTTACAACCTATCAGTGCTCCTGATTAAATGTGAATTCCCTTTAAGCTCCGGTTTTCACAGATCAATAACCTCACATAACACCGCCGGCCCGGTGCGAGACTGAGCGAGGGAGGGTTTGAACACATCAAACTATTGATCTATTAAGAGCCCGAAGGTCTGCAGAGGGTTTTAAGACGGTTAAAAGTTGAACTCCAATTGGATTTCAAGAGATTAAAGTTGCACAGATCTGTCATGGCAAAGGGGGAGCCAAGCCGAAAGGCAAAGATCTCGATATACCGGTTGATCAACGTTCCTTCCTTCAACTACAGTCACGAGCTGCGGGTAGTGACAGAAAGAACAGGGCCGGGCTCTCCCTTAGAGATGGGGTGAGAAGCGAAGTGGTCTCAGAGTAGAGCCCCTGCTCCTGCATTGAGACGAGTCAGATGAGGTGGCTTGGGCATCTAATCAGGAGGCCTCCCAGACGCCTTGTTGGTGAGGAGTTCAGGGCACGTCCCACCACGGTAGACCTAGGACACGCTGGAGAGACTACATCTCTCAACTGGCCTTGGGGTCCCCCGTGGAAGAGCTGGACGAAGTGGCCGGGGAGAGGGAAGTCTGCAACAAGTCCTCCGATCCTTAACGACCTAATGGGTCTTTTTTTCACGCACTGAAATCCGACCCAATGGAGCGTTTACTATCAAGTGTCTCCGCCGGTCGACTGAGGTACCACCCGGGCCCTCTGTATGACTCAAATATGAATGCTAACTATGACTCTTACCGATCACCAAATTCAGTTTAACACCATTTTAGATAAGAACATAGTTTTCGGAGATCGGTACATCGCCGCTACAGGAGGAGCCGTAACGAGCTGCTGCCTGTGCCTCCTGGTACCGGTGTCACCCAGCTGTCACGCTAAATGAAACAAGCCAATGTGTTATACCTTCGCCACTGTGTCTTTAGTTGTGAAGACATCTGCATGCACACGACTGCAATAAAACACATTATTTAATCCAGTGTGTTTTGGACGTGACATGACACTGTGTGACGTGTGTCATTTCTTGCTACCCCATCAAAAATTCTGCACAATGTGAATGTGTGTCAAATCTACAGTGAAATGGCCGTTAGGGGGCAGCAGGACGGCACATCTGGAGTCCGTCATTAAATCCCGAGCGTAGCTGGGCGCACCCCATGCTGAACCCGCGCAGAGGGCTCCGCGGCCGACCATAGCGGACGAGAGCTGTCGGAATGACGGGATGTTCGATAGCATGGTAACATACTGCCACTCCGACAATTAGAGACCAATGTCGGAATGGCGGGATGTCGGAATGGCGGTTGCCCCCTGATCCGGGTATACTTGATGCCGAAATCGCACAGCTGTTTAATTCAGACACTGAAGATGAAGAAGTCGATGGATTTGTGGAAGAGGAATGAGTCAATAAGTGAGCATATTTTTCTGTACCGGTATTTGTTGTTACAATAAATACTTTGATTTACCGGACCGTGTTGTTTTGCTTACTGCACCTCATGGCCTGAAAAATACAGTATATCTCTGTTAGAAAGAGCTGACGGGTTCTGGGTTCGGTTTGAAGTCGAGGCGCGAACGGTCGTTAAAACGTAAAGTGACATAAAAGGTATTATTCGGAGAAACAAAAGAGACAGGTGTTAACACTACGCACTTATCCGACAGGACGCCCGGCCGCGTCTCCGGATCGGGACGTGACATTATGATTACAGGATGTTCAGAGAGTAATCAGGTCTCTATTTTACACCATGACATTTCGGAGACGTTGATTCATTGGCGGTTCTGTCGCTGCTGCCAAGACAGCTGGTGGTGGAGTCACGGCGTCTGATGGAGGGAGGAGTGTGTGTGTCTGTGTGTGTGTGTGTTTTTAGGTAAGAAGAACAAAAAAAAAAGGGCGAGATAAAAGAGTGGGAAAAGGAGAATGACAGAAATCGGATATCATCCTCAGGAGAGTCCTCCTAAATGTCGAAGCATTCGGCTGGAGGCTACTCACCACACATGCTGGTATTTCCAGTGTGTTTGTGTCAGTGTGTGTGTTAGTGTGTGTGTTGGTGTGTGTGTGTGTTGCAGGTAACTGTGGTTTTTTTTGATCAAACATGCATAATTTCTCTACTTCATCGCTGACAGTCGTATATTAACCAGAGTAAAAATTCAACAGCCTCTGCTCATGCCAACCTTTGAAGTCGCCGCACCGAGCGACCCCGAGAGAAAAAAAATATATCATGATGAAATTCTGGTGAAATTTCCCTTTAAAATAATTTCCCAGATAGAAAGGCGAACTCCAGTCGCTCCTTCCTTTCCCCGACTTTCCTCTCTATCCCCTTCTTTTCTTACCCATGACGTCCCTGACTCTCACCTTTCCTTTCGCTTTTCCCCCCTCACAAGAAATATCACCATATATTTTTATTCATCAGGTTAAAGTGTACTTATTAAGGAAGAGCTGAACGAGAAGCCAGAATATTGGAGGCAACTCAAATAGAAGCAAAGACAGTCTTAAGAAACCAGAATAGTCCTCATAACTATTATTAGAAGTCACTTATTATTATTATGATCGTTATTATTATTATTACTAGTATAACTGTTATTAGGATAAAATAAAGTTCCTTGGCCCTTTGTTGATGCAGAGAGAGAGGGTGCAGGCTATCGACAGCAGAGCAATGGTTCCAACGCCGTTTCCCGTCCGTCCCAGTGATTCGGTCAGAGTTTAATCCGTGAAAATCCAGAGTTAAAGGGGAGGTTATTCCATTTGTCATCAAATTTTCCGCCATGTAGAGTTCGACAAAAAAGTTCCTGCGGGCGCGGGACCCAGTCCGATCCGTTCTGGCGAAAAAGGTGAATCTGAGTTCAAGTGCGGTTCCGTGACGATTCCACCAGTTTGAACCAATTAAATCCCGTTTTAATCCGGAGCAGATTTGAGGTTTGGTTAAAGGGTAAGAAGACATCATCTCGTTTTTGAAACCAAACGTGAACTTTTTGACAATATTCCCGCTCTTAAAAGTCGCTTTGGTTGCTTGTAATCCCATGATGATCATGCGTTTAGAATCTCCCAAAGAAAAGACAAAGAATTTGCTCTCTTTCTCAGTCTTCTCCTTTTTTGGCACTCTTTCAAATTGGCAGATGTTTATGAGGACAGTTTGACCCCGGATTCCGGTGTAGCATGCGAAAACAAAAATAACTCCCCGAAGGACCAGCACAGCTAGTCCTACATTTCACATTGATTCTGGATTGTCATGAACTTAACATTCTAAAAAAAGACAAAAATACTCTTTCGGTACCGCTAGCTAATTAGCAAACTAGCTGGAGAGGCATCTCCATGTCGGCTACTTTAGTCACTCCACTGCCCGCATGCTGTTTAGCCCTATAACACATGGTCAGCTTACTAGACCTGACTGTGACAGCGCTCTTACACCCTCAGTGGTTAGGCAACTCCGTAAAGAGTTAGCTTACCAGCAGGCTGCATTAGTGGCTAAGTCATTCACTTAAGAATGAACTTACAACCTTGATTCTTTTATACCTCCCATACTCACTACATAGCTTCTCTTCTCTCTATCCAGTTCACTTGTTAACCAGATGGGTAGCTTTTAGGCAAGATTCATAGGTACCCCCGTTTCCCTCTAGGCTAGGTATACCAAGCGCTAGCTGGTCCGCTTTAGCCTGGTACCTCCATGGCCACAGTGCTTGTTTGCTGATCAGTCAGTACGTTTACATGACACTTGAGAAAACCGAATCATTGCCTTACTCCGATTCAGGCCAGACAACTGAAGTGAATGTAAACACCTTAGTCCGACTATAATCGGAGTCCAAACTCCAACCAAGACACCCAGATAATGCGATTGGAATTCGATTTTCTCTACCATGTAACCAGCGTAGTCGGAGTATCATTGGACAATATGTGTGCGCTTGCGCCACGCCCCTGTAACCCCGGAACTAAAAAACCCAAGAAGAGGAGTAGCGTGGACATCATGTACGACAAAAACAAAGCTGTACGATGCTCCATCTTCTTACTCGTAAAATTCCCAGCAGCAGTTGTAGCCACTTCTGACGTCTGACACGGACCTGCTGTTGTTGTCGACGGTTGTATGGGGTCGGAAACAGCACTGCTGACAAGACCCATACAGCCCCCTAGTTTTGAGAAGGGGGACATGTTCATGTCAATAATTCAATTTTCTCCTGTATAGGCGGACAAGGAGAGTAATCCGATTCAGCGAAACAAACCGAATTATGAGCTTAGTCCGATTAGGCTGTGCACGTAAACGCACTGACTGAAAATGTTTTGGAGTGGATGAAGATGTGACGACGCCAAACTGCCTTTAAGAACATCTACCAATTCCGGAACCGATCTGCAGGCGCAACCGAAGCCGCACCTGCATTCTTTAGAAACGCGGCATTCTAGAACTTCGCTTCGGAATCCCGGAATCCTCGGGGTTCTAGAATGCGCTCCGTTAAGTTCTTGGTCCCGCCTCCCTCTCTCTCTCTCACTGTTCCGCTCTGTGTAGAGCCATTTGCAAACAAACAAAGAAAAACAGTTTGGTTGTCCTTTTCTCCTATAGCTGTGTGGTGACAGAGTCCTCTATGACCTCACAGCTGTCCTCTATGACATCATCGCACGGTCCCACCCATCCGCCCATCAACATCACCCCGCCTCCGCCCCCTCCGCCTTCCACACCGCCCTCGCCCGATCCTCCCACGCCTCCGCCCTGGAAAACGTCCTCGCTGGAGTCCAGGAGGCGCGAGCTGGACTCGGACATGTTGGAAGCACAGTGCAGGGATTGGCAGGGACACGGGGGTGGGAGGGGAAGTGTGAGGAGCGAGTCCCGCCCGTTCGTTCTCCGGGGTGAAAACGAAGGGTTATTGATGTCGACTGAGCGGCCCACCTCGTTCAAGTGAGTCTCGCTTCTGGTCACGTCACTGAGTCCGAAGTCAGAGTGGCTGTGGGACCCCAGGGGGCGCAGCAACCCGTCAGAGATAGTGTAGGAGGGCGGGGACTGCAGCGGGAGAGGAAGGGGCGGGGCTTTGCGCTTGGAGCGTGAGAACAGGTAGGAAAGGCGTTTGAAAGAGTCCGTCTTTGTTCCTGGAGATGAGAGGCGTTGAAGGCGACTCCGTGTGCGAGCAAGTGATGAGGACAACGCCATGGCGAATGATGAGGATGGGGAGGGGAGGACGGAGGTGGAGGACGAAGGGATGACGTTCGTCTTCAGCCCATTGCTCTTTGGTTTCCCCTCCTCTTCCTCCTCCTCTTCCCCCCATCCGATACCCTCCTCTAGATCCACCTCGTCGTCGTCTCCCGTTCTCTCCATCTGGGTCATCCCTGAAATGGAGCGAACCAAAGCGGACACCCCTTGTTCCGGTTCCGGCTTCGTCTCGTCCTCCAGCGGGGTCATGAACGTCACTTTCGACTTCTGGCCCCCGCCTCCGCTGCCGTCTCCTGATTCGCTGTCGTCTTCTGAAGCTGCGGCGCCATCGTCTTTCGCCGTCTCGCTGGAGGAGGAGTAATGTCGTCTGGGAGGACGCCGATTGCCGAGGAGGTCCAGGACTTCGTAGCGGAAACTGGAAATGTCTTGCTTTAACTCCTGATGGGAGACAGACAGAGAAGAAGCAACTGTGAATTTTGGGATTTCAAACTCAGGTTCATAATGACCCACTTTAGGTAGAGGCATACAAAGTTCAAGCAGTTCCTTAACGTGAAAACTGGAACGACAAAAATACCAGAAAGTTATTCCAAATGTGAGCGCAGAAAGAAACCTCAGGAAAACATGAGAGAATACAGCGTGAAGACAGAGACGGCGAGGAGGAGTGGATGAGATGATACTGGTGACTGTGTCAGAATAAGGGAGAGGAGGTGAAACATCAATTTGTCAAGGCGCAGGGTGAAGAGGAGGGTAAGGACCCAGGAGGACGGTGGCGAGAAAGGGGAGATTGAGGTCAACGAGCGAGGAAAAGAGAGAGAGAGAGGACGGATGCGTGGAAAAAGCGAGAGAAATGTGTGACTGTGGAGAAAGGCTGGTGCGGGGAAAGACTCGAGTGAACCACTTCTTTCTGTAACTACTGAAACGGCTTAATTAACCTGAACTTCACACATCTTTGACGCCTTTGTTGCCGTGGTGATGAAACACCCATCGGGCCCCATTACAACAATCTCCAGTGCATCAAATAAAACAAGCGTATAATCTACAAGGTAGTATCTGAATACATTTTGCTAGTTAAGCGGCGCACAAATCTGGACACTTAATGAGGATCTGAGCTCCGAGGACTTCGACCCTCGATCTCTTGATTATTGATCAGATTTGTTGGGTTGGTCGAGTATGAACGCACATTCAAGGATTTTAACTAGAGATGCGTTTCATTTTGTTTCGTATCATACCGTTTCGTATTGTATTGTATCCTATCGTATTGTATCGTATCGTATCATATCACATCCCATGGTGTCGTTTCTTATCGTTTCGTATCCTATTGTGTTGTACATTTAAGGTTAATCAAGATTTCTTGTTATAAAACTGTTTTTTGCTTTTCTCTGGAGAGATGATTAAGGACACGGGGATAAGACGACTGTTTACCTTCCCACGGTACATGACAGTTTGTCACCGTAGATTCAGGCGACTGTGCAGCGATGTTTTTATTTTATTTTTTTTAACTCCTTTAGTTTGACAACAACCATGGCAGCAACAATCCCACATATAGAATTGAACTCTGTGTGAAACCCAGTGGTAAACCAGCGAGCTCGACATCTTGGTGTTTGACTCTTATACCTCCAGAAAATGTCACGTCTGCCAGAACACCAACACGGAAGACTTCTCTTACATACTAAAAAAAATAACGGGGGATCCCAACTTGAGTACATCCATATGAAGAAGCTGCTCTTTAAAAAAAAATTGTTAATTAATGACACATCGTAGACCTTGATAAAAAAAGAAATTCCTGCTGAGCATCTAATATATGAAAAATAACTCAAAATTCCTTGTTTTTCCGTTAAAAATAACAGTAACATCATAAAGTCAAACTGGCATTTAAAGGGTTAAAATTCTGAATATGAATTAATATTTGATAGATATGATCAGGAATTAAGTTAATTAAAAGATTTAAGCAAAAAAAAAAAAGTGGAAAAATATTAATGTATAATAATTTTATAGCACTTTTAGGAGATGGACATTTTTGTCTATCTAAGGACCTAAACGCATCTGGTAGACCTGGTGGTCTACCAAAAAACCACTAGACCAGCTGCGCTCCGCCTGCACTTTCTACGCTGCCGGCGAGCACGAAAATGTCTCTGCACTAGCTGATTCTGGCGACACCTCCTCCTATCGCACCACCACGCCCAGCTTGGCGGACCTCGGTGTGCCTCAGTCTACGAAAATACCAAACTGGCTGTGCACCGGGCTCCGCCAGAAGAAAATATGACTGCGCTGGGTCCGCCACCCACCACCACACCGCTGGCGGGCACGAAAATAGAGCCCACAGTGTTTTTGTCACACAATGAATATTGACCTGATATGAAAATGGGTGTATAAAAGAAAAAACAGAAAAAAATCATCCCATTCGCGTTAAAATGATTAAAAAATAAAAGGTAAAAAGTCACTAAAAAGGGACAAAAATGGACAAAAATGTCCTAAGAGGGTTAAGCAGAAATCTTTCTTTACATTATAGGATATAATACAGATTAACTCCAGCTATTTAGGGAAAGGTTATAAACATTTATAATCAGTTAACTTCATCTTTACAGAGGAACGATGAAATAATAACATGAAAACATGTTGTGCTAACCGCTCAGGGGATAATAATGACTTTACTCCAACGTAGCCTGAAAATAGAGGATTATCATATACATACATAAACACACTGTCATCTCTCTTTTACTGTTATTTTATCTCTTTCACAGACGGACGCAGAGCTACAAACATCCTTTTATTTCTCGAAACACGATCACAGTTACTTCATTTTCGTCTTTTCCTTCACCATCTGGGATCCGAACGCCGCACATGTGGCTTAATTCCTGAAGGGATAAACAATGAAGCGCTTTAAACGCACCTGATGTTTTATTTCTACTCCACACTCTCTCTCTCTCTCTGCCTCTATGTGACTAAAACTCCCTCAAAGTCTCCCTCTGTGCGTAAACGTGATGCAGCTCCATGTGCACCTGATGTTGTTTTTGCACCGAAAAGCCCAGAGGAACTTTCCACTTCAAAGCCTTGGCCGGGCTTCCGAGGCATCATGGGAAACTGACTCGGGAGCTGAAAGAGCTCAGAATAATTTACAGCTCACAAGATCCAGAAGAAAAAAAAGACTCTCAGAGGGTTATCGACTGTGATCTGCCGGTATCGATCAGAGATGTAGACGAGGAGAAGAAGTGATGGAGAGCTGAACGGTGGATTTTGGACATTTTTAATATATGATTGTGTTAAAGAAGCGCAGCTGCGACTTTGGTTTCAATGAAAACTAAACTGTTAAATGCTGCAGAACAAACGGGTCATTAGTTTTATGTTTGTTGATTAAATCCTGATGTTTGGTTTCGAGGCCGATCAGCAGTTTGGTGGAAATGCTGACTAAATCGGACTTTTGGCAGATCAGCTCTGAAGTTTAGGGTGTTTTTGTCCTGCTGTCTGTTAAAGTAGACTAAAAACTCACAGAGAATTCACCTGTTTTTTTGTACCAGAATCTAAACGTGTTCATTTTGCTGTAAAGTCGGACGCAGCCTCTAGTGGTCGTTCGAGGAACTGCAGTTTTCCGAACTAGCTTTGCACACCTTTTTGTAATCATGTTTTTTCGTCAACTTCTTACTACTTAACGCAAACATCTACTGATGAAATGACAAACTGTCACCATGGCAACAGCGAAGAGAAATTCCGTCTCTAAGTACCCACCTTAAAGTTCTCCTCAGTCAGTCCCTCGTCGGTCTTGGCGCTGCGTATCATGGCCGCCACGTACCTCTTCACCAAGCTTCGGATCACTTCCTGTTGGAGACAGAAGTCATCAACACACGAAGAGATTAAAACTCTGTTTTGTTCGTGTTCCTCCATTAAAAGATGTTTTCTGTTGAAGGTTCATGGTGCCGCTCCGGAATCAGTAGATTTTTGGTTTTAAAGTTAAGATCCAGTAGTTTTGAAAGTGTCGATTTCCACCGGCTTCTTTCTGTTCTGATGCGGATGCCACCATGACAGTAGATGCTGATTCTAGAAGTCTAGAAGTAGATTTCCTCCTCTGGACACAATCTACTGCTACTTGTTATCGCACGATTGCACATGAATCTGCGGGTTCTTGTGAGTTCTCGCCATTCCTGCTGTCTGTAATAAGCTACGAAATTTCCATCACAAACAGATCCGATAGAAATTGGCGTCCGGTGAAAATCGCCGCCATTCCAGATGTGGTGGAAATCCCGGGTTAATGTGCGTTACCCTGATTACGCCCCCTTTTACCCTGAACGACACGGGGGAGCAGCATTTTCTTGTTTTCTTGTTGACTGTTTATGGTTGACTGTTTTCCTACTGTTATCTTGTTGACCGTTTTCTTGCGACTGTTTTCTTGCTGACTGTTTTCTTGTTGACTGTTATCTTGTTGACTGTTTTCTTGCTGACTGTTTTCTTGCTGACTGTTATCTTGTTGACTGTTATCTTGTTGACTGTTTTCTTGTTGACTGTTTTCTTGTTGACTGTTTTCTTGCTGACTGTTTTCTTGTTGACTGTTTTCTTGCTGACTGTTATCTTGTTGACTGTTATCTTGTTGACTGTTTTCTTGTTGACTGTTATCTTGTTGACTGTTTTCTTGTTGACTGTTATCTTGTTGACTGTTTTCTTGCTGACTGTTTTCTTGTTGACTGTTATCTTGTTGACTGTTTTCTTGTTGACTGTTTTCTTGTTGACTGTTTTCTTGCTGACTGTTTTCTTGCTGACTGTTATCTTGTTGACTGTTTTCTTGTTGACTGTTTTCTTGCTGACTGTTTTCTTGTTGACTGTTTTCTTGCTGACTGTTATCTTGTTGACTATTATCTTGTTGACTGTTTTCTTGCTGACTGTTTTCTTGCTGACTGTTATCTTGTTGACTGTTTTCTTGCTGACTGTTATCTTGTTGACTATTATCTTGTTGACTGTTTTCTTGCTGACTGTTTTCTTGCTGACTGTTATCTTGTTGACTGTTTTCTTGTTGACTGTTTTCTTGCTGACTGTTTTCTTGTTGACTGTTTTCTTGCTGACTGTTATCTTGTTGACTATTATCTTGTTGACTGTTTTCTTGCTGACTGTTTTCTTGTTGACTGTTTTCTTGCTGACTGTTTTCTTGTTGACTGTTTTCTTGCTGACTGTTTTCTTGTTGACTGTTTTCTTGCTGACTGTTATCTTGTTGACTGTTTTCTTGTTGACTGTTATCTTGTTGACTGTTTTCTTGCTGACTGTTTTCTTGTTGACTGTTTTCTTGTTGACTGTTTTCTTGCTGACTGTTTTCTTTTTGACTGTTTATGGTTGACTGCTTTCTTGCCCCCTTTCACTCCCACTTTCCCTCTCTCTCACACACACACACACACTCTCTCTCTCTCTCTGTGAACAGATTGCATCTCCCCCAGCTGCGTTTCTCCGGCCCAAACTCAAACTGACTCCCTGCGGATCTACAAACCGCCTCTGAGTGTGTTTGTATTCTCGTGTTTGTCCAGCTGTTGCTCCCGAACGAACGCGTCCCTCTGTATCTATTTATATAGAAACCCGGGGAGGAATATTAAGTATTAAAGTCACTTCCTGTTCAATTTGAGGAGATTTGCACGTGTGTATTTATACTCTAAAGCGGCGAGTCGGCCCTGTCTTAGCGTTTGGAGTAACAGGATTAACCGTCGGATCATCACATCTCAAATTCGATTGGTTTTCAAAAACGGCCTCCAAAACTCTCCAGAAAGCGAGCGGCGAGCGGAGATGTTTTGAAGAATCTGCTCGATAAATCCCATTATGACACCTCAGCGCTGGCGGGCGTCGCGCTCGCGTTAACGCCAGTACTTTGCGTTTTGGCAGATCGGAGTTTTTATTCTGAAGGTTTTATTGTAAGATATCGGCCTTCTCTTAAACGGTGTGTGTGGTTTCTGCTGGCAGAGACGGAGAGTGACAGCACGCCAGACCGTCCTGTTTGGCAGTCGCAGGTGTCGACTGTGGGAGGATGCAGCATGTTAGTGTGTGTGTGTGTGTGTGTACGGGGTCTGAATCACCACCCACTGAACACCAAATGCTGGTAAAAAAAAAAGTCGTCTCTGCTCTTTAAATCAATAAGAGCTTAACGCCTCATTGGCTGATTACTTAATGACACAATAACATTTAAATCAGTCGGGGTGAATCATTCAGCGCTGAACCTTTTTCAGAACGATTACACAGGCGGGCTTTCATACATTTATCCATTAGAACCAATGACGATCACGAGGGGGGGAGATGATGGTTTCTACATCCTGGTTTTAAGCCTTTAATAGTGGAAACAACAAACGCATTTTTGTCCGAAAATATAAACTCATTGTGGTTGAAATTAAATTATGAAAAACGAAGATTATGAGACTAAACAGGGTCATGAAATTTCGTAGATTTAAAGCTTCCTGAAGGAAAGGTTCTGGTTTCTTCTCTCTAAGGTCTAAAATCAAGTCTGAGTTTCTGACGCTGTATTTAGGCAAAAGGTAGGGTAGTCAGGATTCCGTCGAAGAAGCGTCTTTTTTTGTGGCGTATGAACAAAAAAGGCAATCTGATTGGTTGTGAGGCAGACGCTGCTCCCCCGTGTCGTTCAGGAGCCCAAACAAAGTTAGCGTGCTACAATATCGGACAGTAGAAACCAACCAGAAAGTTCGGAAAATTGTCTGAATCCTCCTTTGGCCACGACTGCCGACACAAGCAAGAAAACAGTCAGCAAGAAAACAGTCAACACCAAACCGGTCAACAAGAAAACAGTCAGCAAAAAACAGTCAGCAAGAAAACAGTAAGAAAAAAGTCAACCATAAACAGTCAACAAGAAAACAGTCAACAAGAAAACAGTCAGCAAGAAAACAGTTAGTAAGAAAACAGTCAGCAAGAAAACAGTCAACAAGAAAACAGTCAGCAAGAAAACAGTCAGCAAGAAAACAGTCAACAAGATAACAGTCAACAAGACAACAGTAAGAAAACAGTCAACCATAAACAGTCAGCAAGAAAACAGTCAACAAGAAAAGTCAGCAAGAAAACAGTCAACAAGATAACAGTCAGCAAGAAAACAGTCTGCAAAAAAAACAGTCAGCAAGAAAACAGTTACTAAGAAAACAGTCAGCAAGAAAACAGTCAACAAGAAAACAGTCAACAAGAAAATAGTCGCAAGAAAACAGCAAGAAAACAGTCAGCAAGAAAACAGTCAACAAGAAAACAGTCAACAAGAAAACAGTCAGCAAGAAAACAGTCGCAAGAAAACAGTCAGCAAGAAAACAGTCAACAAGATAACAGTCAGCAAGAAAACAGTCAACAAGATAACAGTCAACAAGAAAACAGTTAGTAAGAAAACAGTCAGCAAGAAAATAGTCGCAAGAAAACAGTCAGCAAGAAAACAGTCAGCAAGAAAACAGTCAACAAGAAAACAGTCAGCAAGAAAACAGTCAGCAAGAAAACAGTCAGCAAGAAAACAGTCAACAAGAAAACAGTCAACCATAAACAGTCAACAAGATAACAGTCAGCAAGAAAACAGTCAACAAGAAAACAGTCAACACCAAACCGGTCAACAAGAAAACAGTCAGCAAGAAAACAAGAAAATGCTGCTCCCCCGTGTCGATTACGAGCCCAAACAAAAAGTTAGCGTGCTACAATATCGGACAGTAGAAACCAACCAGAAAGTTCGGAAAATTGTCTGAATCCTCCTTTGGCCACGACTGCCGACACTTGCTGCCGTCAGCAAGAAAACAGTCAGCAAGAAAACAGTCAACAAAAAACTGTCAACCATAAACAGTCAACACCAAAACAGTCAACAAGAAAACAGTCAACAAGAAAACAGTCAGCAAGAAAACAGTCAACAAGAAAACAGTCAACAAGAAAACAGTCAACAAGAAAACAGTCAGCAAGAAAACAGTCAACAAGAAAACAGTCAACAAGAAAACAGTCAGCAAGAAAACAGTCAGCAAGAAAACAGTCAACAAGAAAACAGTCAGCAAGAAAACGTCAACCATAATCAGTCAACAAGAAAACAGTCAGCAAGAAAACAGTCAACAAGAAAACAGTCAACAAGAAAACAGTCAGCAAGAAAACAGTCAGCAAGAAAACAGTCAACAAGATAACAGTCAGCAAGAAAACAGTCAACAAGATAACAGTCAGCAAGAAAACAGTTAGTAAGAAAACAGTCAGCAAGAAAACAGTCAACAAGATAACAGTCAGCAAGAAAACAGTCAACAAGAAAACAGTCAACCATAAACAGTCAACAAGATAACAGTCAGCAAGAAAACAGTCAACAAGAAAACAGTCAACACCAAACCGGTCAACAAGAAAACAGTCAGCAAGAAAACAAGAAAATGCTGCTCCCCCGTGTCGATTACGAGCCCAAACAAAAAGTTAGCGTGCTACAATATTGGACAGTAGAAACCAACCAGAAAGTTCGGAAAATTGTCTGAATCCTCCTTTGGCCACGACTGCCAACACAAGCAAGAAAACAAAGTAAATACTGGAGACTCTGGAGGAATAACGGGCGCTTAAAACGGAGGTAGACCGGACAAGAGCTAAAAAGCCGGGTCAACATAAACGATGGGGGACATATTAGCTTCTTTATTTAGTTCGCTCGTATTGAGTCATTAAAACTCCCTTATTCTGCTGTTTTGACCTTTAATAACCTCCTTATAACCACTTATGAACCTCTAATAAGGAAGTTGATGACAACAACATGAACAGAGACGGGTGTACGGACCTGGTAATGCTGATTCTGGATCAGACTGTCGGCGTGACGCTCCTGCAAAGAGAAAAAGAAGAAAACAGAGAAATATTGTGAGTTTTTACCGCCTTTCTCTCCCCAAAACCCTGAACTCTAAATAACTCGGCTCTCTCCTCTCTGACACTCTCACATCTTCTCTCCTTTACAGCAGCGACACTCGTTTTCTTCCTTAAACATGATTTATGTCGCTGAAAGAGGAGAGGAAACAAACAGGCTGACTTTCACAGTCTATCGGAGAGTAATGAACTCCATTTTTCACTCACATCGATCCGTCAATGTTCAGACCTTTGGCTGAAACTTGTATTTAGTTTTGACGTCACTATGGCGACAAAAACGAGTCCACGTGTTTTAATCTAGACTCGAGGTCTTTGAGGAGCTTCTGAACGAGCTCCTTGAGAGGTTTCTGGTGTCTCTAAAGATCGATGCTGACGGGGGTTGGAGGAGGATCGTCTTCGTCGAGGACTCTTCATCAGTACAGTAGCTCTTGGAGACGTCGGCGTCATCCGTGGGAATGTCGTTATCTGGTCATTTTGTCTCAACACTTTAGTCCACTGTCTCAGGATGTTGGATCTGTGAAGACTTCGGTGTTAGATCAGGGGTGAAGGTCTTGAAAGATGAGGCTGACCCAGACTTCTGGGAGACCTGAACCACAGGATCTAAGAGGAAGGCCTGAGGGGATTCAAAGGTATCCTTGGGCTCCACTTGGGGGGGACTACAGTCCTTATCCTAATCCTTAACTACCTCACAGTCCCAGCCCTCTTAGAGACGCTCAAACACTTTTAAAATCGATGTTAAGTTTGCTGTGAACCCAAAGGCAAAGTAAGAGTTGATGTCCTGATACCAGGTTTTTACCTCGTGGTTATTGTGGCCTTAAAACAACATTACTAACACAACACAACCAATCAAAGTGAGGAAAGACAAAACCAGGGCAGAGCTACATGTTGACATTGCCTTATACAACGATTGTCAAGCTTTTCTTTTTTTGTAGGGATGTAATCAACCAAAGACATTCTCGGTCGACTAAAATCCTAAAATTTTCAACCTAAAATGGACAAATCTGACGGCAAACCCTTCTGCGGCGGGGGTGAAATATACTGATATCCAAAATAATGAAAACAAGGGGGGTGTTCTGAGGCAGGCTGTTACCTGTGAAACAAGGGTGCTCTGAAAACACCCCCATTATCACTTGGTACGTTCCTTCTGATGAAATTAAACATAGACTGTAAATTGACACAGAAAAAAATCGATTTGACCCATCATGATTTTGGTCGACTCAGCACGTATCGACCAGTTGAGCTGGACTATACAACCTGATTTTTTTTAACATATATTTTACGATTTACGACTCTTGGTAGATCGTAAGTAAAAATGTTAAAAAATGTCCCATTGATACGAGCGGTAAAAGCTCCAATGCTGGTGTTGGATTCACAACAAATCTTAAAAGTGCTGAATCATCTCACAGGAAGCTTCGTCTTCTGCGTCTTGTTTTGTTTTATGTTGACTGGAAACTGGTGTGTATGCCACCTTTAATCCAATTAATATCTAATTTTTTTGAAAAAGATGATAATTGACCGATCAGCTAAAGGTAAAACACCTAAAAAAGTTACTAAAAAAGTTGAATAGTGGCCGCTGGGATGGGTATTCGATTTTGAGGAGCAGTTGATGCCACCACAGGCCGTGTCCTGGACGCAATATTTTTTTTCTTTTTTTGGAGGATGGTAGGGGAAAGTCCCGCCTCCTTCGCCTCTGATTGGCTAGAAGTGCTGGGCTCTGATTCGTTATTCCTTACAGCTGTGGAAAGTCATATTCTGTCGAGTTAGAATTAGGGTTAGATTAGAGTTAGGGTTAGATTAGAGTTAGGATTAGATTAGAGTTAGGATTAGGGTAAGATTAGAGTTAGGATTAGATTAGAGTTAGGATTAGGGTTAGATTAGAGTTAGGGTTAGATTAGAGTTAGGGTTAGATTAGAGTTAGGGTTAGATTAGGATTAGGGTTAGATTAGAGTTAGGATTAGGATTAGGGTTAAATTAAAGTTAGGATTAGGATTAGGGTTAGATTATAGTTAGGGTTAGATTAGAGTTAGGATTAGGGTTAGATTAGAGTTAGGGTTAGATTAGAGTTGGGATTAGGATTAGGGTTAGATTAGAGTTAGGGTTAGATTAGAGTTGGGATTAGGATTAGGGTTAGATTAGAGTTAGGGTTAGATTAGAGTTGGGATTAGGATTAGGGTTAGATTAGAGTTAGGGTTAGATTAGAGTTGGGATTAGGATTAGGGTTAGATTAGAGTTAGGGTTAGATTAGAGTTGGGATTAGGATAAGGGTTAGATTAGAGTTAGGGTTAGATTAGAGTTAGGATTAGGATTAGGGTTAGATTAGAGTTAGGGTTAGATTAGAGTTAGGATTAGGATAAGGGTTAGATTAGAGTTAGGGTTAGATTAGAGTTGGGATTAGGATTAGGGTTAGATTAGAGTTAGGGTTAGATTAGAGTTAGGGTTAGATTAGAGTTGGGATTAGGATTAGGGTTAGATTAGAGTTAGGGTTAGGATTAGGATTAGGGTTAGATTAGAGTTGGTTAGATTAGGGTTAGGGTTAGGATTAGGGTTAGGGTTAGGGTATTCAGAAGTGCGATAATTTTCTTTTATGTTCTGTTTAATGTACAGAGCCGACAGCCCGTGCTCGCCTTGAGTGTTTGATGACGTTCCTCAGCCAATCAGAGGCGAAGGAGGGCGGGATCTTCCCCTACCATCCACGAAAAAAAATACTGAATCCTGGACACTCCTGCTGTGAGAGTCAGATTAGTTTGTGTTAAAGTCTAAGTATGAAACAGGTCGAGTGTCTTCTCTCTCCGTTTCTGAATATCACACACACACACTTACACACACACTTACACACACACTTACACACACGTGTACACACTCGTCCATCATCTTTGCGCCTCTTTTTCTGATCTCATATCCTCTCTCCACCTTTTCAATTTATTCCGTCTGGTTTTTAGAGCCTCACCTCTCCGTCTCCATTTCCCTTTCATCATGTTTCACACTCATCGTCTAACTCCGTCCACGCTTCTCATTTGTCTTTCACTCGCTCCCTGCTGTCCAAACACAAACACACACACACACACACACACACATAAAACACACACATAAAACACACACACATACATAAACACACAGATAATGCATCCATCCTCCCTCATCTTCCTCTAACAATCTCTCCCTCCTCCTCCTCTTCAGAGTGATCATTCTATAACTCGTACTGTTTTTCTGCTTACTCTGTTTACACACACACACACACACACACACACACACACACACACACACACACACACACACACACACACACACACACACACACACACACTCCCTCCATCAGCTCTCTGCAGTGCTGTGCAGCTCTGTGAACCTATGTGGGCTGGTGGGCTTATATAACTCAGCCGACTGCAGCTGAGGTGAACATGGCAGCTGCACGGTGTGTGTGTGTTAAAGTGTGTGTGTGTGTGTCTCTCTGGATGACTGAGCTTGTTTATCAGGTCGTGTTTTTTTTCCGCTGATGTTCTCCTCTTCTTATAGACACGTTATAGACAAACAGCTGATGTCTGTCCCCGCCACCGCCGCTCGCATATTCATGTCAAAAATGTACTTTTATTTGATCCGGACACGTCGCTGCTTCTGCTTTCGCTGCTTTTGCTCCACGACTTCTTCTGCTCTGATTGACTCCAGGTTCTGGATTTATTCATTATTTATGCCACTCTGCGCGTCAAACCTCTCCACATTTCTTTTCGGAGGCGATGGTTTGTCAGACAGCTGCCTCCGTTCGAGTCCTTTCACTCAGATTGATCTTTTTTACAGAGACCTGGAGGTTCAGAGTTCTGCTCATCTGCAGAGGCTGACTGGCCTTGAGCTGGTAAAAAAAAACACACAAAAAAAATAACCAAAAAGAAACAGGTGGAAGTTTTGCTGCTTTCTACTCAGAATAAGACGTTTTTTTTTCAGGTTATCCCGTTTAGAGGCGAACTTAAATATCAAACATCCTCCGAAAGAAAAACGACAACCAATCAGGAGGTGAGCTGGCTGGATAGGAAGTTCGACAGATGCAGCCATGGCAACAATAGTAGGCGCAAAACATAAATTTATATAGATGTCGGAATTAGGAGACTTACGTGTTGATACATGACACCAACATGAGCGTTTACGCAACATGTTTACGACGACCGCGACGAAGGCAGGTGTTGAGAAGGAACTGATACTTGAAAGGTAACCCCGGATTTCTAATGCGATTTTCGCCGTACGCCAATACCCACCGGATCCATTTGTGAGGCGGATTTCGTGGTGGTGAAGGAGGGTGGGACCTTTCCCTACCATCCTACGGAACCATATACGGCTAACCATATAAGCAGTAGATTGTGTCCTTCTAGAGGAGGAAATCTACTTCTAGAATTCTAGAATCAGCATCTCCTCATCCATGGTGTCATCGGGGTGAAATGGCGTCTGAAAACCTTTTGTAACCATTCGAGTTAATGTGTCAATTTCCACCGGCTTCTTTCCGTTCCGCAGCGGATCGCAAGAGTTCAGTTTTTTTCCGGATGACGGATAAATTCAGCACAGATTAACCCGTGCTGAAAAGGAAGTCGGATGTTTTATTTTGTGTCTGTGCCCGACTTCCGGTGGAAATTGACACATTAACTTGAACGGATACGATAAGCTACGATCGGCGGATACGGCCTTTTACGTAACTGTTCCGGATGCGGTGGAAATTGGGGGTAAGCAGCTAGCAACAAAGTCACACGAGAGATTCTACGAATTTTATAGGTTTGGGAGTTGGGTCTCCGTTGGCAGACTTGAGGCGATTTAACTGATTTAACTACTGTCCACGTTACAGTCAACAAATTTAAGGCAAGGAGATTTTTTATGGTCCTGTTTCTTGTTTGGTGTGTGGCCTGTTATGTCACGCACAAAAACAATCAACAAACAAGTTAGCAAACGGTGAAAACAACTTTTTCACTTCCCGTCTTCATCTTCTGCAAAGGTTTTGTTTTGGTTTCGTTTACGACCTGGAATCCGCAACAGATTTTGGACGTTCAACTTCCACGGACCATAACGTGCTCATTAGGTTAATTGGTGACTCTAACTTGTCCTTAGATATGATTGTGAGCGTGACTGGTTGGCGACCGATTCAGGGTGTACCCCGACTCTCGCCCAATGACAGCTGGGATGGACTCCAGCGAACCCTCGACCCCGAAAGGAATAAGCGGTGGGACTGGGCCTGGCACATAAACCTCAGAGCGTGAACAGACGACTCAGACCAGTTCAGGTTTAATCAGGTCCATCCATGAAGACCAAAAAAAGAAGAAATCCCCGACTGCAGTATCGAGGTATGTCCAGATGTATGCAGACTCTTTAGAAAGTCGTTTTTTCTCTGGGTGTTGTCTTTGAGTTTTAGGTCGCTGAACTTTTCAAAAAGAGAACTTTGATATTTTTGAGTAGGTGGCAAAAGCAAAAATTTTGGAAAATGTTGTTTACAGATGTGCCAAGATGGCGAGCCACCAGATTATCTATGTTCCTCCGGAGTAAAAGTTCTGTTGGATGTTAATCGGAAAAATTACGTAGCTGTCCCGTTGATGTTGATGTTGACCTACAGAATCTATGAAGTTTGATAAACTTTTCAAGAAATTACAGTTTTTGTCTATTCTTAGGAGTTTAGTTTTTATCGTTATCTGGCGCTCAAAGAGGGGAGGCGGTGTCCTAATTTACAGGAACGTTCTGTAACCCTGAGAGTCGACCGAAGACTCACACACAGATGTCTTTCACTCCACAGTCCACTCTGACTAAAATCGACTCTCACTGCTCTGAATCTGTTTGGTTTGTATTCTACGGACTGCTCCTTTAACTGCTTTAATCCCACTGGGTGGTTCGAGTAACCTCACCTGAGCTAGCATGTCAATCTGAACCCTCCTGTGACTTGTTAACATGAACACGCGGCCTGGCGGACTCAAGCTGCTCGTTGGCGTGACTGTTCAGCGACACACACACACATGACCACAGCCGTGAATTAACCCACACATGAATAAATACATTTACATTTACATACAGGCACCGCAGGGAAACTGTGGAGCTGCAGAGACGATTACACGACTCCAATTAAGGCTGGATTCAGGAGGTTAGAACCGGTTCCAGATTCAGCAGGTTTACGGTAAAGAAAGGCTGGAAACCGGAGAGTCGGGGGATAAACGACGGAGAGACACAACGATCGTCCAAAACAAAGATCGGATCAGTGAGTGAAGGGGTTTGATGATGTTGACAGAACTCCCAGATATATTTGTTATTTTTGGTCCACCAACTTAATCCTTTCAAGAACAATAAATATATACTCATCTTTTTTTCAGGACAACCTCAGCTGTCAGTTTATGGAGCAAAAACGATGTAAAATGAATGTGACAGTAGATTCAGAACCAACAAAGTCACCAAACAACAAAAACGGCAAATCGATCCCAACAGAACTTTGTTAAAAAAACACATAAATCTACAGTGACCAAGCCTTTTCTCACCTGCACATCATTCTCTCAAGTCTTGTCTATCAGGAGAAGAAATATTGGGATTGGAACAAACACACAACAGAAACTATTGACATATTTACACTCATTCTTCCAGGTGTTTTTGACTATTTACAGTTGTTTCTGCCACTCCTGGGATGAGACAGAGGACCACATCAGACTGCTCAGAATCTCTTCTTTACTTGTTTCCAAACATTAAGGAACATTATTTCTGATTTTACAGACAAACAGGGAACTTTCTTGTCTCTTGTTGATCTTTGGTTGCCTCTTATTGAACACTACCGTCAAGGGAACAATAGAAGAAGAATATGAGACCATGTGATTGGTCGAAAGTTTGACAGAAAAAGACGTCATCAAAAGGACTTGTCAAGACATTATCGGCATTTAGTGATAGTGATCTTTTTTTATCACAACAGTATGATAAATAATCCTGTTTTCACTGTTTTTTTACCATCAAACGTCTCTGATCAAACACCTGTTTCTGTGACTGGACTTTAAACCTTGTTGCAGGTGTAGAAATGACTGTAAACCCTCGATAGATCGCCAAAAGGATAAGCTTTTGAACACTTTTTATCCCGTAGAGATACACAGTATAGTTCCTGAGAAACTAAACTATATTAATGGTGTTACCTGGGATCACAGACGATTCAGCAGAATTTGAAGTGTTAAGTAACGCAAAAAGATAAAGTGTCTCGGTTGTTATTTCTGCAGAAAGCAAACCCCGAAAAAGACGATCTGAAGATGCTAAAAGTCACAGAAAACAAACAATTCAGAGGGTTTGTGAAAAGACCGTATTGGTACGTTCGCCAAAAATCAGAAACTGGGTTTCAGTCTTGAACCAGACTGTGACGAAAACTGATGACACAGCAGATTTTCAAGGTTATATCGTCTTGTTATTTGCTTGGATTTGTCACAGTCTTCGGTGCATTAGATTTGATAGATTTTACGACAAAATGATGTTGGTTTTTGAGAAAAGTAGGTCCTCAGGGTGCAACACTTTAGGAATTTAATCCACAAGACTATTATCTCTGTTTTTAGTCAAATTTTTTCATTTCCTGCTTTTCGTTTCCTCCTTTGTCTTTGATAGAAACACTTTGGTGGACTTTGTCTGAATGTCGACAGGCTAAAGAGAAAATTAATGATCTCAAACTTCCCAGAGAAACAAAAAAAAAACCCAACAAGGAACCGGATTTAGAAACAGCCTGGCCCGGACATAAAAAGGACCGAAATTTGCCACGATTCCAACTTGGAAAATGTCGAATTTCCCCTGAGAGGATATTTCTTAAAGGCCAAAATCAACATGAGAACTGATTTATGAAAAAGTAGAAGAGGACGGCTGTGAATGGCGCCGTGGCGTCGCTCTGAAGCCTCTTTGTTTTGAAATCTCCAACATCTGAAATGATCCCAAGTGGACCCAGACTCCGTGTGCCTGATAGTTTGGGATCCAGGAAACAAAAAACAGTTTTTCCAAAGCCAAAAAGGTTTAAAAGGAAATAAAAGTCGACAGATCTGGAAATAAACCTTCTCTGTCCAAATCCGACTCTTTGAACACTTTTTAAGCTCTTTTAACTAAAAGGAAATCCCCACAGAGATAAAAACAAGAAGATAAAACCCGTTACCGTGAACTCCCGGAGGTTTTCACACTTATGCGAGTCGTCCCCGGGCGGCTGTCCTCTCCGGCACAGCTTGTTGTGGAGCCACATGAGCAGGTAGAGGATGGACTTGGGGCTGGGGATGATGTTGAACGGCGGCGGCAGCGTCCCGCCCTCGTCGAAGTAACTCATCCAGAGTTTGGTGCGGGCGAACTTCCACTCGATGTCGGCGTGATCCTGGAGGAGAGGAGGGTTAGACCTTTGTCTAAGTCTGGACAAATACAGGAAATACCCCCAATAACATTCAGCCCCTCAGGTCCTGAACTTTGACCTTTGTTATGAGTCCTCCGACGTCCCGCTCTCGTCTCTTTGAGTTGATTATTGCCTTCCTGAGTTATTATTAGATCAGTTTGTTTGTTTGTTGTTTTGTTCCTGCTGTTTGTCCGCTCTCTTTGTTTTTATTGTTTTGAGTCTAAACTTCAATAAAACGAGCGGAAACTTTATGAAGACCAGGATCACGTCGGCGTTTTTCTGCTTCAGACCGTTTCTCTGATTATTTCTGTCCTTCATTAAATTATTTTAATTGTGATTTTTAATGATTTTCTTTCTTCTTTAAACCGTCCAGAATCATCGTTTGGTGATTTAATGATTTTAATCTGTTTGTCTTCAGGTTTTTAAATCACTTTTCTGTCTTTGTTTTTTTAATTACTAACACCAACAGGCTCCTTATTGTCGTCCAAGAGGCTTTTTCAGCTCTTTATAATCTGAAAGAATCATCATTTTAATTTATTTTCTGTTCTCTTTCAATGATTAATAAAAGCTGAAATAAACGTCACAGTTTTTTTTTATGGTATTTTACGACATTCAATAAAGTAAAAGGAACAAAAAAGTCAAGTTAGACCGTTAAACTTCTCATTTAAAGGGATATTCCGGCATAAAATTAAAATTAAAGAGACTAAACACAACTCACCTACTCTCTTCCAGCAGCTGCTTGTTTGTAGCGAAACCTCAGGCCAGTCCATTACGGACTACAGCGGGGTTACGCAGCTCAAGGAAGAACATTTATGATCATTTCTTTATCGTGAGTGTATCAAGTTCCTTCTGTCTTTTTAGGTAATTAGTTTTCTTTCGTTCTTTTGTGTCAGACAGCGCTCTTTTATTTTTTCCCACCTGACATGTTTTGGTGGAGTGTCATGTGATGGAGACAACAATAAGACCAACAAGAACAATAAAGGAAAAGGCGGAACAAGAACACCACAAGTCAGCCACTGCAAAAGTGAAAACCACATAATGGACCGGGAACAGGACAGAGTCATCCGCACGGAAGAAAATAAACACCAGAGCTGGATCAGGGAGGCTTTAGAGATCAGGAAGTGGGGCTCGCAGACCATTAACAGAGACGAGGGAGGGTTCATGCTCTCTCTCACCTGGAGCGCCATCCTGAAGGAGGCGAACCGACAGCAGAGGGCGTGACTCGCCTGTCAAACTTGACGGCAGAGTCATGCCGAAAGAAAACTAATTTCTTCATCATTTCCTTGAAGTAATAATCATCATATTAATCATTTTGCTCTGCAGACGCTGTAGTTCTTCTGCCTTAGCGTCTTGGTCTGATTGTATTTCCATAAAGAAATGATCATAAATGTTCTTCCTTGAGCTGCGAAACCCCGCTGTAGTCCGTAATGGAGTTAGGTGCTGTTCTGAGCACTTTTTGTGGCTCTAGAGTGGCGTTTTGGTTGAGGTTAGTTTATGGCTCCTCAGACCGCTGTGTATTTCTATCCTGCAGTCGTTACTAAAGTTGGTATAACTAGAGAAGCAAGCGGTCGGCAACATCAATCTTTTGACGGGGTGTCTAACTCTGTGTTACGGTCTATTTGACCCTAACTTAATTTTACGCCGGAATATCCCTTTAAGTCTATTTTAGTTTATTTTAATCAACTACAATGACAAACAGATGTTATCCTGTCGGGACTCACGGCGATCAGCTGGTAGGAGTTGTTCATCATGGCGATCAGCATGTTGAGCAGAACCACCAGAGAGATGACGTTGTACGTGCCGAACATGGTCGCCCCGATGAACTCCGTGAACTCGTGACGGGCCTTCACGTTGGTGACGTAGAGGTTCAGGAGGCCGAATATGGACCAGAAGAGGGACTGGAGCGTCTCGAATAACCTGAGAGAAGAAGAAGAAGAAGAAGAAGAAGAAAAGAAGAAGAAGAAGAAGAAGAAAGACCAGTTTAGAGAAGAGGATCATCTTCTCTTCCTAAACATGAACATTATACAACATGACTTATTTCACTCCCCTCCCCTCTACTCTACGCTGATCTGCCTCCTGTCAGGATGACAGTCACCGTTACAGATGAGGTTATTGAATTTTTGATGGAGAGAGAGAGAGAGAGAGAGAGAGAGAGAGAGAGAGAGAGAGAGAGAGAGAGGTAGTGTCTGCAGGCTGTTTTATTTGCACTGCATTAAATATTCATCACTGTAAACACACATTTACTGTTGTGTGGTCGCTTTTTGTGTGTTTGTTGTTGTAAGGCGTGTGTGAATGATCGCTATATCATTCAGTGTGTGTGTGTGTGTGTGTGTGGACGCACAGAGGTAAAGTGTGTGTTATAGTGAGAGAGGTGGAGAGAGAGAGAATTTAATCACTGATGAATGGAGCAGCAGAGCGTGATATTGTGTCGAAGAGGAAGAGGAAGAGGAAGAGGAAGAGGAGGAGGGGGCATGAGTGATGAGGACAGAGAGTACTTTTGTTTTATCCTCCTCTCTCCGTTCCTTCGTCACTCGTTCCTCTCTTCTTCTTCTTCGTCGTCTCTCCTGAGATGTTTCATCACTTTTTTTAAATCTAAGAGTCAAAGTCGAGCATCTGCGAAAATCTCAATTATGATCAGATATGATGCTGTTAGTTGGTCTGTGTGACAGAGAGCGGAGCAGAGAGACACGCAGGAAACTGAACTCAGCTCCTTCTCAAAACATGCAATTTTCAGCCAATGCCACCATCAACCACAATGGAAATTTACATATCTTTCAGGACCAACTGAATATCTTGTGTTTGGAATTAAGTGCAATATCTCAAAAGAAAGAAGTGATTCTCTTCTTTCACCAGAAAAAAAGTTAGACTCTAACCCACTCCTGTGTTTGGTTATTGCCTGCTCAATGCAGCGTGGTCATATCATCTTTGCCGATCTGGGAGAGACTTTCAAGCCAAACTCAGATCGTCTATTTCATCTCACTTCAAACTAGTGTACCGGTGGCATCAAGGTCCTCCCTCCTCGGACACCACTCCTCATCCAATCGTGACAGCTGGGAGTCGTATTTGCTCTCAAAAACCTGACACCGCGGCTTAAACCATATGGACCGCTCACGTCCTCCTCACCGGGACTCTCCCTGAATTCCGGCTCAGTCTTCCTCACCTGTACCGGCACTAGTGGCACAACGACACACCGGAAATTTGTTTCTTTGATTGTCGGCTGACGATGTGAAGATTCGGTACCGGAATCTCTACTAGATCCAGAGACGGAAGCACCTTGCCCATGGGAGCCGATGTGCCGAGACCTTTGGTTCTCGGTCAATGGGCTAATTGGCACACTTGATGGCAAAACTTCTCACTCGCAAGTTCTTCAACTACCTTAAAAAATTTGTCTTCTAACCGATACAGTGCGCTGTTGATGTCAAAGTCTGAACCTATTGGTTGGTCTTTTGCAACCATTTCTCACGTCAAAATCATGCGAAACCTGTTAGCTCTTGGCTAATGACTTCGGCATTTTCCGACTTTCCTCATAGAGAAAAAAACACTCCACTACAAGGCTAATGGGCCCACCTCTCACTGGCCAGTCCTTGTTTTTGTCATTGTAACATAGTTATGACGTATTTGTCGACTTCTCTGTGTTCAGAACGACCCCAAACTTTAGTCGCATGTTCGGGAGGAGCGCCCAAAATCTGTCAATGGCACTGAATGAGTTAAATGGTTTTAATCTCTCTTACTCTCCTCTGAACACCGCTCTCTTTTCTGTCTTTGCTCGTGGACTGGACGGGAACATCTGCAGCGAAATCACCGTACACGATCGCGTATTCATATCTTTAAACCTGACTGACTTCCACCTTCTCCTTCCCCTGAGGAAACATCCACACCCCCCTCCTCTCCTTTCCTTGCTTCCTCGCCTCGTTTCCTCTCTCCTCTCTCTCTCCTCTCTCTCTCATCTCTCTCTCCACTGAGCCGGGTCATAAACTGCTGCAGCTGATCCTTACAGTCACTCAGTCATTTCACTGTTTTCACTCCTCCTGCTGTAGAGCGAGAGAGGCAGGGTGTGTGTGTGTGTGTGAATGTATGTTAGGCATGACGGGAACTGAGCGTGCTCAGAATGGCGGCTAAATCAGATCTTGCACGTGTGTTTGTGTGTAAAATAAAAACACTTTAAATTTGTCCAAAAAGGTTTTCTTAGAAATTCAACTGGTGGACGAGAGACATAGAGGAGAAAGAGAGAGAGAGAGAGAGAGAGAGACAGGGTGTGAAAGAAGTGTGTGTGTGAATACAAGGTAGAGACAAACACACACACACACACACACACACAGTTTTTCCTCTCGGTGTAAAGCGATGTAACACATTAACGGTGATAAGAGTGTGTGAAGAACAGACGAGCGAGATGAGGAGGAGACGGCGAGGTGAGACACCTGAGCGGAGACAGGAAACGATCTCGCCAAATAACTCACTAATGCCGATAAGTGTGTGAGAATTACACACACACACACACACACACACACACACGCACACACACAAACACGCAGAGGGAATAATCCTGGCTCTGTAAACTCATGAATGTTGATGCGGGGCTGTTGGTCGCTCGCTCGCAGGGCTGCGATCGCTCTGTTTGCATAATGCATCATGTGATCCGTCACCACGGCGATCTGCTGCTCGTTTAGTTCCAGCGTGCGGCTGATGTCCCCTCCCTGCGGCATGTGTTTTTTTTTATTTCAGGAGTAAAAACTCAAACTTTGGGTCTGAATTTTTGATTGATCCCTGAAGTCGTACGAGGTGATGATAGTCGTCTTGTGCGCACGGGTCAATACTGTTCGTTATCTTGTACGCACAAGTAGGAACAATCAAGTATCCTGTGGGACAAGATCCTCTCGAAATCATTATCCAGAGCAAACGAGTGATTGTGTTGTGTGTGTCTGAGTGATTATCCTGTGTGCAGAAGCTTTTCTCTTGTGTGAACAACATCATTATGTTCGGAGCAAAGGATAAAAGAGATCCCGTCTGAGGTTCTGCACATGTGCGGCGGAGTTTCTGTGTCATTTTGAAGATTAGATAGTCAGAAATGATTCAAAATGAGTGATGATTGATGATTCGAATGACTTTTTTAACGAGTTTTTATGTCTATTCAAAGAGTGTCAAAGAGGGAGAGAGTGGAGAGTGATGTGGTTAAAGGAGCTGCAGGTTTGAGGGTTACAACAGGGGCGGAACCAGATTATTCAACTGAGGGGGCCACACTTTTATAGGGGTGGCCAGACAAAAACTAAGAGGGTTTTTAAACTTCTGCTGTCGTACACGTGCGTGTAACTTTTTTACTTTAAAAATTTTGATCTGACAAAACTTCACTCTTAAAGGGATATTCCGGTGTAAAGTAATCATAAGACCGAGTTAAACACCCCCTCCAGAGATGAATGTTGCCGACCACTTGCTTCTCTAGTTATACCAACTTTAGTAACTTTGCCGAATTTCTTCAGCAAAGAGACTAAACACAACTCACCTACTCTCTTCCATCAGCCGCTTGTTTGTAGTGAGACCTCAGGCCAGTCCATTATGGACTACAGCGGGGTTTCGCAGCTCAAGGAAGAACATTTATGATCATTTCTTTATCATTTCCTTGAAGTAATAATCACCATATTAATCATTTTCGGTAGTCCTTCTGCCTTAGCGTCTCGGTCTGATTGTATTTCCATGAAGAAATGATCATAAATGTTCTTCCTTGAGCTGCGAAACCCCGCTGTAGTTCGTAATGGACTGACCCGAGGTCTACGTAGTGAGTGTGAAACCAAACGATGGGATGGGATCTCTCAAAATTCGCTAAATTACGTTGCTAAGTCAAACGCGTCTACTGTGAGCTGTAGCCTAGCTTGCCTGCTAGCTCTCTTTTCTTGTGTTTTATGTAACAAATTTTTGTATCAGTGAGTGGTCACCCAAGATTTGAAGACAGATCTATTATTGATCGAGGTTAATTAATGTGAATATAAGTGTAAGTT
Organism: Xyrichtys novacula; assembly: GCA_962446985.1. NCBI lineage: Eukaryota > Metazoa > Chordata > Actinopteri > Labriformes > Labridae > Xyrichtys > Xyrichtys novacula. Next base: position 1,573,089 of record OY660886.1, read on the forward strand.
TTAAAGCCGCTTGGCTGCCACCTCCCCCCCGAGCACCGATTACAGGCGCTAAAAATGCCTCCTCAGTAAAAGTCAGTGCGGGCGCTTTTGGTCTCGTTAACTTTTGTAAACTTTTGAAAGTCAGAAAGACACATTAGTGTTAATATCAGCACTTAAAAGTCTTGACAGGAGCTTTAAATGCTGATATTAACACATAAACAACAGAAGTATACTAATATCTCAGGATTGGAAGTTTCGTTGAGCGAGAAAGTTTTTATAAAAAAGTAGAAAAGGAACTTTTTAGTGGTTTGTCGTGGGATTTGGGTTCAGGATTAATAGAAAATCTGTAAAAATCTCGTTCCTATTCAGCGTTAAAGCGAACACAAACACATACACCTACACCAGCGTCTCTCCATAACAACAAACTCGGTCACTTCCACGTCTCTGTCCTCAAAGTTGGAGGTGTGATCTGGAGTTCGGGTTTCGTCTCCTCACGCCGCTGTGGTCGTCCTGAGCGCTTTACTGTAATGGGATCGATCACAAATCAATACGGCTATTATCTAAAACAAACCTCAGGACTCATCAATATTCGGCCCACTGACTCGGCTTGGCTCTCACTTCACCTCCATCAGCACTGTTTCACTCCATCTGCATTGGTGTGTGTGTGTTTTCCTCTCTATGTGTGTGTGTGTTGCAGAGCTCCCATATTTCAAACTTTGCCTCTTAATAAGCAAAACCTTCGACTGACTTTCCAATTTTGCAAATTCGCCGTCTCTCTCTCTCTCTCTCTCGCTCACGAAAAAACGCACATTAATATTCCGCACGTCCGCCGAGCGAGCCGGAGCGACTCCACACCCCCGAAATCGTTTCCATATCATTATGTGGTGCAACGGCGCATTACGGCGAGGTCTGTATGTGTGTGAACGGTTGACTAATGATGGAGGCAGCACCTACACACACACACACACAAACACACACTCGAACATATACACACTTTGTGAGTAATAAAATATTCAGTCATCGATCTGAAAGGCGTTTAGATGGATGTTTGCATCAAAAAAACAACAACAAAACAAAAACATATTTGGACAAACATCAGGACTCATTTAGCGTTTCTGGACGAATCGTTTTTAACGACAAATTAAAAGTTGATGATTGACCGCAGGAACTGTGTGTCTCCTTTATTTTGTTCAGTAATAGATTGAAAAAGTGAATAAATGAAGAATCACGACCTGAAAAGTTCACGAGTTTGAGAAAATATTCACTGAAAGCCACATTTGAAAAAAGAAGAACCCAAAAATTTACAGATTTTTCTCCATTCTGACTTAAAAACAGCCTCTAAAGTGGTGATGGGCTGATTTATGGTATCTTTATATCGACATTGGCCTCAAAGACACCAAATAAATGACAGCAAACCAAATTTTAAACATTAACAGGCTGAAGTAATAAAATTATTGTTTCAAAATAAGTAAATAAATCATGTCAATAACTTAATTTTTTCAACATATTCAATTATGTAGGCGTTAGTTACAAAGGAGGATTAGGGCCTCTGGAAAAAATTGATGATAATGTCCAATGTATACTTTTGAGTATTATTCTGAAAAAGAAGTCGGAATTCTTACTTTGATGTCTGAATTTGACATTTTTTACTCAGAATTTTGACTTTTTTCTTTTAATTCTTACTTAAATGTTAGAATTTCAACTTTAATCTCAGAATTCTGACTTTTTTCTCGGAATTCTGACCTTTTTTTTTCGGAATTCTGACTTTATTAATAGAATTTCAAATTTTTTTTCTCAGAATTCCAACTTTTTTTTTAAAAAAAATGACTTTTATGCTAAAATTTCATCTTTTTCCTCGCAATTCTGACCTTTTTTTTTTTTTTTCGGAATTCTGACTTCAATGTTTGAATTTTAACTTGTTTCTTAGACTTCCAACTTTTTTCTGGAATTCTGACTTTTTTCGGAACTCTGACTTTTATGTTAAAATATTAACTTCTTTCTGGAATTGTGACTTTAATGTCAGAATGTTTACTATTTTTCTTGGAACTTCGCCATTTTTGGGGGGAATACTGACTTTAATGATAGACTTTTAACTTTTTTCTGAAATCTGACTTTTTCTCCAGAATTCAGACTTTAATATCAGAATTCTAATTTTTTTTCAGAATTTTATAGATAGATAGATAGATAGATAGATAGATAGATAGATGGATAGATAGATAGATTTATGTATAGACTGAACCTTTTTTTCCCAGTGGCCCTAACCCTTTTGTAGTTACTGGACACCATCCATCAAGAAATAAAAAGTGATCCTGATCCATCGCCTGAAAACAACACTTTTCAAATCTTTGACTGCCGACTGAGGAAACATTAGAAATTGACCAAACTGACTGAGAGTCATGCCCTGGTAAATAACAATGTTTGTACCAAACCTCAAGGCAGACTGTGCTGCTTCAGCAGATTTATTTCAGTCTGGACTTCAGTGAAAATGTCAAACTGCCCAATGGACTTAAAGTGCAAACTCAGAGCCGTGTCTGCTAAAAAGTAAAACAAAGGGAGAGGATTTGAAGCTCAGTCCACTTTTCCAAAAATAAAATGAGGATCAGAAATGACCAGCTGAGTCCGAGCTATCAAAGAGAACCGTGTGCCAATTCAAGCAGGTGCAGATCAGGGTAAAACACACTATCAGGGTGCTTTCATGGACATTTGAGGACTCAGCAGGAGTCATGAAACGACTGAACTACATTTCACTGAATCAATCTCACTAAACTCAGTATGTTCATCTATTCCCTGAAGTGGGGATGAAACGCAGGGATACAGACATTTGTACCAAAACCAACCTGAAAAAAATCTGCTCATACTTTAACACACCGATTCAGTCTGGGTAATAGAAATGATCTGCACGTCCCCTTCTGTCTAAAACCGGTGCGCTTTCACCGCGGACACATACAACAGCTGGTACTCACGTCGAGAAGGCGTTGTTCTGCCTCTCACAGCGGATGCCTTTGCAGTTGTTGAGCTCCTCTGAGGCCTTGGTCTCGTAGTAGAAGTACAGCTGGTTCAGACCGTTCGCAAACGCCAGCAGGACCTACACAAGACAGACGCCGAGTCTCATGACATCTTTACACAAACACATTCCTGAAGTTTCAGGTTGAATAACAGTAGACGTTGAGTCATGCGTCAAAACAAAACAAACTTCACTACTTGTATGAGTATTTTTTGGGACTTAAAGCAGAGCTGTTGAGTCACGGTGGACCTGATGATGACCTCCTGCTCCTGCAGGGCCAAATACGCCTTTCTTCTTGACAGGAAACAGGCAGTAGAGTTACATAAAACTGCTCGAAAGACCATGAAGCACTCTCTAGGGCTGAAATATGGGACACCAGGGAGCAGAACGGTCCTGTGCTGTAGGTTAGGAGCTCCCTGGAGGAGAAACTAAAGAGGTTTGAGTGAAATAAGCCTTGATCGTCCTTCTGCTACGGATGAAGGGTACTAAGAGTTTTCTTGTGTTCCTACGATGACACAGTTTGAGAATAAAGCCGCTACAGGAGAGTTTACAGTTGGCACATGATCGTCACTGGTTTCAGATGTCCATTTTATCCTACAGATGGGTCTCTGGAGTTTTGTGGTCTTGTGATTCTTGATTGGGATTGTAACGTTAAAGTCCTGGTTGACGATCTGAGAAGCAGTTGAAAAAAACTGAGTGTCCCACCCACCACACACAAACCTCTCCCCTCTGTCCTCCACCATAACTCCCCCCCGAACCTGTATCACCCTCCTCACAACACAACCAGCAAGAAGCCGGCCGGCAGAAGATCCTACGCTAGCTTCAAATAGGATTCACCATAAACGCCATCTCTGCTAGCGAGAACTGTCTGCAGCTGCCTGGACAGCTACCGTAATCCCAAATCCTGGCAAAGTTTTCTCTACCGCTCGAAGGATGACCCGATGTTTATTCGAGTTACATTAGCAGCTTAGCAGGCACAGGAACTACTGAACAGAGTGAAGGTGGTATGTGCTAAGGTTGGCCTCAGACTGAATGTGAAGAAGATGGAGGTAATTAACTATACCTCCCACGTAGATCATCCACCGATTACAACCTCAGATGGCAACGCTCTGCGAGAGGTCAATGACTTCAAATACTTGGGTTCCTGGATGAACTCCACAGAATAGGACCTTAAGGTCAGGAAGGCAATAGCGTAGAGGGACCTGAACAGTATGTCAACAGTGTGGTGCTCGAATCTCTCCAGACACGTAAAGCTGAACCTACTCCATGCCACTGTGGCGTCCGTCCTCCTGTATGGCTGCAAAAGCTCCATCACAACTCCTGTAGCTAAGCTGCTACGCTACTTTTAGCCACTCAGAGTTCCGAGGAGGGCCGGGGGAGAGTTGGAACTACGGGAGAGAGGGGTGTGTCGAATACAGCGAGGTGATTGGATGGAGAGGCAGAGCAGGAGATTGACCAATAGGAGCTGTCCATGACGGATGGCTCCAATTGGTCAATGTTTTTGCAGCCCTGGACCTGTAAGGGGGAACGGAATTTTTCCATTCTTTGTTCTCTTCTTTTTGCGGAGATCGCACTATAGGACCATGGTCGCCATAGAAACGAGGTTCATAATAATTAACAATCTCTCCAATCATCAACCATGCCTTTAACTAATCTAACAGCTCAAAAACTCATGATTAAATACCCCCCAAACTTTAGGAGTTGTTACAGATAGGACGTGGAACTTTCCTGAGTACCCAAGGGATCCACAAGGCGAGGCGGTTCGGCAATTTTCAAGCCCCTTTTAAAAGTAGATCGTAAATTCGGCATCAAATTCAAATCACAGCCGGTTGATCCCAACATCGTAAACATCAACTCTGTTTGACTCACCAGACAGTAAATGAAGAGAAATTTGAGGATGTCCAACAACATCCTGCCCAGTGAGATCTGCAGGGGCCCGAGGTGAGAGTTGGCGGTGAAGAGGGAGATGAGTCTGAGGGAGCTGAAGATGTTGGCGATGGCGAACAAAGCCTCGGCTATCAGCGTGGGGTGCCACATCTCCCACTCCTCCCTGGGCCGCGAGGAGTTATACTGGTGGAAAGTAAGAGGAGGGGAGAAATGAGCGATTGTTAGTCGACTTAAAAGGACACCTGAAGGAAGAAAAGCGAGTCGCTGAGCACAAAGAGACGATAACGATGTTGATTCGATGTTTCCTGGGTTTGATTTCTCTGTGTTCTTCAATCCTTGACATTTCCTCTCTCTGAAAAAGTGTTTCCCAAGATATCAGGGTGTTCCTAAAAAGATAAACCTCCTTATTTTGCGACAGCCTCGTCTTATCCTCCAAATCCCTCCTGAGCTTTCAGCTGATCTTCAACATCCCTGCAGAGATTTTCCCTGTTTTCATTTCCTGACCTTTTTTTTCCTTTCTCCTGTTTTTCACACATCCACTTCTCTTTTTTGTCGCTTTTGTCACTGGCTTCCTTTTTTTTCAAACCTCTCCATCGAGCTCCTTTTCCCAGCATGCTCTATTTCTGCGGCGTTTTCATGTTATCTGTCTCTCCTAATCCCGCTGTCTCTCTCTCGCTCTCTCCTTTGGTTGTCTCATGCTTGGTTTCCTCCTCATTCAAAATTCAGCCTGTAGACTTCCACAGGACGTCTGTCTTGTTAACTCTGCGTCTATTAGCATCCGCACACACACACACACACACACGAACACACACACACAAAGGCAAACACACTGGGAGGAGTGCAGCTAGCAACAGAAACCTGCACACAGATGCACACTCATTAATTTATAGACTCTGTCGCACCTTCTCTCAAATGTATTCGCCCTTTCTGCCTCTCTCTCTCGCTCTCCTATTCACACAGACACATGCACACACACTCACACATGCGCACACACACACACACACAATGACGGGGCAGATTTTTCAGCTGCCGGCTCTCCAGAGGGTTTTAAAATGTTGATTAATATTTAAAGGAAAAAGACAAAAAAAATCAAACTCGAAGCGCCGACAACGCCGACTGCTGCTGCTCCTCGAGTGTGTGCGTGGATTTGTATCACTTCCTGTAAGCTTGTGTTAGCGTGTGTTTGTGAGGATGCAGTTGTGTGTCTGTGGTTACATGTGTGAGCTCATCAAACTGTGCATATATATGTGTGTGTGCGTGTGTTTGTGTGTATGTGGGACCTGTGTAGGAGGGCCACCCGCCACCATCAGTGACTCACAGCTGCTGCAGATGGCCCTGCCGTCTGGTGTGTGTGTATGCCTGTGAGTGTGTGTGTTAAAGTGTGTGCGTTACCCTTTGCTCCTAACAAATAAATATAACTTGTGTGTATGCGGAGCGTGCGGCTAAATAAGTATTATTAAAGCCGAAAAGCTCTGCAGCGAGAGTGACAAAATTACCGCTTCGAAACATCTCAGAGGAACTCGCGGCTGATTATTGCGGACCCTTAAAATCTGAAGTTTGTTGTGGAAAAGCTCAGAGGTCACTTTTGCAGCTGTGATGCTCATAAAATCCTCCTCCTAGGCTGTGATTGGCTGTCTGATACAGGCTTTGATGGCGCTAAAATCAATTCATATTCAACGTATGTGGCTTCATGATACCAGATGGTCACCTCATCGATAATAAAGCAAGAAAAAACCATGCTAACCGTTTGTTGCCATTTGACACCAACATACACTTGACGGCCCCTGAAATTCAAACCTACATTTGGAGTCCTGGGGTTAAGCGCCATTACCATTTAGTCCAGCAGAGGGCGTCCGCATCGTAACCTGGCCACTGAATGACGCTCTTGACAAACATAATGATGTTATTCCACAAAAATGGAGGACGAGTGGCTTCAAGTTTCTGAAGAAAACCACGCCAGAGTGGGTCTAATACACAGAGTCCAAACAAAAAGCAGTCGCGTCACTTCCAAGGTATATTTCCAAGAAAAACAAAGGGTTTACATGCATCACTTGACGGATTAAAGGAAAGGAAAGGTAACTATATATCGGCATATCTGCTTTTTGCAGTCAACAAACTTTTACACTCCCACTCTCAGTCGTCTGGCCAGTGGTCACTAATCACATTAAATCACATGCAGCAACTCAAGTACATGGGGATGGGCAGCAGGAGAAAATGACTTGGTCAATTTAGTCCTTTTACCTTCTTCTAATTACTTCAAATAAAATGCTGACTACAAATATTAACAATTAGGCTGGCAAGAAAATTGATATCACCTCTATATTAATATTCTTTCCATAAGCTAGTTTACTATAAATTTAATTCATTATTTAAATTAGATTTCCTGTTTGGCCCCAACAAGGTCAATCGGACAATTGAAAACATCTAAAAAGCGCTTGTGGAAGTATTTTACCATTTTTACCATAAATGACAAACACAACAACAAATTTACAAGCTAAACCTCATAACTTTCAACCCGTGTAAAACTCAGATTAGCCAAAAATGTTCTTTTGGTATGAAATGTGCTGTATAAATAAAGATGCCTTGCCTATATTTTTCACTTTCCTATTTTGTTCTGCCAAGTGTTCAAAAAGTGAGTCCAAGAATCCCAACATCCAAAGGTCAAATCCTCACCTTTACATACGCCACTATCTTCAGCGATATGGTGGCCAGGTAGAGCGAGTTCATGGCGAAGTCCATCAGGTTCCACCAGTCGTGGATGTACTCTGTGAAACCCCCGTCCCACATCTCCTTGATCTCTGCCCAGATGAAGCCTGAAACACAAACGCACATGTTCATTTTCTCTCTCGTTTTTTTTTTTTTTCACCCACTTATGGGCCGACATTTGGAGAACACAGAGTCGAGTTTAAACTCATTGTTCTCTCTCCTAATGAAAAGCTCTTAATGGCCTGACATGATCGTTTCTTTCAGACCTCATACTGCCCACTTGTCCCACTAAAAACCCCGGCTTTAAAAATACAACCTTGCTGTATGACGAGGGAAAAACCTTTTCAAGTATTTAAATAAAAGAAAAAAAAATTACACTTTGTTGTTTGAAATGTTATAAAGAGAAAAGAAGACAAATAAATGTTTGCTCAAATTTACAGTATGTTACTGTTTTTTAATATTTTTGGCCTTTTTTCTTGGAGAGTTTTTAACAGAGACTTAAATCTATGTTCAAATTTACAGTATGTAACCTTTTTTTTTCCTTTTTTGCCTTTTTTTGTAAGACACTTTGCGTTGCTCAAATTTTCAGTAGTGAACTGTTTTTTTTGTAAGAGTCTTGGGCTTTTTTTCTTGGAAAGTGTTTAACAGAGACTTAAATCTTTGCTCAAATTAACAGTATGTTACCGTTTTTCAGAATTATGGCCATTTTTTCTGAAAGTTTTAAACAGACACCTTCATCTATGTTCAAATTTACAGTTTGTTACTGTTTTTTAAGATTTTTGGCCTTTTTTCTTGGAGAATGTTTAACAGACACTAAAATCTTTGCTCAAATTCACAGTTTGTTACTGTTTTTTTTAATATTTTTGGCCTTTTTTTCTTAAGAGTCTTTTAGAGATACTTAAATCTTTGCTCAAATTTACAGTATTTTACTGTTTTTCAAGATTTTAAGGCTTTTTCCAAAAGAGTGTTTTACAGACACTTAAGTCTTTGCTCAAATTTACAGTATGTTACCGTTTTTTAAGATTTTGGCCTTTTTTTCTTAGAGAGTGTTTAACAGACACTTGAATCTTTGCTCAAATTTACAGTATTTTACTGTTTTTCAAGATTTTAAGGCTTTTTCCAAAAGAGTGTTTTACAGACACTTAAGTCTTTGCTCAAATTTACAGTATGTTACTGTTTTTTAAGGTTTTTTGCCTTATTTTAACAGACACTTGAATCTTTGCTCAAATTTACAGTATGTTACCGTTTTTTTAAAAGATTTTTAGCCTTTTTTAAACAGACACTACCCCCTTTTTTATTCATTTCTTTTTTTTTTAACCTATTTTATGTTTTATTTCGGTCCTCATGGTCTCATTTTATGTTGTAGGGTTCTTGTATTGTCCGGGTTCCTTATGACGAATTAAATTGGCTTCAATTAGAGGTCTTGTTTTTAACTGAGCTTTTGTTTTTAATTGGTTTTATTTCCATGTGCTGATGTTCTGTGCTTTACGACTGTTTGTCAAAGCACTTTGTAAACTTCTGTTTTTAAAAATAAAGTTATTATTATTATTATGAGAAAGTGCAGCACCACAGAAGGGGTTAAGAAACAGGCAGGAAAGGCTCAGTGTTGAGGACCATCTGTGCCGAGTTTGGACTGGAGGTCCTGGAGTCAGAGACTTATTGAAGTCATATCAGATTTGTGCTGGATTATTACAGATACCAGGATGAGTTCCTCATAACTTTTATCCAAGCTTTGCTAATCTCATGACGTTATCGTCCTCACACTGCTGTAAAAAGAAAAACACAAACAGATTTAACTTTCCAGGAGAGAAACGATCAGTTCGAGTTTTATTTCCACTTTGATTGCCGTTCATCGAGAAGACTCGGAGTGTGTCTTCTTCACCGGCGCGCTGAAGTGTGTGATGTGCTGTGGGTGACTGTGTGGTTGGATCCTTGTGAGAGTGAGGAGGAGGAGGAGGTGGATGTGGTTGTGTGTGTGGGCGGGTGATTGTGGGTGTGCGGGTGTAAAACTGAGTGATTACATCTCCATATTCTCTCTCTGAGCTGACAGCAATCATTTCCAAATCCGAAGCATCACACGCCATAATCACTTGGAAAAACACAAAACCATCTGTTCTGCCTCTCTGTCTCCCTCGTCTCATCCTGCCTTCATCTCTCAAACACATTAAGCTACAAAAACGCCGCCGATGAAAAGAAAAGGCGCTCTCCATCAGCTGGTTCTTCACGATAAAAATAAGAGCGAGTGTGTGTCGCTTTTGTTCTCTTTTGGAGTGTCTGCTAAACACTCTCCAAGAAAAAACAGGACAAAAATCTTGAAAAACGGCAACATACTGTAAATCTGAGCAAAGATTTAAGTGTCTGTTAAACACTCTCGAAGAATAAAAGGACAAAAATCCTAAAAAACTGTAATGCCACAAATAATGCTCAGAACAGCACCTAACTTCATCAACAGGACATATAGGGTCCCAGCCACAGTACTAGACACCAAACATCTTTTTAACTTTGACTCATTTCTTTAGCAAAGAGACTAAACACAACTCACCTACTCTCTTCCAGCAGCTGCTTGTTTGTAGGGAGAACTCAGGCCAGTCCATTATGGACTACAGCGGGGTTTCGCAGCTCAAGGAAGAACATTTATGATCATTTGTTCATGGAAATACAATCAGACTGAGAGGCTAAGGCATCTGCAAAATGATTAAAATGGTGATTATGACTTCAAGGAAATGATAAAGAAATGATCATAAATGTTCTTCCTTGAGCTGTGAAACCCCGCTGTAGTCCGTAATGGACTGGCCTGAGGTCTCACTACAACGTGGGGACTTGCTTCCTGACTCCCGGGTTAATGGAAGGCTACTTAGCTAACTAAAACAGCAAGCTAGTAGAATGTGTGTCCATTCCTTTTGGAAAATTACGATAAAGAAAAAGATATCGGCATGTTAAGGAAACCTCTGTGATAGTCGGCTTCATCCAAAATTAACCCAGCCTTGTCCCGACATCGTCCAGACATGGCACACTTGTGAAAGTAAACACTAGCAACAAGTACCAACATCTCCTCAGGGGAGGAAATGATAAAGAAATGATCATAAATGTTCTTCCTTGAGCTGCGAAACCCCGCTGTAGTCCATAACAGACTGGTCTGAGGTCTCACTACAAACAAGCGGCTGCTGGAAGAGAGTAGGTGAGTTGTGTTTAGTCTCTTTGCTAAAGTTAAAAAGATGTTTGGTGTCTAGTACTATGTCTGTGACCCTGTATGTCCTGTTGATGAAGTTAGGTGCTGTTCTGAGCATTATTGTGGCTATAGAGTGGCGTTTTGGTTGAGTGCGTGGCTCTCTGTATTGCTATAGCAAGCGGTCGGCAACATTCACCTCTCGTCAGGGTGTCTAACTCGGTGTTATGGTGTTTGACTCTACATTAATTTTATGCCAGAATATTCCTTTAAGTCTAGTCAGGGTAATCCACTTATTTATTTTCCAATATCAGCGATTTCTTCAGTCTGTGGTTGCTACACGCCGTATAAAGGTTCATCGTTCTCTGCAGGCCCCTTTGGCTCCATATAGTCACTGTTTATTTGCCCCCAGAGGACACTCATGGAACTGCAGTCTAACATCGTCTTAATTTTAATTTGAAATTGTTCAACAAACCAACTTACCTGTCTTAATGTTCTACTCCTTAAACCTGATTTAATACTTCTAGATTCAGCTCACGAACTAAGAGTGCACCGACTCTCAGGGTTTTGGTTTTTACGTACCCAGCACCCACGGGAGGATCATCCACTCGACGACGGTGGGAGGGGGTCCCTGCATGTGCAGGTTGGTGCGGGCGATGTGCTGCGAGGCCAGCAGCAGGAGGAAGAGGAAGGTCAGGTACGACGCCGTGTGGCAGATGAACTTGATGAAGGGCTTCTTGATGAAGCGACCCACCGCGCTCTTCGGAGCCAACAGGTAGATCTGAGGAGGAAGAAGAAGAAGAAGAAGAAGAAAGGAGGAGGTTAAGTGGTTTTTGGATACACTATCTGTGGTGACATCAGATAAAAGTCTGACTCTGATCTTTTACAAACGTGACATTTAACAACAATAAAGTTTTCTTTTGAATAAAAGGAGAAAAGAGACACTTTGAGAGACTAAAACCATCAACTTTGACTCGGATGTCTCTTGAGTATTTCAGCTTTTAACTTCTTCAAACAGAAGAAAACAGAAACAGATCGAATGTACGGCTTTGTTCTCTTTGAAAGTGACGTTTTTTTATTTCTCTGCTCAGTCCGACAGATTTTTTTTCTCTTTTTTTGTGCAGAGTTTGCCCCTTTTCTTCCTTCTCGCCCTCCGTACCAGAGAAAAGACAGGAAAGAGGAGTCCGATGATGAAGCAGGTGACCAGTTTGACCGCCCAGTGTCGTCTCCTCCAGCCCGGGAAGCCGTCGTACCATAACGTGGCCAAGAGCTGCTGACAGTTCGGCTGAGCGACAAACTGGAAAAAGAGAAAAAGAGAGAGAGAGAGAGAGAGAGAGTCTGTCAGGAGTTTAGTTTTTCCTAAAATAGACGAGCTTTGTGTTGTTATCAAAGCAGTAAAAGAGTCTGGAAGCGAAACATTCATCTTCTGCTTGATGATAACAGCTTTAAAAAGTCGCTCATGTATCACCCAGAGACTTTTTAGGGAAAAGAAAACCGCAGATAAACTCTGTAACCTTCAAAACACACAAAAACAAGATTCTTTAACCTCTTCAACAGACCTCCACGAGTGAAAACCCTGAAGTGTTTCGACCCGGACCACCAGAAGACCAAACATGTAAAAAAAGATACAAAGCATAAAAAAATATTCAAAAAAATGAGGAGATTCTTGTTTCAAGTTTTTATGTGTAATAAACGTTTAAGTTTTGTCTGTTTTAAAAGATTTTCATTCTTCCAAACTCCTTTTTTAATATTTCAGTTATATAAAGTAATTTGGTCATTGAAAACATTGATCGTTTTAAAACTGCTTTATGGAAAAAAAAATTGGTTTGATTCGATTATTTGGCAAAAATTTACCGTCTTATCCGACAGCATCAGATCATATTGAATAAAATCAATCGTATCATATTAATCATATCATACTGAACTGACCGTATCGAACTAATAGTATCAAACCAATCATATCATGTGAATGTTATTGTATCCTCTCAAACCGATCATATTGGACGGATCGTATTGAACGGATCGTATTGAACCAATCGTTTTGTATGAATCTTATCGTAGCATTTTAATCCCATCATATCGGACCGATTGTATCATGTTAGTTTATTGTATCATATTGAACCTATCATATTAGACCAATCATATCAAACCATTCGTATCATGTGAATGTTATTGTATCGTATCAAACCAATCATATCGAAACAATCATATTGAACTAACAATCATATCATAATGTAAAAATTCTATTGTATCATTTTGAACCAATCATATTGGACCGATTTCTTATCAAACCAATCATATTAAAACGGATCATATCGAACCGATCATATCGTATTGTATAAATCTTACTGTATCGTATCAAACCGATCGAATAACTTAATCTTATAACATCATATCATTTAATCTTATCATATTAATCATATTGTATTGAACTGATAATATCGAACCAATCGCACTAAACCGATCGTATCAAACCGATCACATCATATTGAATATATCTTATTTCATCGTATCAAACCGATCTTATTGAACCGATCATATCGTATTGTATAAATGTTATTGTATCATATTGCAGCAATATTATCATATTAATCGTATCATAATCATATTGAACTGATCGTATTGAACTAATCTTATCAACCAATCGCATTGAATCAATCATATCGAACTGATCATATTGTATTTTATAAATCTTATTGTATCATATAGAACCGATCGTATTGAACCGGTCGTATCGTGAACAATCATATCACATAAATCTTATAGTATCGTATCAGCTTCTCTTTTTATTGTCTTTTAACGACAACTTTCAAAAAACTTTTAACTTTTTTTTTTAACTTTAAATAAATCTGTTTTTTCTTTTATGTCCTCAGGTTTGTGGTACCGATCTTCACCGCAGGAAAACAGCACTGTGACAGCAGACGTCTAATCAGATCTAGAGATGTGTTGATCACAACCGACTCAGTCTTAGATCTAACTCCTGCTGAACCAAATGATCTGAATCACTGTAAAGAGCTTTATCCCAATACTCTGAAGTTGTCTAACTGAAGAAGAAGGATCTAAACCTGATGTAGATTTGACGTGAATCATTTCAAAAGTTGTTTCAAAAAGTTTAATCAGTCTCCAGTCGAGATCTGAAATTTTGTGCTTTTCCACTGCGAACCGAGCGCACACTCGAAGGTGCAGAGGAAGAAATGTTTACAAGAGTTTGTAATTAAACGGAGGAGGATAACACACTCAGAGGTAATTAAAGTTTCACATTCAGGGAACAAAAACCAAACAAAAACAACCGTTTCACAGCCGGGCGTCGAACAGGTGAATCAGCACGTGTTTATCTGCCTGTTACCACCATCCAAAGGTCACTCCCGGCCCTGACAGAAGTGAGGCGCTCTGTTGTTCAGGTCGCTTCCATTTACATCTCATTACCGCTCATCCTCCGGCGCTGCTGGCACCGAACCAGAGCCCTTCAGCCGCCCTCTGAGTCACACAAAAACCAGCCCGCTCCTCCTTTCTTTTGTCTTCTCTTTCTGTCGTTCTCGCTCCTCCTCCTCCCTCTACTCCTGCTGCTCTTTCTGCCAAATTTTACACTTTTTTCTCTCCCTCTCAGTTTCGGTTTGATATCCTAAAATGACCCGACAGACAGCAGGTTATCTATCGCTTCGAGAGCATAGAGAGTGTGTTTTCCTCTCCGACAAACAGCCCATTAAATCAAGCGGCCAAATAAACGTCCCGCTCCTCCTTCACACAAGGACACGCAGCCGTCGTCCAGCAAACATTTAGCTAAAAGCTTAAAAAGGCGAAACGCCAGAGAAACAGCAGCTGAAAACGTCAATCAAACACGAGACTCAGGGTTTCGAACATTTGGTGTCTGCTGCAGATTTCCACACTTTCTTGTTTTCCTCAGAAAAAGTGTGAGCTGGTTTGATTAATTATTGATCCCCGACCAGTTTATTTGGAGAGATCTCGGATATCTGTTTGGGAATATAACCCAGATTCTGATTTTTTTAAGATCTTATACTGATGTTAGAGAGTTTGAGGATAGTTAGAGGTTTTTCTTTCAACCAGATGTCGACACGTCTCCTGCTCCTCTGCTGTCTGCGTGACCGAGCTCCGCAGGGTCAGGCTGATGCATGCTAACGTCATGATCTCAGCCACTGTGCATCTCTTTTTGCAGCATACTGGGACTTTATACTCGTGGCATGCCGGTCAGGAGTGGAATTGCCTCCTTAGACACTTTAGCGAATGAGTGGGAAGCAAGTGGGCGGGCGGAGTCTTGTGATTCATTCACAGCGAATGGACGACATGTATCAGTCAGACTGTGAAGGAAACGAACGACTTCCAAACGACCTGAGGCAGGCGGAGGGGGGAGGGGCGTAGCGTCGTTCACGAACTGCCGAGCACCGGTTCATTCACTGTTAGACTCTCCGCTATTCCGCCATATCTAAGAACGACGACTCGCGCTTGTTTAGTGTCGTGTTGTGATGCAAACGTCGGTGGCGAGTGATTCTTTCTTAACGACTCGACGAATAAACGACATATGTCGACGCTGTGACTTCAGCTTCAGGGGAGGGGAGGGGCTCGTTCAACGAACAAACTCCCGATCAGCGCCGCTGTGTAACACACTCGTGTACCAAAGCACTGACTGATCAGTGAACGAATCTTTTGAACGAATCATTTTAGATTCAGTAAAGTGAAAAGAAAGAAGGATTTCCAACGCATCTGGAACGGCTCAGATTTTCGCTGTACGCCAATTCCTACCGGATCCGTTTGTGAGGCGAATTTCATGGCGGATTACGGACAGCAGGAATCGCGAGAACTCGCAAGAACCTGCAGATTCATGTACAATCACGCGCTAACCAGTTGTCTTTAGCCACAGAGGCTAACCATATAAGCAGTAGATTGTGTCCTTCCAGAGGAGGAAATCTACTTCTAGACTTCTAGAATCAGCATCTCCTCATCCATGGTGTCATCGGGGTGAAATGACGTCTAAAAACCTTTCACTTGTTCGTCTTCGCCCGTTTACATGGTGTGAAATACGATCTGCCTGAGATATGCGTCGATCCGCAGAAGAATGGAAAGAAGTCGGTGGAGATTCACACGTTAACTTAAGTGACTACGATCGGCGGATACGACCGTTTCGTCTCCGTTCCGGATGCGGTGTAAATTGCCGGTCACCGTGCGTCAGATTCTGATGGGGACCGAGGTCCAGACAGATTTAAAGGACAATGTCTGCGTAACGTATTAAAAACAGGAACGCATGTGTGTGTAATTAAATGAAGACGTGTTTTTTTATCTGTTTTACATGAAGGAGTTTCTAAATGTTATCATCAGGTGTGTCTTCACACTCGCAAAACTAAAAGAGCAACACAAATATCACAACACACTCACACACACACACACACACACACACACACACACACACGTATCTACACACACACACACACACACACAGATAAACCTGTCATGTTTTACTTCACTGCAGAGAGATTTCTTTCGACCTCTTATCTGGTTATTACAGTGTTAGTGTGTAATAACTCGATTTGTGCGTGTGTGTGTGTGTGTGTGTGTGTGTGTGTGTGTGTGTGTGTGTGTGTGTGTCTGAGAGGAGGAATTAATTATATAGATGAAACGATAGAAGCAGAAAAAATGAAGAATGAAAGAAGAAGGAGGAGAGAGATAAAGTGGTGGAAGTCAAACCAAGGTGGCTGCTCTCTCCTCCTCCTCTTCCTCCTCCTCCTCCTCCTCTTCTTCTTCTTCTTCCTCTTCTTTGTCTTTCTTATCTTCCTTTTTTCTCCTCTCCTTCTCCTTCACCTCCTCCTTATCTCGCTCTTTTGTTCTTCCTCTCCTCTCTTACTCCTCTTCTTCATGTCATAGATTTTAGTTTCCTTCCTTTTCTCACTACTTCTCTGCTCTTCACCTCTACTTTTTATCACTTTCTCTTTTTTCTCCTTCTTTTACTTCTATTTTTATTCCTCTCTTTCTTGCCCTCTTTTCTTTTTTCATCTCAATTTCCTCATTTTCTCCTCCACTTCTTCTCATCTTCTTCCCTTGTTTCCTTTTCCTTCACCTTAATCCCTCTCTCATTTCTTCCTTTTTTCTTCCCATTCACCTTTTTTCTTTTTCATTTTCACTTTTATTTCCTCCTCCCTTTCGCTCTTTTTTCTTCCTCCTCACTTTGTGACCTTTCCTTCTTTCCTCATCCCCTCATTTCTTCATCTCTCCTTCCTTTCAATCACTGTCTCCTCTCCTCTTATTCTTCCTCCTCTTCTTTAATTTTATCTCCTCTATCCCATTTTCTTTCCTCCCTCCCCTGATCTCTCTCTCTCTCTCTCTCTCTCGCTCAGCTCCAGCTTGGTTTCCTGTTGCCATGGCAGCAGTATGCTAATGAGGGAGTGATCTCTGGTTTCCTCTGAACCCCGACTGTCTTTCTCTTCCTGACGCTCTGGTCTGGATCTCGACACGCTGAGGGTCTGCAGAAATTTCCTGTCATGGTTTATTGTTCCGATATAAAATTACTCTGTACGAACGAGGCGTCTGCATCCAAAACGGATCGACCAATCAGAGAGCAGGATCAAATGAGGACAAGATCTGAGGCATAGGGGCTGGTTTTTAGCTCAACAAATGTAAATACAATTTTAAATGTAGACATGCTGTGTATAAAACCCTTATATGACCTTAGATTTACAACGAGGAAACACATCATCTGTGTCTCCTGGCTGGCTCGCCAAATTTTCACAGAAGTTCGCCAAAAACAAACTTAAAACATGTGACTAATGCTGCGTTCCAGTTATACACAAAAGTCGGAATTTCTGAGCTCCGAGTCGGGAATTCATCTAGAACACCCCCCCGAAGTAAGGTTCCTGACTTGGAAAGTTGGGTGACCCTAGCCAACCCTGATTTGACGACAATGTTATAATAAAAGATGGCAGCGCAGTGCATCAACAGTGAAAGCCCTCGTGATGTTTTACTTATTTGCACCTCTGTTTTGTTTTTGTGAAATTAAATAAGTGGTTTATGTTGTAGTGACCAACGTCTAACTGTGAACAAGGTGTTGTGGTGTTTGTTAGAGTTAAATACTGTGTTATATGTTGTTTACAACTGGTATAGCTAACAACAACTAACAACTTCTGACAACAGCTCACATCAGCTAACATCCGCTAACAACAACTAACAACAACTTACAACAACTGACAACCACTAACAGCAGCTGACTAACTGCTAACAACAACCTCTAAAAACAGCTAACAACCGCTAACAACAACAGCTAACAACAAATAACAAAAGCTAGCAAAAACTGACAACAACTGAAACAGCTAACAACAGCTAACAACAGCTAACAACGACTAACAACAACTGCCAAACGCTAACAGCAGCTTACAACAACCTGTAACAACAGCTAACAACAACTTACTACAGCTAACAACTGCTAACAACAAACAACAACAGCTGACAGCAGCTGACAAATGCTTACAACAACTGACAAGAACAAACAACAACTAACAACAACTAACAACAGCTAACAATAAATGACAACAACTGAAACAGCTAACAACAGCTAACAATAGCTGACAACAGCTAACAGCGGCTAACAGCAGCTGACAACAGCAAAGACAACTGACAATTGGTAACAATAGCTAACATTGGCTAACAACAGCTAACATCAGCTAACAAGAGCTTGCAATGGCTAACAATAACTGACAATTGGTAACAACAGCAAACAACAGCTAACGGCAACTCACAATGGCTAACAACAGCTGACAATTGCAAACAACCGCTAATAACGGATAACTGTAGGCGTCCATCTTGATTTTCCGACTTGTTTACTGGAATGCCGTCACCTTGGTGTTACGTCATTCCCAGCTCCGACTTCCGAGGTAACTTGAACGCAGAATAATGACCAACTTAATACCCTTTAAAGTTCAAGTCTTAGGTCTAAAAAAGTGTCTATAATCATGAAAACAGCGCTCTCATGGAGGTCAAAGGTCAGGAGAGGAAAGGGGGTTATTTTTGACTGTTGAGCTGAAAATCTGTAAATGTTAAACACGTGTCGGATTATTCGTCAGGATTACTCTCCTCTTGTTTTATCAAAGTAAAAAAAAAAAAGACTGAAGCACTGACTCACACCCACACGGCGACACATGCACCCACGATAACAAAAAGCAGAACAAGATATACCATGAAAACCCGGCGCTGCTGGCAGCGCGCTGAGTCTCCGATGACATTTAAAAATCAATCAGCAGACATACAGGAGTGATTCAGTCGGAGGGAAGTAGCTGCAGTGTATTTTACATCTCTAATAAATTCACACAGTCCTCCTCAGAGCGGAGACTCGGAGGAGCCGACACACGAGGCTCCGACAAAGAAAGCAGCCGAGTGTGAAAACCAGTCGAACCCTCTGATTCAAGTCCTCATGGAGTTCTGATGACTCATGTTAACCTCCTGAATGACAGAGCCGCCGCCGCCGCCGCAGACTTTCAGGTTTCATTTGCATTTCTGCTCTTACAGCAACTTGTTCTGCCGCAGCGGAGGAAACAGTTCTCTGTGAACGACTCTGAATAATTCCTGCAAGATTTAGAAGAAAAGGGAGGAAGTTTGTTTTGTTTAAAGGTGATAAAATATTCACTTAATACCAGAATAATTTATGCTTCTTGTTTCCTGTTTTCTACTTTAACTGTGAGGTGTCTTGGCGTGTTGTTTAGGTTGTGTTGCATCTATAGAAGTTTTCTTTTTTTGGTGCAAAGATGAACCTGAGAGAAATAATAATAACGCATCAGATTTCATATAGCGCTTTATCAGAGACCCTAAAAGCTCTTTACATTGGATACATCATTCATTCACTCAGTCACACCTTGGTGGTGGTAAACTACCTTAGTGTTCACAGCTGCCCTGGGGTAGACTGATGGAGACGTGGCTGCCAGTTTGCGCCTGCGGCATCTCCGACCACCACAACACAACACTCACAATCATACACCAGTGGAGGACACACACTGGGAGCAAGGCTCAACCAAAACGCCACTCTATAGCCACAAATAATGCTCAGAACAGCACCGAACTTCATCAACAGGACATATAGGGTCACAGACATAGTACTAGACACCAAACATCTTTTTAACTTTAAACACAACTCACCTACTCTCTTCCAGCAGCCGTTTTTTTGTAGCGAGACCTCGGGCCAGTCCATTACGGACTACAGCGGGGTGATGCAGCTCAAGGAAGAACATTTATGATCATTTCCTTGAAGTAATAATCATCATATTATTCATTTTGCACTACAGATGCAGTAGTACTTCTGCTTTAGCATCTCGGTCTGATTGTATTTCCATGAAGAAATGATCATAAATGTTCTTCCTTGAGCTGTGAAACCCCGCTGTAGTCAACCCAGAGGTCTTGCTACAAACTAGCGGCTGATTTTGGGGTCTCTGCTGTATAACAGTGGAGCTATTGATTGCGTTCTGCTCTTGTATCGTAATTTGCAGACGGTCCCTGGTCACTCGCCCGGCTACTGGCTGTGTATAGAGATCAGCATTATTCATCCAGCTCGAAGAACGGCTTGATTTTGTAAAACAAATCGGATTTTGACTCTTGTAGCTCATAGTCTGCTCTATTACGACATGAAAGAAGCATCATTTGTGTTTAGACAACATTTTGTCTCAGAGTTATTGATCCCTGAAGTCTGAATCTGTGAATATATTTCCACTGCTGCCATTTATAAGCTTCCGGCGCACGACACAAAAACAAGCACCTGGCTGTTTCAGTTTTCTGCACCAGCTACCGTGAGGCTCTCCGTCTTTTCCAGCCTCTTCTGCCCAAGTCCAGCTTCCAATATCGCCGTTTCTTCTTCTGGATTGATAAACCTGCCATCCATCGTTGGAAATTTGACGTTCGCCGCTCCCTGATGCACCTTTTTCTACATACGCTTCTTCCAACATAATGCTGTCCTCTACCGCTCACATTCAGATCTAACTAACTAAGGATTTCTTGCACCGTGCCGGAGGTCTTTAAGCCCTGGCATTATTTGTGGCTATAGAGTGGCGTTTTGGTTGAGGTTTGTTTACGGCTCCTCAGACCGCTGTGTTTTGCTATCGTGCGGTCGTTACTGAAGTTGGTATAAGTAGAGAAGCAAGCGGTCAGCAACATTCATCTATTGAGGGGGTGTCTAACTCGGTGTTTGACCCTGAATTAATTTTACGACAGAATATCCCTTTAAGTGTCTTGCCCAAGAACACAGTGGACAGACTCAGGATATCAGGGGAATCAAACCAACAACCTTCCCGTTATTTGGCGACCGCTCTACCTCCTGATTGTTCTGAGAAACCTGCTCCTTTCTTTCTGCAGCAGATTAATCCGGTTACTCCCTGGTCCCCGTTGTTGTGCTGAGCTGGTGGTTCACCCTCCAAAGTGCTGAGGTGAGAGTCTAAACGCCTGATATTCCCCGAGCTCTCAGTCCAGATGTGAGTGTTCCTGCCTCTCAAACGCCACCGTCAGCGCCCACCGAGGCCGCCCAGGCCACTCTCCTTTAATCTCCTCCTGATGTTAAAAACTACAATCTGCTCTCCTCCAGCTGTAATCTCATTTCAGGGCGACCCGCCTCCACCGCTAAACTAAGAAATATGCTAACCGCTGCGACGCTATGTAGCCCCGCTTAATTCAATTTCCCCGCAGCCTGATGTAATCTAAACAAAGCGATATGCTAACCCAGAGCTATGCTAACTCTAATTCAATCTGGCCGGGCACAGGCTGGTGATTTACATGCAAATATGGAGAGTGTTCGCTCCCTCACTCCTTCATATTTGATCCGTCTCTCGCTCCGTCTTCCTCCTGTCAATCCTTTTTATCAGCCGCTTGAAAAATACAGTTAATTTCTTTTCTTCTTTCTTCAGTTTCTTCATCTGTTTATCGACTTTATTAAGTGTTTCCTCCACATTTCCAGTCTTCCTCTTCCCTCCCGCTCTGTCCTTTTCTCATCGCCTCGTTTCAGGACCTCGTACAGTTAAATAAAAACACCAGAAAGAACAAACAAGATTGTTAAAATAGATCAGAGGAGGAATAATAAGAAAAAAAGACGAGGATGGACGCTTTTATTTTTATGAAGGAGGGTCGTATGAGACTGTTAGTCGATATTAAGTGTGTTTGACACAGGAGAGCTAATCAGAGAGGAAGAAGAAGAGGAGGTGGAGGCAGGTAAGAGGCAGTTTGTTTACATGACATTCGAGGAAACCGAATTATCGCCTTATTCCGATCAAGAGCGGACAACTGAAGAGCAAGTAAACACCTTTGTCCGTTTATAATCGGAGTTTGAGATTGGAATCCGATTTTCTCTACCATGTAACCAGCTGAGTCGGAGCATGATCGGACAAATGCATAGGCGAGTGCGCCACCTCCCCCGTAACTCCAAAACAAAAACACCAGAGAAGAAGTGGCGCTATCATTTGAAGAACTTACGACTTAGAAGCAACTGCAACATGGCTGAAGTACGAAAGAATGTCCACTTTTGGAGCGATGAGGAGAGCGCCATTACGCTTTCCGTCCTAACAGAAATGGACGTTTTAAAGTATATAGACGAGGAACGGGGACATCTTTAAAAAAGGTACGGAAACAGCGCCGCTGAAAAGACCCAAAAACGAATTATGAGCTTAGTCCGATTAAACTGTTCTTGTAAACATACTCAGAGTGTCTGAACAGCCGAGGGACGGAGTGATAAGAGAGGCTGTAGCGATTCCAAGCACACATGAACAGTAAAGGTCATTTAATCTTGTTTTTTGTGTGTTTTGCAGTTACTGTAGCGTGGTAACTGTATTCACAAAAAGTTCAAAAACAAATGAAATTAGCTAAATTACGTGGCAAAGTCGATAGAAGATTGCAGTATAGCTAGAGTTCTGTTTTTGACGGCAGTTTCTCGTTAAGCTGATTAACATCCACTGAGGCAGTTGGATTCTTCGGTCAACTTTTAGTCACACATTTGACGTCAACAGACTTAGGTGACTGTTCCGGATGTGGTGGAATCCCCGGTAACTGTCGAGTAAAATCATTCGCGCGAATGAATTACATGTTAAGTCAATGGAAAGACGCGATCAGACGCTCCTACTACTCTGGTGGCACGAATGACACGAATTGGGCGGGAGCTGAAAATGTCTCAACTTGAGCGGATATTTGTGTCGCGATAACTGATCAGCACGAAGGTTGCCTGGTGACATGAAAAAGGGCGGTTGTTTACTGGTATCTAAAATGGAGGACGAATTGGTCATTCGCGCGAATGAATTACATGTTAAGTCAATGGAAAGGTGCCACTAATGTTGAACGGACTAATGTTTTAACATGCACTTCAGCTGTCTGGTCGCAATCATAGTACGGCAATAATTCGGTGTTCATGTAAACGTACCGAGTGTGTGAATCTGCCGTTTGGGTCTGATTACTCGATTAATCGATGGAATATTCGGTAGAATACTCGATAACTAAAATATTTGACAGTTGCAGCCCTAGAAAAATCCTCTAAGTTGGCTAATAGGAATACAGTTGCCATGGAAACGCCACCAACCAATAAAGCTAAAGGACTTCTGCCTTTTGGCTTCATCGACACATCATTAACACTATCACTGTTTCACGTAACGGCGCCCTCTCTATTCGATATCCTTAATTTGCTACACAGTCATGTTTCAATATTTATTAATTAAAGGTCTGTAAATTAATAAAAACCTGCTAAAGTTTGTAAAAAAAAAAAAAAAATTTACAGCTGAGAAATGAAAACAGTTTCCTGACGCAGCAGCTGGTTTGTGTTTGTATGTTGTGTTTAAGTGTGTGTGTGTTGTTTCTCCGCGTCGGTGTGTTTGGCGTCCTCCCTAATTGAGAACAGGAGTTGATAGATTAATTAAAGTAATAATTCATGTGATGTGCTGAATAAAACATGACTGAAGGTAAATATATAACTCAGCTGCTGCCACACACACACACTAACACACACACACTAACACAAACACACACGGGGTCGAGCAGATTCGGTCGCACACTCGAGTAGACACATGTCAGCACACAGACACACACTCCATTTATTATTGAGTCTCCAGTTGATGTATAATTAAATAGAGTGCAGGTATCACAGGCCCGCAGACCGAAAAAAGACGGTTAAATCATTTAAATACACACAAACACAAACGCACACACGCACAGCTCCTCTGTGACACACACACATTAAAGTTTCAGACCTTATATTGTGGGTTAAATCGAGGTTAAATGGTGAAAATAAGTGAAGACGTCCGAGTGGTCGAGGAGAAACCGATCCTGACGGAAATTTAAAACGAAGGAAACAGAAGAAAGAAAATGAGATGGAAATGTTGGAATTTTCAGACGGTGGGAGAAAAAAACAACGGAAATATCAAGTTTGGACCTCCTTTAAAATAAAAACTGTGAAGTTTTCTGACTATTTCAACCCTAAACCTAAAGAACAGTCTTTGTTTTTGTGTCGTGTCAATGAGAACTTTGACTGTAGAAGTTCCTAAAAGTTGTACTTTGCAGTGAAGTTAGTGTGAATCCCCAAAAAGAGGACACAACTACGCGGGGCGGAGTCGCGCGCAGAATTTTAAGGATTTCTCAGAACGGGTCGAGTGTCTTTTACACGCTTCTCACTCAGTTACCCAGGATTTTCACCACATCTGGAACGCTCCCATCCAGGACGGTGGCGATTTTCGCCATACGCCAATTCCTACTGGACCCACTTGCTAGGCAAATTTCGTGGTGGATTATGGACAGCAGGATTCTGAGGTGATTTTCGTCATACGCCAATTCCTACTGGACCCGTTTGTGAGGGGAATTTTGTGGTGGATTACAGACAGCAGGAATCACTAGAACTCACAAGAACCTGTGGAATCATGATTACGCAAGACATCAAGTTGTCTTCAGCCACATAGGTTAAGTCAAATCACGAGACTGCGTACACACGCTGCTCGCTGGCTAGCTGTGTATCGTTCCCTAAAGAGTCTAAGGAGGCAATTCCACTCCCAACCCGTACGCCACTTTCGTGGCTGAGCTCAACTGAACTGAGAAAGAAATAAATCAGGTCTTGGAGCGATTCCATTCGCGTCGTTCACTCAGCGGTTCCGTTCTCCAAATTGTTCACGAATGACAAAACACTAACCCCCAATTTTCACTGCATCTGGAACAGCTCCGATATGGAACGGCAGCAATTTTCGCCGTCTGCCAATTCCTACCAGACCTGTTTGTGAGGCGAATTTCGTGGCAGATTATGGACAGAAGGAATCGCGAGAACTCACAAGAACCAGTGGATTCACGTGCAATCGCGGGATAACGAGTTGTCTTTAGCCACATAAGCTAACCTTATAAGCAGTAGATTGTGTCCTTCCAGAGGAGGAAATCTACTTCTAGACTTCTAGAATCAGCATCTCCTCATCCATGGTGTCATCGGGGTGAAATGACGTCTTAAAACCTTTCACTTGTTCGTCTCCGCCCGTTTGCATGGTGTGAAATACGATCCGCCTGAAACACGGAGTGCAATATATTTATTTTGTGTCTGTGCCCGACTTCCTTTCCAGCACGGGTTAATCTGTGCTGAATTTATCCGCCATGCTCTGGCGTCCGGAAAAAATAGAACTCTTGCAATCAGCTGTGGAGTCCAGCGATCCGCAGAGGAACGGAAAGAAGCTGGTCGGAATTGACACGTTAACTTGAATGGTTACGATCAGCTACAACCGGCGGATACGACCTTTTCGTAGCCATTCCGGATGCGGTGGAAATTAGAGGTTATTGTGAATTCTCTGTTTAACTCACTAGTTAGACTGAAACTGAGACTCGGTGCCCAATAAGGACTCGTGTGTAACGTGGCCTCGAGATCGTCTCAGCGTTTGGTCTAAATCGATGTCTGAAGGTTATTTTTTAAAGCAGGAGGTTAAAATGTACGTTTGAAAACAAAGGAGCTGCTCGCCGTAATAAAACAGTCACTCCTCCCTCGTAATATTTTCATTCTGCCGTTCAGGAAGTGTCGTTTTTCCCGCAGTCAATCTGAGCGAAACTGTCCTAAAACACCTCGGTGACATTTTAAATGTTTACGAGGTTTCACTTGATGAGCCGTGTCAGAGCGGGCGATAAAACCGGGAGGAGAGGATGAACGAGAAGCAGACAGGCGGGCGGGTACGAGGCTGACATCGCAGGTGGAGGAGATACGTGAACAGCAAGAGAAGAAGAAGAAACAAACCCCGAGCGAGCGAGCGAGCGTGAGAGGGAGAGAGAGAGGTGGAGAGGTGGAGAGAGAGGAAACCAACTCAGAAATAGAGTCAGCAAAAGAAGGAGTGAGTCACACACAGCGGGGCACAGCGGGTGGAATATATTTTATTTTGCTGTCTGTGTTTCGTTTTGTACCTGAGTGACCTGCAGAGAGAAAAAAAGATGAAGAGAGAGAGAGAGAGAGAGAGAGAGAGAGAGAGAGAGAGAGAGAGAGAGAGAGAGAGAGGAGAGGAAATGTAGGTTTCTTTGTAGTGATACAGAGACAAAGAGGTGAGGAAGAGACGAGAGGAGAAATATTGTTTTTGACCAAGAGGGAGTGGAGAACAGATGGAGACGAGAGGAAAGTGGATTTTCTCTAGAGAGGAGGGTCTGACGAAGATCTGACGATTCCCAAACTTCAGGACGGTTTTTCCCGATAAGACCGATGTGAAGACGCAGACTCACATTCATAAGAGTTGAAAAATCTGAATTTAAGCGAATTTTAAGCCACAATAACTGATTACCTGTGATCGGCTCAGTTACTCTGACTCAGATAAACTCAGACTTGGACAGTGTGACGGAGAGTTCATATATTCTATTTCATTAGTCTCTAAAAATGAACATCTTGAAATCGAGGACAAACCAATCGTGATGGTACGAGGTTTCTTAAGATAAGAATAAAAAGGCAGTCAGATAATCTGGTTCACATTTGACGTGAACAGACGTATGTGGCGTGTAGGTGACCTTTCCTTTTTTTGCATTAATTCATGTGTTGGAACTTCACCAGGTGACCAACGTCCTCTTTCACTCGGACATGTCCTCTTTTTTGGGGACTGTCCAGCCTGTTTTGGGGGAGTTTATAAAATCTTCCTGCTGTCCGTAATCCGCCATGAAATTCGCCTCACAAACGGTAGGAATTGGCGTACGGCAAAAAATAGCAGCCGTTCTGTATCGGAGCTGTTCTAGATGCAGTGGAAATCCCTGGTAACTGTCTCCACACACCAAGCGCGAGTAAAATCATTCGCGCGAATCAATTACATGATAAGTCAATGGAGAGGCGCAATCAAACGCTCCTACTACACTGGCGGTGCGAATGACGCGAATTGGGCGGGAGCTGAAAATGTCTCAACTTGAGCAGATATTCGTGTCTCAATAACTGATCAGCACAAAGGTTGCCGGGTTGATCCCGCCGTTACAATTGGCAGGGACTACCATTGAAATTACCGTTGATGTGCGAATGAAGCGAGTAAATACTATTCATTCACGCGTCTAGATTCGCGCGAATTAAGCGAGTAGATGATTTTACTCGTGCTTCGTGTGAGCGCCCCATGTGAGTAAAAAGTCAAGATTTGTCAGGTTTGTCTTCAAAAAGAGAAGAAGTTGAATAATCGGCCTCCATCCTCGTTATTTTATTTCTACGAGGCTGAAATTCAGAATCAACTTCGTCCTTGTTTTTCCTCTGCAGCAGCAAAACAGGACGAAGTGGATAGTTTGGTTTCATTTGGAAAGACTCCAAACCTCCTCTTTCCCTCTCTGTCAGCAGCAGTGGATGGATTAACACACACTATCACACACAAACGCACAAACACACACACACACACACACACCGTTAGGCACAAGCAACACTTAACAGTGCCAGCAACACGGTGAGCAGGAATTGATTTGTGGTTTGTTATTTAGCACCAATTTGTCCTTTGCTTACCTCTCCTTCACTCTCTTCTCCTGTCCTTTCCTTGCTTCCTTCACTTATATCCTTACTCACTATTCCTTCGTCAGCCTCCAACATTGAAAGATCATGTTTTAATCTTGCTAAGATTGATTCAGGATCTGGCCGGTCAAATATCAGGCTTAGACCATCAAAGGATCGGGCTGCAATCTGTCTGTGACCTGGAATCTATTCGAGCAAGATCCAGATAGACCATGGCTGCAAAAGTCAGGGGATGTGTGGCCAGTATGAGGTCAGGATCTTGTTGTCAGTGGGATAAAATCTGGTGGCAATCTGACAGAGACTACCAGGTTTAGGTAGCCACTGTCTAAAGGTCCAGGTAGGATCTTGCGATGTCTGGGCAAAGAGGCCAGGCTACAAAAACTCAGGCTCCAAACTGGCCGAGTCATGACAGGATGTTGTTGTAATCTGAGCGATATTGGGTTCGTCAGACTGGGACCAGTTAAAAGGTTTTTCATGAGGAAGCTGCTGAGAGGAAATTGAAAACTAAACCAATATCTCCAAATTACTGAAAAGCCAGTTTTTAATTTTGAGTTCTGCGCCGAACCCCTTTGGAGTTTCTCTGACTCAATATTTGTTGTTTATTTCGGCGGTTGGAGTCCGGGGAATCGGCAACTCCAAAATTATACATCATTTATCTGTCACCTTTGACCTTTGCCGTTCTGTCCCATCCTTCTTCCATCCCTCCTCGTCTTCCTCTCCCTCTTCCTCCCTCACCGGGGATTTGCCACGTCTTTTTTTCTTTCTTTACAGCTGATCATTAGAGCGTCAGGCCCGAGGGCAATCTCGCTGCAGCATGTTTCAGTGTGTGAGTGTGTGTGTGTGTTTGTAGCGTTAAAGCAGAGCGGCTGGCAGTTTCACTTTCACTCAATAAAACCACATTTAATATGTGTGTGTCTGTTTGTGTCTCTACCCGGTCGTGTGTGTTCCCCCGCTCTTGTCTCAGTGTTAATAAACGTCAATGATCCGTGCGGACAGATTCCCATTGAAACGCCGACTTTAATTATTAAAGCTGTTCGAATGGACGAGTTCAAGGCTCAGTGCGTACAATCTCCACTTTAGAGTGGTCCGAACACGAGGATGTGGTTTCTGCTTTGCTTGATACGGACTTAAAGGTAGGGTAGTCAGGATCTGAGGAAGTGCCAGTTTTTGGGAGAAATCTTGAATGTAAACTCTACCCCTCAGGTCCTCCTCTCCCCTCCCTCTCTGCTCCAGCAAGCCCCGCCCACAAATAGATAACAAATAATTACAAATGGGGCCCAGTCAAGGTGAAAGTCAAAAGCATTGGTGCTACTGTAGATGCCAACAGACTACCAGCAAACACAATGTTTGCAGGACTTCTACAACGAGGATAAAGTGACATAGTCCAGGACCCGAGGTCAACAGCGCCGACACTTAGCTTACTTTGTTAAAGTGGTTTACCTGTCCAGCAGAAAGGTATGGGAGCTAATAAAAGACATGTTTTTGGAGCAAACAGGATACAGCCAGAGAGAGTCCAGGTCACGGTGAACTTTCAACTGTTATCTTGAGTCCAGAGAAGAAATTTGGCAGAGCTGGTTGGCAAAAAAAAAAAAAAACATGTTTACTGAAGAAGTCACGTTGTTGGCTATCAGAGACCTAAGTGAAGGATGCTTATGGGAATGGGACCAATAACGCCAATGGGGTAGTATAAGACGGAACCGTTCTGGGGATTCTGGGGATTTTTGGGGCTTTTACTGTCTGTCTGATTGTCATGAGTTGTGTCTGATGCTAAAATCCCGCGAGAGGCGGCCCGCTCGATTCTGTCTTTGTGCGGTTCTTTTCTGCACCTTTGCATCGATGAATTCCACCATAAAGGGTACAAGGTCTGTAAGATCCCGAAGCATTTATGCTTCACTTATGTTGACCCGGGTTTTAAGCTGTAGTCCAGTCTACCTCCGTTTTAAGCGCCCGTTATTCCTCCAGAGTCTCCGGTATTTACTTTGTTTTCTTGCTTGTGTCGGCAGTCGTGGCCAAAGGAGGATTCAGACAATTTTCCGAACTTTCTGGTTGGTTTCTACTGTCCGATATTGGAGCACGCTAACTTTGTTTGGGCTCCTGAACGACACTGGGAGCAGTGTCCACCTCGCAACCAATCAGCACTAAGGAGCAGTGTCCGCCTCATTTATGCTGATGTTGACCCGGCTTCTTGTCCGGTCAGGTACCTCTGTTTTAAGCGCCTGTTATTCCGCCAGAGTCCGGTATTTACTTCGTTCTATTCCTTGTGTTCTCCGTACTTTCTGGTTGGTGTCTACTGTCCAATGTTGTAGAACGCTAACTTTGTTTGGGCTCCTGAACGACACGGGGGAGCAGCTTTTGTCTCACAACCAATCAGGTCGGGGAAGCGGGGAACGGCTTTGTTTACAGTCATAAAGAGCGGGCTTCTTTAACGGAATCCTGCCTACCCCTTCTTCAAGCTAAAGTACCTGTTTAGTTGCTCACTGAGTCTCCACAGCTTCACACTGCGATAAATCCCCGTTAAGAACTTGTGGAAATCTGTTGTAAAATATCTACTCCATTCCTCGTCGGGTTGAGATCTCCAAAATTCGCCTGGTTGGTTGTAAGCTCACAGCTCCTAATCCTGGCTGCATTAAAAAACTCTCACTCAGTCTTAAAGTCTGCAGACTGCAGATGTCCCGACAGAGACAGATCTTGTTTGGCAGTTTTGTCTCGCAGATGAATTAGTGCCAACAAAAGTGACTGAACTGACAAAAACAGACGCTTCGAGGGAAACTGAGAGATGAACAGAGACGGAGAGAGAGAGAGAGAGACAATAAAGGAAGATGGAGAACGAGGGATGTCAGTATGAACGGGCCATATGTTAGGAGGTTAGTTCAACAAAGAAACAAAGAAGAGAGAGAGAGAGAGAGAGAGAACACCTGTGGATTTTTTATCTTTTTGGATTCAACCAAGAAAGGATGTTTTAGTTTTAGCCTTAATATGTGAGAACGATTGCACTAAAGACTCGACTGATGGATGAGAGGTCTTTAGGAACCTTCTCAAGTTTAAAGGGATATTCCGGCGTTAAATTAAGAAAGAGTCAAACACATGCAACACCGAGTCAGACACCCTGTTGAGAGATGAATGTTGCTGACCGCTTGCTTCTCTAGTTATACCAACTTTAGTAACGACCGCTCAACACACTCAACCAAAATGCCACTCTATAGCCACAAATAATGCTCAGAACAGCACCTAACTTCATCAACAGGACATATAGGGTCCCAGCCATAGAACTAGCCACCAAACATCTTTTTTTTAACTCACCTACTCTCTTCCAGCAGCCACTTGTTTTAGAGAGACCTCAGGCCAGTCCGTTAAGGACTACAGCGGGGTTTCGCAGCTCAAGGAAGAACATTTATGATCATTTCTTCATGGAAATCTAATCAAACCGAGATGCTAAGGCAGAAGAACTACAGCGTCTGCAGAGCAAAATGATTAATATGATGATTATTACTTCAAGGAAATGATAAAGACATGATCATAAATGTTCTTCCTCGAGCTGCGAAACCCCGCTGTAGTCCTTAATGGACTGGCCTTGTACAAACAAACGGCTGCTGGAAGAGAGTAGGTGAGTTTAAAAAAAGATGTTTGGTGTCTAGTACTATGGCTGTGACCCTATATGTCCTGTTGATGAAGTTAGGTGCTGTTCTGAGCATTATTTGTGGCTATAGAGTGGCGTTTTGGTTGAGGTTTGTTTATGGCTCCTCAGACCGCTCTGTATTTCTATCCTGCGGTCGTTTCTAAAGTTGGTATAACTAGAGAAGCAAGCAGTCGGCAACATCCATCTCTGGATGGGGTGTCTAACTTGGTGTTACAGTGTGTTTGACCTTAAATTAACTTTACGCCGGAATATCCCTTTAATGAATGAACTGATGGGCTAGAGGTCTTCAGGAACCTTCTCAAATTTAAGACTGGAGTACTAATCTATCATCTCCGGCACTGACATAGGTAGAGTTGGCCAGGGTATGTCCACACAGGACAGGTGTAGTAAATTTCATTCACTGTCCAAGTGTGTACCTGGTCTGAAGGGGTCAGTATCCACCAAACTGGGTCTGAGGAATGAAACCAGAAAACCTGACATCTAGGATAGATGCAGATAGAGTAGAAGCTGCCTCTGATTGAAAGGTGCAGACCTTCACAGTCTCACAAAGGTGGTGGAAATGTCACGGCTGATATCATCTCTGACCGTCTCTACGCGGACGACAGAGTCTTCTATATCAGTTTGTGATTAGCGTGCGTCACAACACATGACGCACACGCTTTAATGGATGCAGACAGGAACGCTGTTCCCCCGGACGCCATGACAACCACATATGTAGGCAAACAAACACATAGAGCTGCAGCCTCCAGATCCCTCTGTTTGCTGTTATTAGCGTGTCTGTAAAGATTCCTGTGATGTTTGTAAGACATCACACCTCGTATTTTGTGCGTTTCTGTTCACGTGTGCGTTCGGGTCTCAGGAGACGGTTGTTGAACGCTGTCAGGACTCTTATGTAACCGCAGCCTCTTTATCCTCCCCTCTCTTTCTCTTTATCCCTCTCTTCTCTTCTTTTATTCCTTGCTGTCTGGTTTGTCGTTTTGCGCCTTTTTGTCGTGTGGCGGAGTGTGTGTGGAGGTCGGGGTGTCACATGCCGAGTCCTGCCTCGGTGTTTCGGCGACACAATGCTCTCTAACACGGTGACTGAGCGGGTGTTTCTGATCGGAATCTTGCGCCTCCTTTGTTTTTTGTGTGTTAAATCACACACAAACACACACAAATGTAGGAATACACACTGTCACATGTACACAAATGTTCGTATCGATGCACAACTCTCCCCTCGTCTCCTTTCCTTCCTCTGACTTTTTCAAATGCGAGGATTATGTAACCCCAGAGTGACTTCCACTTTCACCTCGCTGCTTCAAACTGCTTAAAACGCCACCACACACACACACACACACACATGTGAGTTACCCATCATGCCGAGCACCTTCAGGCCCAGAAACAGGCTCTGTGATTGGCCGTTTACCTCAGAGGAAGTAATGAAGTGTGTCCAGCTGGCTGTCAGAGAGGTGTGGGGAAAGTGGCAGACAGCCTTCACAACACCTCTGCACTGCATTCTGGGTACTTCAAGAAAATAAGCGCAACGGGGAAATGTGCGAACAGGTGGAAGAGGAGAGGAAGGAGAGGTGTGGATGGAGGACGCAGGAAAGAGGAGCAATCAGACCGATACTTTTAATTAAAACCATTTACTTAAGTTATAATTCAATCAATTCCAGCGCTCAGGCGTAACGGACCCAGCTGGCGTTTTAAGATCAGGTTGTTTAAACCACAGTAAGATGGATCGTAGACAACTCGAGTGAGACTCGATGACCT
This sequence comes from Xyrichtys novacula, assembly GCA_962446985.1. NCBI lineage: Eukaryota > Metazoa > Chordata > Actinopteri > Labriformes > Labridae > Xyrichtys > Xyrichtys novacula. The sequence continues at coordinate 1,606,138 of OY660886.1, forward strand.
TTGAAAACCTCAAGTAATCTGTGGATTTCGTGGATGCAGTCTGTTCCTGGACCGGGATCATGGAGACCTGTTAGTGGGGTAAACTGTCAGACTATGAAGAGGTATTCGAAAGCTGAAATGATCCCAAAGAAGCAAAGTCCAGGTACCAGGTCGCCATTCCTTCGCCATGAGTCGGCTGATTGGCATCGTGTGACTGTCAATTGCTAGCATTGTGGTCGTAAAAGCTGTGCAATTAAAACTAGGCTAACAGAAAGACGGGAAACTTTGTGATGGTAAGAAGTGGTTCTGAATAAGACGGCGCCTTGGTCTGGATTCAGGTCCATGGTTCGACTTTTGGTGACGCCAGGTTGTGCCTTTCTTTAAACTTGCACTGCTTAAAGGTAGGGTAGGCAGGATTCCGTTAAAGAAGCATCTTTTTTTTGTGGTGTATAAACAAAAAACCTTTTAAAATCAGTCAACAGTTATTAGTTATTGATGACATTTGGGAATATATATCTAAAAGCTGTTCTCCACCTCCACGACCTGATTGGTTGTGAGGCAGACCCTGCTCCCCCGTGTCGTTTACAAGCCCAAACAAAGTTAGTGTGCTACAATATCAGACAGTAGAAACCAACCAGAAAGTTCGGAAAATTGTCCGAATCCTCCTTTGGCCACGACTACCAACACAAGCAAGAAAACACTCAAACATAAACAGTCAGCAAGAGAACAGTCAGCAAAAAACAGTCAGCAAAAAACAGTCAACAAGAAAACAGTCAGCAGGAAAACAGTCAACATGAAAATAGTCAGCAAAAAAACAGTCAACCATAATCAGTCAGCAAGAAAACAGTCAACAAGATAACAGTCAACACCAAAATAGGCAACAAGAAAACAGTCAACAAGAAAACAAGAAAATGCTGCTCCCTCGTGTCGCTACAATATCGGACAGTAGAAACCAACCAGAAAGTTCGGAAAATTGTCTGAATCCTCCTTTGGCCACGACTGCCGACACAAGCAAGAAAACAAAGTAAATACCGGAGACTCTGGAGGAATAACGGGCGCTTAAAACGGAGGTAGACCGGACAAGAGCTAAAAAGCCGGGTCAACATAAACGATGGGGGACGCTTGGGGATCTTGGTGACCCTGTAACCTTTCTGCTGGACAGGTAAACCGCTTTAACAAAGTAAGACAAGTGTCTGTAACAGAAGTGTTTCTTGTCAAACGGACCTGCTGTAGCGTGTTGTAGCGCCATCGCTAAACTGTCCTCCCTCGGGTCCTGGACTATGTCACTTTATCCTAGTTGTAGAAGTCCTGCAAACATGGTGTTTGCTGGTAGTCTGTTGGCATCTACAGTAGCACCAATGCTTTTGACTTTCACCTTGACTGGGCCCCATTTGTAATGATCTGAAGTATTTATCTGCATTATATCTGAATTTAATCGGAACGATACGAGCGAGCAGGAGCGTCTGTTTGTGGGCGGGGCTTGCTGGAGCAGGTAGAGCGGCAACAAAGACTCCTGCAGGCGTCAGACGATTCAGCCAAATCTGCCCATCAATTATACGATCCAACAATCCCGTTTGGTCCTATGAACAAGGGAACAAAGTTATAATCGCCTCTGGTAGGGTAACCCAAGGCAAACCGGTCCTGAGGGAGGGCCTCGCCGATTCATCCATCCATTCAGGGTCTGAGGTCTGGAGCTGTAATTGCACCAGAAGTAGGGCAGGCTGCACCCTGGACATGTTGACATTCAGAGACACGCAATTAAGAGTGACCAATTAACCGGCTGAGCATGTTCGAGGACTGTAGGGGGAAGATGAAGTACCTGGAGAGATGGAGAGTACACACAAACTCCACAAAGGGGACCGGACTAACTACTGCAGCGCGGCGCGTCCCCGGGGTCCAGACTAAGAGCAATTTATTCAAACCACATGAGGAGACTAAGAGGCTTAGGGGCGCTCCGGTGGGCGGGCTTTTCCCTCCAACATGGAGCCACCGCCCTGAGGGACGGACGTCAGGGTCAGGAGCTGAGAAAGTTGGAGTTGCGTGACCTCCGGCGGCGCGGACTCGTGATCCTGGCGGGTCATGTCGACTCTGAATTGATGAGCGAGTCATGAAAAAATGAACATCCCTCATGAAAAATACCTGAATTTGTCTGTTATATAATTAAAAACATGAATTCGACTGAGTCATATTTGCAGTAAAGTGGATCTGAAGTGTCTCAGCCCCAGGTGTCTGCTTCACCCACCCATACACTGTCTGCTCTAATGGCAGATACATACTTTATATCACATCTCTCCATCCGTCCCTCTCCATCTCTTCTTATTATCCGCTGACAGCTCCGGCTTCTCCTTACACCTCCTCATCTCACCCTTTATTTCCTCCGTCCGTCGCTCCCCCCCCAAAGTCTAAATTTGAGAAAACATGTCTTATTTTAAGACGGAGAGTCTCCGCATCGCCACGGGATGTTTTGGAAAAGACGACTTTCTACTTTCTGTTCGAGTCTCGCACAAAAGGACTTCTCCGCTCGAGCTGCAGCCAATTATACCTCCCAGCAAGGTGTAGAGGATGGCAGCCCACTGTACCGCAGGCTGACAGCACCAAAGCAGACGATAGTGGAGTTTCTCTTATCACATGGCAGATATTTAATTAGTGCATTATTGTCTGAGGTACAAAACAAGGTGGAGAATAAAACTTTTTCACCGTTAAAAACAACTGAGGATTTCCTTTTACTCTATGGTTGAAGTTTTAAACCGCTGGCTGAATTAAAACTTCTTCATCAGAACAAAGATGAAATCCTTTAACTGAATTTAACTGTAGTTATAAAAGCTAAAGACATCCAATATAATTTAGTCCAAAGTGAATACAACTAGAGAAACATTTAGCTGGCGGTTGAAAACATGAATTCATCGTCAGCGAAGAAAAGTACCAAAAATTTGGACTAAAGATAAAGAGAGCTCTTAGGATTAAAATGTTTTTAATTTATGTGTCTACAAAAACAAAATTTTAACTATTTCACTGTTTAATTAAAGAAAGGGTTACTAAACTTTGAAAAATGAAATCAAGTAAAAGACTTTCAGAGCTCTGGTTTATCTAAGTCGTTAAAACGAAAGGGGATTAGAGTCACAAGAACAGAAAAAATAATAATTACAGTAGGGAGTTTTTTTCAATTTCCATTTTGAGATTAATGTTGAAATTTCGAGATTAATGTCAAGATTTAAGAGTCGTAATTTCAACTTTATTCATGTCATTTTTAAACTCAAAAAGTTCGACATTATTCACGACATTTCAACACTTTAATCTAGAAATTTTACTTTATTCATGTCAACTTTAATCTCTGAAAATTTCGACAATATTCATGACATTTTGACATTTTTTAATCTAAAATATTACCACTTAATTCATGTAGATTTTGGTCTCGAAAATTTCGACATTATTTACGACATTTTGACATTTTTTAATCCAAAGATTTTGACTTCATTCAAGTCAACTTTAATCTTGAAAATTTTGACATTTTTCACGATATTTTGACAGTTTTAATCAAGAAATTTTGACTCTATTTATGTCACTTTTAATCTTGAAAATCTCTAAAAATTTCAACATTTTTTAATCTAGAAATTTTGACTTTATTCATGTCAACTTTAATCTAAAAAATGTAGGCATTATCCACGACATTTCAGCATAGTTAATCTGGAAATTTCGATTTTATTCACAACATTTCAACATTTTTGAATCTTGGAATTTTTACTTTAATCTCAAAATTTTGACATTAATCTCCTTCATGTAATTATCTGTTTTTTCTCTTCATATGGCCCTTATCCACTTAATGGGTGTAAATAATCCATATTATCATTGATTAAAAGTGTGTTCTATCTGTAATAACCAGTGTAGACTCAGTTAACATCAACTTGACTCATGAATAGCGTATCAGAGACGGATGATATCTGTATTAAAGTCGACGTCAGAGGTCTGTTTTCACCATCCCTCAGTGCTCAGCAGCTGCGAACATTCATAGAACGTTCTAGTTAATAATAAAGAGTTGATGTTTAAGCTGCGCACTGAATTATCTGTTTAAAGCTTTTTCTTTTTAGTTTTCAATCTATATGCTAATTTCTAAAGTCTTCCTCACCAAACCGGCGCCGTTTATTAAACCGTCGCCCCCCCTGTCACTACGACGGCGGGACAAGTTAGCAGCCTCCTCCTCCTGTTCACTTCAATGATCTTCACACTGAGTGCTCAGGAGCGACTCCATACATCACTACGTCTGTCCTCTGCCTCTCCTCGTTCTTCACCTCCATCAATCTGAGACCGAGAGCTCGTCCTAAAACTCTCAGCGTTTTTTTCCGTCTTTTTATCCATCCATCCTCCAAAATCCAGACCCTGGAGACGCATTTCATCCGGTCTTATCTTCCACTCAATCCACCCAAGATCTCACAGGATACCGGACTGTTAAAATCAATAATTTGCACAAAAGGATTAGCATGTACCGTATCTTTCGGACAATAAGGCGCACTTAAAATTGACAGTGCGCCTTAGTGCACCACTCAATGGGTATTCGGAGTATTACGGTACGCTCTGTAACTACCTGATCGGCCCCGTAACAGGACCCCTGAGTGGTCTACAAGACTGCCTGACTGTAATGTCTAAACTAGAGGTGCATTAATGTAAGGCAGTACGCCCTAGCAACACTAAACCAATCAAGGCTTAATGCGCCTTACAATCAGGTGCGCCTTATATGTGGACGTAGACACGCTAATTCACAGTGCGTTCTATAATCCGGTGCAGTTTATCACCCGAAAAATAAGGATAATAGAGTTTGGTAACTTTCTTTTCATGCAGAGCTAACGCATTAAAGTACTGCTACAAATGCAACATTAGAGTGGGTATCACAAATTTAGCTTGTTAAAAAATAAGCATCGTAGGGTCACTTTTGTTCAGACAAAAGTCCAAATTCGTCTCGTTATACACTTTTTAAAAATGCTAGATTATAGTTGTTACAAATGTAGAAATAAGGCATGGAGATCTAATGGGGCGCTCACACCAAGCGCGAGTAAAATCATCTACTCGCTTAATTCGCGCGAATCTAGATGCATGGATTAATAGTATTTACTCGCTTTATTCGTGCGTCAACAGTAATTTCAATGATAATCCCTGCCAATCAGCGGGATCAAGTGATAAACAAAGGTTTTTAACCATTGCCTCCAGGTGAGCTCCTTTTAAATCCGGTTTCGGTAATTTAAAGAAACAGTGTCATATAATTTGGGGCACGCACACTTCGACACGATCAGTTTTTAGATACTGGTGAACAAACGTCCATTTTCATACGCCACCCGGCAACCTCCGTGTTGATTAGTTAGCATGACGCGAACATCCGCTCAAGACGAGACATTTTCAGCTCCTGCCCAATTCGCGCCATTCGCGTGTAATCGCGTCTTTGCATTGACTTAACATGTAATTCATTCGCGCGAATGATTTTACTCGCGCTTGTTGTGTGGAGACAGAAAGTGTTATTTGTACCAGGTTGTTTGAAATTTGGACATGCTAACATAGGCTCTAATGGAGATTCCTTCACCTTTGGACACAGCCTCTAGTGGACACTTGAGGAACTGCAGTTTTAATTGCAGATTGCGTATTTTACACATTTTTCACAATAATGTGTTTGTAATGGAAATAAAAAGTCCAGACTTGGTTCAGACGTCTGAAAACTTTGAGGATTCACGTCACCATCCTGTCGTCCAAACTTCCTCTGTTAGATCCTCCTGCTCTCAACTCCTTGTCTCCTTTCCTTCCATCATCGGCTCTGTCATCATACGCCAAAGGACAGTGAACAAAAATCTAGTTATGGCGAGGAACAGACCAGCGGTGGACAGAGAGACTTGGACCGCCTCTGGGTTTTCCTCTTCCTCCACCTGTACCCCATCAATCTCCTCCCATCTCCCTCTTCCTCCCTTGTGCATGGTTGATCCCTCTTACTCTCTATTCTCCCCCATTAAATCCCTCGCTCTCTTTGTACGTGCGCACAGTTGTTCCAGCTCATTATCTCGCTCAGTCCTGTGCTTTCTATCGCCGCGCTCACCCCCTCCGCCGCCGCCCCTGCCCCCTCGCCGGCTCACTTTACATCCCCCCCCTGCTTTCCACTCTCTCTGTTTCTGTTCCCAACATCCTCTTGCTTTCTCACTCTCCTCTGACAAGTCCCATGAGGAGGGCGACTAAGTCCTTCAATTCCTCGAAGACGGGGAAAAGCTGTTCTGCAGTTGTGTGAGTATGTGTGCGTTTGAGTGTGTGTATTGTTTAACAGATGGATGTAGGGCAGGTGGTGAAATCCCATGTGGGAACAGACATTTACGGCAAACCAGTATATTAAGTCATACATGTGATTACAGTACATTTACATACATTAGAAATACCGTGTTAGTATTTTCAATCTGCATATATTAGATTTCTGGTGGCTCTATGTGTTTATACTCAATTTCTACACAGGTGAGCAGGTTTAATTCCAGTTTTTCACAGTTTGTACCACTGACATTTAAATGCTCATCAGGACGAATTAAACTGGTGCAAAAATAAGCAAATTGTGGTCTTTAGTTAGCAGAAAAACGCGCTTTTAAAGGTGGGGTAGGCAGGATTCCGTTAAAGAAGCATCTTCCGCTCTTTCTGACTGTAAACAAAGCCGTTCTCCACCTCCCCGACCTGGTTGGTTGCGAGGCGATTGCTGCTCCCTCGTGTTGTGAGGCATGCTCCACGTCCTCAAATAATGTTCACGAGCCCAAACAAAGTTAGCGTGCTACAATATCGGACAGTAGAAACCAACCAGAAAGTTTGGAACATTGTCTAAATCCTCCTTTGGCCACGACTGCCGACACAAGCAAGAAAACAAAGTAAATACCGGAGACTCTGGAGGAATAACGGGCGCTTAAAACGGAGGAAGACCGGACAAGAGCTAAAAAGCCGGGTCAACATAAACCATGGGGGACGCTTGGGGATCTTGGTGACCCTGTAACCTTTCTGCTGGACAGGTAAACCGCTTTAACAAAGTAAGACAAGTGTCTCTAACAGAAGTGTCTTGTTGTAGCGCCGCTAGACTGTTGACCTCGGGTCCTGGAGTACGTCACTATGTCCTAACTGAGACTCTGTTCCATGTTCCAGTTTCTCTTGGCGATTCAGACCAGCCTCTAAAAGCCACACTACGAGATCCTCAAGACGTTCCAAGCGGTGACCTCTTGTCTTGAGAAATGAAGCTCTAACTGAAGTCTTAAGTGCAGTTCCTTGACTGTCCACTTGAGGCAGGTTGCAGAAGCACTTGAATCCACCATTTTTACTTCTCAAAGAGAATCTTTATGTAGGGTGACCATATTCTGAATCCCCAAAAAGAGGGCACGACTACACAAGGGAGTAGCTCATTTTGAGAGTTTTTCGGGTTGGATCAAGTGTCTTTTACATGCTTCTAACTCAGTAAATCCTCTTGACATAAATTCGAAACTTCCATACAAAACCCTGAACATTTAAAGGATTTTATAAACTCCCCCAGACAAGTCTGAACAGTCCCCAAAAAAGAGGACATGTCGGACGTTTGGTCTTCCTACCTTCATGTTTAAGGAGTCGTGATACTACTTGGCAAAAAAGTCACAGTAATCAGAGCAGAGCATGCTAGCTTCTTTTCTTGACTATAGCATCAACATGCCGAGTCAAGTCAACACATGAGTCAAAAGTGGTCAGTGTTCAGGCGTCCAAAAGTTTCATTCTGGACTCAAGATTTGAGCTGACGGAACAAAGTTATTCCAAGAAGAACTCCAAGAGCCGATCCTTCTGATGCTAGCAAACCAAAGCAGCAAAGCAGCATCAACACAACAAATCTTCAAGTACTCACACAAAACAAAACGCTATCAGATGACAAAGGTTCCCTGGACAACGTTCAAAAGTCCTAAAGCCAAACCAAACTCTGGGAATCCCACGAACAGAGATCCCGGTATAGCGGTCGATCTCCTACCTCTTTCTGGTGGTACTTGATGGCCAGTTTTAGCTTCGCCAGGTCGTGGCACTGTCTGGGGTCCAGTTCCTCGCTCTGGTCGTTGTCTCTGTGGTTCAGGATGGTTTCCAGCTCTCTCGAACTCCTGGCCTGGTCCAGGAGGTCTTTGGCGAACCGCTTGCACTGCTGCGACAGCTCCTCGTACTCTTGACGAAACTCGTTCTCCACCTAAAAGGAGACGGATGGTGCAAAATTTGACTCCTGAATCTCTACAACTCATGTACCAAGACCAGAACTTGAGGATAAAGGTCTTCTTGCATTGGGTAAAGGGAGTTTCTGCAAACTCTATTCTTTGGGATAATTCACCGTAAAATAAAATCTGACAGACACTTCTGGTCACAGTAGCGCGAGTAACACTTAAAACGAACGAGTGTCATGAGTGATAGCGGATGCTGTGGGTCCAAGAGAGGTTTTTATCGTCCCATCAAATTTAAAATGTGATTAAAGAAGAGTTCTGAAGGGTTCTCCATGCCAGAGGGTCTGAAACCGCTCTGATGGTTCTTAGTGGGCCAACTTTTCACGACGTGTGTCTAACTCAGCTCGACAGGAGGATTAAAACCGGGAATTTGATCGCGCTTCTTCACCGACCGCCAACTCCTCGATAACTTTTACCCAATCGGAACCACCGGCATGTCCGTGTTCGTACCTTGCTGAGCTCTTTGAGTTCCCAGCCCAGTCTGAAGGCCGTGAGGATGGGGTCTTCACTGGACAGCGCGATGAGGGAGGGCGAGGCCAGAGCTTTGTAGATGTTGAGTCTTGACCGTGAATGTCGGAGACTGTCGACCTGCAAACGAAGACGCACAGATGTTAAAAGATGGCGGACAAAAACAACAGACACCACACATTACTCGAGGATCAACCACTTGCCTCTGAACTGGATACACACTCGACACAGTCACATCGTATCTGGTGCGGTCTGGGAATGGTGACCTTCGTGGAAAAACACAACAAACGATCAACGTCAGAAAATTTCACTCCTGCGTCAAAACTTTTGCGGACTTTTGAGCGCGGTTACCTTCCGCTGGACGAGGAGCTTGATGATCTCGTAGTTGTTGGTGTGAGCGGCGAGCATGATGGGAGTTATGTCGGGGGTGAACTCTGAGAACTGGCTGTCCATCATCAGTGAAGGTACCTAAAGGAAAACAGGAAACACAAGAGACTATAGTTCGGAAATCCCACCTGACACCTTTAATAAAACCTTTTAATAACACCGTAAATCCGGCGTAGAGGGTTAAAGTGTTGGTGGTATAAAGATGATAATAAGGAGAGGATATCAGGAAGGATCAAGATTCCAGACGCTGACATGATCACACACGCTGAACCCAGAGACTTCAGAGGAAACAGCGAGAGAGGAGGGACCGAGGAAGGAGTGAACATGTGAGGAGGACGCCTCTCTTTTATCTCTCTGAGGGAGAACGAAGCAGAGGGCTTCTCTCCCATCTCCTCTCTTCTCTCCTTGTCTGACCTTCTATCGTTTCTACTTTTCCCTCGCCTCATCTCTCATCTTTCCTCTCCTGGCGTGATGAGAAGTGCGAGAACAGCTGCCACGGGAACATCTCACACGCTCACACAGGTAAATACGCAGAAATCCAAAATGGAGTACGAATCGGGAACCTTTCCCGGCTTGTCATGTTTCGGAATAATCCGGTTTCATGCTGCTGGACGGCTCAGAAAACTCTCCCTCCAGGACTGACCCACATAGAAAAATTACTCTGCAATATTTTCTGTTTGTTTTTTTCTCTTTGCTTGACTTCATATCTGAGACCTGCTGAGACAGACCCTTGGAAATGTATTCACTTTGAAGACAGAGAATATAGGAGGACCACAGGACAGTCTGGCAGAGCCATTACTGAGTCAGCTGAGACGCTCCTTTGAAGTAGAGCTCATTTTTAGGGGGATATTAGCTTTTTTTTGGTGCAGGAGGTTGAAGTTTTACCTGGTTAACCTGAAAATACTTCCAAACAAGAAACGAGATCAGACATTAACGCTACAAAACTGCAGATTTGGGGTTTTATACTTTGACTTTTGTGCCTTTAACACAACGAACATGCTAAAAGAAGAGTTTTAGTATTTTCAGTCAGCACTTAAAAAGCCTGGATCGCCCTTTTCTTGCATTTTTTTCCATTCTTGATCGAGCATTTCTCCTGAAACTGAACAACATAAGGGCCTGTTTCCACTGACAGCATTTTCCAGGCTACAGTGTCCACAACCTGAACTTCAGAGCACTTTAGTTATAAAGTTAAGACATCTGCATGATGAGATTCAGGGTTACTTTTTTCTCTTTTATTGCTCAAACTTTTCCTCTCCTAAGCTGAAAAATGTGAGGGCCCATGTCCACTGAAAGCATTTTCTAGCCTGGCACCACAACCCTAACTTAAAAGCACTTTTAAAACAAAATTTAGTGCATTAATAAGGTCTGATAATTCCCATAAAAACAGGCTGAGTTGTTCAAAAAATTACCAAAGACAAGAAAAGTCCAAATCTACTCTAAACTTATTTTACTTTTTTGGCTTCTCAAATCCACAGAATTTTATTTAAAGACTTTATTTTTCCCTTTAAAGTTTTGACAACACTAGTTAATGGTATCACAATCTACATTGTGTGGATGACATAAGGGCCTGTGTCCACTAACACGCCTAATATTAGCTCTTTATCTCAGTGTCATTGCACTTGTGTCGATAAGTGCAACAACAAAACCAGCAAAAAACACAAGTGAATGGTATCACAGTGCAAAAAGAGTCGCAGTTTATGAAAAGGGAACTAACTAAGGGCCTGTGTCCACTGACAGCATTTTTTAAGACAAGATTTTAACAGTTTAAGAATCAACAAATTTCACCCAATATGGGCCCATAAGTGTAACAACAAAATAAAATAATACAAGCTAATAGTGTCAAAGTCCACATAGTGTAACAGTGTGAGGAAAGTGGATGACGTAAGGGCCTGTGTCCACTAACTGCATTTTCTGTGTCCACAACCCTAACTTATCCACACTTGTCAATGGCACTTACTGCTGCCATTGTTCCCCAATTTTTCCTCAAGCTTTTGTTTTATGAATCTGAACACAATAGTGGAAAGGGAGAAATGTAAGGGCCTGTGTCCACTGATAGCATTATCTGGTAAAACAGTTCTAAAATCCACAAATTTCACTTTGTTTTCTGTAACTTTTAATCTTTGCCTTAACTCATGAACCTGATCTGCCAGGAAGTTTCATGTGTTTTTGCATGTTGGCTTCACTTTTGCACACTGGAAGGAGGTGGCGATGCACCATCCATGCATCTATAAAGTCTGTTTCGTATCAGCTTTTGTATTTTGAACATTTTGAACCTGTTTTTGTGGGAATTATCTCACCTTATTAACATGTCTTGCCTTTTTAACCTTGCTGTGCTAAATGTTGTTAAAGAGTGCTTTTAAATTGGGGCTGTAGTGCCAGGATAGAAAATGTGATCAGTGGACACGGGCCCTCACATTATTCAGTTTAAAAGAGGAGCAAAAACTGATGTCATTTTCCAAAAAAACGGTGTAAAAACAGTTCTGTTTCTGTCACTTGATCTTTTGGGAAGTTTCATGTGTTTTTGCATGTTGGCTTCACTTTTGCACACCATAAGGAGGTGGCGATGCGTCGTCCATGCGTCTATAAAGTCAGTTTCATATCAGTGGATAATCACTCACTGCTCTGTCCACCATTTGGTTGATCCGACCGCGTTTGAAGCTCTAATCGCGGTGATAACACCTGAAAACGGGCCGTTTAATGCTCTCCTAACATCTGACGCAAGTGCAGAAACACGGCGGCTAAACTGCATCTGCAAACTCAGACACACATACACACACACACAGACACACACACACGCTGAAATCAAAACAACCAGAAAATTAATCAGGGACCCATTTCTCACACACACATGGACACTCTTTTTTCACACTCTTCACACATCAAAGCGAAGTGTGAGATGGAGCTGCAAAAACCTCTCCTCATCTGCACCGCTCGCTCACTCGCTCGCTCTCGTTTTTTCTTCTATCTCACTTTCACGTCCCTCGTTTCTTATTCCTAGAATCCCTCCGTCCCTGTCCTCTTTTTTTATTTGGCTTCAGCTCAGCGTTTTTTCATCACTCCCTCCTTTCCTTCACTCCTCGCTCTGCTGCCTCATCCCTTCCTCTCCTCTCCTTGCGAGCTGGCGATGTTGGAAAAACAGCTTCGGTCATAGTTAACCACAGAGAGAGGAGAGGAGAGGAGGGGGGGGAGGACGGATGAAAAACTGAGTGAGGGGGGGAGGATGGAGAGAGAGAGAGAGAGAGAGAGAGGAAATAAAAGAGAGAGGGGGAGTCAGATTGAGTCAGATGGAGAGAAACAGCAGAAAGGTCAACGGTTTTCGCTCACTCGCCAAGAGAAGATAAAAGGCATCGACTGTACCTGTCAGCTTGGAAAGAACAGTTTAAAACACACAAACACAAACACACACATCCAGCGCTTATTATAGGTATCACATGCAAACACAAACACACACAAACACACACACAAAGAGAGAGTTTCTTTAACTTCAGATATGATAACATTTCACTGAATACCGAGAGTAAAAAATCTACGAGTTGACTTGAAGCTGCTCTTGTAGTATCTAAAAACAACCTCTATGATTTAAACAGCCTCTGATTTAAATACATTATGTTAATAGAATGGGTCGATATATTAGGGCCTGTGTCCACTGGACAGTAGGCTTGTGCATTGCTTTGTTTTAAAAAAAAAAAAAACAGTTCTGCATTTTTGGCATCCTGAGCATAAATCTCCTTTATACTGATGGGTTTTTTTTGTGTTTTTTTGGAGCACCGCTCTGTTTATCAATGTCACTTTTTCATTACCAACCAATCAAAATCAAGAAGAGGTAGGGGTGGGACTTCCTTTACAGACTTAGCAATGGATTAGCTAACTAACTATGGTTTGCTTTATGCACCCAGACGAGATTTTGCTGCTGCTCGTCTTTTGACAGGTGAACAGTTTGAATTTCTAAACCATTGAATTTCAAGCACGTATTTTTATTATTGACACTATTTTTTTTTTTCACATTGATGAAATAAATTCAGTGTAAAAAAAAAGGTTGGTCAAAAATTTTCGTTTAGTAAAAATTCAACTTAAAAAATGTGTAAAAAATTCACTGTCAAATAATTTAGTGTAAAAAAAATCGGTGTAAAAGAGACAGAATTTTTTGACACTGATTTGTCAATAAAAATTTTTGTTACATTTTTTTTACTGTTTTTTTAAACCAAATTTTCACCCAAAAAATTTTTCAAGGGCCCTTTATTATCTTCACTGAATTTTTTTTATCACTGTGAAAAAATTAGTGACAAAATAAAAATTCATGCTTGAAATTAAAAATCTGATTTTGATGATTTTTTTTTAAATGAAATATTCGACAAGTAATTTTTTTATGTTAAATGTTTTTTTACTGTTTTTGAGTCAATTTTTCACCAAACAATTATTTTGAGATACAAAATTTTTTTACACCGAATTTATTCCATCATTGTAAAAAAAATTGTGTCAGAAATAAAAATGTGTTCTTGAAATTCATTGGTTTTGAAATTCAAAGTCTGATTTTGATGCAAAAAAATTCAGCTCTAGAGCATTAAATTCAAAATCAGATGGCACAGATTTACTTCCATAGTTCTTTTCTATCCTGTTTCGTTCTATTCTGGTCTATTCTTTTGTATCCTCACCTACTGTATAGTATTTTATGCCATTCTAGCATCAGTTGGTATACATTAGTTATTATTTTTTCTTACATATGTCTAATCCTGTGTGTAACAGCTAAAGCTACATGTTAAAGTGTTTTAATTTTCTTCTCTGTTGTCTTCGTTTCCCTCCTAAGAGCTCTTTAATTCTGCGCAGATGTAATTTCGCTGATAAACGCACCGAGTATTTTCTCTTCATTGAGTTATAAACAGCGCACATCTACATTTTCTACATCTATCATCGCTTGACTCTGATTTTATTGCAAACTAAGAAAGAAACAAAGCGGTAATGAAACAGTTCATTACTTTTATACGACCTGCAGGGTTTAAAATGATGAAAGAGAGGAGGAGGAGGAGGAGAAAACGAGGAAGAAAGACGACGAAGAGAGAGAGAGAGAGAGAGAGAGAGAGAAACACAAACGTAGCGAGAACAGATTCACTCTTCCATCCTCGTCCAACTGAGAGGCGACCAAAACCTTCCCACAATCCACTGCTTTGGCCAAGGGGTGGTTGCCATGGCGATAAGGAACCTCACAGCCTGAGACAATCCAGAAATTAATGCACATGAAGAAGAAGAAGAAGAAGAAGTCTGATGATCTTCTCCTCCTCTTTTTTTTTCTCTGTTTCTTTATTAAAAACCATCACTCTCCCTCTCTCTCTCTCTCTCCTCTTTTCTCCATTCTTTCTGAATGTCTCTCGCCCGCCCCTCGTCTCCGCTCCGATATTATTTAAAATCTCTCACTTTTGCCTCCTCTGAATCTCTCCTCCTCGATCACCATTAACTCCTACACATTAACTGAGCTGTGCAGCATGTTCTTTTGCTCTCTCCTCACACACACACACACACACACACACACACACACACACACACACACACACACACACACACACTAATATTCAGTCTGTCTCTAAATCCTATTTCACAGTGTGTCTATAAAGACGGGCTGTTTAATTTACCTCGTCTGAGCAGAATGCAGCATGGAGCATTACAATGAATGAATGTGCTGCTCATTAACACACACACACACACACACACACACACACACACACACACACACACACACTGCTGCATATCAGCCCTTGTATAAATACGAACACGTGCACGCATGAATGCGTCTGGATGCCACGCATTAGCATTCATCCGCTGAGGGTACATTCTGCCTCTTTTGTTTGAACACACACACACACACACGTACACACACATTTTTCCACACACACACACACACACCTGTTTCTCGCCGCTGGGCCTCCTGTGCGACAGCAGCAGCTCCACGGCGCCCACCACCTCCTTCCTGATGGCGTACAGCAGAGCGTCCCCCGTGTGGATGCCGTGGTCGAGCAGGAGCTCCATGATCTCCAGGTTCTCGTTCTCGATGGCGATGAGGAGCGCGCTGCGGCCCAGAGGGTCCAGACAGTTCACGTCCATGTTGTAGTAGACCTCCGCCTCCCGGAGGGCGTGTTTGACGCCCGCATAGTCACCTGGAAAGTAGGAGGGACAGGGGGAGGAGTTAGAAATCAAGGCTGAAGGTTTGGAAACCAGAGCCCTGTAGGGCCTTCTTTCGCCTCTGATTGGTTATTCCTAATGGCTGTGAAGCGTCATCGTCTGTTGGGTTAGGATTAGGGCTAGGATAAGGGTTAGGATTAAGTTAAGATTAGGATAAGGGTTAGGGTTAGGATTAGGATGAGGGTTAGGATTAAGACAAGGGTTAGGGTTCGGGTTAGGATTAAGATTAAGATTAGGGTAAGGCTTAGGGTTAGGATAAGGGTTAGGATTAAGATTAGGGTAAGGCTTAGGGTTAGGATAAGGGTTAGGATTAAGATTAGGGTAAGGGTTAGGGTTAGGATAAGGGGTAGGATTAAGATTAGGGTAAGGGTTAGGGTTAGGATAAGGGTTAGGATTAAGATTAGGGTAAGGGTTAAGATTTAGATTAAGATTAGGGTTAGAGTTAGGATAAGGGTTAGGATTAAGATTAGGGTAAGGGTTAGGATTAGGATGAGGGTTAGGATTAAGACATGGATTAGGGTTCGGGTTAGGATAAGGGTTAGGATTAGGATTAAGATTAGGGTAAGGGTTAGGATTATGATGATGGTTAGGATTAAGACAAGGGTTAGGGTTCGGGTTAGGATTAAGATTAAGATTAGGGTAAGGGTTAGGGTTAGGATAAGGGTTAGGGTTAGGATTAAGATTAAGATTAAGATTAGGGTAAGGGTTAGGGTTAGGATAAGGGTTAGGGTTAGGATTAAGATTAAGATTAAGATTAAGATTAGGGTTAGGATAAGGGTTAGGGTTAGGGTTAGGATTAGGATAAGGGTTTGGATTAAGATTAAGATTAGGGTTAGAATAAGGGTTACGGTTAGGTTTAGGATTAGGATAAGGGTTAGGATTAGGATAAGGGTTAGGGTTAGGATTAGGATAAAGGTTAGGGTTAGAATTAGGATAAGGTTTGGGATTAGGATAAGGGTTAGGGTTACAGTTAGGATGAGGGTTAGAGTTAGAGTTAGGATGAGGGTTAGAGTTGGAGTTAGGATTAGGATAAGGGTTACAGTTAAGGTTAGGGTTAGGATTAGGATAAGGGTTACAGTTAGCGTGAGGATGAGGGTTAGAGTTAGGATTAGAATGAGGGTTAGGGGTTAGAATTAGGGTTACGGTTAAGGTAGGGGGTTTGCGGCAGCCATTCCTACGTCCTCTGTCATTCGCAGCCAAGTGCAGAGTGAGGGCGCTGGACTGGTTCCAAGTAGAGTGCATTCAGAAACATGTGTTTTCCATGCGGCTGTGAGAGCAGATCTATTTCTTGTGAAATTCTTGTTTTGAATTTGAGGAAAAAGAGTCGCCAAGGTCAGACTTGACTTTATAAGCACAATCAAATCCAGATGTGAGGATTCGGGTCGTGTCGGTACAGCTGGGCGATCTCTCAGACTTTAATGTCAGTTTTTATTTCGGCCCTCTACAACCATAAAAGTGCGTTAATTGAGACTGAAGGATCGTTGTGCCGCCTGCTGTCTCGCCGCTGTTACATCCCACATGTTCACTTTCACTTCAGCAAAGTTTGGGAGCGTGAGGAAGTCGCCTCATTGCGATCACGGCTCGTTTTGACCTCTGTGTTTATCATCCTGTGCGTAGCAGGTATAACGTGATTTGAATCAGCATCTTTTGGGAGAGGGCGCAGTGACAGGACACCAGCCCGCCGCGGCACATGTCAGCTGTTTCACCGGTGACACCTGTGAACTGTTGGCTTCAGCAGAGTGCGACCGCCCAGCTGCTTCCTCCGCTCAGCCGTCAGGAAACATGGACTCAGCGTGATTTAAAGGTGAGTGGATCAGCACGAAAGGAGCGAGGTATTAAATCAAGACCGACAGGAGGAGGAGGGATGGCGGTGGAAAGGTGTGTGTGTTTGTACCTTTCTCCACAGCGGTCAGGTACGCCCGCTCCTCGGCAGACAGCTCCACCTCAGCGCGGACGATTTGAAGAGGGATGCGATCGCGGTACGGCGAGTATGTCGCCTGAAAAACACACAAACACAAAAATGTTAAAAATCGAAACGATATAGACCAACGTATGAGTGTGTGAGCTGTAACCTTGTCTATCATTATTTATGGGGACCACAGACTTTTAAACGGACTTAATTTAGTATGAGTGTGTGTGTTTTTCCACACTCATGTATCCATCTATGTGAGGACTGTAGCCTTTTGTTTTAGACTTAATTTTGTATACGTGTGTGAGCTATCGTCTTGTCAATGATACTTGTGGGGACTTACAATAGACTTATAGACAGGCTTGATTTAGTATAAGTGTGTGTGTTTTACCACTTATGTATCTATCTAGGTGAGGACTAAGGCCAATTTTAAGACCAAATTTTGTATAAGTGTGTGAGCTGTAATCTTGACTATCATTATTTGTGGGGACCCCAGACTTTTAAACAGACTTTATTTAGTATGAGTGTGTGTGTTTGTTTCAATACTCATGTATCTATATACGAGAGGACCATTTTTAAGACTAAATTTTGTATAAGTGTGTGAGCTATGATCTTGTCTATCATTATTTGTGTGGACTTACAATAGACTTATAGACAGACTTGATTTAATATGAGTGTGTGTTATGATACTTGTGTAATCATCTATGTGAGGACCATAGACTTTTTTAAAACTTAATTTTGTATAAGTGTGTGAGCTTCACACTTGTCTACAATCATTTATGGGGACAAAAGACTTGATTTGGTATAAGTGTGTGTTTTGCTACTTGTGTAATCATCTATGTGAGGACCATAGCCATTTTTGAGACTAAATTTTGTATAAGTGTGTGAGCCATGTTCTTGTCAATCATTACTTGTGGGGACTTACCATAGACTTATAGAAAGACTTGATTTAGTATGAGTGTGTGTTATGATACTTGTGTATCCATCTATGTGAGGACCGTAGCCTGTATTAGGACTTAATTTTGCATTGGTGTGTGAGCTTCGTACTTGTCTATCATTATTTGTGGGGACAACAGACTTTTAAACAGACTTAATTTGGTTTGAGTGTGTACGTTCTTATCTGGTCTTTCTATCTTTGTGAGGACCCTAAACTTTTTAACAAATTTGATTTTGTATGAGGGCGGATATTTTTGTCTCTCTACATTTGTGAGGACAGTTGACCTTTTACAGACTTGATTTTGTGTGAGTGTGAATGCAGTCAGTCTTGTTTATCTATGTTTGGGATGACACAAACCTTTTACAAACCTCATTTGTATGAATGTGCTGTTTTTTTCCTGTGTGCTGCCTCTCGAAAACTGTAAACCTGTATGAGTGTGTAAGCTCCTGTTCTTGTTTATCTATATTTGTGGGGACCGTATAACTTTCCAACAAGGACATTTTCAGGCCTCACATTGTGAAAAAATAGAAACACAAGTGTAAAGACTTGAGAGTTTATATAAGCTTGCAGGGATTCAGTGTAAGACACAACATTGCCCAAATCCATTTTTGTGAGTGTTTGACTCACCTTCTTGTAGTACAACTGTGTCATGGGATTCATCGTGCCAGTCTGGAAGAAACAAAGACAGAAGGAGAGTTACTAAACAAAACCCAGGAGGAGAAATACAACAGCGCCGAACAAGAGGAAGAAGAGAATGAAAGAAAAATACTCTGATATCCGGAGCAACACAAAGGAAACGAGTTATCAAAGAACTTTCTCCTTTCAAGTCCAGATCATAACAGAGTTCGCGAGAAGTATTTGATGTTCAGGTAGAAACCTTGAGCAGAACCAGACTCATCTCAAGTCTGGAATGCACCAACAATGACGCTCGGCTAAAACTATTGCTTAAAATATTCACTATTTTTTCCTATTCAAAAATAATAGAATCTGAATGAAGAAGAACTGGATTCAACAAAATTGAAATATAACTAGAAAAGCACTCAGAGAGCGCAGACCTCCGCCAAGCAGCTCATGTCCCCCTTATATTGTGATTCACACCAAAACTTTTACTGTTACGTGTCTTTTATTAACTTCTATTTGTGTTTAAACTGGTATGTTCACTGTTCATAATGTTCCTAAAACAAGAAATGCCCTGACCCGGATTCAAACCCAGGACCTTCCTGCTGTGAGGCTACAGTGCTAACCACTACACCACTGTGCTGCCAATCTGCACCACTCTGCCGCCCATTCGTCATCTTTCAGCATTGAAAACCCTTATTTTCGTGTTTTCTGGATCACAGTATCCAGAATTTTGTCCGGATCACCACCAAAATTTAATGGGATCTTCCTGGGGCTGAGACACACCTCCATCTGTTACTTTCTCCGTTAAGTTGCTAACAGACAAACAAACAAACCAATGCTACTCCTTGGCGGAGATAACAAAGAAGTTTACCAAAAAAAGCCAGACGTAAAGTTTCAATGGTCCAAGATTAGTAGTCAACCTGTATTTCAATTGCCAATACCAATGCTAATATGCTAATACTGAAAGAGCAGGTTATGATCGGCAAAATCAACGTTGTTTTTTCAATTTAATAATGCTAACAAAGAAGAAAATATACTGTCGCACAAGCTTTTAGGATTTCTGCCGATAGACATTAAAACGCCATTAATCGACTCAATCAATCAGCCAACTGATTAATCGTTTTTCTTTCAATTTAAGTGAAAGTTGGCGCCACATTCGAGAAAAATATCTTGAGTTATTGAGATTTCAAGTGAGGCTATAAACATTCATACAGTTTGACGTCTTTTTATGGGTGAAAACGTCTCTTTAGAAGTTTTTGTACCTCAGACAAATATAGGAAATATCAAGCATTACATCTTTGAGTATGTTAGCAGGATTATGTTTTCTAAAACCAAGTATAGAGCTTAAAAAATCTCTATATGTAATTCTCCCTGACGTTTGAAGCCCCTGCAGTCTGAGCGGAGGGGACGCTCCTAAAACAGACTCAAACCTGAAACTGAGCTGTCACAGAGAGGCGGTGATGGACGTGCAGACACTTGAAGCGGCGCAGATTAGTGACTCTACATACATTCAGCACAATAAAGAGCACACAGGCCGGGATTAGCCTCATCCTGCGGTATTAGGAGCTCCAGTCTGGTTAAGACGTGTAATCCTCGTGAACCACTGCTTCCAGGGAAATGCAAACGCTCAGGTTGTTTGCGCATTCTGGGTTTATTTGTGTATTTGTGGGACTTCCAGTGCCTTAATCAACGCCACATTTATTTGTTTTTTAACAGACAGTAATGCTCTTTGTTTTTCATTTTCCTTCGCAGTGTGGAATTAATGCTCAGCAGCGGGGAGCCGTCACATCGAATCCAGAGCAGAGAGATACTGATTACCATCTGCGACACATCTGCAAGTAAGAGAGCGCTCATTACTGACGCTGTTGGTTTGAATGTCAGGGTGGTAGACTTTTCCAACTGTGAGGCCTCCTGTTGTTCAATAAAACACTCAAAACTGAACACAATCTGCACCGAACAAATTATCCGTCAGTCTAGTGTACTCTTGAACTTCTCACGATCTACCTCAGGTTTTCAGTGATCTCTAGCAGCTGGTAGATGGTTGATTGCGGTCTTGTGCAGCGAAGGGATCACCCACAAGACAAGACAAACTCAAATAACTTCTCTTTAACTTTAACTTTAGGGGGTTAATTGACTAAAATCAAAAGGTATTTTGTCTTAAGACTTAGGCCCTGTTTACACGTACCCGGTTATTTTTAAAAATGGAGACATTGACCATTGTTTGCACCCTTCGTTTAGACGCAAACGGAGAAGTCGCCCCTGAAAACGATGCTTTTTAAAAACTCCGGCCAGATCCAAGATTTAGAAAAACTTCGTTTACATGTAAATAGAGAAAAACTGAGATTTGTGGCCGACAGCAGATTGTGTGCAGGACAGAAGGAAGTGACGTTGTTGTTGCTGCTGCTGCTATTCAGGATTCTGATTGGCTAACATCAGCTTGAGCTTCTTGCTACACTGCCACCAACAGGTTTGGTAAGCTCTTGACGGCAGATATACACAGTTTAGCCAAAACGACATTTTTTCTGAAAGTGGTGGTGTGCACACAGTTTTTTTTGTCTGTTTCTGAAAACGTAGTCTTGGACTGAATCTAAAAAACCTGCCAAACGAAGTCAAGAGTGTTTCCACTTCCTACCTGACACATGTCTATCCCAGTTATCCCAGTGCCCACCTTGTAAAAATAGCAAACAAATCCACGATAGATAGCCACCTTGGTTCAATTGTTTGCTTTGTACTAGTGGTTTGATGAGAACTCAAGTCTATATTTGTAAACGTTTCACCTGCTTTTGCTCTCCACTCTATTTTTTCTGCATTCTCCAAAACTGGCCTACTTGGACGACAGAAACAGAATCATGTAGATTCTGTAAATAGAGATAAGAGTATCATCAGTGTAGAAACGGTTGTAATAGACCCACTAACAGGTTCAGGATGGGATGCATCAGTCTAACAGAATCAAATACTTAAAATAAGAAAGTTTGACTCTACTTGTGCACGACTTTGCCATCCACAGCGCACTGTATCGGTTAGAGGACCAATTCTTTAAGGTAGTTGAGGTACTCGCCAGTGAGACGTGTGCCATCAAGTGAGCTAATTAGCTTAGAGAGTCGGAAAATGCCAAAGTCATTAGGTAAGCGCAAACGGTCTCGGTGCATTGGCTATCGTGGTCAAGGTGCTACCGTCTCTGGATCCAGTGGAGATCCCGGTACAGGACCTTCACATCGTCAGCCGACAGTCAAAGAAACGATTTCCCGGCGGGACGTTGTGACGCTGGTGCCGGTACTGGTGAGCGAGACTGAGCCCGGCGAGGAGGACGCGACACAATTGGATTTCGAGAGTTGTGAGGAGCGGTGTCCGAGGAGGGAGGACCTTGACACCATCGGTGAAGCAGTTTGAAGTGAAATGAAAAAGACGATCAGAGTTCTGCTTGAAAGTCTCTCCTTCGTAAAAATGTGTTTTTGTGTTTTTCTTTTGAGAAAAGAAAAGAAATTGTTCAAGCACAAGATATTCTGTGGGTCCTGAAAGATAAGGTCAGTGGTGGCATTGGGTGAAAACTGCATAAAATTGTGCAAGGTCGGTGCTTGGTTGCAGGTAGTACCCAATGCCGCGGGTGAAACCGTGAAAGCCACATCAAGAACCAAAGATCCCCTCGATTGTACTGAACGCCTTCATGATCCCGGCCTTGTATCTCAACACTTGAGTCATGTCAGAGAGATTTATTCATAAGTCACACTACATTTCTTCCTCAGAGTGAGGTGAGTTTCTTTCCACTCTGCCGCAGTCAAAGAGCTTTAATGAAGCTGAAAAGAAAAAGAAAATCTCCCGCTCTGACTCACGGCCTCTGCTCGAGTGAAGTGAAGTCGTAGTCGAGACCTGAAACCTTTTCAAACACTCCCAAACACCCGGCAGATAAACACACCTGTGGCCCCTTCGTCCTGTCAGGTTCAAACACAGTTCTCCGGTGAAGAAGATTGACAATATACCGCCAGAAAGAACAAGTCCGGGATCTGACATCTGACCGCGAGTCTGCCGCGAAAGGAAATCCCATAAAAAGTGTTTGTCAGGTTTTTCTCTCCAGGCAAGAGGGTACAGGAGATCTGTCCCGGAACAGAAACAGGAGATTGATGCAAATCTCTCCCTCCACTGACATTGTCATTTTTAATCAAAGTGTTGTTTGTAAGACAAAAAAAGGAAGATGTATCTGCTGTCAGTGGACCCTTTATCAAAAGCTGACAGACAAATTAAGGCCTGCAGATACCGGCACTGTCAAGACGACTGAAAACACTGAGTGACGACAGCAGCTTCCAAGTGGAAATGTGACACAGGATTACAGCGAGGAAGACCAATCTCCAACCTGACAACGCGGCTACTTCTACTCTCTGTACTTTAAGTAATTTATTCCAGCAATAATGAGGCTGATTAAACTCGATTAGCCACAGAGGAAAAAGGCAGGAGGAAACGCGGCGACCCTGGCATCTTGTACGTGTCTGACCTTTTTGTAATGAGCCGCGGTTTGCCATTTTAATTTGGCTGGTTTATTTGCAGTAAATGAGTTCACGTGCGAGAGGGTGACCTTTGGTGACCACGGCCGGACTGCAATCAGCTGGAGGAAGCCGGGTCGGGTTCAACTGAGCGGGACCGGACTAAACTGAAGTGAAAGGGACAGGAAAAAATACTTAACCCCGGGTTAACTGTACCGTTTAATCTAATTAAAGACTGCCAGAGGAGTTTCAGGCATCAAATGTGGAGCTCATGAGCAGAAATCTGTTAATTTAGGAGATGTCCAGGTGTATCTACTGAAGATTTAAGAGCGACTAAGTTACGAAAAGACAGCCAACGATTTCTGCTACCATCAGCCAAAAGTTTCCTCAACTAAAACAGACATAAATCTCAGCCCACAATGTTTCCGAGGATCAGGAATTCAGTCCTGATTGCATCCTAGTGTTACAGGAAAAACTGAACCAGATCAGTCTGATCCAGATGTACACATGTAGATGTCCAGTGCTCTCAGTCTAAGTCTAAGTTGGGACCAAAATTCGTCTCAAAACTGAGTTTAACTACACACCTAGTGTTCTGTGAAGTTTGTCTGTTGTACAAAGTGTTGAAGAAAAAAGATAATAATAATATTAAAGCATTTTAACTTAATCCAACTCATTTTAAACCCAATTTAACTAAACCCAAATTAACTAATCTCAAATTAACCTAACTTAATTTCCCAACTCAACTAAACTCAATTAGACTCAACTTAACTTTAATTAAAACAGTGAAACTCAACTAAACTTAATTAGATTAAACTCAACCCAACTTCACTTAATCCAACCTAACATAACTTAACACAATTAAACTCAACTTAACTCAACTCAAGTTAACTTTAACTCATCCAACTCAATTTAACCAAACTTAACGTAACTGAGCTAAATTTAACCCAACTCAACGTAACCCAACTTAGCTAACTTTACTCAACTCGACACAGTTAAACTCAACTAAACTTTATTAAATTTAACACAACCCAACTTTCTTAACCCAACCTAACATAACTCAACTCAACGCAGCTAAACTCAATTTAACTCAATCTAATCCAACTCAATTTAACCCAACTTAACCCAACTCAACGTAACCTAATTTAGCTAAATTTACTCAACACAATTTAACAACTTAATGTAACCTAACTTAACACAATTAAACTAGACAAAACTCTCAACCCAACTTAACTTAACCTAGCCTAACATAACTTCACACAATTAAACTCAATTTAACTCAATCTTATCCAACTCAATTAAACCCAAATTAACTTAACCCAATTCAGTGTAACCCAACTTAGCTAAATGTACTCAACTCAACACAATTAAACTCAACCAAACTTAACTCAATGCAACTAAACCCTATTTTATTTCACTCTGCCGAACTCAATCCAAACAAACTCAACCTTACTTAATCTCACCTAATCCAGCCCAACCTAATTTCACTCATCCCAACTAAACTAAACTCAATGAAACTGACTTAACTCAAGTCAACTGCACTTTATCGTTATTCATCTGAAAAGCTCGTAAACAGCTGAAAAAGAACTTTTCCATGTCTACCATTTAGCCACATCTGCTCCTCTTTTAACGACTCTGTGGACTCAAACATCAGCGACATGGTTTCTCTTTTCTTTCAGCGTCCGTTATTTCCAAAAAGATTGTCAGATTATGATCTGTCAGAACACAGGACAGTTTGTCTTGTGAAGTTATCTTGTATAAATATCTGGTTGCTGTTTTATCCACATTTATGGATGCGGTGATGAACTGTGTTCACAGACAGTCACTGTGGTGTAGAGGATCTGCTAAGTCTGTAGGAGGAAACCAGTAAACTGTTATCTTCTCGGTGAAATCCGATGAAACACAGAGGTGTTGTTTCTCATCTCCGGCTGACCTCTTAGTTTAGCAATTATATTCGGGGTCAGAATCAGCGCTTGGAGGTCCTTTCCTCTTTCCTCCACATGATAACATCACTTAACCTTTGTTTATTTGGACAGGAAGCTTTATTAACAGGTGTGAGATTTTCCCCATCCTCATTTTTCTGAACAAATATTAGCTTTTCTGGACGATCATTCCCTAAACGGCGTGAAATGAAACCCTAATTTTGTCAGCAGTGATAAAGATCTGTTCCCGCTCACGGCTGACGGCTAAATTACGTGGATGAGATTAAATTACGTGAGCTAGATTAATCCTGCAGTGGTGGATGTGCGGTTACTGGAATGCAGATGCGTTTAGGATCTGCATAGTGAGGGGGAATTTATGCTGACAGCTTCACAATGCTCCGCTGACTGTGGTACGCCAATGCAGATAAACCCCGTCCAATCTCACTCCATCGCTCCCCCTTTTTCCCTTCCTTTTCTTTCCCTTTTATTCCACAAATTGGCGACTCTCCCGCGCTCACCAGAATTTCTCTTTTCTCATGAGTAATTTCCTGTCCGCGCTGTTACTTCGTACCTTCATTTCCCTCCTGAAGCTCGAACACTGCGTTCTTTTTTACCTCACCCCTCTCCCCCTTGTGTATCCGCTCGCTGTTTCTATTTGTAACGTTTCCACCTTTTTCTTCCCTCTCTCTGTTATCTTCCTCCTTCAGAATCCACTCCCCGGCTCGAGCATCCTCATTTTTCACTCTCTATCTTTCACATTTTCTGCTCTATTTTCTCCGCTTTTGGGAAAAAAATAAAATCACACCCCGTCTTGAACTCACTCCTTCCTCTGATTAAGATCTTGTCGCGTCACTGTCTTTCCTTGCTTCTCCCTCTGCTTTTGCATATTTTAAAACGGCGGCGGTTGTTTACAGTCGGAGTCGAGCGCCAGAACCTCATTATCATGCCGAGTTGCCCCCTTTTTTTTGCAAATATCCTACTTTCCAAACACATTATGCAGATGCAGAATGGATGCCTGTCAGGGTATTTTAGCTAAAGTGAGCGTAACGCATCCCGCTCCGTGATGCATGCCAATCGGTAGACGTAATCAAGGTGCAGATCCCTGGACATGCTGGTACCAGAGCTTCAACAAACGCGGGTCACACACACACACACTCCGACAATAACGGTGTGACAGGCGGCGGAATGGAGCCTACAAATAGAGGTTCAAGTTTCCCAGAGGGGTGCGGAGAAAGGGTCAGTTTGAAAACATGATTACTTTGGTTCAGGGAGGGCGACGCTGGAGGTGGAAACCCGGGAAATGTCAGACAGAAAGTCCATCAAGGTGGCGGGAAAAATGGACACGGCCACTCGGTGTGAACACTTCCCGTCAGATTAGAGGTTGTCAACTTTGTAAACCAAGAGGAGGTTCGAGTGGAGGACGAGTCCATAAGTGGTTCCTGCCAACACTTCGGTGAAGCACCTGGAGAAAGTAGTCACAGCTGTCCTGGGGCAGACCGACGGAAACATGGCTGCCAGTTTGTGCCTACAACACTCACAATCATACACCAGTGGAGGACACACACTGGGAGGAAGGTGGGTTAAGTGTCTTGCCCAAGGACACAACGGATAGACTTGGGATAGGGGGGAATCGAACCGCCAACCTTTCAGTTATTGGTCGACCGCTCTACCTCCTGAGCTAATGCCGCCCCAAGATAACACTTGGAAGTCCGCAGGATCGTCACGTGACACCTTTAATATTGTTTACAGTTTCTCAGGAACTATTCCGTGTATCTCTATGGGATACAAAATGTTCAAAAGCTAACCCTTTTGGCGATCTATCGAGGGTTTCCAGGCATTTCTACTAGGGATGGGAATCGAGAACAGGTACTTCTTGAGAACCGGTTCCAAATGGTTCAATCCATCGATATTGTTTACATCTTATCTTAACAATTCCCTTAACGATTCCTTTCTTTTGGGTGCCTTGAGACTTTGAGGGGAAAAAGAAGGCGGATGGTATGAAAAGTAGGTAGAAACGATTTTTGCTGACGACTCCGCCCCACGTAGTAGTGTCCTCTTTTTGGGGGATCCAGAATACGGTCATCCTAACTTGACAAATTATTGACCAAAGTAAACGCTGTACAAATAGTTTGTTGTTTGACTTTTTTTTTAGACTCTCACTGAAGATGGTGTTCATCTTCTTTTACCAGAGACTCAATAAAATTTTGATTTAATGATGAAAACCTATAATCTACTTTGATTATAAGGGAATCATTGAAGAATTGAATCGATAAGCAGAATCGATAACGGCGTCGATATCGATAAAATCTTATCAATTCCCATTCCTAATTTTTACAACTCCTACAAGGTTTACAATCCAGCGTTAATGTCTTCCGGGTTCAACAGGCAGTTTTGATGACATCTTTTTCAGTCAAACTTTCGACCAATTACATGGTCTCATATTCTTCTTCGTTTTTTGGTTGACTTTGATGGTTCTGAATCTACTGTCACATTTATTTCACATAATTTTTGCACCATAAACTGACAGCTGAGGTTGTCCTGGAAAAAAAAAAAGATGTGAGACTACAGTTTAGACCACAAACAAGAGTTCTGGACGGGTCAAGTGGGATCCATCTGCCCATCTGGCCCCGTATGGAGCCCACATCTCAGCTTGACCATGTGGGGCCTCGATGGAAACTGTAAATGTGGACGATACTCGCCTAAATCAGTCCAACCTCAACCAATCTGGATCCAGCTTGGACTGGGTCAGAGGTTACACCGGAACAAATGGATGAATCAGAACCAAAAGGATGGATTTGCTGCACAATCAAATCAGACTTTACAGGACAGAGAGTGGAAATAAAGGTCCAAATTTGATTCTAGACGAGAAAACTCCTGAACTCCAAAATCCTGCCGCAGCAGCAGTGAGAGAGCATTATCTCTAAACTCTTTCTGCACCAAACATAAACGTGAAATAGTGACGACAGTTTTAAACGAGCCAGGCCCGCGGTGAGTTAACGAACTCGGTAAATGTGTTCCCGAGAGTTCGTGTTTGGGGTTATTTTGAAGTGGCGGTAAATCATCCGAGAGGCTTTATGATGCTTGTAGTATCTGATAAAGACTCTAATGGACTTGGAGTGTGAGAGTGTAAATGACCTGCCTGACTTGCTGCCAAACTCCCCTCAGATCCTCCGACTCTGTTCTTTAAGCCCAGACCAAATCCAGGACCGGCTTCCAGCCCCGCCACGAAACACAGACAGCTTTGAGCATGACGGCGACAATACGGACATCAGCCGACATCACTCCTACTCCTTGCTACTTTGTTAGTGCCTTAAATGGTTATGGACTGCTTGTATCCGAGTGCTGATATCAAAGATTTTAGATCCAGGCCGATATAATCCGATATTTGTTTTTTGGCTGTGTTTTGGGGTCGATATCTGATAGCAATATCGGATATCAGGTATCAGACAAATTTCTGACATAAATATCGATTATCGGGTATCGGACTGATTTCTGATATCAATATCGGACCTGATATCGATATCAGATATTGGACCGATATCACCTCTGCTAGCTAGAGGTGCTGGAGTGGAGTCTGGACTGGACAGCTTGTATCGGAGTGCTTTTATCGGAGATTTTAGATGCCGGCCGATTTATTCTGATATTTGTTTTTTGACTGATATCGGACCAATACCTGATATCAATATCAGATTCAGATATCTGACTGATATTGGGTATGAAAATCAGATATTGGACAGGTATCTGACACCAATACTGGACCGATATCTGATATTAATCTTGGATGCCGGATATCGGTCCGATATCTGATATCCGGTATCTGATATCAGACAGATATCTGACATTAATATTGGAGTGATATCTGATATTTATCTCGGATACTGGATATCGGACTGATATCTGACATCAATATCGGGCATCAGACAGGCATCTGATATCAATATTAGACCAATATCGATATTGGTCCAATATCCGATATCAATATTGGTCCGATATCTGGTATTGATATCAATATCCGGCTGGTATCTGATACCAACATCGAATGGGGACATCCCTACACGAAGAACTTTTCAGTACCTGAAAGAGTCGGTTCCTCATGAGCCGAATGATCTGGATCTCTAGAAATGGTTTTTATCTGGAGCGTCTAAACCTGCCCTTACATGGTAAGACGGATCATAGACCACTTGAGCACCGCCATGTTGGATCACAGGAACCCTCTTTGTTGCAGCAGCAGGAGGACGGTAGACCATCAGACCATCAGACCATCAGACTCTCTTTTCTTTGTTCGGACTTCAACTGCGAGTCTTTGGGATTGTTTTACAGCCGGTGTGTTTAACCTCTCCCCTCCCTGCTGGACCAAACTCCTTGGTCTACAAATGGAAACCAGAGCGCTCCAGACAAGAGAAGATCAGAATTACAGTACGCTTTTAAACGAGAGTACCAGCAGCTGATGTTAAATCTATGTATTAACAGCAGCAGGAAACAGAGAAATAAGCAGAAAGTGCTGCCAGCAGAACTTCAGAGCCAAATGTTCACTGCTTTTTATTTGACGTGGGTGGTTCTCTCTTTCTCTCTCTCTCCCTCTTGTACCAAACTCTGCCCCTTCTCTCTCCTCTGATATCTCCCTCCAGCCTAAACACCTTTCCTCTTTTACACAACTCCCCCACACTGTCACTTCTCCTCTCTCTTTCCCGACACCTCTCACCCCTCTCCTCTTCTACCTTACCTCTTCCACTTCCGCGTCTCGAATTTACATCGCGCTGCTTCAACAACGATCAGGGTCAAACGTTTCCACATTTGGGAGCTCCTCGACACGATGAAACCTCCGAACGTTTGTGGCTCAGTCATTCGGGGTGAGTTTATGAAGATGAAAACATTAGTTTGGACGGATTTTGGAGGGTCAACAAGTCCTCGACAAGATTTCATGGATGACAGTTTTAATCATAACTAGGGTTGCAAAATCAATATATAAATTATTGTATGGTTACAGAAGCAGGAGTCAGAAGAAACAGCATCACATATGAGGTAGCTACCACCACCATAATGAGCTAGCCCCATAAATGGTCAATGAAATTGAAAATAACTTACATTTAGCACCTATTTTTATATAATTTTTGCAAGTTAAATATTAATACTATTATAGATCATCTCTACAATATATTTTTTCCCCAACTATATTTAAGTTCCCCATTGAGGGCCAACCTTCAATTTTGTAAATTTCACATTTATTCTCGTTTATTCCCATGGAAAGTTTCCAACTTTGAAAATTCACGGAATTTTGCGACCCTGGCCCTCTGACTATATAAACTAGGGCCCGACCGATTTATCGGTGAGCCGATTAAATGGACCAATTTTAGCCTGTTTGAGACTAATCAGGAATCGGCCAAAACTTGCAGATTTTCACTGATACTTTTGGAAATAAAATGCAGAGAATAAGATTCGGTTTCACTTCGAAAATGTTCCGCCATTTGAAAAGTTGTAAAAACGCTTTTCTGGTCCGAGTTAAATCAGTCGGTCTTCCGGTCGGTGTGAAGAGCAGTAGTCTACAGTATATCTACAGTATATATACAGTATATAGTACAATGTTGATATCTACATTATAAATATTTTTCATAACTTTATAAAAAATTTTTAAAATCGGCCGATTGATTGGTAATCGGATTTTTTTCCCCCCTAATGATCGACATCGGCATCAGCCCCCAAAAATCCTTATCGGTCAGGCCCTGATATGAAGTCAAGTAAGTTTTGATAACATTATGGGGTCATAATATTTGATCTATAATAGTATTAATATTAAACTTTCAAATATTAAATAAAATTAGGTGCTAAATGTAAGTTATTGACCATTTAAGGGTCTATCTTATTATGGTAGTGGTAGCTACCTCAAATGTGATGCTGTTTCTTCTGACTCCTGAAAGACGGTTTTCTGTAACCAAACAATAATTTATACGTCAATTTAAAATATTTTAAAGACCGTTCCAATTTTTTATCCAACTATGTTTCTGTTCATGTCATTGCATTAGTGTTTTTACAAACTTTTTTATTTTATTCTACAGAAAAATATCACGTTCACCATCTGATGTGTGGAAGAATTTCACAGAAGCTAACGTTGGAGGACAAATATTTACATTTATGTTTTTGATATGATATAGTTTGTTTCAATTACCCCCAATTTACAGTTAATTTCCATAAATTCCAATGAAAAGTTTCCAATTTGGAATATTCCCAAAATTACCCAGCTTAACTTCCTAAAGTATCTAGAAATTTACTGGAAATTTACGGAAATTTTCCCTAATCCTAATCTTCAAACAGTTTAAATGTCCCAGATCTGAGGAGACCAGTTTCTGAATTTCCAATCTTTGCTGTCAAACTTCCTCTGCGACTCTTCTACTACAGAGCCATGCTGTTGTGATCTCTGCAGATTCTGGTTTCCGTGGATGTGATTTTGGTTTTAGCTTTTCCGACCTCTGACCTCAACCTAAGAAGAAAAATCTCTCTCTCTCTTTGTCTTATCTTGTCCGTCTTCATCAGTCTCGATCTCGCCCTCCATCAATTCCACTTTTTTTATGTCCATCTAAATATCAACCATCGGCCTCTTCATCTTCCTCTAATCCTCGCTTATATCTCTGCTTCGATTCTCCTCCCTCTCCTCTCCCTCCCTCTCTCCCTCCCTCCCTCCAATACTCCTCCATTACTCCAGTCATTTATCTCCCCTCTCCAACTCCGCTCCATCTTTCCCCCGCTGCCCTCTGGTAGTTTCCCCCTCCGACCGTCTGCCTCCATCTTTCCTCTACTTCATCAAACTCCCCTGCTCCGTCTTTTCCTCCCTCTAAGTCTCATCTGTTAAATCCGTTCTCTCTGCTTCTTTAAAAACTCGCCCTCTTTTCCTCAAACTTCCTCCCGTCGATGATGTTCCTCTTTATCTCCGCGTTTCTCCTGATCTGCATTCGTCTCGCCGCCTCACTTGTCTTCTCCTTTCTCTCTCGCTCCTTCCCTACAGTCCCGCAGGACCCCCTGTCTTCCTCCCTCTCCTCTCCTCCCTCCATCTTGCCCTTTTCCTCCTGTCTATGAAGGGATGTGTTTGCATAAAAAAGAGGAGGAGGAGGAGGGAGGCGAACGCACCTCGAGCAAAATAAACAATGATGCATTGTCCAAAAGGTGCGTTTAATCTACGCGAGCGATAATACGGTGAGCCGAGAAACATCTTTTCATTTGTAATTCACGACGGGGACACGCTGTCCCTTCAACGTGTCCTCGCACGCTCTCGCTGAGAACAAACATGTCTGTGTGTGAGCCAGAGAAGGTGTAAAAGACGGTAATCTCAACGAAAACACGACGCAATCAGAGAAAGGGTGAGGTATTTTTAGACGACCGACAGGTTCAGGAAGTTTGAAGGAGGTTCTTGTTTCTGATTGGACGATTGATCAGACGTCTTTAGAGAGTAGATGATCTGAGAGGATGTATGTTCAACGGTTTTGTGTTACTCCAAGGAGATTATAAACATTTTTTTACACATGGAGACCAAAAATATGAAGGCCTGACTGTCTCCACACATATCAAGCGAGTAAAATCATTCGCGCGAGTGATTTCCATGTTAAGTCAATGCGAAGACGCGATCAAATGCTTTTACTACTCTGGCGGGTATATTTGCATTGCGGTAACCTTGCGATAACGGACATTTGTTTACTGGTATCTAAACTGGAGGACAAACTGATCGTGTCGGTGTGTTGGTGCCCCGAATTATCGATACCTTTTCTTTTAATTACTGAAACCAGAATAAGAAGAAACTCGCCTGGAGGAAAGTGAGTGAGGAGGTCGGATTACCTGGTAAACTGTTAAAAAACCTTTGTCTATCACTTGATCCCGCCGGTTGAATTGGCAGGGATTACCGTTGAAATTACCGTTGATGTGCGAATGAAGCGAGTAAATACTTTTCATCCACGCGTCTAGATTCGCGCGAATTAAGCGAGTAGATGATTTTACTCGCGCTTGGTGTGAACGTCCCATAAGACCTCAGAGGTGACTTACAGTATTTTACTGTAAATTAGCCCCAACACAACAAATCACAATTAGACGCTCCTACTTCTCCGGTGGCGCGAATGACACGAAGTGGGCGGGAGCTGAAAATGTCTCAACTTCAGCGGATTTACGGACGTATGAAAACATTCCAAAACCAGAATAAAAAGAACAGATTTGCGCGAATTTAGCAGATAGATTATTTTACTTTACATGGTGTGAACCTCAGATTAGACCTCAGAGGTGACCTACAGTATTTTACTGTAAATTAGCGCCATCACAACAAATTTGGACCTCGTCTAATCTCCATTAGTCAAAACTGATCACAGCTTGATTTAAGCTTCTCTGCAATATTAAATAAAACTCTGCCGCATGCATGAGCTCATTTTGAACCAGTATCAAACATACTGACATCTTATTGGCCTTGGCGATAGCAGTCGATCGGTATGACAGACGGATGAAGGACGCCAGACAACTGGATGGTCTCAGTCGAACTGAGACCTCTGGTCAGTAGGGATGGGAATTGATAAGATTTCACTGATATCAATGCCATTATTGATTCAAGTCTTCCACAATTCCCTTATCAATGCCTTTCTATTGAGTCTCTGATAACAGGAGTCTAAAAATAATCACAAGACAAACTATTTGTACAGCGGTTACTTCGGTGTTGAGTCAAATCAGGGTTACTGTATTCTGTATCCCCAAAAAGAGGTCGTTACTAAGTGGGAGGCGGAGTCACGTGCAAAATTTTGAGGGTTTTTTGGGTCGGGTCGAGTGTTATTGACCCACTTCTCAGTTCGTCCAAGTCTGGCATTGCGCTTATGTCAACACAGGACACACGTACCTTCCATTGCTGAGACGGAAGAAAGGAATCATTAAAGGAATCATTAAAGGAATCATTAAGATAAAACGATGTTGATGGATTGAACCATTTGGAACCGATTCTCGATTCCCACCCTCTCTGGTCACCTTCGTTAAGCTCCTCACAGCTAAGTCTGATTAATAAAGGATCTTGTCTCCATCAAAAAAGATCTTTCAGATATAGACTGTTTCTTAAAAATGAAGTAATCTACTTCAACATGTCCAAAACTCTAAATATGTAAAAGTGAAACACCTCAATTCTCCCCCCATGAAACAACAACCAGGTGAACAACAGCGTGGATCCACCCCGCGGACCGACTGCTGCAGGATGACAAGAAAAAAAAACACCAAACAGTTTGAGATTTATAGAGTTTTCACACCATGAGAGGCACCGCGGCGAACAAACATTCATTCCAGAGAGGGAACAACATGGACACAGCGTGGCGTCCTGTCACCCCGTGGAAGACGAAAACAGCGGCGAGAAAAGCTTCACGCTGGTTCAGGTTGTTCCCACGCTGACATCCCATTAATACGAGCGCCGGGGAAACGCGGCAATCAGCAGAAAAACAGGACGGGACTTCACTTCGGCTGTTAACCTCCTTCTGTTTCTGCTGGTTATCGTGTCTTTTCTGTGTGTTTGACGTCTGCCAACTTAAAATGCGTTAAAAGAGAAGAACTTTGAGAGTTAAGTGTTTTTAAAACTGAAATAGAGGTAAGAGATGAGTGTTAATGAGCTCTTCACGTCACGCTGAGAGGAGATAACCCCGGAATAATCAACCGTGCGTTCGCCGGTTGTTGTTGTGCTAAAAACGGGGCGAAGGGGCAGGAATGCGGAGCAGAGGGCGATCTTAATTGGAATCTTAATGAGTCTCCAAACAGGTTCGACCCTCAAACACGTCTGACACCGGGAACCCGACTCCAGAGCCGCCGCTTTGATTCGGGACGGCGAGCAGGTTTTTCCCCGACTGATGGAGGTCAGAGGTGTCGGCGGGAATCAGGGAGGGATTTAGCGTGCGAACAGGGAACAAGATAGTTTCTACTCCGATGTGCGCTCAGTCAGATATCATCGTACGGGCGCGGCGCGGCTACCTGCGAAACGTTTAATCAAGCAAATGTCTGAGTGCTAATTAACGCTGGAGGAACACACAGACTGTGTCTCTCATTAAGACCAATTAAGTTGATCAACAGCTTCTTAGACCAAAAGGAAATCAGGTGGATTTTTTTTTCATCTGGAGTCAAACTGCGACCGTCTCACTGGACGCACTTTTAGAAACAGCTGCAGGTGGTAATTTTGTCAAAGTTTTGCCTCTTCATGACCCTGATAGTGGAGTTTTCATGAGTCAATAATCGACTCTCGCCCTGAAGTGTTTATATTTAGAGATCAGCTGGTGAAGTTCAGCGGTGAAAAACAAGTTTAGGAGCAAAAGTGTAAATATGGACGTATTGACATTATTCAGACATTTACTGGGACACCAAAAATCAGAGTGTGATGGGTACACATTTTTTTTGCAAAATTTACTTTATATATTATATCATATATATGTTACTCTGTTCTTGTATTAACCAGAAAATAGATGTGATAAATAAAACACACGATCGTCTGCATAAAGTCAAAGCCAGAAAGATTTACACTCATGAATTTAGGGCTATGACGGGTACATATGGTCTCTTTTTTTAACCATTTAATGCCTTTTGTATCATATTTTTTATACTTCTATCAATCAATATAATCAACAAATTACTAAAAAAAAAACACCTGAATACAGTCTGATAAATGATAAAAATGTCTTGTAGTTTATCAAACAAGACAAATAGATTTTAAGGACATTTTGATTTTTTTGGTTTTCAGTAGTAAGTGAAATAAACATTTCAGCAGCAAAATTTTTTTTAATTTTCTGGCCATAATTTGTGGTTTCAGGCATTAAAGGGATACACTTACAAAGAGCGATAAATCAGAGTGGTGCTGTAGTCAATCATTTTACATGGCTGTGACTCAATCGAATATTTTGAATCCAAGTTTTCGAATAATTGAAGTTTTACTTTACCAAGCAATTCATTTATTTGTTTTCACAACTAATGCGTGCTGAAGCCAGAACCTCATCTGTATAAGCCATAAACAATATATATAACCTGGTGTTACTTATGCATAATACACTTTATCAGACAATACAATACTACAATACTTAAAAGCAAAAGACATGCTACTATTATCTTCTACAGCCAGAAAACGGCCGTGATAAATACAACACACAATCATCTGCATAAAGTTGAAGCCAGAAAGATTAATACTGATGCATGTAGGGCTGTGAATTCTGAATAAATCCCAATTTTTGTCAGTCTTATAAAATAAAACAAACAAACTCTTATCAGTAAAGACATAATAAACTTGAATTTTGTGCTTTAATTAAAATTTAACCGTGTTTATGATGGTAAGAGGTAAAAAGGTAACAAGTTGAAGAAGTTTTTCTTTTTGTTTTTTTAATGATGATTGAATAAGAAGTTTGAGGGTAGGAAGTGTTCTGTACAGACCACAAAGCTCCTGAGATGAATAAGTGATTTTAACTTTTATAAATAAACTCACTCAACCTGGGAAGTGAGAGCAGTTGGCGAGATAAAAGCCCTACAAGCCGCCTCGCAGCGTTTCACCTGATCGTGAAATTGCAATACCTCCGACTCCGAAAGCAAACAGAGACAGGAGGGTGGAAAACTCGTCCTCCTGCGAGGGCTGAGCGGCGGCGGCGGCGGCACATGTAAACAGCTTTCGGTCCCGTTTAACCTCGCAGTAACACTAACAGGCGAGTTAATTACAAACTAACTTCTTATTCACATCCTCAGCCCGGCAGGAGGCAGACGGAGCCGCCGTGGAGGAACAAAATGAGACGACGGAGAGAATTCTGGCGAATGAAACTCTGTTGGCAGATGATGCAATGTTTTGTTGTGTAACGCTCTAAATTTAGAACCAAAAAGGCATTCGGCTTTTGGGGAGACGGGACCGCCAGCTGAACTGAAAATATCTCAACCCCAACGCTACCTAAGATCCTGGGGGAGCCTCTCTCTCTCTCTCTCTCTTCTCGTCTAATCCCCCTCCCCTCTTTTCCTCTCCATCCATCCCTCCTTCTCTCTCTTCAGCCTTTGGTTTCATTTCACCGTGACTGATTTCACTCTGGCTCTGATCATCCCCTTCAGCTCTAATCCTTCTCCTTTAACCCTTTAGACCCCAGGAACATTGAACAGCGCAGGTCATCGATTAGATCGGCGTTTACCGACTCGGCCTGACCTTTCAGGAAACAATCACTCTTTGTCTTTACTTTTGAGATCAAATATCTGGAACATAGACTGTAGATACTCTGGACGACTTGGTTCCGATTTGAAGCCAAAAAGCTCTCTGTGATTCCGCGTTTTCTCTCCGTTAGCACAGAGGAAAAAATTAAAGTGTTTATTTTATTATTTACAGAATCAGAGTCTGACTCTGATTTATAAAGTTTTTCTTAATTCTTCCCGAACAAATTTTCTTAAAAATAAAATTTCCAACCAACCCCCACATCTTTGACCAAATTTAGTGAATTTTTAAACTTAAATTTTTTTTAATGAAATCCATCAAAAAAGTACAAAAGTCATGAATAAAAGAAAGATTTTATTTTAAGTTGTTTAGTTCATTTTTTTAGTGGTATCAAAGTTTTCAAAACTTTTGTCAAAAAACAGAAATTTTGTATTTTTGTCATTTCAAATCAGAAAATTTTCTGGTTTCCTATTTTAGATAAAAACATTCTCAGCATGATTTATAAACCTTTTTCTGTGTGACTTTTGGGAGGTCTACGGAAGAGGATTAGGGCCACTGGAAAAAAAATATATATAATTTTTTAAAATTATAATTGTAAGAAAATTTGTTGTTTTTTATTTTTTTTGTGTTTGATTTTTTTTTATTCTTCATTGTTCATCTTGTATTCTTCTTGTATAAGTAAAAAAAAAGAATGTGAATTAAAAAAATAAAATAAAATAAAGAATGTGAATTAGAAAAATAAAAATGAGATAAAATAGAAATGTGAATTAAAAAATAAAAATTTTCAAGATAAAGAATGTGAATTAAAAAAATAAAATGAAACATTTCGTACATATGTGATAATTTTGGTCACAATAATCGTGGTCAAATTTTCGTATCGTTTCATCCCTTGTCGATTGTTTTGGTGCCTCAGAGGTCGATTTTGAAACGAAGGACGGCGTGTAAATCGCCTACTCTGTCTTTAAGTGTTTTCCTCCACGTCAGAATCCTCACACCAGCCTCTCCAGGAGCTCCTCCACCTCTCTTCTCTTTCATCCACCCTTACTGTTGTCTCCTATAATCCCTCTCATGCTCCCTTCACAAATCCCTCCGTCCATGATTCCCTCATTTCAACACCTTATCCTCTTCTTCCTCTTCCATCCATCTGCTACCTGTCCCTCCTCCACCTCTCCCCTCTTCTCTCCTTATTCATCTCCTCTGTCACCTTCCCTCTACATCCCTCATCTCCTCTCCTCTCCTCTTGTCCCACATCCTTGTGTTTTTTTTTCATCCTCCATAAATCCGTCATTTCTCCACCTCTCTTTCATCCCCCTTTCTGTCACGTTTTATGATTTATCCCCAAAATCCTGCGCTCATCCTCCTCCGGCTCTCCTTCCTCTCCTCTGCTCTCTCTCCGTCCCTCTTTGAATCGTCTTTTCTTATCATCCTCTCATCCTCTTTTCACCCGTGTTTGATTTCATTAACATTTCTCTCCCTCGTCCTTCACCTCCATTGTTCTCTCTCCTCTTTTTCACGTCGTTTGTTTTTCATAAACACTCAGAAAACAATAAAAACATTTCCCCGACACACTGAAGAAAGTCTTCTTTCCTGCTTGAATCTCTCGTTTAGTTCCTGACGCTTCTGAAGGATCTTCGAGTGAGTACTCTTTAATTAAAACTCCGCTCGTCTTTTACAGATGTGACACTTTTCTGTGAGAAAAACTGGATTCAAAGGAGATCTTGGCAGATCGTCTTTTTTCAGTTGGCAAAAGAAACAAAAAGTGAATTTCTCGAGACGCAGCTTTTGAAGTTAAGAAAACAGAGATGTTTGTGTGTTTAAGGCGTCAAATATCGGCAGCAGATTGAGGAAGTTTAAGACACTTAAATGAAAAGTGTGATACATATATAATCCAGATTATCGTGAGTCTAAATAAAAGTTTGAAAATTTGTTTAAAATGTTAAGTAAAAATAAATAAATAATGTGAATTAAAAAAATAAAATAAAAAAATAAAGATTGTGAATTAGAAAAAAAAATTAGATAAAATAAAAATGTGAATTAAAAATAAAAATTTAAAAAATAAAAGAATTTAAAAAATAAAGAATGTGAATTAAAAAAAAATAAAAATGTTAATTATAATAAAAATGTGAATAAAAAAATAAAAATAAAAATAATTTAAATTTGTGAATTAAAAATTTTTAATTTAATAACCAAAAAATGTGAATTACAAAAAATGTCATAAAAATAAAAAATAGAAAAAATATTCAATTACTGCATCAGCAATATTTACTGCTCCCTCATATCCACCTTCACCAGTAAAGCTCCATCACTTGTTTATAAAACCAGGAGTGCTCTACAACTTCAAAAGGTACGTTACAGCGCCACCTATAGTACAAAATTAAAAACTAAGATCTGCAAAATATCTTGAATATCAGAATATCTCCAGAGGAAGAAAATTTAAGAAAGAAATTTCAGCATAAAACGACGACAGAAGGAAGTTTTGTTGTTTGTCGATTAACGTCGTTCTGACTCAGGAGGAGAGAGGAGAGCAGGGAGAGGAGAGAGGAAATTAAAGGAACAGTCCGTAGTTAATAAAGACGTTAATCTGGATTTTATGTAATAAGAAAGAAACCTAAACCAGCTGATTGAAGTTAGGCTCCTTCTCTCACCATCCTTTCCTTGCCTCCTTCCCTCCTCCTCTTAATTGAGTCATAGTTAATTATACGATGAGCAGTAATTCAATTTGCCGCGCTACATCACTCTTCTTAATTGGCACGGTCGCAACATTTTCATGTGTGTGAGTGTGTGTTTGAGTGTGTATTTTGTACACGTGTGTGTGTGAGAGTTTGGCTTTGCATGCAAATGTGCGATTGAGGGAGTGTGTTTGTTTACTGTGTGTGTGTGTGATGTTCTCTAATCAATGAGTGAAAGTGAGACCTGATCTGCATTGTTGAACCTGGCATTAGAGGAGTGACACACACACACGCACACACACACACACACACACACACACACACAGAGGGAATTATCCTAAACGGTGATAAATGGAGCTATTATCACATCTCCATGAGGCAACAGGGTGTGTAGCCCGCGTGTGTGTTTGTGTGCGTGTAACTGAGTGTGTGTTAGACGAGGTGAGGCGCTCTGGGATTGCGGTAACACCTTCATATTCTCGGCACGTTCCGGTGTGTGTGTGTGTGTGTGTGTGTGTCTCCTCCTCCTCATTGTTTGTTGTCGCTGCTCTCTTTCATGTTCGCATGTCTCTCGCGGTGCTTAGTCATGACGAGAGGAGGCGGAGGGGTCGCCATGGAAACAACACTCGGAGTCAAACCCAGTCGGAAAAGCAGCCGCGGCTTCTTCCCCGCGGCGTCGGGTTAAAGGTTAAACTCGCAGGTTCGTTTGTTTTTAAAACAGACTTAAAATCCAGGGGGCGCTGTTTCACCAGGTTGTGTTCAAGTATTTTTACCCAGAGTGCAAAGGGTGAAGGCGTTTGATAAAGAGGCCACGGGCTAATTAGTCTCCTCTTTTTACTCCACCTGTGTGTGTGTGTGTTTGTGTGCGCACGTGTGTGTGTGTGTTTGCTTGTGTGTTCATTTAGTTAATTAGCCAGAAAGACAGCAGGCAGATGTTAGAGGGCCGCTTTGATCTCAGCGAACACACACACACACGTACACACACACATACACACACACACACACACACACTTTCCAAACAGAGACGACAACAGCAGGTTTAAGGTGACATCAGCAGAACAATAATGCGCTTAGTTATGAACAAACTGAATGTTTGTGTGTTTTTGTGTGATAATTAGACGAGTGTGTTTTTAGTGAACATCTGTGAGTAAATATGATAAATAATGAGAAAGACTCTGACCAAGACGGACCCCGACATGTACGCGGAGCTCATTAAACCTCGTCTCACTGAACGCTGAAGTGACGCCGGTTCACACATCCTTTAATACGGTTTAAAACTGAGTATAATTACTTTAAAGTTGATTAAATTCAAGACAAGAATGAATAAAGAGCAAAGAAAGACAAAAGAACCATCATAAACCGTCTGCTATTTCAGCACCAAGGACAGCACCATAGATTTAAAACTACAGAGCACAGATTTAACCTGCTGAAACCTTAAAGGGATGTTTCAGCGTTAAATTGATTTAGAGTCAAACACCGTAACACCGAGTTACTTCATCAACAGGACATATAGGGTCACAGCCATAGTACTAGACACCAAACATCTTTTTAACTTTGACTCATTTCTTTAGCAAAGAGACTAAACACAACTCACCTACTCTCTTCCAGCAGCCGCTTGTTTTTAGCGAGACCTCAGGCCAGTCCATTGACTACAGCGGGGTGCCACAGCTCAAGGAAGAACATTTGTGATCATTTCTTTATCATTTCCTTGAAGTAATAATCATCATATTTATCATTTTACAGACGCTGTAGTTCTTCTGCCTTAGCGTCTCAGTCTGATTGTATTTCATGAAGAAATGATCATAAATGTTCTTCCTTGAGCTGCAAAACCCCGCTGTAGTCCGTAATACTTCAAAATTAGTTTTATTTTTTTTTAATCATTATTTTGATTTTGATTATTTCTTTTAGGTGTGACTCTTAAACACAAACACGTAAACTTTATTTAAAGCACATGCAGATTTCTTTGTATGCAGACGATGCAAAAACAAACAGGCTTAACAAACGTCTTGATTACTCGTGACTGCCCGATAAAGACCCACTCAAATAAAAATGAAGAAATGAAGATGTTTTTCTTGTTTTTTTTATACGTTCAAATGTTAATTTTTCTGATGCTACAGGACATATCATGAGTATTTCTGCTTTCAAATCTCTGTAAATCTCTGGCAGACCCAAACAGCAGATTCAGACAGTGAGATCGCATATGTAACCAATCCAAGCCCCGCCCCCAGAGCCCCGCTACGCAGGCCAGATATCAACTTTCATCATGTCCCTGAAGACATTAGTGTCCGAGAGCTGAATAGCTGCTATGTTACCTGCCACTTCTACAACACCGGCATTGTTAGGCTACAAGCTAACTCGAAGACGAGCGTGCAGAGCAGCGCTGTCTCCGCCCACGACTCAGAGGCGAATTGCTAATGAGCTACTGTAGAAGAAAAGTCCCGAAAAATGACAAAGGTAACGTGATTTTGGCAAAAAACTTGGTCGGAAGGTCGGACAACTGCGTTCAGGCTTCATGTTGGTCGGATAAATCATTCAGAATCTGAAAACGTTATCAATCCTGGGAGGGAATTCGGCAAATTTTATTTTGAAGGTCTGCTAATTTTCTGTCTGAATTAGGAAAACGGATTAACGTTGATTGAACGAACATCTTCAGAAGGTTCGGTGTTTCTCCGTCTTTGCTGCGTTAAACGATCAGATCTGTAAGTTTCACAGGGTTTAATATTCGGAATAATTATCTCCATACATCAGCAGCGTGGTTGGATGTGTCACAGTCTGTTCTTGTCGGACTCTTAATGGTTGTTTCTCCGACTTTGATCTGTATCAGCTTAAGTAACTTTTAATGACGAAGCTTTGAAATTAAATTCTCGCTCCCTCTTTGCTACAAAAGTAAAGCGATGCGGTCTCTTCTGTCCATTAAGTGGCTATTAGCCCTGAGGAGCTCATTACAGACTCCGCTGGCAGGCAAACCGCAAAAACATCAAATCCTGATCGTAAAAAGCCGTCGAGCGAGGAGGAAGAGGAGGAGGAGGAGAGGAAGAGAGTTATCAAAGAAAAGAGGAGGGACAGGGGGACGATAAACTGACTCAGCTCCACTTTTTAAGGTCTTCTCTGTCAAAACATCAAAATCAAATCACTCAGCTGGGAATAAAACAGCATGAAAGACGGAGGAGTGACAAACTTTAAACAGACTTTGGAGTTTTTATTTTTGAAATTTGAGAAAAACGATGAAGACGTCGACAGAGCTGAAGAGGAGGGATGGAGGATTAGACCGATTTTAGAGTGGAAAAATAAAATTCAGATTTCAGAATGAGGTCCTAATGTGAGAAAATAAAGTTTTAATATGACGAGAATAAGTAGTTTGAGTCAACAGGAGAACTATCAGAGAAGCATCAAACTCTCTGTATCTGATCTGTAAGTAGGGCTGGGCGATAAACCAAAAATTTACCGATACCGAAATTTACAACAATAACCAACATCATTTTGCCCACATCAGTATATCCTGTGTCAAAAAATTAGAAGAGGGGAATCGTTATCAGACTCAGTATCGTTAAAACCCTAAAGATACCCATCTAGGGCTGGGCGATAAACCGATAATTGAAGGATTCCAAAGTTTACGACTATAACCGACGTCATTTTGCCCATATCAGTATATTTGTGGTGTCAAAAAATAAAGATAAGAGAATTGTAATCAGACTCAGAATCGTTAAAATCCAAACAATCTCCATCTAGGGTTCGGCGATAAACCGAAAATTTGCCGATACCAAAATTTACAACAATAACCGATGTCACTTTGCCCATATCAGTATTTTCTGTGTAAAAAAATAAGAATTAGAGAATCTGAATCAGACTCAGAATTGTTCTAATCTAAATGATAGCTATCTAGGGCTGGGCTATAAACCGATAATTTACCAATCGGAAATGTACGACAATAACCAACTTCATTTTGCCCATATCGACATATTCTGTGTCAAAAAAATAAAA
This sequence comes from Xyrichtys novacula, assembly GCA_962446985.1. Lineage (NCBI taxonomy): Eukaryota > Metazoa > Chordata > Actinopteri > Labriformes > Labridae > Xyrichtys > Xyrichtys novacula. Next base: position 1,650,024 of record OY660886.1, read on the forward strand.
ATGAGGGAATTGTAATCGGACTCAGAATCATAAAAAATCCAAACAATCTCCAACTAGGGCTGGGTGAGAAACCAAAAATTTACCAATACTGAAATTTCTGACAATAACAGACGTCATTTTGCTCGTATCGGTACGTTCTGTGTAAAAATAAATAAATAAATAAAAATTAGCAAATTAAAATCAGACTCAGAATCATTGAAGTCCAAACAATACCAATGTGGGGCTGGGTGATAATCCGAAAATTTACCAATACCAAAATTTACGATGATAGCCAACAGCATTTTGCCGATGACAATATATTCTGTGTTGAAAAAATATGAATTAAAGAATCTTAATCAGAATCAGAATCGTTAAAATCTGAACCATACCTAACAGGGCTGGGCGATAAACCGAAAATTTACAGATATCGAAATTTACAACACTAACTGACATCATTTTGCCCATATCGATATATTCTGTGTCAAAAAAAATAAGAATTACAGAATTGGAATCAGACTCGGAATCATTAAAATCCAAAAAATCTCCAGCTAGGGCTTGGCGATAAACCGAACATTTACCGATACTTAAATTTACACCAATAACTGACGTCATGTGGTGTCAAATAGTTAAATAAAAGTTGGTTTTGGTATTGTCCGTTTATTGTTATCGAGATGAACTGATCAATATATCTTGATATTGATTCGAGGATATATCGCCCAGCCCTATATAGACAGTTTCTGTGTGGAACTTTAAGGACTGAGGGTAAGACGGAAACTGAGAAGAAACAGTTCTTAACAGGATCTGTGTCGGACTAAAAAACTGTGAATCTGACACGGAGGAGGAGGAAGAGCGGACATATTCACGGGTGAGGAAGATGAACGTCTGGAAGAAGAGACTCTGAGTCACCGAGTTATTTAACCGCTCGAACCCTGAGTCCTTCACTTACACAAACAGGAAGAGCTGATGAGGTAAGTGTTTCAGGACCAATGTGAGAAAAAATGACGGAAACAAAGTGGAGGATTTTCAAAAAGACGGAGACAATAATGTGAGGAAACGAGAGGGAGGCAGAGATCTGGAGAGAAGAGGAGCGGGGAGGAACAGGAGGCTGTGAAATGTGACAGCACTTCCTGTCCCGAGGGTCATCAGCGGCTGCAGCGGCTCCCTAACGACCGCCGCTGCCATGGTAACCGGCATGGCTAGTCCCGACAACAAGCGTGGCGTGTCATACAGCGCGGCGCTGTCTGGGGATGAACTGTCTGAGCGTGATGCATCTTTCACACACAAATACACACACACAGATACACACACACAGTGACTTCCTGTCGGTTTTGCAGGTCTTGTTCTAAGTGGCGTGTCTAAAAACCCCTGACCCCTTAAGAGCCGCCCTGCAGCCTGAGACCCTCAGGGGTTCGTCCCCGGGACTTCAAACTAAAGACGACCTCCTTAAAAGGCTCGCCGTTATGTAACGCCGTTTCCTTTTAAAACCCTCGAACTTTACTTTTACAGAACTCATTCTTCTTCTACTAACTTTAGTTCTACTTGATTCACTTTATATCACTTTGTTGATTTAAGTGCTTTTATTTCTTTGTTCTGCAGTTGTTTAGTTATTTTCTAACACTTAACATACTTTTAAAATTTTTTAAGGCCTCAGTATAATTATCGCTCTCATTTATTTTCTGCTCTTGCTTCACTTTTTCAATCTCATTCATTGTTTTTGATTATCTTGTCTCATCCCTCAGATTCTGGCTCCTTAAAGTCATGGTTGACGATCTGAGAAGCGGTTAAAAAAAAACTGAAAGTCCCGCCTCCTTCGCCTCTGATTGGCTAGAAAAGCTAGAAACGTCGTCACACGCTAACGCCAAGCGCGGGCTGTCGGCTCTGTACATCAAACAGAACATCATCGCACTTCATCGCATAAAAGGAGATCCTAACTCCTCCTTTGGATCCTCCTTTATCCTAACTGGACTCGCATACGAAGAAACTACGGTTTGGGATCGACTTCCTGATTGGACTCAGTTGAACGGCGTGACGCATCGTTAGAGGTCAGGTGGAAAAAAAACCTCCATAGAAGAAGAAGAAGAAGAAGAAGAAGAATGGAGGTAAAAAAGACCGAACCGCAGAGTTGTGGGTGTTTCCATCATTTCACATCAAATCTGTTTGACTTTAGAGAACGTCTGAGTCGACTGTTTTCACACGTGGTCAGAAAGAACCCAAAAGGGGGCGTGTCAGAACTCGCCATAGCGGACCGAAATAATCAACCATTTTAGTGTTGTGGTGCAAAGCAGACAAAAACACACAAACCTTCACATATTTGTGTTATGCTGCTGAGAGGAACTCAAATGGGGACACACAAACACACACAATAGGCATACACACACAATCACACACACATTCTGGATAAAAACACACAAAAGACGATAAAAACGACACAAATACACAACGCACAAGCTGTGTGTCTGCGCAACTACACACACTCAGCTTTGTGTGGAAGCGCACTGCAGCTGTTTGACACAAACACACAAATAAACACACTAATACAAACACAAATATTCAACATATGAACGCACACAAACAAATATAAACACAAACATGGAGAGTACACACACACACACACACACACACAAACACACACCGACAAACGTCACTTCTCCTGTGTGCGTCTCTTTGATCACACAAACGCACACACACGTTTTCAGCTGTGACTGCGCACACCTCCTCTGCAGTGCGGGAGTGTGTGTCTGTGTGTGTGTCTGTGTGTCTGTGTGTGTGTAGATAAAGACACACACTCTCTGTGGTCATGTGATCTAATCAGAGCTAATGTGTTGCCGTAGCGAACCTCTGAGGGCTGTCCATCCGTCACACACACACCCGCAACAGACACAATGGATCCCTCCCGAGGGCACACACACACACACACAAACAGACTGGAAGCAGCAAAGGTCAGTGAGGAGTTAAAGAGATGGAGCAGCAGGGCAGGAGTGTGTGTCTGTGTGTGTGTGTGTGTGTGTGTGTGAAGAGGGGGTTTATGGGTATTGATCCCCTCTGCAGCCCTGACACGCACGTCTCCCCTCCTGCAGCGCCGCAGCGTTCACGTCTCACACTGTGACTCGTTTTCGCCGTAGGAGGCGGATCAAACGTGGCGATTAACCGTCAAAGATTTCCTGTGACGGCGTTTTTGTGAAAACGTCAAAAACTGAATTTTTCTCACGTGTGTGTGTGTGTGTATCTGTGTGTGTGTGTGTGTGTGTGTGTGTGTGTGTGTGTGTGTTTGTGTGTGTGCGTGTCGTCCTGCCGCAGCTCTGATTGCACCGTATTGATATCCGGGCCTCACATCGCTCCTCTTTAGAGCCGTAAACACGTCCCTGTTGGTTTACAGCCGGCCGGCGGGCGCACTTAGAAAAAAAAAACACACAATCGGGTGTGGAGGATCAGCTCAGCGCTCAGGATCAATCAATACATCGATCTGAGACTCAAATATGCAGACGAGGAAGAAATGGTTCAAACTCAAAGAGGTGAATCAGCGTAATTCAGAGAATCAGTCACAGGAAGTGGCGTTTGTTTAGTTCCCGCCTGACAACCTCAAGACATAGTACTAGACACCAAACATCTTTTTAACTTTGACTCATTTCTTTAGAAAAGAGACTAAACACAACTCACCTACTCTCTTCCAGCAGACGCTTGTTTGTAGCGAGACCTCAAACCAGTCCATTACAGACTACAGCGGGGTGCCGCAGCTCAAGGAAGAACATTTATGGTCATTTCTTCATCATTTCCTTGAAGTAATAATCACCATAATAATCATTTTCCGGACGCTGTAGTTCTTCTGTCTTAGCGTCTCGGTCTGATTGTATTTCCATAAAGAAATGATCATAAATGTTCTTCCTTGAGCTGCGGCACCCCGCTGTAGTCCGTAATGCACTGGCCCGAGGTCTCACTACAAGCAAGCGGCTGCTGGAAGAGAGTAGGTGACCATATGTCCTCTTTTTTGGGAGCTGTCCGGGTTTGTCTGGGAAAGTTTATAAAATCCTTCAAATGTCGGCGGTTTTGTACGAGATTCCATTTTGTGTCATGTGGACTTACTGAGTTAGAAGCGCGTGAAAGACACTCGATCAGACCCGAAAAACTCTCAAAATTAAGTTTGTGCGACCCCATAACTGCCCCCGGGTAGTCATGTTCTCGATATTTGTTTTTTTGCTGATATCAGACTGATATCAGATATTAATATCAGATCAGGACATCCCTTAGATGAGCTGTTGATTTCAACTATAGACTGTATATAAATTGGACGCCGTCTGCCTCCTCTCTGGGTGAAACCACTCAGAGAACAGCACCCTCTGGTGACAGGCTGCAGTATAGGTCATAAATCCAGCAATCCCTATGGAGCTGTGCAATTCGGCTTCAAATTCTTAAAATGACGGGAAGCCAAGTTGTCCATGGTATATACAGTCTATGGTTTCTACAAGACGTGACCCCCTCTCTGAAATCTTGACAAATAACGGCTGTTAATATTTTGTTATAAAGTTAAATTTTTGACAGATCGGTGCCTGACCCAGCAGAAACAGGTGTCTGTCTAACATGATTCTGGTCCTTCCCGAGGTTTCTGCCTGTTAAAAGGAAGTTTCTCCTCGCCACTGTCACTCATGTTCGATGGGTCAAATCTGTCTCATCTTAAGGTTGGATCTTGGTAATTCATCAAACAATGATCGTGGTCGAGACCTGCTCTTTTTGGGATGACGACTGTCGTGATTTGGCGCAACATACATAAAATCTGATTGACTGATTGAAGGATAAAAAAGACCAAAACGAAAAACAAAATGAGTTTTTTCATCAATTTTGCTTCTAACATATTATCATCATCATTCAGCAGTAGGTACTAAAACGTGATCTCGGTCTTTCTTTGACTGTACGCTGCTGGAGAACCACTTTCACCGCCTTTGCGTCGTTTCAAGCTCATCTGAAGAAAACAAGATAAATCAGTCGTCAGATATCAGACGACAGAAAAGTTGTTGAGAGTTTAGGAAAAACATCCAGAAAGGCCTCAAAGTCAGTCAAAGCTTCCTCTGATTTTACGACATTTGATCTGAAACATCATTACGGAACTTTAATCTCCAACAAACCTGACACTTAAATTAACGTTTTAGTCGAACCCACTTCAACATCTTAGACGTTTCTTCATGTCAGCGTCAGGATCTCTCCCTCTCTCTCTCTCAGCGTTTGTCTCTGAAATTAGATTTTTGTTCCTCGACGACGAACGACAACACACAGGCATTAACCTTACAGCGGCGTGAGTCAGAGAGGAGATGAATCTTCTGCCTGTGACGGATCATATTTATTCAGGCCTCAGGGGAACATCTGACGGGAACAAAGGGTCAAGCTATCCCTCTTTATCCGCTTTCAGGGGAAATGTTCTGATAATTAATTACAGGAAAACATCAGAAGAGCGGGGTCGGACATCCTGATCCCGTTTGACCATTCCGATCAAGAAAGTCTCAACGAGTTGTTCGACTTCCTTCTGCTGGATTGAATGAAACTAAATAACCGTGATAAATAGAGACTTTAACGCAATTAGAGACGAATAATAGAGTCGGGATCGTCGCTCACCAGCCGCCACAACCTCAGGGAGGGAAACCGTCGATGAAAAAGTTGTTTTTTCATCCCGCAGATTTTAATTAAAGCCGGCCGACGTGTGTCTTAACAAATGTCGTCCTTGCTCAGTGATGGAAAAAAAAAAAGCGCTTGACATTCAGAGAGCTCATCAGGCGGAGTAACTGATCTGTGGCTTTTTAATCATAGCTGCCATTGATTTGTTCATTTAACTCACAAAAGGTTATAATGGAGCCGTATCTCAGCGCGGTCATGACAGTCCCCCTGGATGGGAGCGAGACCCGGACCAGAGACGCTTTTCACTTTTTTAAGGGTCTAATCTCACAAATGGTTTGAAGACAAAGAGGGTTACCTCTGCTAGGGAGAAACAACACCGATGTAGAGGTGAGGGAAACTGCAGTTCCTCAAGCGTCCACTGGGGGCCGGCTAAAACAACCAAGGAACCTCATTAGAGCCCATAATAAGGAGCCCATCTGGAATAGAATCAAGTATACATCTAGATAAGCTGGAAGTAGGGTGACTGAAAACCAGAGATACTCTAGATCTTTAGTTTTCTACTTTATCGTAGTGGTACAGTCCTAAAAAAGAGGAGAGGACTATAAGGGGGCGGAGTCACAGAGTCAAGCGTTGTAAATAAAGAGAGTTTTTCAAGTCGGGTTGAGTGTTTTTTACGCCCTTCTAACTCAGTAAGTCCATGCGACACAAAATCATAACTTCTATACAAAATTTGTGTTTATGAAGTCCCCCGGATGAGGCGGGACAGCCCCCAAAAAGAGGACATGTCCGGGTAAAAGAGGACGTATGGTCACCCTACTAGGGATGGGATAAAGAATCAATGCAGCGTAGTATCGCAGTATTTTGTCTGGTGATATATCATATCGTCTCATTCACCGAGTATTGATTTTTTCAAATTAATTGCCAATATGAAGTCAAATCGATGATACTGGAAAAATAAAATCAACAGTTTTCTCCAGTGAGGTTGGCAGAGGTGACATTATTGAGCAGATGAATGTTAGTAAATAATAATAATAATAATAAAAAAAATAAAAATATGAAAAATATTGTGTAAGTAAGATAAACATAAAAAAGGACAAATGCTAAATTAGCGAAACAGTTAAAAGAATGGTGTAAATCACAATATATTGTATTGCAATACTGTAGTGCAAAATGTTAAAAATCGCAATAATATCGTATCAGGGCCAAAGTATCCACATCCATGTTCGATCCAGTCTAAAGTTTTACCAAAATCCCTGAAATCGTAAAATTTTTGTAAACCAGATGATTCGCTCGGACAGAAACACTGACTCCTGCCCAATAAAACCAGATGTCTACGCCAGGTCCTCTTTAAATGAGCGTTTTTCGTGGTCCATGTTCTTGCTAGCATGTGATGTTCTTACTGGCAGGCGCACAGACAACCCTGAGCTGAGTAAAACACATCCTAAAAACAAACTAGCATGGGCACTCAGAACCAACCCTAGCCCTGATTGTGCAAAATCTGGTCAGACCTGCTCTGAATCAAACCGAACGTTAATGCATTTACGCATACTGAAATTTACGACAATAACCAATGTAATTTTGCCCATATCGGTATATTCAGTGTCAAAAAAAAGACTGACGGAAACGTGGCTTCCATTTTGCGCCTACGGCCTCTCCGACCACCACCACACAACACTCACAATCATACACCAGTGGAGGACACACACTGGGAGCAAGGTGGGTTAAGTGTCTTGCCCAAGGACACAACGGACAGACTTGGGATAGGGGGGAATCGAACCGCCAACCTTCCGGTTATTGGACGACCGCTCTACCTCCTGAGCTACTGCCACCCTGAAAAAAACAAGCCGGACAGGAGACGTGACCAGACGATTCCTCGGACAGAAACACTGACTCCTGCCTGATAAAACCAGACGTCTAAACCAAGTCCTGCTCCTTCTCGTTCAAACCGTACGCCTCTTTTGTTGCTGCGACTCCTCCGTTCTTGAGTATCTTGTGTTGTTTTTCACTCCGTTATATCTACGCCGGCCTTTTCCTCACCTCCCTTGTACCTTTTTCTTGTTCCTCACCTTCTGCTGCTGATAACAAGCCCTGCGGTGAGGTCTCTTAAACGCTGAAGGAGCTCTGATCCTGACAGATGGGCTGGTTTTTTAAAACAGCTTTATGACGAGCAGGAAAAGAAAAAAAAAGAAGGTAAACGGTTCGGTATTAGACGACAGTTCACATTATCAAAACCTACTTTCTTTCTGCAGAGGTTCATTCATATCAGCGCAGACAGAAGTTATGACCATTAGCTTTAATGCATTGAATTATAAAGGAGTTGAGAGGCCCCCTTTTTATCTACTATTGATTTTCCCGACGCTTAAATTAAATGTCAAAGCTCTCTGTGCTTCCCCGTGATATACTCCGACCAGCAGCTGCTTACTAAAGCAGTCCTTAAAGGGTGAGATGTCATAAAACCCGTCCTGAGTGTGCCATCAAAACTCCGCAGCTCTGAGGACACCGGCTGATAAAGTGTGCACACTCAGAATGAAAGTCCCTCTGCTGCTCTGGAAAAAGGGAAATGACGAGTAGGGTTTCAAAGCTGAACGGCGCTTTAATGTTTCCTTTAAAGCTCTTTCTCTCCCTCGTCTGATCGCTCCTTTTTCTGAATGGCTTTATTGACGTTTGAACTTTCAGTGGCTTTTTTAGAAACTTCTACGACTTAGAAACAAGAACATCATTAGCAGGAGACGAACAACTCGCCCCGGGCGGAAACTATGACTGTCGGACTGATTAAGGAGCCGCTAAACACCAGAGACGTCAGTCTTTACATGCACCAAATCCACGTGAAGGTGCTTCTGCTGGTTAAAGCGAGTTTACCGATTAATCGGCAGATTAGGCAAAGTATGCTAACCATCCTCATCTGCGGAATTTTCCACGCCATGTCCTAAAAACACCAACTAGAGACAAAACAAGGAAATAGCAGCAATGCAAACAAGAGGACTTCATCCAACCTCCTTATCCCTGCACCTCACTTCGAGCACTGGTTAACGTTGGGTATCGTTTGGGTTTTACCGATTCCGATTCTTAATATCGATTCCTGTTCTAAACAATTCCCAATTCCTATTCTCGATTCCATATCTCCATATCCATTTCTGTCCTAAACGATTCTCGATTCCGATTCCCCGTCCTCATTCCTGTTCTGAACGATTCTTAATCCCAATTCTTTGCGATATGGATTCCTGCCCCAAATGATTCTCGATTCTAATTCTCAAAAGCGATTCCTGTCCTAAACGATTTGCGATTCCAATTGTCAACTTCGATTCCTGCCCTAAATGATTCTCGATTCTGATTCTCAAAGTTGATTCCTGTTCTGAACGATTCCTCATTCCATATCCCGGTATTGATTCCCGTCCTAAACCATTCTTTATTCCAATTCTCAATATCAATTTCTGTCCTAAACAAATCTCGATTCCGATTCTTCTGAGATGGAAGTCAACAGGTCACAGTTTAAAAAAGCCATAACACGGTCCAATTCATTAATTCACATCGCCAGCTGACATGAACTGATACAGTTTCCAGGTTGATTGGCCGAAGTGGAGGAAGCATCGAGAGCAGGAGAGCGACGCAACGAGTTCAACACGGTACACTCGCTAAACACACAAAGGTGTTTTTGTCGTGTTTGTTGTGCATCCTTGCAGATGTTGCGCTGTGCTACTGCGTCCTCCTCTTTCAGATTAAAATGAAGCCAAACTTTTGGGCGTTTTTTGCTGTCCATGTTCAGACAAGTTATGTTCCTGCTAGCGGACATGCAGAGAATGTCAAGCGGATAAATACACGCCCCGAAAACAAACTAGTGCTTAATGGTCCCAGAACCGGGCGTTAGGAACCAGTTCTCGGTACCGAACCCTAGCCCTGATTGTGCAAAATCTAGTCAGACCTGCCATGAATCGAACTGGACATTGGGAACCGATTCCAAATCTGGTCTAGGGCTGGGCGATAAACCGATACCGAAATTTTTGACATTAAGTAGTACTAATAGTAGTAGTAGTGTAAGTAGGTAGGATATGGTCTCATGTCCCTTTAAGACGTTGTCCTACGTCAGAGACAAAAAAGGAAAGACAGGTGAGGAGATGGAGGACGGTTCAAAAGTTGAAGTAGACAAAGTTAATGTTGGAGGGGGTGAGCAGCTTGTGGAGTAGTTATCGTCCATTGTCCGAACTGATCAATATATCATGATATTGATTTGAGGCCGTATCGCCCAGCCCTATCTGGTCAGACCTGCCCTAAACCTGTTGTAAAATATCTACAAGTTTAAGACGGATCTGGCGGATCTTGATTCCTGCTTTAAACAAACGTTCCCTCTCTTACTCTCACCGGTTTCTCCTGAGCGATCAATCTTGGCGGAGGTCTACCCCACTGCGTTTCCATATTATAATCAATTATAGACGAGGCGTGTTAATCTGTCTCTCGATTAAATTAAATGAATAATTTTCCAGCCCGTCACGACGCACGGCTTCGAAATTAACAGGAATAACTCACCGACAAAACATGTAAAATTTAAATATTAACCATGTGAGTCGTGCAGATGAAGAGGGGGGGGGACCTCATCACAACCGCTGCTGAATATTACATCAGATCAGCTCTTCTTCTGCAGACGTCCTTCATCGTTTTTTGAAATTCCTGCGGCGAAAACATCCACACACCGAAAATACATCTCGAAAGCGAAGGCGTGGAGTGTGGAGACATTTCTGCAGCGGAGGAATCACTTTCTCTCCCTTCAAAAGCCTCTCTGTTGTGCGTCCTTGAATAGCAAACTGCACCTTTGGCTGTTCATTCACCGTGGCGAGCGTTAGCTAAATACTCCACGACACAAAGACGCACTTCACGAACCTTCAGAAGAACATTTACCAGGAATTTGACTCCGATTGCGAGCGTCTCCATCAGACCTCCGGTGACCGCGTTATGAATAATGGAAGCGCCATCCGTCATTGGCCGAGCTGTCTGTAAAAGGCTGAATTCAACGTAAATCAATGTTATGTCCCTTTTAACACGGGACAAATGACCAATAAAGGGAACCAAAGTGCTCATGAGGGCGCGGTGGCGGCCTGATGGAGTCGTTAACGTCAGAGAGGGCGACATATTTCAACCCCAGAGACGGATCGCCCTCGCCCTCCGACTGGATATGGATCTTAATTTGTGGCGTTAATTAGAAATGAAAAGTGAAAGTTCTTTATTATGAGAGAGTTAGAAACTTTTTAATGGGAAAGGTTGAGCGGTCGATCGGTTTGAGTTTCTAATGAAGGAATCACTCCGAGTGAAGAATGAACTCGTTTAATTTTCTTCATTAACTGGATGAATTTAAATGTTTTTAGTGAAAACTGCTCTTTTATTTGTTGAAAAAATCTCATTCTGATTTATTTTCATTCTAGAAAAATAAAAGTAGAAAGCAGGTCTTCCTCTTCTTGGACTTGTCTGCTTACAGTGGGTTTTAAAGAGGCACCAGAACTGATTTAAGTCTATTTTAACTGGTTTTAAACTCCTCCTAACAGCTTTTAACGTGTCAGATAGTTTTTATTTATAAAACTGCCTCCTGAATGAAATAAAAGATTCAACAAACAAATCAGACGACACACGATTTCCTCTAATTATTTTCCCCTGAACTCGTCTTACTAACGAGTCTTAAAATCTTTTAAATCACATCTTAAAACTCTCTTTTTTAGTCTTGTTTTTAGTAGTTCTTGTTGTCTATTTGGGAAAACAAAAGTGAGGTGGATGTAAATTCAAGAGAGAAATTAAAGTGAGTTAGTTCCATCACTTCAGCATAGGTACAAAAAAAGTTCAGAAACTTCATCGATTGCGTTTACAGATTTAAAGAAGATCATAAAAAGACTTTAAATCAAGTTAAGTTTTCTCGCCTCGCTATCAATTTGTTTACGAAATCTAAAGTTTCCAACAGCAGCTTTCAAAAAGTATCACAATATTCATTTTTTATCTCGCCGATTTGAATCTTTCTGTCCGTGTTCTTATTCAAAAGCTGAAAATTATCATGTTTAATCTAGAGTGAATCGTGAACAACCCAAATTTATAAAACTTTTAAACGTTTTCATGTTTTCCAACCACTTTCAGAAAAATGGCCTCAGCCACATAAAGCTAACTTCAAAGGTAGCAAACTAAAACAAGAAAGGGGTGAGTTTTGACGACTTTTACTGTCTTAAGTAGCAAATAAACTATTAAAATAGAACCAAGAGTCCAACAAAAAACTTAAAATTTATCGCTAAAACTTCGGGAAATGTTGTCGTTTTTGTTGCTGGCTAAAACAAAAGTGAGAAATCGAGCGAATGAGGGTCAAATCCTGCAAAGTTAGCTCCGTCACATCGGCATGAATGCAGAAGAAGTTCGGAAACTTTATTGATTGCATTTACAGATTTAAAAAAGATCATAAAAAGTTTTCATTGGGCGCCAAAAAATAAGAGTTCAAATAAAATGAATTCTTACTTTATGAGTTTTCCCGCCTCGCTATCAATTTGTTGACTAAATCTAAAGTTTCCGACAGCAGCTTTCAAAAAGTTTCGGGAAATTCACTTTTCATCTGATGATGGTGATTTGAAACTTTTCGTCTGTTCTGATTAAAAAGCTGACAATTATCATGTTACATCTAGAATATGAAGTGAAAATGCAAGTTTTTCAGCATTTACCTAAATTTATAAAACAAATCTTTTTAAACGATTTTACGTTTTCCAACCGCTTTCCGAAAAAGGCCTCGGCGACGTAAAGCTAACGTCAAAGTTTTGATGACCTCTTTTGCCTTAAAAAAAAAGCAGAGTCCACCAAAAACCTTAAAATTTATCGCTAAAACTTTGGGAAATGTTTAAGTTTTTGTTGCTGTCCAAAACAAACATGAGAAATCGAGCGAATGAGGGTCAAATCCTGCAAAGTTAACTTCGTCATGGGTGCAAAAACGTTATTTAACTTCGATTTCTTTTACAGATTTAAAGAAGATCATGAAAAGTTTTTATCGAACGCCAAAAACAGAATCAAACTAAAATAAATTCTTACTTTCTAAGTTTTCCCGCCTCGCCTTGTTGCTCTGATGTAATTCAGAGTCCAGATCCACATCTGCTGTTGTCTGTTACTGCTGAGCTGTGAAACCTGATGTCTTGCTTGCAGAAGCAGCATAACCAGAGCAACATCTCTCTCCAGATTAGATTAGATTAAACCGTATTGATCCCTGAAGAATAACTGAGCTGCTGCTGTGGGAGCCGCGGCGGCCGTAATGGGATTCAGGAAAAGAAAGAAGAAAACGGTTTAAAGCACTCAAAGAGAATATAAAATAATCAATAATGAGGAGAGTCGTTTCAGCGGACACACAGCTGCCAAGAAACAGAATCATAAAGACGAGTTCGCCGAGTTTTTGGACTCTTCAGTAATCACGTTTCAAATGTTTTAGTGTCCAGACTGTGGCTGAAAGTATCGACGCGCTTCGGCTGGATCTAATTACAGACATCTCCGTTTGAGTCTTTATGCCTTCAGCGGTCACTCAGGACTTTTCATGACGAAACCGCACGAGAAACAACAATTATCCGTGGAGCAGGAAAACAAGACCGTGAATCCACAACAAATCCATCTTCAAATCAAGACAGTTCCCAGTCTTTAAAGCCAACTGAACAGATGAAATTTAGGTGACGCAGAAAAAGACGTTTAATGAGGGAAAATTCATGACTAAATAATGAAAATATGATGAAAAAGCGGCGCCGAAGATGTTTACCACGATTCCTGAAACAAGAAATTATTTTTTTTTAGATATTTTAAGACTCAAGAGATGATGAGGAACGATCAAAAGTAAGTTTTTGGGATTTCAGATGGAGAGATTGACGTCAAAATTAAGAAACTGATTGAGGTTTTTGTCAGGGTGGGCCACCCTTAAAGGGATATTCCGGCATTAATTTAGGGTCAAACACACCGTAACACCGAGTTCACCCCTCTAGAGATGAATGTTACCGACCGCTTGCTTCTCTGGTTAAACCAACTTTAGTAACGACCGCAGGATAGAAATACAGAGCGGTCTGAGGAGCCATAAACAAACCTCAACCAAAACGCCAAAACTGGGAAAAAATGGTTCAATTTGACTCTGATGTGTCACTGAGGAAGCCATGTTTGTAACTGAGACGACAAAATAATACAACCTGCAGCTCCACAAAACGGCAGAATCAACAAAGAAAGACAGAGTAGACGTGTGCCTGTCAGTCATTCATGCTTCAATTTAGAGAACGAAAAGCAACGCCTCTATGCCAACACGTCCACCACCTTTGACGCCAGCAGATCATCTTCTGGGTCAACTCTGATCGAGAACCTGAAGGGATATACATACATATAGGGTCCTAGCCAGTCCATTACGGACTACAGCGGGGTTTCGCAGCTCAAGGAAGAACATTTATGATCATTTCTTCATCATTTCCCTGAAGTAATAATCACCATATTAATCATTTTCCACTGCAGACACGGTAGTTCTTCTGTCTTAGCGTCTCGGTCTGATTGTATTTCCATGAAGAAATGATCATAAATGTTCTTCCTTGAGCTGCGAAACCCCGCTGCAGTCCGTAATGGACTGGCTAGGACCCCATATCTACTGTTGATGAAGTTAGGTGCTGTTCTGAGCATTATTTGTGGCTATAGAGTGGCGTTTTGGTTGAGCGCGTGGCTCTCTGTATTGCTATCCTGCGGTCGTTACTAAAGTTGGTATAACTAGAGAAGCAAGCGGTCGACAACATTCATCTCTGGAGGGGGTGTCTAACTCGGTGTGTTTGACCCTTAGTTAATTTTACGCCGGAATATCCCTTTAAAGTCGTCTACTTTTCCTGATTTTCAGGGTTTCTTCTCCGTCCTCTCTGACTGAACGCGTCGAGCTCCGTCTCTGAATGTAAAGCAGATCCTGTCGGGTACAGAACAGCCTGTCCGTGTGCCAGCTCTCCTGCTGTGCTGATGTTTCCTCTGAAGCTGAGCAGAAACAGGAAGACGGCATATTAAAAAAAAAACGCTTCGGTTTCACACGCCGTCTGGCCTGTCGCTAAACACCTCGAACACAAATCCTCCTTTTCCTCCTCGTGAACGTTTAAGAGGAGCTGCGGTTTGGCAGAAAGGTGAGGCTGAGGTTGTTTGTCTAAAAACACGACTAAGGTCACTTTTACACAATTTAGAGACCTTCAAGGGATCTGCATGAGTAAAGAAAGCATGAATCATTAATAAACCTGTGCATGCTTTTAAAATATTTATGAAGGGATGTAAAAAAATGAGAAATGTGTTCATAGAAATAAGGTTTTTTTTACTTTAATTTGGAAGATCAGCAGCTTCAGTTTAATCACAGAAGAGAAACAGATGTCCACAGAGATTCTTCAGAAAATGAAGATTATTGTTTTTCATTTCTGTCCACCTAAATGTGTAAATATCTGACTTGATTTGACATTGACATAAAGTTTAAAAAAAACTTTTCAGCCCAAATTAATGATTTTAAAAATCTAATGAGACGGTAAAGAAAGGCACTTCGCCTCAGATCGGGTTCATTTCTTCAGATGAAATACAGACTTTCACTTTTCGTTGAACCTCCACTCCACATTTTAAGTTCGGACAGAGTGAGGGGCTGCAGAGATCTGCTGGTAGGGCTGGGCGATAAACAGAAATTTACGACAATAACCGACATCATTTTGCCCATGTCGGCATATTCTGTGTCAAAAAAATAAGAGTTAGAGAATCCAAACAGACTCAGAATCCTTAAAATCCAAACGATACCCATCTAGGGCTGGGCGATAAACCAAAAAAAATTTTTTTGACACGAATAGATTGATATGGGCAAAATGACGCCGGTTATTGTCATAAATTTCAGTATCGGTAAATTTTCGGTTTATCGCTCAGCCCTATATACCACAGAAATGCTAAATACTGCAGTTCCCTAAGCGCCCACTAGAGGGAGAAGCACCAGACACCGACAAAGTCCATTTTTAGAGCAAAATTCGACACGTTTTGAGGCGAATCAAAGGCGTTAACAGTCATGAAGATGAGAAGAGACCATAGCCAACCTACACACATCGAAAACCAACTTTTATCTATTTATTTTTTGACACTATGTCGGTTATTGTCGTAATTTCTGATATTGGCAAATTTATCGCCCAGCCCTAATTAACCAACAAAATATAAATTTTTACGGCAAATGAATATTGATTCTAAATATTCGGTTTCTTTGATTACTAATGATCTGTATCTGTATCGGCCCTAAAAAAAAAAATTAATAAACAAACATACCGGTGGATCCTTACTGCAGGCCATGTTTAATCTTTATTCATCTATTTTTTTGACACCAAATATACTGACATGAGCAAAATGACGTTAGTTATTGTCGTAAATTTCAGTATCAGTAAATTTTTGATTTATCGCCCAGCACTAGACTGTCCGTTTTGTGTTGATGAGCCTGTTCAGTCAATTGCTGTGGGTTTTATCTCTCTGTTTATATTTCCCATTAAAATATTTACGCAATAAAAAGTCCCTGAATGTTTTACAGTGTCCTTTTAAAACTAAAGGACACTTGGTTTACATGTTTTTTACTGAGGGTGATTAATATCAGTCCTTTAATTAAACACCAAACCAGACATACGATAAAAAAGAATCAAGTTTTCGTGAAATCAGGAAGTTCACGCATGACAGAGAAACTGAAGACGGATCACCGCTGTAGTGCCTCCAAAGAAGAGGTGGTAAACAGAGCCAAGACCAACCATTAAATGTGATAAACAACAATGACTTCAGCGGCAACCCCTCCTTCTGTTCTCACACACACACACACACACACACACACACACACACACACACACAGAGGCTGTGTTAATTTTTAATCCTATTTCCAGGCTGTGGACGGCCAAGAGGAGACAGCAGAGGGAGGGAAGGAGAGACGGAGGAGGAGGGGGGGAAGATATACGACGAGAGATGGGAAATGATGAGACGGGGCATGTTGGGACACACACACACACTCTAACACACACACACACACACTCTCAGCAGAGGTGAGCAGACAGGTGAGAAGTGGGAAAGACAACGTGACAGGAGAGGAGAGAGGCAGACAGACAGACAGACGAAGCTCCTGAACCTCCAAACTGATCAAACCAAATATTGTCTGAATCTCCTCCGGTTGGTGTTTACTCTGCTAATAACAATCCACACACACACACACACACACACACACACACACACACACACACACAGACACACACACAGACACACACACTCCTTAAATAACACTGACACTGTTTCCCTGTCTCAGAATCAGCATGATGAAAGTGTCAGAAATCTCGGTGTGCTTATTCACAGAGGAGCTGCAGCAATTAGAGCATCCACAGAAAATAAATCCACGGCTATTATATTAACTCTCTGATTGTTCCAGGCGTTTATCAGGCGAATACGCCGAGCGGTCGCCGGCCGCGGAATAATCATTAAGTGAGACGAAACGCCGCTTTTATTAGCGTTAATAAAAGACCGTCTGTCTGCGGGATCGAGGGGGTAAATCAGAGGTGGATGTGAGGACACTCGAACCCGAACAGATCAAGAGTGTCGGACACTTCACTCTAGGGCTGCACGATTAATCGTTAATCAATTGTAATCGGATTATTTGATTATGACGATGTTATCATTTTCATTTTTTTAATTATGATACTTCTTTTAGTGACTCTTAAACACAAACATGTTTACTGTCTTTAAAGTAGATTTCTTTGTATGCAGACGATACAGATGTGTTTGTAAGATAAAGGCTAAAAAAACGTCTAAATTACTCGTTACTGTCACTTAAAGGTCGGATTACTGCGTTCAGGCTTCATGTTGGTCGGATAAACTGTTTCATCGTCTGAATACTTTATCAATCCTGGGAGGGAATTCGGTAAACTCGTTTTGAAACTGTAAAAACGACTGAAAGAGAGTCAGGTTTTTTATAAATAGGTTAAAAAATACTTCAAAATGAGTTTTTTTTAATCATTATTCTGATTTTGATTACAATGTTTGTTTTAAGGGCGACTCTTAAACACACAAACATGTTTCCTGTCTTTAAAGCACATGCTGATTTCTTTGTATGCAGACGATACAGATGTGTTTGTAAGAAAAAAGCTAAATGACCATCTAGATTAGGGCTGCACGATTAACCGATTTTAAATCGTAATCTAATTATTTGATTATGACGATGTTAAAAAACTTAAAATCGTCAAATCGGTTTCCTCTCTATAATGTCTCGCGAAAGAAGGCGATAATTTCGTGGCTAAAAACGACAAGAGCGAGTCAGTCGTGTTGAATCGCTTCGGCTTCGCAGTTTCCGATAAAGAGCAAACCACTCCCCGCTCCAAAGTCTGTCTGAAGGCGGTATCAACTCGTCACCACGGAAACAAATTTAGGAGTAAGCGCTACGTTTTTTTGTCGTATCGGCGTTTCTTCCACATGGAAACGGCGTTTCGGATGACTGTAAACGGTACTTTTTAAAAACAGGTCCGAGAGTGCATAAATTATAAATTAGGGTGACCATATTCTGACCTCCCGAAAACAAGGCCACGCCTACGTGGGGGCGGAGTCACAGAGTCGCGAGTCGTAAATTTTGATAGTTTTTCGGATCAGATCAAGTGTTTTTTTCTGTGCTTCTAAATCAGTAAGTCCACGTCACACAAACTCGAAACTTCTGTACAAAATCGCAGATATTTAAAGGATTTTATAAACTTTCCCAGACAGCTCCAAAAAAGAAGACATGTCCGGGTAAAAGAGGACGTTTGGTCACCCTAGCATAAATCTGTAAACGACGACCATTTCATCTCCGTTTCAATGATCATGTGACACAGCGTAACTCTTTAATGGCGCCTGAGCGTGTCCGGCTAAAACAACCTTTATACACATGCTCTGTACTCTTCTTCTGTCTTTTGTGCATTTCCTCTGCAGCGTTACAGCGCCACATACTGGCTCGGCATATGCACTACATCGTTTTCTGTCTTACGCAAGTATGGAAATAAATTCGATTAATTTCCGGGTCTTAAAAAGTATAAAAAATAAAAAATAAAGTCTTGAAAAATATTGATGTTTCCAAACTCAAAGATGCAAAGATAGATGACATATTTAAAACCTTAATTTTGGCGTTCGTTGTCTTCTCTTATAACCGAAGAACTCTATTGGAGGAAACATGAACCAGCTGTTCCTCCGACACGTTGACCGTCATCTCAAACATTTTAACAAAGTGAACACAGACTCAGAATCCAGCTTCAGTCGAGGTAGGACCCGCTCAAACTCAAAGAGGCGACTTGTCTCTAAATGTAGACAGGTGGAAAATGAAACTCGGAGGATACAGCCGCGGGGCGAGGACCGCTCTGAAATACGAATCAGGCTGAACGTGGACTGAAAGAGATGAGATACGAGCCTCTGTGACCTTAAAGTCTCTGTAACTAAGATATTTACTACTACCGCTATTGTTACCACAGCAACCGAGCCTCTCACTCCTCGGCCGCCCGTCGACTCTACTGCAGCTTCGCTTTAATTTTAGTTTCAGAGACGGAGGATGATCTTTCCACACCTCAGACGGAGGTATCATCATCCAGATTAAGTGATCGCCTCTGTAAACATGCAGATAACCCCGGCTTATTAGCGTCTCCTGTGATACTAGAGCTTCAGTAAACTCTCATTAGAATATGGCGGCACCGTCATTGCAGCATCTGGCACGTAGCGCCTCTGCTCGAAAGATCAATAACCCGGAGCCACAGCATTAAATTCAGCTTAGTCTTCAGGTCTGCCCGGGGATTTATCGCAGAAACAATCTAAATCTCACAGCTTAGGATCCCGCGCCTTCCACCGCCGTTTAAAGAGGCTTACGACGAAAAATCAGTCAACAGAGCCGCCTCCTCAGCGGGACGGAAGATTTAAAGACAGTAATGCCGCCGCGTAACAACCTCGGAGCAGCAGGAGAGTGTTAGAAATCTTTATTTATCCCGTTCACGGCTCGTTCAGGGCCGCGGCTCTGCTTTACATTCAGGACGAGGTTGAGTTTAAGTTTGACAGGTGTCAGTCAGAGTTTCTCAAGGGATTCAAACCTGCGAACAAACAAACCTTGTGTCTTTACACATTTACGCGTCATAAAACTGCTACCTGTGATGCTTTTATTTCGCCTCTTTTCGGGAGCAGACGTGGTTTTATTAGAGGACGCCTGAGGCTCTTCTGCTCGACGGTGAAGTTATGGGTGAATAAAAACAGCTGTAAGAACAATCAGAAGTGAAAATTTAGGATTTATTAGAAACTCCCCGAGAGGCAGGAGGTTGTGTGTCGTCGTAACGCCATCTGTAACTTTCTGTTTGCAGCTCAAACTCAGGGTTAGATCGAGTTTATTGATCAGAGATGTCTCTGATTTGGAGTGAAGGTATTTCGAGGAGTTGTTTGAGCATGAGTGAGGTAGAGCTGTTTTTTGGATTGATGCATCTTAAGGAGTCGGGACAAAGGGACATAGGGATGTCCCGATCTGATATTGATATCGAGTATCAGTCTAATATCAGCCTGAACCTAAAATCTCCGGTATCAGCGCTCCGATACAAGCAGTCCATTCCAGATTCCGCTCCGGCACCTCTTGCTAGCAACACCCAGTGAGCCCATGTGATCACAACAACAGTGTGTACTCAAGGCGCGTTTGAGTTACCTCAGATGTCAGATGTCGAAGCTGAAAATGACATCACACCCGAGTTTCCAGCGTTTCAGTTACAAAGTCGGAAAAAAGCAAAATCGGAAGCCTGAAACAAAATGGCTACATCTACGAAAGTTATTTTAGCGCTTGCCTTATATTCAGAGCCATCTTGTTCCGCCTCCCATTTTGCTTTTTTTCCGAGGAGAGAGGAGTAGGAGTGATGTCGGCCGTGTGGCAGTATTTTTCGTTAAAGTCCGAAAAAGACGTTGCAGCTGAGTGCAAAACTTGTCATGCAGAATTTTGTTCTAATATAGGATCGATATCGATATCGGCCAACACTGAACGCTACAATATCGGAAGTAAAAAGTTGTATCGGGACACTCTAATGCATCTTAAGGAGTCGTCTAAATGCTGGTTAGCCGACTTGTTAAGAATGTCCTGATCCGATATTGAGATCGGATATCGGTCCGATATCAGCCCAAAAAAACAGATATCAGATTGTATCGGTCTGCATCTAAAATCTTCGATATTAGCACTCCGATACAAGCAGTCCATTCCAGATTCCACTCCGGCACCTCTAGCTAGCATGCAGAGCCCACAAAATCACAACAACGGTACCTCAGATGTCGGAGCTCAAAGTAACATCATACCCGAGTTCCCAGCGTTTCAGTTACCAAGTCGGAAAAAAGCAAAATCGGAGGCAAAACAAGATGGCTACGATTACGAAAGTTATTTTTAGCGCTTGCCTTATATTCGGACAAGGTAAGCGTTACAATAATTTTCGTAGATGTAGCCATCTTGTTTTAGCGCTTGCCTTGTCCAAACAAAAGGCAAATGCTAAAATAACTTTCGTAATCGTAGCCATTTTGTTTTGCCGCCGATTTTGCTGTTTTCCGACTTGGTAACTGAAACGCTGGGAACTTGGATGTGACGTCATTTTCAGTTCCGACATCTGACTTCCGAGGTAACTCGAACGTAGCATAAGTTACAAACAAAGTAGAGAGGAGTAGGATTAATGTCGGCCGTGTGGCACTATTTTTCGTCAAAGTCCGAAAAAGACGTTGCAGCCGAGTGCAAAACATGTCATACACAATTTTGTACCAACATCGGAATCGGTCGATACTGAAGGCTACAATATCGGCATCATATCAGGAGTAAAAACATTGCGAAACGCTGAGTTTCACATTTTCGCATCGTGCAAATGGACTCCCTTTGTCCCGCAGAAAGAATAAATCTCTCCGGTCTCTCTTGGACAGAGCGTCCCTCCTTGTGTCTCCGGTCTGCAGAGTCCCTCTCTGTGAGTCTTCCCTGTAACTGATGAGGACGCTCAAGTCTGAGAGGGAGACCATTATTATTATTCTGCTGTGTTTCTGCTGTTCCAGAGCCAAGCTGCTGCTGCACCAGCACCGGTACAGCAATTACAAACACGAGGACAGAAGCATCAGTCACTCCTGATAATAACGCGTATGCAGATGACGCTCTAATATATACTGACACACACAATTAACAGAAGAAACACACACACACACACTGAGAGTGGTGGACAGGTATGCTGCCGCTCACATAAAATCAAATTCAGTCCATTATCTCTAAAAGTAATTGCTGTGTTTTTGTAATGGCCCCGCGCTCATTGTTCCTCGAACCATGGATGACTGCTCCTCCGCACATTAGGGCTAAAATAAATTGCCTTATTTCTGAGAGGACTCGTTTGTCGTCCCGCTGCTGCTGGTTTGTCTTTGACAAGTAATGGATTGGGGTTGTGCATGAGGTTCAAACACGCCAGCCTGCAGTCAGTCAAGGTCCGCGCACTAAAGAGGATCGAGTGAGTAAATGCCGCCTCTCTTCACCTTTTTGTCCGCACTGCAGAAATGTGAAAAATGCTGTTTTCTTTTCCTAAGAAGTGAGTTTGAGCATTTCGTCTTCTTACATGCTACGACACTTTTGAGTATCAAAACCTTATCAAGTAGAGTACAGAGCAGATCTATCTAGAAGCGTCATATAGGGCTGGACGATTAAAAAAAATAATAAATGAAATTACGATTAATAAACATGATTATTTATTGAACCACCAAAACTTAAGTATGGGGGGAAAGAACAGTTAGAAATCAACTAGACACAAGTAAACCAGTGAAAAAATAAAATTTAATCAGCTCTGTGATTGTCGACAATAACTTGCTAATGCTAATTCTCGGCGCGTACTCTCAAATACACTACTAAAACACACTCACGTACACTACTGAAATTCTCTCACACACACTACTAACACTCACATACTCTGCTGAAATGTTGTGTTCTCAAATACACTACTTAAACGCTCTCACATACACTACAAAAACTCTCACATACACTACTGAAACACTCTCGCATACACTACTAAAACGCTCTCGCATACACTACTAAAACGCTCTCACATACACTACTGACACACTCTCACATACACTACTGAAACGTGTTCTCAAATACACTACTAAAGCGCTCTCACATACACTACTGAAACGCTTTCACATACACTACTGAAATGTGTTCTCAAATACACTACTAAAACACTCTCACATACACTAAAACACTCACATACACTACTGAAATGCTCTCACACAACCTTCTCAAACACTGTCACATACACGACTAAAATGCTCTCACATAAACTACTGACTCACTGTCACATACACTACTGAAAGGTTCTCACATACACTACTGAAATGTGTTCTCAAATACACTACTAAAACGCTCTCACATACACTAAAACACTCTCACATACACTACTGAAATGCTTTCACACAACCTTCTCAAACGCTGTAACATACACGACTAAAATGCTCTCACATACACTACTAAAACACTCTCACATACACTACTGAAATGTGTTCTCACATACACTACTAAAACACTCTCACATACACTACTGAAACACTCTCACATACACTACTCAAATGCTCTCACGCAACCTTCTCAAACGCTGTCACATACACTACTGAAACACTCACATACACAACTGAACTGCTCTCTCTCACGCATTCCAATTGCTGTTTCTGAGAGCATTTAATTTGTGTATGTGAGAGCATTTCAGTAGTGTATGTGAGAGCGTTTCAGTAGTGTGTGAGAGCATTTTAGTAGTGTATGTGAGAGTGTTGTAGTAGTGTGTGTGAGAGCGTTTTACTTCTAAGTGTGTGAGGATTTTACTCTGGTGTGTGAACAGGTTTAGTTATATATATGTGTGTCTGAACGGTTATCCTGAATTCTGTCCCTGACGGCCCCTCATAGAAAGGAGCCTCATGTTTACAACATGGATGTGAGTACAGTGAACGGAGCGTGAGATGCATGTATGAATATCAACAAGCCTGTGGGACACACGATGCACGCATGCAGAACACATGTTCAGAAAGGCATTTAAACACGTGTGGAGCGGCCGTGATGGTCGGCGGGGAAGAGCTCGTACTGCATACAAACAAGGCAGCCGATAAGTTCACAGGTCGGCCGCTCGATGTTTAGGTTCATCGACGTGAAGAAGAAACGCCATCTGCTGCGTGAACTCCATCAACCTCCATCAATACACTACTCACACAAAAAGAGAGGGAGGGCTGAGTGAGTGAGTGAGTGAGAGAGGCAATTTCCATTACGGCCTCGGTCATGTCACTCAAATGACGCTTGTTAATCAATCTTTTATTTGACTTGTGAGGGAGTTTTACGGCGCCGTTTACCTTCTTCTTCTCTTGTTTAATTCACTCTGTTTGTTCCCGTGAATACCTGAGTGTCCCGCTCTTCAAGGTGAAGACACTTAAATTCGGCGGTGCGTTGCATAATAACAACAAAGCCTTACTTCTGTTATTGTACCAGGGATTTTAAACAAGAAAAACTCAGGGTTCGACTTCTTCTCTTTAGGGTTTAAAGGTACAGTGACATCGAAGTGATCGGAAACCTGTATCTACGAGGAATCTGATGAATTTGGGGTTTGTGTCCTCTAAAAGTACGTAAACATCTGACCCGAGTCTCGTCCGTCATTGTGGGAAAACAGGACGTACATGCCAGAGACATAAACCATGATGTAGGGCATGTGTCCGCAGGAATAAATTCATTTTTACAGCTCTGGCTCTGTTTACTCATTACTCTAATGGAAAAGATTTTTGACATTTCTAAAGGACTTCTCCGTCTCCACGTCCGAGGGAGCGTCTGTAACCCGACTCCTCTTTCCTCAGTCACCTCTCCGCCTCTCATCCCTTAAACAGCTGACGGGATCGATGCTTTTAATATCCGCGCCGTCTCAAACTCAAGGTGGAAAAGGAAATTAAATCTTCACCGAATTTCCCAGACGAAAATAAAACGGCTAATGACAGTTTTTTTTCTTACAGATGTTAAAAACAAGGCGACAAATATGAATAATGTAAAAACACAAAAAAACTCCATTTGCTATAATTCAAAGATGTGACGATTTTGAACCCGAACTTTCTCAATTATTTCAAAAATGCTTGACAGAAATCTGAAATTCGTTATTTTTCGGCAGAATTCTACGGGGCTTAATTTTTTAAACAAAATTATCCCTTTTGGTTCAGAATCCATGTATCATTCGTTCATTTGATTTTCAAAATAAAACCAAAAAATTAAAAAACGAGAAATAAATATTTTCAATATTTGTCTCTAAAACGAAAATGAAAAAGCCGATAACGGCTCATTTTCCGATTTCCGTTTTCTACGGCTTGAATGAAAATGGGATAAATGACTAACGACAGTTTGATCTATCGTGACTCAGAAGTTAACCTTACTCAGACGTCAAGAGAACAAGAAATCGGAAATGAGCCATGTTATCGTTTTTTGTTTTTCATTTTTATTTTAGAGGCAAATATTTAGAAAACAATTCAATTTCTCGTTTTTTTCATTTTTGGTTTTATTTTGAAAATTGCAAGACCAAATGATACACAGATTGTTCAGCTATTCTGTATCGTATTGATCATTATAAGTAAATTGTTATTGGTATCGGCTGATATCAATCGACCGCTTCTCTGAGTAAATATTGCAGAGATGTCTCCTGAAAAGCTGCCGGTCTCACGAAGCGAGTGGATTTTACTGCAAGTCTTTAAGTGTTATTGTTATTTTTGATATCTGATATCGTAAGCGCAGCAATATTAATATTAATGCTTCTCCACATTTCCTACAAAAACTGTAAAGTTACAAAGTTACAAAGTTCGGTGTCCATATTTCATGTTTGCAGAGTTTCAAATCACGAGATAAACGATTTGTTATCTTAATCTGGTAAAAATCACACCGCTGCGAGAAATTTGAGGCTTTTTAAATCTGAAAATAATAAAGATTTTAACGAGGGATCAGAAAGGTAATACAGAGTCTGAAAAAAATGCATATTTTTAATTATAAAACAGCGATCTGGACTGGTTCTGTCTGCTTTGCAACGATGCCATTTGTCGAAGAAAGGAGGGGAATCGGATTTTTACGAAAACTGCCTCAGGAAAGAGGAAGCGACAGATTATAGGCCGATGTTTGGTCCTGAACGAACTCTTGAATCAACGTTACGACTGTTAATGATTCTCATGTTGATTGGCTAATCAATCAGGATGACGTCACGGTAGGGGTGGGCTATGAATCGAAAATTTACAGATACCGAAATTTACGACAATAACGGACGTCAGTTGTTTTTGGATGTGTGTAGGTAGGCTACGGTGTCATGTCCCTTTAAGACGCCGTCCTACATCGGAGACGTGACTCCACCCCATCCAGACAGACAGATGAGGAGATGGAGGACAGAGAGAAAGTTGAAGTAGACGAAGTTGATAAATATATTGTGATATTGATTTGAGGACATATCGCCCAGCCCTACATCACGGTAAATAAAACAGGATATTAAAGTTCGATACCCTCCTCGGTCTTTGTTGCTCCGTCTCAAAAACACCAACAGAAACAAACACCTTCCTCCGGAGCGGCGTGACTAAGCTGCGGAGGTCAAAGGCTGCTCATCAGACGTCTAGACACCATTCTCCAGACAGTTTGACATCACACCCCGTCATGATGCTACTGCAGGTGTTCCTGTCCGCGCGCGTGTGCGTGCGTGTGTGTGTTAGTTAGTCATAAATCTGTGACAGTGATGGATCTGCTGCTGGACGCTTTCTCGCTCTTGTGTCTGCCGCTGCGTGATGTAACAAAAACAAATCAACAGACGTTAACCTGTTCGTCTAATTCCTCTAAAAATAGAAACAAGCCGAGCGCCGCATCATTCAGCCCGGGGTGCGGGTTCAATTCCCACAGCTGACACCCACGCTCGCACTTCTTCGTATAAACCGGCAGCTGACGACTCCGAAGAACGGATATTAACGAAGAAGAAGAGCGGAGAAACCTGACCCGGAATCCGAACCCAGCCGGTTCAGACGGTCGTAAAGGTTACAGGACTGAAATCTTCTTTCTCTCCTCAGTCGATATGTGAGAGAGAGAGAGAGAGAGAGAGAGAGAGAGAGAGAGAGAGAGAGAGAGAGAGAGAGAGAGAGAGAGAGAGAGAGAGAGCACATCCTCCACTCGTACCTTCAGGCAGACAATACACAGTCCCCAAATGTAAACTGAACCACTTTAAAGCTCCTCTGTGTCCACTTGGATCTCGACTTTAGAGGTTTCTCGGGGGCTGTGTGGCCTCTGCGATCTTCCGTCTGTTTCAGCTCTTTATTTTATTTTTCTCTTATTTATGTCGTTTCTTCGCTGTTTGTCGAGTTATCTCTCTGCATTGAGTTGATTATCGGTGCTGTTCTCGATGCAGATGAGAATCTGAGTCCATGATGGATCTCCCAGGAGGGGGGGGGAGTAAGTGTAGTGGAGAGTGTGTATCTGTTTTCTTATTGGATGTTGGTATTGACGGGGTTGACACGTCTAATTTGACAGGGTAGAGATGTGTGCAGTCGTGCTTAAACAGGCAAATAACCACTGCGAACACAGGAAACAAATTCTACTTTAAATGCTCTATTATTGGGGCGCGCAAATGGTGGAGCTGGTTAGCACACCCATGGCGATCACGATGTGCATGTCCTCCCACCTCTCTTTCTGTTTCCCATATTCCCGACCTGTTCCTGTCTATAAAGGGAAAAACTCGCCAAAAAATACTTAAAGGAAAATAATAATAAATAAAAAGTAAATAAATTTTTAAAAAGCTCTTTCGCTCATGTAAAAATTTGAGGCTTAATAAGATTTGTGTCAAGTGCATAGATATTTCAGGGTTTCCCCTTCATGCAGTTCATTGTGGCGCAACGCCACGGCGAAATAAAAGCCGCCACACCTAAAAAAAATTATCTCACATTGTTCTACCACGAACTCGTATGTATCAGCAGTGTTTCCCCTACATTCATTGCCCCACTAATGATTTCTACTCACACTGTGTGAGCGCAACAACACACAATGTTATTTCCGACTTATTGTGAGTCATCAAAGAGCGCATCAAATCTTGTCGGACCCTCTTCGACTAACGTGGAAGGTAACGTTCGAGCTTATACACGGTCTATATAGCCAGTAGCATTAATAGCATTAGTAGCATTATTATCAGCGCAGCGCTAATAATTTCGGGGGGGAACCGCCATTCCGACATTCCGACATTGGTCTCTAATTGTCAGAGTGGCGGTATGTTACCATGCTATCAAAAGTCCCGTCATTCCGACAGCTCTCGTCTGCTATGGTCGGCCGCGGAACCCTCTGCGCTGGTTCGGCGCGGGGCGCCCCCAGCTAAATGACAGATTCCAGATATGAATCAACTACACCAGCAATGTTAGGTTTGGTAGACTTTACGAATAGTTGGGCTGGAATGATTCGCTTTTCTCCTGATTCGACTCTTCAACGATTTTTTGGACGCCGATTTGATTCAAATTGCGATTCTACGATATTGTCGATTTTCTCGATCTTTAGTCTGCATTTTAACATCAGTGAAACAGTTGAATGATTATGATTGTCTACTGACTATTCCAGGAACCATGATTCCCTAAAAAATACACAAAAAAATTCGATATTTGAACACAAAAATCGATTTAAAAATTGTATCGATTTTTCCCCCACCAGTAACGAATAGCCGATGAAAAGGGAAGTTTCTCCGGGTCCGTTTTGCACTGAACCAATTGTGTGCTGAATTCGCATCAAGTAGCAAACAACGGCGTAGTAGCGGCTGCAGCTACAGGCGACCATTGCACTTTTTCCCATATCGCCCAGCCCTACATCATGACCAAAAACACTGTTTCTGTAGTTTAATAGTAAGTGGACGAGGGTCACTGAGTCCTGGGCTTCACTCAGACCGTGCCAACACTCTTTTTTCTTTTTCTCCAGGAAGTCAGCTGGCATCTGTAAAAAACAGTGGGAACTTCTCCTCTCCTCTCAGCTCATCGTGTACGACGAGGTCAAAATTTAGTGCTGTCAGGAAGCTCGGGCCAATTACTGGAAGACAGCCTCTCGTCCTTCATGAAGGATGTGGTTCTGGTCATTAGACCGGGTGATTCTGAGAATTAAAAACTCTTTATTTGTAGATTTATGATAAAAAAGGAAAAATAAGCTCGATTGAAACTTGTGTTTTGTCCAAATAAAATCCGATATTTTGTCCCACCCTGGAAACAGCAGCTTGATTACAGAGATCCATTAACTCCGTTTGAGGAAATGAAACCACGAAACCGTAAAAACATCCTCAAAAACTCCATAAAAACGCCTGAATCGATACCTGCTCAGATTCATCTGATTGTTCCGGTCGACTCGGGGAACATTAGCTCATTAATTGCGTTCGCAGGAAGCCGAGGGCGTCCTGAGGTCAGCCCGTGGTGCCTGCAGCCTGCAGCCGGCTGCCGGGCTGCCGGGCGTTTGATTTGCGTCTTAATCGACAGGCAGGCGAAGACGAAGAGCGGCCGAACGTGAGGCTGAGGAGAGCGCCTCATGCATTTTAAAATCAGCGGAGAAGTGGACGCAGCGGGAGAGGAGCAGCAGCAGCAGCACGCCATTTCAAAGTTTATCACCAGGTTTTTTTCTGTAATTATCATGGTGGTCGGCGAGGACGCTCGAGCTCGGCTCTTCTGATTCTGCTCTGCTCCAGTAAAAAGGCCACAAAAGCGCCATTAAACTCAGGACGGCGTCCTGGTGTCTCCAACGCTTCCTGATAAAAATGCTTCATTAGCTAATGTTTCCAGGCAACGACTCCGGCGTGATGCAGGATGACGCAACAGGATGAAGACGTCGACGCTATAAATACCAAGATGATAAGAACGACATCAAAGAAGAAAACGACTTTATTCCCCTGGATCATTCGAGAGTTTATCGGCTGACTGTGGAGCTGATCAACTGAAAAAGAAAATATTGACCTTGATTATCGTAAACGAGTAAAAATGGCGTCACCTGTGTGGATGTTTTTTTTACTGTTTTAGACGATAAATTGATTTTAACTTTACAGGAAGTTCAGCAGGTTTCATCCCGACCTTAAGTTTGTTACGGTTAGAGACGTTCTGATACCAATTTTTCCTCCCTGATACCGATTCCGATACTTGTGCTGTGGGTATCAGCCGATACCAAGTACCGATCCGATCTGATACCAATATGTTATAAAAAAATATATATAACACCAGACCTGGATGACTGTGATATGAGGTTATGATATCAGGTTAAATACAGCAAATTCAAGTCATTTATTTTTAGCTAAAATGGTATAAAAAAAATAGCAAATCTAATTGAAATAAATAAATTTGGGATTTTTTTTTTATTAAAATGCAGCCACAATATTTTTAAATTAAAGGGAATTTTAACAGAACAGAGCTAACCAGTAAATTATTACGAATTGAATAAATTACGTGGTTTCGGATCGGTGCCTGGACTAGACTCGGATGCTAGCGTTTTCGGCAATTTCCGATAATGGTATTGGAATCGGAACAACACAATTTACCGTTAGAAATAGAGTTAAGTAAAAAGGGAATTTAAACAGAAAAGAGCTAACCAGTAAATTAATTACTAATTGAATAAATTATGTGGTTTTTTGGATCGGCGCCTAGACCAGATTCGCTGATACGGATGCTAGCGTTTTCGGTAGTATCGGAGCAATTTCCGATATTGCGAATGAAATCATTAGAAAAAAACAAAAAAATCAGACATACGTTCTGCAGATTTTAGCGACATCAAATACAATTATCGGTAAAATCTGAGAGTTTATTGCAACTCCTTAAATGCACAATCGTAAAAGGAGGGGCTGTTTTTGTGTTTCATAAAAATCTGCGTATTTTCTACTTTAAAAAAAAAGTGTGTAAAAAAGTGTGTATGTGATAACAGAGCTAACCAGTAAATTAGTTACTAGTTGAATAAGTTATGTCGTTTTTTGGATCGGCACCTGGACCAGACTTGCTGATACAGATGCTAGCATTTTCTGCAGTATCGGAGCAATTTCTGATAATGGTATTGGAATCGGAACATCTCTATTTACCGTTAGAATAAGACTTTAGTAAAAAGGGAATCTAAACAGAAAAGAGCTAACCGGTAAATTAATTACTAATTGATTAAATTATGTGGTTGTGGATCGGCGCCAGGACTAGACTCGCCTATACAGATGCTAGCATTTTCGGCAGTGTTGGAGCAATTTCCGATACTGGTATTGGAATCGTTACAACTCTATTTACAGTTAGAAAAAACACAATACCAAAGAATTTAAATGATATAAATGAAATTATAACGTACAGAAACAACAAATCGGACAAATGTTCGGCAGACTTTAGCGACCTCAAAACATTTAACGATAAAATCAGTGAGTTTAATGCAACTCCTAAAATGCACAATTGTAAAGGAGGGGCTGTTTTTGTGCTTTTTCTGCCTCATAAACATCGGTGTGTTTTTCTACATTAAAAAAAAGTGTGTAGAAAAGTGTGTAACTGTGTTTGTGTGTTTCCTGAACCTCATTAGCGGCGGCTCAGGAGGGAACCGTATTTTTTTGTTGCTGTTTCTTAAAGCCCCGCCATGATGTCACGCTGCTCCCGATTAACAGGACTCTATTAATAGCTGTGTGTACGAGTGTGTGTGTGTGTGTGTGTGTGTGTGTGTGTGTGTGTGTGTGTGTGTGTGTCTGTGTGTGTGTGTGTGTGTTTGTGTTGGCAGCTAATAAAGCGAAATGAAGTATAAAAGAAAAGAGGCCGCGTGTGTGTTTGTGTGTTCTCTGAGTGATTGTTGACGCAACTCGCTGATTAATTGAGCTTCGGTTTCCTGCACCATCACAACACAACAGCTACACTAACTCAGTCTGTGTGTGTGTGTGTGTGTGTGTGTGTCTGTTTCTGTGTGTGTCTGTGTGTGTGTGAAGTTTCTATCAGAGTCAGCTCTTGTGCGTCCTCTCTAAGCACAGTATACATCACTGTTAGTCGGGCTTGCACAGCAACAAATGCATCAATGAGTGTGTGTGTGTGTGTGTGTGTGTGTGTGTGTGTGTGTGTGTGTGTGTGTGTGTGTGTGTCTGTGTGTGTGTGTGTTTGTGTAGTGATCTGTCTTGGTACCGGTTACAATCATTTGCCTTTCAATTGGCTCCTGAGAGGGTCATTGTGACCGTTATTACAGGAGGAAGAGGAGGAGGAGGAGGAAGAGGAGGAGGAGGAAGAGGAGGAGGGAACGAGACCTGCAGAGGAAGGAGACGAGGAGATGAGGAGATGAGGTAAGAACAGAGAAGATGAGGAAAGGAAAGGGGAGAAGAAACAAGACGAGATGGAGGAAATGAGACCTGCAGATGAAGGAGATAAGGAGATGAGGTAGGGAAAGGGGAGAGGAGACAAGGGGGTATGAGAGAAATGAGACCTGCAGAGGAAGGAGATGAGAAGATGAGAAGGAGGCTAGCAAAGGAGTTAAGGTCAGAGAAGGGGAAAAATTATCATCAGAGGAGATGAGGGAAGGAAAGTTGAGAGGAAACAAGGGGAGATGGAGGAAATGAGACAGGCAGAGGAAGAAGTGATGAGGAGATTAGGAGGCTAGGAAAGGAGTTAAGATCAGAGGAGGAAAGGAGAGAACAGAGGATATGAGGAAAGGAAAGGGGAAAGGAAACAAGGGCAGAAGAAGGAAATGAAACCTACAGAGGAAGGAGGTGAGGAGGAAGGAGTTAAGGTCAGAGGAAGAAGAGGGACACAACCAAGGAGATGAGGAAAGGAAAGTTGAGAGGAAACAAGGGGAGATGGAGGAAATGAGACCTGCAGAGGAAGGAGATGAGAAGATGAGGAGAGAACAGAGGAGATGAGGTAAGGAAAGGGAAGAGGAAACAAGGTAAGAGGAAGGAAATGAGACCTGCAGAGGAAGGAGATGAGAAGATGAGAAGGAGGCTAGCGAGGGAGTTAAGGTCAGAGAAGGAAAAGAGAGAACAGAGGAGATGAGGGAAGGAAAGTTGAGAGGAAACAAGGGGAGATGGAGGAAATGAGACCTGCAGAGGAAAGAGTTATGAGGAGATAAGGAGAAGGCTAGGAAAGGAGTTAAGGTTAGAGGAAGAAAGGAGAACGCAGAGGAGATGAGGTAAGGGAAGGAGAGAGGAAATGAGACAGGTAGAGGAAGAAGTGATGAGGAGATGAGGAGGCTAGGAAAGGAGTTAAGATCAGAGGATGAAAGAAGAGAACAGACGAGATGAGGAGAGGACAGGGGAAAGGAAACAGGGAGAGAGGAAACAAGGGGAGAAGAAGGAAATGAGACCTGCAGAGGAAGGAGATGAGGAGATGAGAAGGAGGCTAGGAAAGGAGTTAAGGTCAGAGGAGAAAAGAAGAGAACAAAGGATATGGGGAAAGGAAAGGGGAAAGGAAACAAGGGCAGAAGAAGAAAATGAAACCTACGAGGGAAGGAGACGAGGAGATGAGGAGATGAGGAGATGAGGAAAGAACAGAAGAGATGAGGTAAGGAAAAGGAAGAGGAAACAAGACGAGATGGAGGAAATGAGAGATGAGGAGGAAGGACTTAAGGTCAGAGCAGGGAATGAGAGAAAAAAGGAGATGAGGTGAGGAAAGAGGAGAGGAAACAAGGGAAGACAGAGGAAGTGATACCTGCAGAGGAAGGAGACGAGGAGATGAGAAGGAGTTTAGTCGGTGTGATCTGTAAAATTAAAGTAAAGGCCTCAAGGTGAGGATAGGAGGGGAGGAAACGAGAGGAGTTTGAAGGAGAGTAAAGAGGAAAGGAAGAGAGGAAAGGACAAAAGGTTTTAGACGAGAAAGAAAAACAAGGAGGAGAAAGAGGAAGGAGAGAGGAGGAGAGAAGAACGATAAGATGAAGGGCGACCAGAGGAGGTAAGAAACAATGAAGGAGGAGGAGGGGGGCGTGCCAGGTAGAATAAAGAGAAGAGGATGAAGACGAGGAGTGAAGAGGAGAGAGAGAGAGAAATCACTTATCACTCCGACGGCAGAAGAGTGAGAGCTCGGAGTTGTAAAAGAAAGGAAGGAAACAAGAGAGAGAGAGAGAGAGAGAGAGAGAGAGAGAGAGAGAGAGAGAGAGAGAGAGAGAGAGAGAACAGAAATAGAAACTGAAAAGACGTGAGAAAGGAAAAGGAGTTTGCGTGAGAGACACTCGTCGTCGAGTGGAGAGATTAGAGGAAGAGGAAGAAAGAGGGGAGTGGTAAGAGCTGAGAGAAGAGGAGGAGGTGTGGAA
Source organism: Xyrichtys novacula (assembly GCA_962446985.1). NCBI lineage: Eukaryota > Metazoa > Chordata > Actinopteri > Labriformes > Labridae > Xyrichtys > Xyrichtys novacula. The sequence continues at coordinate 1,683,838 of OY660886.1, forward strand.
AGAAAATAAAGGAAATAAAAGAGGAGAGGAGGAGAGGAGGAGAGGGAGGAGAAAGATGGAGGGATGGAAAAGGAGGAAAAACAGAGAGCAGAGCGTCCACAAAGAGCTGTTTCACTCTGCTGCACAAAACAATCACCATCCCAACACCTCTCTCTCTCTCTCTCTCTCTCTCTCTCTCTCTCTCTCTCTCTCTATCATAAAAAAGAGGGGGAGGAAGGAAGAGAAGGAGAGAGAGAGAGAGGAAGGGAGGAGAAAAAGAGATGCTAGTGGTTGTTAAAAAAACCTCCTCACCCACACAGGTCAGAGTCGAGCAAAAACCACAAACTAAAAAAAGAAAGAAAGAGTTTAAACTTCGGATCTGCAGCAGCTGATCACACATGAGCCGACCGCACACGCTCAGACCGCACACGCTCAGACGCACACGCTCAGACCGCACACGCTCAGACCGCACACGCTCAGACAACACTCCACAAATTCACTAATTCACAAAACACAGAAGAAGAGTACAGAGTGTGTGCATAAATGTCGTTTTGGTTGCCGTAAAAGTTGTTTACGCTGTGTCTCATATGATCGTTTCGGGAGATGCAGATCAGGAATCCACGTGGAGATAAACGGTCGTCGTTTACGGATTTATACTAGGATGACCATACGTCCTCTTTTATCCACACATGTCCTCTTTTTCGGCGCTGTCTGAATTTATCCGGGGAAGTTTATAAAATCCTTCAAATGTCTACGATTTTGTACGGAAGTGTCGGGTTTGTGTCACGTGGACCCGAAAAACTCTAAAAATTAAGTTTGTGCGACTCTGTGACTCCGCCCCCGTCAGAATATAGTCACCCTAATTTATTCACTCTCTGACCCGTTTTCAAAAAGCACCGTTTACAGTCACCCGAAACGCTGTTTCCGTGTGGAGGAATCGCTGATACGACAAAAAACTTTTGCGTTTCCTCCTGAATTTGTTTCCGTGGTGACGGGTTGATACTGCCTTCAGACAGCCTTCGCAGCGGGGAGTGGTTTACTCTTCTTCCGAAACTGCGACACCGAAGCGATTCCACACGACTGACTCGCTCTTGTCGTATTTAGCCTAGAAATTATCGCCTTCTTTCACGAACGCCATGTTTGTTAGGTTGACCTGGAGGCGCGAGACAAGATAGAGAGGAAAATCAATTTGATGATTTTAATTTTTTAAACAATAATCAACATTATAATCAATAATCAAATAATAAATAAATAAATAAATAAATAACAAATAAATAATAAATACATAAATAAAATAAAAATAAATTTAAATAAAAATGAATAAAAATCAATTAAATATTAAGAATTATAAAATTTTAATAAAAATAAATAATAAATGAATAATTAATTTTAATAAAGATAAATAAAAATCTATTTAATATTAAATATTATAAAAATTAAATAAAAATAAATAATAAATGAATAATAAATTTAAATAAAAATCAATTAAATATTATAAAAATTAAATAAAAATAAATAATAAATTTTAATAAAAATCCATAAAAATCAATTAAATATAAAATTAAATAAAAATAAATAATAAAAAATAAATAATAAAAAATAAATAATAAAAAATAAATAATCAATTAATAATCAAATAATCCGATTACGATTTAAAATCAATTTATCATGCAGCCTTAGAATGAAGTCCTCCAAAGTTTAACAGGAGGATAGAATCCCTTCGGTGCTGCTCTCAGTAAAAGAACGACTCAAAGCTCTCCACATATTTGATAGAAAACACAAACATTTGATTTATCGTGAATAACCTCCATAAACGACACAAACGCACGCGCTCAGAGGGCCCCAGGTGCTCTTATTTTACATCCCTGTACATCAGATCAACAGTGAAGCTGCAGCCATCTGCTGACAACCTCCATCAGAGCCATAAAATCAGACATTACTCATCCTCCCAGTATGTGGAACAAACTGGTGAGAATCAGCTGATACTGGAGACACGTGCTCCGCTGAAAATCTGAATCTGAAGTAAAGCTCATCCTCAGTCACTTCAATCCTCTCTTTTATTCTTACTTTTCCGACTCTTTAAAAAATGTAGAAGCTCGCCAACATGCCTCCGTCATTTAAGTCAACCGTCTGTGCAGCTGCTGAGGAACCGTTTGGATCGAGCTCAGGAGAAAAGATGAGAGAGAAAGAGGGACGGGGAGAGAGATCGCTCGAGTGTGATCTGTTACACAATCGACACCATCGGAGGGAAGAACATCGGAGCAGAAAAACAAGAAAAACAAGAAGAACACTGACATTTAATGTTCCGGGATGAATCACCGTCAAAAAATAAAACCTGTCTGTCTGAAAAAAAAGTGGAAAATGTTCCTTTAAAGTTCAAACCAGCCTGAGGAGACATCTTTATTCTGCTGAAAAGAAAGCAGATGTCCTGACCCTTTTTAAAGCTCCTGTCAGGAACTTTTCGTCACCTTTATCCTGTTGTCTTCCAGCGTCCCAGAACATCATTCATGGTGGAATAATCTGATTGGCTGCTGCGTCTCGTAAAAAGGAAACAGATTTAATTTCAGTCTGTTTCATAACCTGCTAAACGCTCCTCACGAGAGCTTTAAAGCTGCCAGCTCGGCACTTTTTACAGGATAATAAAGCCGGGAAGTTTGCTGTGATGTTGTTACTCCAGCTGATGTTCAGTTGATGTAGGTGTGTGTGAATATTTTTTTTTAAATCTCTGACTTCTGCCCTCCCTGAACGTCCAGAGTTTAGAGAGCTCTAAAGAAACACTTCAACATTTGTGTGGCCTACATTTCTAAAAGTTTGGAGATCAACTGTTTGGTGTAAAAGTTTGTACAAATGGAGTTTCAACGACTCAAAGAGGAACTCAGAGAGCTGCTTTTTTAAGGAGATATAAGCAGCATTACGACAACGATATTAACTACAGGAGTTTTTTTGTTAAAATCTCTAAGACTGCACTTCTTTTATATTTAGATAAACTCTTTTAAAGTATGTTAACTTAAAAAAATTCAATACTTTACTAACTTAAACCCCTTTTTACTACGTTCTTTATAAAGCAGTGAGGGTTAAAAGTGCTCAGCATCATTATCGGCTTAAAAAAAAGAGCTGAGTTATCGGTATTTTGAGGCCGATATTTGCTGTTTGGCCGATAATCATAATCGTTCTGTAATTTTACATTTTATCAAATTTGATCCGTTTAAAGGTGTTTTACTTTGCTGGTACTAGTATCGGTATCATATCAGTATCAGTATCGGAATGAGTGTCAAAACCTGCCTCCGTATCTGTATAAGTATAAGTTCTAGTATTTTAACAGTGACAGTATCAGAATCAGGACCAGTATCAGTATCACTACTAGTATTATATTTGTACCAGTATCTGTACCAGTATCAGTACTAGTATTATATTAGTATCACTATCTATACCAGTATCAGCATCAGTATCAGTTCCATTATTTTAATAGTAACAGTATCAGAATCAGTATCAGCATTAGTATCAGTTCCATTATTTTAATAGTAACAGTATCAGAATCAGTATCAGCATTAGTATCGGTATCACCAACAGTATCAGTACTAGTATCATATCAGCCTCAGTATCAGAATGAACGTCAAAATCTGTATCAGTATCAGTGGTAGTTTTATATTAGTATCAGTATCTACACCAGTATCAGTATCAATATTAGTATTAGTATCTGTACCAGTATCAGCATCAATATCAGTCCCAGTATTTTAACAGTATCAGCATCATTATTGGCATCAGTATCAGTATTTGTACAAGTATCAGTTTCCACATCAGTACTAGTTTCAGTATCAGTTCTAATATCAGTATCAGTCTCGGAATCAGTATCAGCATGTAAAGAAAATCCTCTTAACACAGTATCAGCATCGGTATCAGGATCAGTTCTGGTATCTGTACCAGTATCTGTACCAGTATCTGTACCAGTATCTGTATGTAAAAAAATCCTCACACAGTATCAGTATCATTATCAGCATGAGTGTCTGTACTAGATAATATTAGTATCAGTATCTTTACAAGCATCAGCATCAGTATCAGTTCTAGTATCTGTCCTAGCCTCAGAATCAGTATCAGTTTAAGTTACAGTATTTAATAGTTACAGTATCAGAATCAGTATCAGTATCAGTCTCGGAATCAGTATCAGCATGTAAAGAAAATCCTCTTAACACAGTATCAGCATCAATATTAGTACTAGTATCAAAATAATATCAGTTTCTGTATCAGCGTCAGTATAAGTATCGATACTGGTACAGGTACCATATTGGTATCAGTATCAACATCAGTATCAACATCAGTATCGGTACTAGTATTATATTAGTATCAGTATCAGCATGTAAAGAAAAGCCTCATAGCACATTATCAGTATTGGTCTTAGAATCAGCATCAGAATCAGTATCAGCCATGAAAAATCCAATCAGTCCTCGTAACTCGACACGCCCATCAATGTCACTCCTCAGTCACAGACCAATCAGAATCAAGGGGGCGGGACTGCTAATGACATTTGTCAACAACAAGGAAAGAATGACGAACAAACCAACCTGACTCCACCTTTCACTAATATCATGACACAGATCCTAAAAATGCTCCTGGTGACGTAGTTTAAGGTGAAGAACAGAATCAGATGATACAGATGGTATTGATCCTGGTATTGATCGACATATTTCTATCACTGTAAGACATTTTTCCTCAGCAGCGGTGATAAACACTCTGATTCTGGTGAAAACCGTGACGAGTTCATGTGAGCGTTTTCAGGGAGAGAGCGTATAAATGAATGTATGACACATTAGGAGAATAAAAGCCTCAAACTTCAAAACGATGGTGCCCTAAATTCCTCCAGACTGAACCGCGCTCTCATCCGATCTCTGTCATCTCCGATGTTTTTCCGAATATTTCCACCCTGACGGCTACATCTTTAACGTCTCCTGTCTCATATCTTCATCAGAGACTAAATGAATCCATGAGTTCATCAGCTGCTGGACGCTCATGAAGCAGATTTGATGTTTGCTGCTGTGCTGGGGCTCTGCTCTGCCAGTGTGTGTGTGTGTGTGTGTCAGTGTGTAGATGAGTGTGTGTGCGTGTGTTGCGGCAGAAGAAACTTAATGTTTTTGGCTGACATTTAGAAAAAGAGGTTGTGCTCCTCTTCAGGTGGACCGGGGGAAACACTTAAGAGGGGCTGAGGAAGAGTTTAATATGCGGGGGAAACCCTCTGGGTCCAACACACACAAACACACAAACACAAACACACACGCATGAACACACAGATGCAGACACACACAAACACACACGCATCCTGCAGCCTCATCCATCTCTCTTCTCTCTGTTTTGTTTCTTCCTCTCTCTCTCTCAGGTCTGTACGGTGGCAGAGAAGCGCCACTGCTGCAAATAAAAAAAGAGTGCAAAAAAAAAAAAAGAAAACACAATGAAAGTTACCGATGCAACAAAAAAAGAAACCAAAGCCCGCTGCAAATAAAAAAAATAAAATGGTACAGATTTTTAAAAAGCTACACTGGAAGTTAACAACACAAAAAAGTGGCGATGCAAAAAACAAAAAAAAAGAAAACAAAAAAATGTACTGTGGGGAAAAACCCTTTAGGTCCAACACACTTCCATTGTGGCTTTTTTTATTTGCATCTTTTTATTTTCACAGTAAGCAACTTATTTAGATTTTTATTTTTTTGCATCGTGAACTTTCATTGTGGCTTTTTTTTTCATTTGCATCTTTTTATTTTTGCAGTAAGTAACTTTTTTATTTTTGCATCGGTAACTTCCGTTGTGGCTTCTTTTTTTTGTATCGTGAACTTCCTTTGTGGCTTTTTAAAATTTGCATCCTTTTATTTTTCACAGTTAGCAACTTTTTTTCCATCACCACATTTTTTTGCTTTGTTAACTTCCGTTGCGGCTTTTTTTATTTACATCAAGCTTCAGTTTCTTTTTTCTTGCATCGGTAAATTCCGTTATGACTTTTTTTTTTTTTTGCATCGCTACTTTTTTTTGTTTCGTTAACTTCTGTTGTGACTTTTTTTTTTTGCATCCTTTTATTTTGCAGTAATTGCCTTTTTTTGCATCACCACTTTTTTGTGGCGTTAACTTCCTTTGTGTTATTTTTTTTTTCATTTCTCATTTATTTATCTTATACTTACTTGCAGCGGGCTTTGGTTTCTTATTTTTAATTTGTACCATTAACTTTTATTGTGACTTCTTTTCGTTTTTGGATTCTTTTTTTATTTGCAGCAGGTTTCGGTTTCTTTTTTTGTTGCATCTGTAACTTCTGTACTGCCTCCTTTTTTTTTTTTGCATTCTTTTTTCCATCCACAGCAGTGGCGGTTTTTGACCACCGTACAGTCTGTATATAAACACAGGAGAACATGCACAAATCTGCACATCCTCCATCTCTGCGCAAAAAAAAAAAAAACAGAACCCACAGAGACCCACACAAACTCTGCAGCCCGCCCCTCTCTCTCCTCTCTCACACACACACACACACGCTTTTTTCACATGCACGCACACACGCACTTTCTCTGCACCCCCTCTCTTTCCAGCATTAGTCAATAGAGTCAGGATACATAAACCACCCACCAGTCACCCAAACCATCTCTCTCTCTCTCTCTCTCTCTCTCTCTCTGCAACAGCAACCAGCAACCTGCAGCAACAGAAATCACCCCGAGCTCATCAAACATGCAGAGAGATTCCGCGTGAACAAGACGTCCTGAGAGCTCGTGTAAATAAGAATAAGAATAAGAAGAGCAGCAGCAGCAGGAGCAGCAGCAGCAGCTCCGTGTATGAGAGCTTCAAGTGAAGGTGTAATACAGTCAGGACATGTGGGAGGGATGGATGGATGAAGAGATGGAGAGAGAGAGAGAAACAACATGTCTTATAATTACACAACTGAGAGCAGATTCAGAGAGAGGAGCGAAATTAAAAGGAGGAAAATGAGGAGAATAAGCGCAGCAAAGTCTCCTTCTTCTTCTTCTTCTTCTTCTTCTTCTGAGCTCCAAACTGATACTCCACATTATGGCCGACGTTAATTTTCACAAACAGTACAGAGAGAGCAGCGCGCGCTCCTCTCTAACGCACACTGACATCCATTTCCTGTTGTTAATTAATCAATTAAAGACGCTCACAGGTGTTTAATCCTCGTCAAAAACTGTCTCATTCCGTGTTTCTTACCTTTTTGATTCTGGAGATCTCCTCCTCCTCCTCTCCTCTCCGTCTCCTCGTGTGTATAAAATCAGAAATAGGGCTCGCGCCCCTCCAAATTAGCGTTAGTCCCCGCTCTCTCTCCCCGGGGGTCTCGCGCGCCTCACGTGCGGCGGTTTCCTCGCACTCTTATCTCCTCTCTCTCTCTCTCTCTTTCGCTCTCTTCTCGTTCTGCTGTGTGTCGAAGTCCGTCCGTCCCCGATCTCTTTCTCGCGGGATTTCCACCTCCGCCTTCCTCTCCTTGTCTCCTCCTCCTCTTCAGTCTTCAGCTCGTCCTCCTCGCGCCACCTGGACGGAGTCGGAGCGGCTCGTGGTGGTGGTGGTGGTGGTGCTGATGCTGCTCCATCCTGATGTGAGAGAGAGAGGAGAGAGAGGAGAGGAGGGAGAGGAGCAGGGATGAGCCTCAATCCTGAATCTACAGGTGATGAAGAAGAATCCGGATCAATAATCCAGATCTGGATCAGAGTGGTTCTGTTCGGGTCCACCTGCTACAACAGAGGAGAGAGAGAGAGAGAGAGAGAGAGAGAGAGAGAGAGAGCGTCTCTGTCCTCCCTCCTCCTCCTCCACTTGTTCAATGTTTGATGAATACAGTTAAATAATAATAATATCTGTTTATTCACTTCACTGCGTTTCAGAGGCTCACATGTCTCCTTTTATTTCTTCTCTTATATATAAAATAACTAACACCATGTTTCTCTTAAGGTTTGTTTTTTTAACTTTCATATTTTAATCCACTTGAAATTCACTTTGTCTATGGAGGTTAAAAGTAATTTTTATTCCAGATAAAAAGATATAAAGTGTACGACAGAGTATCAGAGCCACATTAAGAAAAAAATGTAAGACTACGTAATTACTTATGAGAATGAAGTCGTACTAAAGTAATTACTTACAGTAATAACGTCACAATATAATCATAACTTATGAGAGTAAAGTCGTAATAAAATCATTACTTACAGGAAAAAAGTTGTAATTTAATCTATATTTACAAAAACTAAAGTCGTAATTAAGTAATTACGAGAAAAAAGTCGTAAAATAGTAATAACTTACAACAATAAAGTCGTAATTTAATCATTATTAACGAGAATAAAGTCGAAATAAAGTAATTACTTGCAAGAATAACATCATAATATAATCATTACTTACGAGAATAGCTGTAAATAAGTAATTACTTATGAGAAAAAAGTCGTAATCAAATCATTATTTACAAAAACTGAAGTCGTAATTAAGTAATTACTTATGAGAATAAAGTCGTGAAAAAGTAATGACTAAAGAGAATAAAGTTGTAAAAAAAACATTTCTTACGATAATTATAGTCTTAATATAGTAATTACTTATGAGAAAAAAAGTCGTATTCAAATTTTAACTAACAAGAATAGAGTCATATCAAAGTCATTACTTACGAGAATCAAGTCAAAATAAAGTAATAACTTACAACAATAAAATCATAATATACTCATTATTAACGAGAATTAAGTTGAAATTAAGTAATTACTTACAAGAAAAAGTCGTACAGTAATAATAACTTACGAGAATAAAGTCATATTTAAGTCATTACTTACGAGAATACAGTAGTAATTAAATAATAACTTACAAGAATAAAATCGTAATAACATAGTTATTTACGAGAATAAAGTCGTAATAAATTCATTACTTGCAAAAATAAATAGTAATTTTATTATGACTTCAATCTTGTTAGAAATAATTTTCCTACGACTTTATTCTCGTAAGTTATTATGAAGTCTTAATTTTTTTTCCCTTAATGTGGCCCTGATACTCTGTCGTAAAAATGTGATTTATTCTCTATCAAAGTTAAAGGGATATTCTGGTGTAAAATTAATTTAGGGTCAAACACACCGTAACACTGAATTAGACACCCCCTCCAGAGATGAATGTTGCCGACCGCTTGCTTCTCTAGTTATACCAACTTTAGTAACGACCGCAGGATAACAATACACAGCGATCTGAGGCGCCATAAACAAACCTCAACCAAAACGCCACTCTATAACCACAAATAATGCTCAGAACAGCACCTAACCTAACAACCACATTCATCTCTGGAGGGGGTGTCTAACTCGGTGTTACGGTGTGTTTGACTCTTAATTAATTTTATGCCGGAATATCCCTTTAAGGGTTAGGTATACGACTGTAAGTCATTACTGGCAAGTTTATCCATGCCACTCCTGCTAATTAGAGCTGTCAATCACAGCTGGGGGGCGGGTCCCAGGTGCACACACCAGCTGGAAATTGGAGTCGCAGCCTGAATGCTGAGAAGACTTTGATCTAAAGGTCCGTCTAGACCTGCGCTGAAAGTAAATTATAACCCCAGGTTCTCTATAAAGGGAAGGCTGCCCTGCTGGACTTTAAAGAGCCAGGAGGGTGAGGAGAAGTTCACAAGTTTGAGACTCACCAATTTAGGAGAAGGAAAGAGAAACTTTAGAGGAACTTGTTCCACAACAACCGCTGACCCCTTTGTTTCTAAGGTTGTAATATAACCACCAGTTTCCTTCAGTTCTGATCACACTCTACATGAGACATTGTTTGTGATTCTGACTGTTGTCCACAAGAATTCTGCGTGACAAAGTCTCCTCCACTGTTGCAAGTGAACCTTGGATGGCCATAACTGAGCAGAAAGGTCAGTGAAAGGTAAAACTTATCAGCTGCTGTCGTGAGCTGTCTGCAGACTGAGAAGAGACTTGATACGTTTTCTGCATAAGAAAGGAACACTGGACTTTTTCAATTAAATATGATATGAAGAAATATCATACAATGAAATATGATACGATGTGATACAATTTAATATGATATGATACAAATTACTCGATGTAATGTAAAAGATACGATTTGTTGCAATATAATACAATACAATATGATATGGTGGGCTGTGATACAATACGTTACGTTATGATACATTACGATACGTTACGATACGTTATGTTACAATATGCTACAATGCGATACGCTAAGATACAATACGTTACATTATGTTACGATACAATAAGTTACAATACAGTAAGATACAATACATTACGTTACGATATGTTATGGTACCTATGTTACATTAGGAAAAAAGGTACAATATGATAAGATAAGTTACGATACGATGATTTACGATACGATACGTTATGTTATGCTACGATACGGTACGGTACCATACGTTACACTACGATACATTACGATACGATATGAGAAGTGACAATATGATAAGTTACATTACGATAACATACGATACGTTATGTTAAGCTATGATACGATACGATGCAATACCATACGTTACATTACGATACAATATGAGAAGTGACAGTACGATAAGTTACAGTACGATAAGATACGATATGTTGTGTTACAATACGTTACGTTATGTTACAATACAATAAGATATGATACCATATGTTACATTACGATACGATATGAGAAGTTACAATACGATAAGTTACAATACGATATGATACAATATGTTATGTTACATTACGATATGTTACGTTACAATACGATAAGATACGATAAGTTACAATACGATAAGATAAGTTACAATATGATAAGATATGATACCATTCATTACATTACGATATGATATGAGAAGTGACAACATGATTGGTTACAATATGATAAGATACAACAGTTATGTTATGTTACGATACAATAAGATATGTTACGGTATGATACATTATGATACTTTATATGTTATGTTATGATACGATAAGATAGGATATGACATAGATATAAGATATGATATGACACAACACTTAAATCAGAGCCTTCCTCTCCTGAAATTTTCTCCTTAGAACTTCACGTGTGAAAGGGGCTACACGGCTAAATCAGCACCTCTACCCTCCAGCTCCACCTTCAGGTTGGAGTCATATCGTGTAAAACACGGATGTAGCCTCAATGACCTCCACCATGACTTTCTTTAGAGACTGAATGAAACTCAAAGATGGTGGTCGCCACATTGGGAAAGCTGGCTGCTGTAATATCTTTTCTTATCTTCTCTTTCAAACACCAGAGCTTCCTGTTTGGTCCAAATATGGTCATTGTTTTAAGCTGTATTATGGGGTTTTCAGCTGATAGGAGATTACTGAGGCCTTACCGAACTGAGGCCTTTTTATCTGTTATCTTGACTGCGTTTGTATTAAAGTACCTGAGCTTGTTGTTGCATTAAACGGCGCAATAGTGTCGGATAATGTCCTAATGAGGCTTCTTATGTAACCGTGGTTTCTGCTCACCACTGTGGGCTAAATCCAACTTCTTCTTCTTCCAAACACAATGTGGCTCTATTGAAACTGCTGCGTGTACAGATACTGTCGAAATGAGCTAAATGTTCCAGAGGGAATGAATGAACCAATGTGTGTGTGAGAGAGAGAGAACAAGTATAATCCATCATAACTAAGACACCTGGTGCCTCTGCTATTCTCCTATGCCTGTGTGTGTATATGTGTGTGTGTACATGTGTGTGTGGGAGACAGTATCCATGGGACACCTGATTCAATTACTGAATCATCAGGAGGAGATGAATGGAAAGGCAGGGAGAGGTTAAAGAGTGAGAGGTCCAAGGAAGGAAGGGAGGAAAGAAGGAGACATGGTAGGAGAGAGAGTAAAGAGATAAATAAGAGTAAAGAGAGATGGATGAGGGAGAGGAGGGGAGAGGAGAGGGAGAGAGGAGGGGAGGATGTTCGTCTGGATGAGTGTGTGACATTTTCCAGAGCGGCCGCTCGCTGTAGTGAGAGCGTTGTGACGAATGTGTGCGTGTTCATGTGTGAGTAGAATTTGGCTCGGATAGATTAGCCGGAGCTTAACCAGCGTCTACACACACACACACACACACACATGCGCACACACACACACTGAACCTGTAAGGTATGCTACCATATAAGCAGAAGCCAAGAGGACGACCTGTGTTTTAATAATGAATGAAGTGAGAAGTGTGTGTGACTCCGGCTGTAATGACCTCCATCTATCACAGATGAATTGACCTTTACCTTTACTGCACTCTAAAAAAATAAAAATAAAAGTGAATTTATACTGAGGTTTACAGTTTGGAGAAGAACAACTATAGGAGACGGTTTAAGACTTGTTGAGTTTATCGCTCTGAGAGTTTATCCGTTAGAAACAAGACGGTTTCTGAGTCCTGATACGTCAAATCTGATCAAATTTCAAAGAAAGCAAGAGAGAGGGAAATTCATCTTAAACTTGTTAAGCTATCTCTGGATGCGCAAAGACACAAGAACGACATGCAAACGTAACACTCAAAGGTCTGAGTCGGTGATCAAACCATGAACTTTTAACAGTTTAACTCTGCCGAAGCTGCGAACTCTTATTTATTTTAATATCAAATCCAAAAACATAAACCAACACGCTCAACTTCTGCAGCGAACACCTAAACCAGTCCAACAGAGAGTCCCTAAAGCGTCCCTCAGTGGGTCGAGGGTTTTAGCGAAGAAAACACGCCTGTTTGCAGACGATGAAGTAGTGAGTGTACGCAGACAAAGTGAGTCTATATCGCTGGTTTTTATGCATTTTTAACTTGTCTTTGAAGTAAATGTGAGTGAAACAGTGATAAATGCTTCTATTTCACACTTTTACAAATATATGTCTGGAGCAAAAGCAGAAAAATGACTTTAGTCCTGCTGATAATGTCACCTCCCTCAAGTCTTACTGTCTCTGAATCTGGAAGGATTAACAATTACACCGGTTTAAAACCAACATCCAGGATTTAAGTAAGTAATTAAGTAAGTAAATTTTATTTATAAAGCACTTTTCATAGATAAAATCACAAAGTGCTTTACAATAAGGATAAAATACAACAGAATATAGAGAAACACAATAAATGCACAGATACAGGGACTTCACAGAGGCCCCACAACGTCCACATCAGTTAAAAGCCCGTCTAAAAAGAGGTTTTAAGGTTTTAAGTTCTTTCTTAAAAAGTCAACGGTAGTGTGTTCCAGAGGCGAGGGGCACTGGCCTGGAAAGAGCGGTCACCTGGTGTTTTAAAACGGGTGCGAGGGATCATCAAGTTTGAGGTCTGATGACTTTAGTGAACGTGAGGGGGAGGAGGGTTTCAGTAGCTCAGTGATGTACAAGGGAGCTTGATCACGGAGGACTCTAAAAGCAAGAACTAAAATCTTAAAACGAATCCTGAAATCAACAGGTAACCAGTGGAGGGAATATAAAATTGGGGTGATATGGTCCCTTTTCTTCGATCCAGTTACAAGACTTGCAGCTGCATTTTTTACAGTTTGAAGGCGATTTACAGACTTTTAATTCAAACACAATGTAGTCACTGCGAGATGAAGCAAAGGCATGAATTATCATCTCCATTCCAGGTCTTGAAATCATGGACCTCAGTTTAGCGATGATAAAAGCAATTCTTCACCGACCGTTTCTATGGTCATGTCCTTGTCAAACACGACACCCAGGTTTCCTAAACTAGGTTGGACAGAGAGACCGAACTGACCTAAACGCTGCTTTATGAGGAGAATGAAGCTATCTGGGTCAATGATCAGAGTTTCACCAGTTTGACCCTTCAGTCTTACACATTTCGTACATCTTTCAAAGCTCCATTTGTGTCTATTTTGGCGCCCCCTGTGGACTGAACTCCTCTCTCTTTGTGCCTCTGCAGATTTGATTACCCTGATTTCTTCTAACAGTCGAATAATTTAAAGTTTTCTTTAAAACATATAAAAAGTCTGTTTCTTCAGTTTCTCTGAGCGATGATACCTCCAGGAAAGAAAAATGACCTGATACCAAACATTAGTTTTAGAGCTGACAGCCTCATTTTTCTTAGTTAATATAAAGAAACATTAATTTTAATTAACACTATTTCATTATTAATTAACTTTAAACTACATGTGATGTCTTATGTGTCTTAAAAAGCTCTTAATGACTCTTTTAAGCCTCTTTTAAACGTTTTAAAGTTGATTGTCATGTCTCCTTCTTTCTGTGTATCCTCTCATTAGATCAGTTGAGTAGATCCTTTGTCTCCCCCTGCTGGTCAGTTGGTGTACTGAATAAAAGAAACCTCCTCTCTCACTCTTTCACCTCTTCATCATTAATTTAAATCCCTTCCTCCTCCTCCTCTGACAGGTCCTCCTCTCTTTCTCCTCTCTTTGTGTCTTTTTTATATATCTTGTGTGTTTTTGTCTGCAGGGTTGTGAGTCGTCATTATTATGTGTTGATGACGTGAATAAACATATTTACATATAGATCCACATTAATATAGACAGCCTTATTACCTGTGAGGTATGAACGTTCATTCCCAGTGTTTATAGATTTTCACTTCTCCTCCTCCGTGCCATCATTCACCCCCCGCTCTCTCTCTCTTCGTCTTCCCTCCATCTTTTTATTTTAAAGACAGATCACACTTGTCAGACGGCTCTGCGGCTCCACTTCTCTTCTCATGCCCTCCTCCTTTGTTTCCTCCTCCTCCTCCTCCTGTCCTACCTCCTTCTCCTCCTCCTCCTCTCTCCTGCTAAGTTACATAACAGCCATTTCCAGATCCAGCGACTAAATTTGATTTGAATAGAGTGATGAGTTCAGCTCGTCTCCCTAACAACTGATTCAGTCTCACTAAGTGGATTATTGTTATCAGCGGTTCTCTGCGACGAACAGACGAAGAAGTGAAGCCGATAAACCCCGAGGATACGATTAGAAACCGCTGAGACGGGCTTTTGGCTTCTTCTTCTGAAATGATAATAAACTGCAGTTCCTCAACTGTCCACTAGGGACTGTCTCTAAAAAACCAAGGACGCCCTTTTAGAGTAGGATCAAGTGTGTGAATAGCAGTCAAATTTGTGTATTAGATTGTCTGCAATACTCTGTTTAAACACTAGTCGGCAGTATGATTTCTATCCTAGCCATGACACCAGTTTTCTGCTTGTTTGCATACAGGTAACCATGGCGACTGAAGAGTTGAGAGCAGCTAAAAGGCTAATCAATCGGTGCAGGTAGAAGATGTAGGATGGCAGCCGCTCTTAAGATCTCCGGACTCGCAGTCTGACATGTATTTACATTTTGGAGGTCGTGAACACACGTGCAGAACTACGAGGGTGACCATATTCGGAATCCCCAAATAGAGGATGCGACTACGCAGGGGCGGAGTAATGGAGTCGCACAAAGTTAATTTTGAAAGTTTTTCAGGTCGGATCGAGTGTCTTTCACAAGCTTCTAACTCAGTAAGTCCACACAACACAAACTCAAAACTTCTGTACAAAACTGCAGGTCGGACAGCCCCCCAAAAAGAGGACATGTCCGGGTTAAACAGGACATATGGTCACCCTATGATCTACAGCATGTGCTAATCTTGTAATCGCGTATTTAGGTACGGTAGCATTTTTGCAAAGTTCTGAAGTTCAGAACTTTCAGAAAAGTTTCCTTCGACTTCTTTTCCATAAGGTGACCAGACGTACACGATTTCCTGGGACAGTCCCCGTATTGGATGACCTGTCCCCGGTTAAAGCTGTCCCCGGAAATGTCCCTGATTTAAGCGTTTTGTGAATGAGAACAAAAAAGTTGCGTGTAGGCAAGAACAACGGTTATTACGGTAGCCGAGTAGGTAGAAAGCACGAGTAAGCATGTTGCGCGCAGTCCTGGACAACAGTTTTTACGTGGTGTGAATACAGAGGCCGTGCGCTGCTACTAACCCCCAATTTGCACCATATCCGGAACGGCTACTAAAAGACCGTATCCTCCGATCGTAGCTGATCGTAACCATTCAAGTTAATATGTCAATTTTTCACCGGCTTCCTTCTGTTCCGCAGCGGATCGCAAGAGTTCTATTTTTCCGGATGCTGGAAGTCGGTCACAGACACAAAATAAAACATCCTGCTTCTTTTCAAAATAAAACACTGATCCTATTTCACACCATGTAAACAGGTGGGGACAAACAAGTGAAAGGTTTTTAGACGTCATTTCACCCCGATGACACCATGGATGAGGAGATGCTGATTCTAGAAGTCTAGAAGTAGATTTCCTCCTCTGGAAGGACACAATCTACTGCTTATATGGTTAGCGGCTATATTGCAGGTGAATCCGCGGGTTCTTGTAAGTTCTCGCGATTCCTACTGTCCGTAATCTGTCTCGAAATTCGCCTTTCAAACGGATCTGGTAGGAATTGGAAGATGGTGAAAATCACAGCGGTTCTGGATCAGAGCCATTATGGATGCGGTGAAAATCCCGGGTAAATCCCTGAAATCACATTTTGCTTGGTACCTCCCACCCCCTGGATGTTCCCGGATGTCCCCAGATTTCATAACACAAATCTGGTCACCTCACTTTTGCAGGATTTAACTTAAGAACAACTGAAGACTGTTTTTCAGACTCAAACCTCCAGACTCCTCCCTTCTCATCTTTCCCACGGCTGAGTTTGATAGCTCCGTCTTTCTACGGCGTTAATTCGTTAATGAGTACGAACATGTGACGTGCCGCCTCCCCTTTCACTCGCCGCCTCTTTCTTTCTTCCATCTCGGCCCTCCTTTCATGTCTCCATCTTCCCCTCCCTAATGACTTCATGTCAGCCGTGACGTTCTGGTTAAACTGTCTCACTAACTGTTTCGCTTCGGTCAGGCGAGCGGTAAATTAGGCATGTGTGTGTGTGTGTGCTTGAGCCTTTTGAACATGCAGCAGTGTGTGTCCATGTGTGTGTTCCACAGTGTGCGGTGGTTTTTAATGAGACGGAGAGCGCGTTCTTGATTGAGAGGGAGCTCATCTCTTCATCAAGGTGACACCTAATTAAAGACAAAGAGAGGAAGACAAACAGGATTTGATGAAACCCGCGAAGAAGAAGAAGAAGAAGAAGAAGAAGCTGCTGGATCAGAGTCAGGTGGATCTGTGTCAGGCCCAGAACTCACTCCAGTTCTGATGGAGATGGTTTGGCGTGGACTGGAGGGAGCAGAGTGTTGATTAGATCAGCGTAGCGGTGATTATGGAGTCATCAGTAAGCTGCCAGGAAAGGATCAGCCAGAAGAGATCATCATCATCATCATCATCATCATCATCTGCCGCAGTTTGAGCTGGACCAGCTTGTTTCTCAAATACTGGTCTGGGCCTGACACACTCAGTTCGTTTAGATACACGGCTTAACCGGAGTAATCTCATAATTCAGACTTCTGTCCTTGTCAGCGTAAACATGCAGCTGAGAAAACTGAATTATTGACATGAACGTGTCCTCCTCCCCAAAACTAGGGGGCGATAAAGGTCTTTTCAGCAACGCTGTTTCCAACCCATAGACTGTATATTTACCTGATACAGCCTATGGGGGTACGATGATTGCGTAGCTCACCCAGGGGATACGCTTTTTGAGCTGAGCGTCATCATAGTGACTCTCCTGCCAAAAGTGTGCATTGCTACTGCGCAACGCCGCTGGGCAATGTTGGTTTCAGGAAATGGAGAAAAAATGAGGAATTACTGAGAGCTCTTTGGCCTCAAGTCCGTATACTGATGGAAGGCGCAACGAAGTTGTCCATAGTATATACGGTCTATGTTCCAACCCCATACAACTGTCAACAACAACAGCAGGTCTGTGCCAGACGTCAGAAGTGTCTACAACTGCTATTCGGCATTTTGGAGCAAGAAGATGGAGCATCGTACAGCGTTGTTTTTGTCATACATGATGGACACGCTACTTACGGAGGCGTGGCGCACTCGCACATGCATTGTCCTATCATACTCCAACTATGCTGGTTACATGGTAGAGAAAATCGAATTCCAATCGCATTATCTGGATGTCTTGATCGGAGTTCAGTCAGGATCACTTTGTCAAAATTGAGCTTTATTGTGCAAAGTTGAATTTGGCGGCATAGTTCTGTTCTGGGTCCCTGCCCTTCCACATGCTTGCGCGGAGGCCAGTGGCAGGAGGAGCCCCTTCCTGCTCTTTACGAGCCGTCGTGAAAAGGTGATAGCAGGGCGCGCGCGCACGCAAGGTTCTGTTCTCGGCCCCCCGTCCTCCACACAAGCATGCGTGAAAGGCCAGCGGCAGGAAGAGCACCTTCATGAGACATCATGAAGGCAGAATCAACGGGGGGTAGAGCGGCAATGAACAGAACCTCCCCGGAACAGGAGCGCTTCAAGGGTAGTGGAGCAGTTTAGCCGGCACAAGGGTGGAGCTGGGGTGGAGGTGGGTTGCTGGTTGGCTGTCAAAGCAGAGGAAGAGGCTGGGTTAGGGCAGTTTTGAAGAGGGCACACTTAAGGCATCGGACCAATAGGAGCTAGGAGGAAATAGCTTGGTCATCAGCTGGTTGAGGTGGCCGCTTGCCATTGGCTGCGGATCAACGCTTGATGTCATGACCTACCAGAACTAACGCTTTGCTTCATTTTGAGAACTCAAATTATAGTCAGACGAAGGTGTTTACACGCACTTCAGTTGTCCGGTCTTAATCGGAGTAAGGCAATAATCAGTTTTCTTGAGTGTCATGTAACTTTCTCGAGTCAAAGAAGGTCGACTTGAGCGCCTGAGACCAGCCTGGTTAAAGGGTCATCTTCTGGGTGTTCTTGGAGATCTTGGGGTTGTGGGTGTAACGGCAGTTTTCGGCGCTCCAGAATCAGCTGTTCTGTGCGTCTCTTTACGGAGTTCATTTGGCATTAATACCATTTCATATCTTCACATAATCCATAATCTCCTTACTAAGTGGCCTCTGGGGTGTCCTCACATGATATCTTCAGCAGGGGGGGCAGAGGTCAAAGGAAACGGCTTTTCCGCTCCACGATGTCTTTACATAACTCCACAAAGCCGGTCTCATGTGAATCCAGGACTTTCAGGAGGATTAGAAACAGCCTTCACTGCCTCGTTCACTCGTTTCCTTTTCATCTCCTCTGTCTAGTCAGCGTCTCACTGTGAGGTTTTCATGCGTCGAGAAAAGGAAAAAAAAAACTCAAATTGCAGGATTATGCCAAAGTCACCTTGCCCTGGCACTCCACGCACACGCGCATCGCCGTCGTCCATGTGAGCGCCGAGTTTCACTCAGACATTAAGTGTTTCAGACACACACACACACACACACACAGAGACACACACTTGGAGGCTGCAGGAGTACAGCGTGACCCTGATGAAGCGAAGAGAAATTACAAAGTGTGAAAACGATCAAGAGATGATTTCATGATGTGCCCGTTTCTTCAGGCCTCAATGAGGCTTTAGTCAGATTTCCGTCTCCGACTGGCAAACGAACTTCGACAAACTGGATCTGTACCTGATTCCAAAAATCTGCTTGGCTAATTACCTTTTTACTAAACTACTACAGTCCATCTACTCTTCCTCTTCTTCTCCTTCCTCTTCAAACTGCTTCACAGCCCGTCTTTCATTTTGTTTTGATGGTTGTTTTTGTCCCTGATGACCAGGAACTGTGGGCCTTTTGTTTTTGTCTTATTTTCTGCTCCAGCCGTGGAAAAGTGTCGGCTCGTTGGTTTGTTGCTACAGCCCACGCAGTTAACCGTAAACAAGCAAGAGGCCGCGTGTCACAAACTGCAGCGAGCCTTTGAAAGTGTGGGCTATAAATGAAGTTTAGAACACCTTTGTACAGATTATGTTCACCGAGGAAACTTCAAACTATAAGAGTTAAGGTACGACATATGAGAACTGAGATTGTAAGGTTATATGAATGAATGAAATGGAGCAAAACTGAGTTACCAAATGACGCACAACTGATGAATTTGTCACACTATGGCAAGTCCGCTCACACAAACTACATTGTGCTCCATTGTTTCTTCATTTAATTGACCTTGAAACTTTCTCTTCGTACAATACAGAGAATAACAATTTACTCTTCTGTAATTTTTAGATGGCTTTAATTGTTCATGTTAAAGTTTTTTGAAGGAAAAAGAAAAATAATGTGCGTAGGATCTCTGTTTATCAATTCATAGTTTTGCTTTTATTCCACATTTCCTTTGGCGACCTAAAAGAGGCGGTGGTCCGGCTGCTGTAAGTCCCCTTTAATAAGTAGTGAAAGACTGATAAGATATACCTTTATTAGTCCCACAGGGGGGATTTTCTAAAAAGTTTCCAAAATTCGTTGCTTTGGAAGATTCTTAAATTCACGAAATTTACAACGATAACAACGTCATTTTGCCAATATCAGTATATTCGGTGTCAAATAAATAGATAAATGAAAGTTGGTTTTGGATGTGTGTAGGTAGGCTATGGTCTCATGTCCCTTTAAGATGCTGTCCTACGTCAGAGACGTGACTCCGCCCCATCCAGTCCGTAACAAAGAGGGAAAGACAGGTGAGGAGATGGAGGACGGTTCAAGAGTTGTAGCAGCAGAAGTAGACGAAGTTAATGTGAGAGGGGGTGAACAGCTTGTGGAGAAGTTATTGTCCATTTATGGTTATCGAGGTGATATTGATTTGAGGTCATATCACCCAGCCCTAGTTTTGCTTTTATTCCAAATTCCCTTCGGCGACCTAAAAGAGGCGGTAGTCCGGCTATCATACTGCCTTTTTTAGGTCGCATCATCGTCCCCTTCGCTAAAGAACTACAATCCCATGAAACCTCATCTGTCAAAAACCGCTTCTGTAATTTGTCCAAACCAACCACAATCTTCTGCGTCATCCAGACCAACTTCCAGTCGATCCAGCAGCCCGAGCACATGTGGTACCTACACCAGGAGTACCGACACATTGAGCTTCTCTTCCTCCTTCTCTATACTCTTCCTGTCTGTGTCTCTATCTTTAAATCATCAGGTCCAGTTCAAGTCACTATCTCAGTCTTTTCTGGGAGTCCCTGAGATCCATAATACGGTAGGTTCCTCTAAATCGCTGCTGCATCTCCCTCTCTTTCCTCTCTAAACCCAGCTCAGTCTCAGCAGACGACTGTCTAACATCAGTCTGGTTCTGCTCGAGGTTTCTGCCTGTAACTTGAGTGGGTCTGACCTTACACTGCGTCTGGTCCAGACCAGTTTTTTTACTGGCCCACTGAGCATTTTTTGGTCTAAAAGAGGTCTAATAGACGTCTAAATGTAGCCAAGACGACTGGTCTAAAATCAGGCTACCACAGGTCTAAAACGTTTTTTACATGTTTAAATTTAGACCAAGTTTAGACTAGCCAGCTATATCTAAACTACAATGTATATCGCTCAACAGCTGTCATAATTACTTTGGTTAAGTACTTGGGGTCAGTTATGCGACTCACAGTTGTTTTTTTAAATAAATAGTTATCGAATAATGGGTTAAAGTGCTACATCTAGATTCCGTCTAAAAATCTACAGAATCTAGACGGTTAAATTAGGTCTAAAAATAAACTAGACGTCTAACAGCGTCTTTTGCTCAGTGGGGTTACAGAATACTGGGAGCGTGTGAAGGACTGCTGATTAATGCCTATTTGAAGTTCAGCGGCGCTGAGTGTTGATGACTTTGCTGTTTCTTCAATAACACTTTGTTTTTATTGAGTTTACCCCAAAGCAGGAGCAGGTCAGCTTTCTTTAATCAGGAGAAATTGGGATTAATTTCGACCCCAGTTGTGGATGCAGGTGGGCGGCGAGCATCGATTTGAGGAGGACTGAAAAACAGAAGCGGGGAGCGGGGCTGAGAGTATAAATAGAGCGTACGTAAGAAGAGTGACTAAATTCATTACAAAACAGGCTGCGTCCTCTTTTCACCTGAGCTTGTAAACAGATTAGCATCCCGTCCTGCAGCGGCAACAATCCCATCAGCCCCCACTTCCTGTGCCCACTGCTCTTTTATCCTGACTGAGTGTGAGTCCAGACTCCGAGTGTTTGATAAGAGCCGAGGAGGAGGAAGAGGAGGTGGAGGAGGAGGAGGAGGGTTTTCATCAGATGAATACTGTTTCAAGTTTTCATTTCCGCAGGGTGTGAGAGCACACGTCGATGAGGTACGGAGAGATGATGAGTGGATAGAGAGAGAGAGTGACTTTGAATGTGTGAGCAGAAAGAGAGATACCTGAGTGACGCACAAACACAGAGGGGTAGATGGAGCTCCACCGCTGCTGCTGCTGCTCCGTCTTTGAGGCTCACTGGAATAAAAATCACAAAATTGATTTTCTGAACGAAGTTCACCCCAAAAATACCAATACGAGGCAGAAATGATATGAACCTGTGCTGTGAGTACTCTCAGATTCATGGAGGTGAATTTAGAGGAAAAGTTTGTGTAGAAATACTGAAAATAAATGAATAAATAAAACAAAAATACTCTAAATAATAAATGAATAAATACAACAGAAAAACTCCTAATAACAAATAAATAAATAAAACTGAAATACTATTAATACTAAATGAATAAATAAATAAAATAGAAATACTTTAAGGAATAAATAAAAAATTAAGTAAATAAATACATAAGAAAAATATAGATACTCTTAGTAAAGATTAATAATTAAACATAAATAATAAATAGATAAATAAAACAAAAATAGTCTTGATAAGGAATTAATAAATAAGAAAATAAATGAATAAATGAATGAAATAAAACTATTTTGTAATAAATAAATAAATAAAACAGAAATACTCTAAATAATAAATAAATAACAAAAATTCTTAATGATAAATAAATAAACAGAACATAAATAATCTTATTAAATAAATCAATAAATTAAACATAGGTACTCTTTAGAAAACCTAAATAAATCAAAAATACTCTTAAAAAAATAATTAATTAATTAATTAAAAAAGAGAATATTCTTATTAATGAATAAATTAATAAATAAATAAAACATAAATGCTCTTAATAATAAATAAATACTATAAATATTTTTAATAATAAATAAATAAATTTCACTAAAATACTTGTAAAAATAAATAAATAAATAAAACAGAAATACTCTCGATAATAAATCTCTCTTTGAGTCAATTTCATCTTACCTTTTTGCTGATGTTGTCCTGCTCATGTTAAAGGAAATCCAAAAGGTTGGTCCTGAAAGTTGTTTTTATGACTGACCAGCAGGTGGCCCCTGAGTAAAGAAGTTTGATTTAAAAGTCTTCAGAAAAAGATCCTCTAACTCACTTTAATGGTCTCCTATAGTGTTCTGGTCTTTAAAGTCTTCTCCATGTGGTCTAGTTTCTGCATTTTTAGATTTTAGTCTTTTTTAAAGTAGAACAGAAACTTTTCGAGAACCTAAATTTAGGTTTCAGGATGCCAAATGCTCTGTGTAACATCTACCTTGTCTAATTCTGCTGATAAAAAAGACAACACAGCACTTCACCAACCTGAGATTTTAAAGCTGTGGTCCAAACATCTCCTGTCTGATGACTGAACTTCATTTAGTGATCACAGCGCTGCACTTCAACAACAAAAACATTTGTCTTACCTGCTGCTTCTGAGATGTTTCCTGCTCTTCCTGGTTGAGCGAGGACCCCTCTCTTCCAAAAGGGTCTCCAAGGGATTGCCGGTGTAATATTGGATTAAAGTTGAACATGATAACAGACACACTTCTGGGAGAGTACCACAGCTGAGTTAAAAGACTCAAAAATCACATTTGCCAATAAACTAGCAGACTGTAATTTACTATGAAAAAAGATCCACCTTTTTCACTTGTTTTTATTCACATGCAAAACTAAGAAAACAAAAAATACTTGTAAAAAAAAAAAAAAGAAGTGAGGCAAAATGCATAAATATGTGCAGTAAGTTCTTACAGAATTTTCCATCAAATAGGAAAAACAAAAATAAAAGAAATTATATTTCAATCTTTTTTTTCTATTATGAAAAACATTTGACCCTTTACATCAAATCACTGCAACAACCCAAATATAGTTTTTAATCTTGTTTTTTTTTTTTTCAGAGCAGTTAGAAAAACAAACAAGTGAACGACATTATCAAGCTGATGATGAAATTCTGCTAAATTCACAGATTTGAGTAACAGACTATTTAATTTAGATTATAGTTGACCTAACTGAACACCATAAATCCTGTTTTTAAAACCATGTCTTCATGATAAGCAGTAAAAATAATTTGCATGTTGTAGGAGAAACCTTAATACAGGAAGGTGCAGAGCTGTAGAGCAGACAGCAGATGGCGACAAACCTCTAAATATGATAAAACAACTTATTCTCACCCAAACATAGTCATGTTGTTTTAGTTACACAGAAACAACGAGAAAAGGCTTATACTTTATCTTTGTCACAGGAAATCTGAATGTTATATAAGTGTTGATTAAGGGTAAAAACATGATTGAATTTTATACATTTTATAACAATAATCTATAATAACAAAAATAACAAGAGAAAAAGGTACAGTACGAAAATACTTCTGTCTAATCTGCAAAAACAAATAAAGCAAAATACAACAAACTCAAACAGATTTATAACCCTCTGAGCATTTTTTGGTCTAAAAGACGTCTAAGGTTCACACTGCAGGTTCTGATGCACAGTTCGGATTTCTTGTTAAATCCGATCTTTTTGTGCGGTCGTTCACATTACAACAATGAATGCAGCATCTAATATGAACAGAATGCATCCTGCATGCACACAAAGCACAAATTGCTTTCCGCGCCTGTTTGTGTTGTCGAACAATGGTGACGTTTGTCGCATATTGACGACGTATAGGTCGGATGAACGCGACCTGAGCGTCCACATACATATCCGATTTATATCCAGAAGCCTGGATTGGATTTGAAAAAATCAGAATTGACCTGTTCACACTTAGATGAAAAAATCCGATATGTGTCACATAAGGTAAAAAAATCGGAATTGACCAGCGATGTGAACACAGACTAATAGACATCTAAAAAGTAGCCTAGACGACTAATCTAAAATCAAGCTACCACAGGTCTAAAAAAAATGTAAAATACTACGCCGTTTATTGCTTAACGGCTATCATAATTATTTTGAAGAACTTGGAGATCAGTTCTGCAACTCACAGTTGTTTTTTGAAATAAATAGTTATCGAATAATGGGTTAAAGTGCGACGTCTAAATTCAATCTAAAAATATACAGAATCTTGACAGTTGAAATTAGGTCTAAAAATAAACTAGATGTCTATTAGCCGTCTATTGCTCAGTGGGAACCTTCAGTCCATGTAAGCGACCATGTACGATTACGACTGCTAAGATTAGTCGGATATTGCTCGATATTGTTGCACATCGCTATTTGACTAAGGACATGAGTGATTGCAAATGGGGCGGTGGGTTCCCCTTTTTCACAGGATCCAGATCCATGCCAAAGGTCGGGGTTCCCACTTTTTAAAGAGCCATCCAAAGTACAGAGTCAACCATGACACCCCGATAGTTTGTTTTCCATTGAGTCTGCACAGCGGTTACTTTTATCATTCCGACTACGTCATGTGACACAAATATGGTAATTTCCCCGCTCTTTGCAGGAACAGCAGAGGCAGTGAAAGGCTACTCGGCAGGCAGAACCAGAACCCAGACATCAGAACCACACAGCCATCGTCATGGTTTAGCAATAAAGATGCATGCAGCCCCGTGCAAACCAGCAAACCCAAGTACTTCAAGAAAATGATCACTGTTAAGAACGCGAGAGTAAGAAACGCCTTTTTCTTTGCCTGATCGACCCGTTTCCTGTCCCCGAGTGCGTCCCCCGGCCCGGGGCGAATGAGTGCGACGAGAACTGAGTGGCTGCAGTAGGTTATGATTGACAACCCGATGGCGAAGAACAGGAAGAAGGGGATGGTGGGTAATGAGGTGGTAAAAACCATCATAAGAAGCAGCATTAAAGAGCATGACAGCCAAATGCAGCCGATGCAGGTGTTTCTGACATTGATGCCCTTCTCTGATTTCATTTTCAGGTAGGTGACCGGGTGGATGACCGCCAGGTACTGCTCCACACAGGTGAGGCACTGAAAAAACAGCCGCCCAAGACAAACCACAAACAAAATATACACCCCCGCTTTCATCATGTATTGCTTTTGGGCGAAGTTGCCGTGACAGTAAAACACGCTTCCAAGCAAACCGATGGGCTCCATGGCGACAATGTTGAAGGTGAGGAGGTCAGAGTGGCTCACTGTCCTCGCCGCGGAGATCTGACGCTGTTTGCGCCATTGTTGGACACCCGCGTGGAGGATGAGGCAGCAGAGGGGCAGGAGGAGGATGGACGAGGTGACGGTGAATGAAGTGAAGACCACAGAGCTGGAGAAAGACCCATGACACTTGAAGTACTGGGGGAACATGAAGGGGTTGGCCGGATGTGATTGGATGGTTTCATTGGATGGATGTGAGGAGTTGGGACACATTTTTTCAGATGGACCTATCAGAGAAGAGAAAACGGATGAGTGGCTGCCTCAAAACCCCAAACTAAGATTGACTATCACAGGGCTCGACAGTGCGACCGTTTGATTCGCGACTAAAAATAGATGTGTGCGAATTGTAAAAATGTATTTAGGGGCACATGTGTGCGTAAAAAAAAATCAGCTGAGGCAACAAATGTTTTTTTCATGTAAATACTGCGGTAAATAAGGGACCATCAATAAATTACCGGTTGATGTTCTCAGAAAAGGCTGTTTTCCTTCAATAGCTTCCACGTCATGTGACCAATTGACCTAAAGTTGATTTCAAATAATAGTACTAAAGTCGACCAATAAGACACACATTATTAGGAGTTACTTTTTTTGCGCTATCTCCAATAACTTAACTTTTATTGCGTAACTTTTACACATGCGCATAGATATAACATTTACAGTATTCAAATTCAATTCCTTCATGTGTTTACATAGACTGCATGTCACCCTTGCAAAAGTCAGCGCCCCAGTTTGCCCACCCCCAGCTAAATAAGTCAACGGAAACGGCATATGCGCAGAGCAAATCTGGTCAGAATCAGCTAACAGTGATTTAAAGTACCAGGACTTCTACAATAGGTTCCCTGAAACTCACCATACACAGGACAAAGGGTCCAAATCAGATCAGGGATTGTTAGAAACACACTTTTTGTTTTTCCAAATTTACCATATAGCACAGATCTTCTCAGGAAATGAAACATTAAAAAACTATCTCTAAAAAGCATAAATGCTCATCAGGAGAAATTCTCCCAAGTTTCATTAATGATAAATTAAAACTCCAGTTCGATCTGTTCTAAGAGAAGCACATTCTTAAATTTGACTTCATGTTTTTTTTATGTAAATCTTTGTGTTTTTAACTAATAAAATATAGATTTTAACCAGATGGAAAAAGCCTGACTTTTAAACCTCAAATTTCTACATTTGAATTCTTATTTGATTATCAGTCTTAAATGCAAAGATTACATCCTAACTTTAGTTTTCCTCTATATATAAAATTTATAAACAAACAATAAGATATACAAACCTATTCCCACTTCGATCTCCTTACTGTCGGGTCTCGGAGGACTGGACTGCTGTTCGCCCGCTCTACGATTCGATTAACACCAGATCACACATCTTAATTCATGTGTACATCGAATGGTTTTAAAAAAAACACATGAGCAGCTCTGTGGTGTTTTTTTTTTTTTGCATGCAGCAAACACAACAAAGACGTGATAAAATAATATTCACCAAAGCGCAGTAGGCAAATTTCTTGTCTCGGTTAAGTTTGTTGATAAAAGCTGACAGTGATTCTTAGCGCAGCTGTGCAACATCCTGATGAATTCATTATTCAAAATTAAACAGTTAATATTTATTTTTATATGCATTCAACTGTGAATAAGTGTTATGATAACTCATTATAGACTGCAGTGTTTACTCCTCAGTCTTGCAGGAGAACAAATCCTCACTTCGGGTTAGTGTAGGTCAGCCGTGTTGCATAAGTCGCGATCATTTACATGCATCTGCAGTAACGAGGATGTCAGCAGTTCGGTAAATTGTCCCTTTCCACGAACATCTGACCAGATTCAAATGACCAGCGTTTATTCAAACCAGACAGTCATTCATTCTGGAGCACTTGTCCGCTGCCTGTACAGTGTGTGTGTGTGTGTGTGCGGCGTCATTTTTAATACCAGATATTTAGACTTATAATTCTAATTAAAATGGATTATAATCTTGTTGGAAACATGCGGTGTCTGATATGATAAATGTGACGCACATGGTTGAATCAAGGGTTTAAAACTGACACCCTACCTTTAGAGTGGAGTGTTTTTGTTTGTCTTAGGGTATTCAGAGTTGAAAGCAGTCTGTAATTTTGCATCATCTCAGCACTGTTCAAGACGGATTATCAATTCCTACGATAGATTATACTCAACTCAACTTTATTTGTTAAGCACTTTAAAACAACCACAGCTGAACAAAGTGCTGTACATAACAAGACAAAACAACAAGATAAAAAACAATCAAAACAATGGATAAAATAAAAGCAGAATTAAAAGTAAAATATAGTTTCAATGTTTTTAAAAACTAATTTAAAAACATAGAAACAAATAACTAAAAACAAACCATAAAACACTAAAACAGGAGCCGAGTCTCATGCAGGGTTAAAAGCCAATGAATAAAAATGGGTTTTAAGACGACTTTTAAAAATGGACAGTGTGGTCTAGACAGACTGTAGAGTCCAAGGATGTCAGCAGACTGAGCAGTCCTGCCTCGGTTCTGCAGATGTGTTTATACGTATTTGCTAATTCATTTGCATGGATTTTGTTACATATATATTTCAATCTGTTCCTGGTCCTGATGATTCGTTAATAGCAGACCCATTTGTTATATCTAATTAGACTTTTATTCAAATTTTATTAAGCAGATACCAGGTTACAGCAGACAACAGAGAGGAGATCCAGAGAAGGAGACTCAGGTTTAAAACCAATACCAACAAGGTTAGTGATCTGTTTTTTACTTTCACTGATTTTTAAATTAATTATTGTTGTGAATTTTAGAAGTTTTATTTAGGCTTTTTAAAAATTCTGGTACAGGACGTTTTTTTACACTTTATCATTATTTTATTTACAGATGGAGAATTACATTAAAAAACTAATTTACAGTTTAGCAAGAAAGTAAAATGACTCGGGATAATGAAAATTATCTTTGTTGATGTCTCTGTTTAAATAAGGTTTTTTTAGTGTCAATGAACAATCAAGTAATAGATATATAGATGCGAAAACTTCAGATTAAACACTGTTGGGATGTTTTCTGAAGAGGTAAGTCATCTCAAGAGATGATTGAGGTTATAGAAGAAGGTTGAGGTCATATTGACATGCAGACTGTGTAAGAAGCATGAGATTACAATAAGCAAAAGAGAAGGAAGAGGGTCAGATTAACCACTAAGGTCACACTGCCATGGTTGATGGGTAAAGACTGAGCAGCATGAGGGCAGCCTGGTGTTTCCAGACCCTTCAGCCAGATCATACTTATTCCTACTGACATGTGGATCTCAAATCTGAACCTTTTCCTAAAGTGCCAGATAAACTGAACCAGAGACGACACAAGAGCACTGCTTCATTTCTTCCGTTTCATTGTCACGCCTGTTTTTCTGTCACAGATATGTCAGATAACTCTTCCTCGTCCAGCGACTCCCTGCTCCATCGGAACCACTCCTCAGTCAGCCTCCCCTTTTCGGTTTGCTTCATCGCCAGACCGAGCTCTTTCATGTACTTCGCCTACTTCATCACACAAATCCTCCTCATCCTCCCGCTCTGCATCCTCATCCTACACCAGGGTTTTCAACGCTGGCAGCAGCAACGCTCAAACGCCGCGGCGGCATCCATGAGCAACTTAGACTGTTTCACCTACCACATAGTCATCATAGAGCTGATAGGAGTCTTGGGACTCAGCCTCTGCTCCACTGCTGTCTTTACACTTCATGTCCGAACATTCTGGGCCGGGTACTGCCTTTTCGCCTTCACTTGGTACGGAGAGCTGTTCATGAATATCCTGACCTGTGTGGAGCGCTTCCTGGCAGTTATTCATCCTGTCACTTATCTGACTCTGAGGAGCGAGAGAGGGATCCGAATCAGAAACGTCAGTATCGGATGTGTTTGGATGTTTTCCCTCGGAGAAGTAGGTCTGCTTACTACAAGCATCTCTGCCCAGATGGATATTGTCGTCTTGACTTCTTGTTTGGTTATCATCTCCTTCTGCAGCCTCTCCGTCCTCAGCGTTCTGATTCGTCCAGGACCGGGGAACCAGGGCGGTGACAGGAAGAGTGTCAGCCAATCAAAGCAGAAGGCCTTCTTCACTATTTCTCTGATTCTGGTGGTGCTGTCGCTGAGGTGTGTTTGGAACCTGACCTGGACGTTCCTGTTTGTATCCAAAGCTAATCAATGCCTGGTAATGGGCTGTGGAGTGTGGCTCAATCTGCCCACCAGTCTTGTGTTACCCGTTTTGTTTCTGCAAAGATCAGGAATATCAGGATTCGGTAAGACCACAAAGTGAGGACAGGGAATGGCGTAGAGAAACAGCACGTCCACAACGTTGCCGGTTAATGCTTATAAATGAAAGTACCAAAACGACTATAGGTATGGGACTAGATAGACCCAGGACCACCACTGATCTGGACCAAGTTGAATATGATACAGTTCTGGATATGTACGCATTTCATTGAAAATAAAAGTTCTCTGATGAGTCTGTTGTCACTTTATTCAAACTGCTTGATTTGAGGCGGAACTTCTAATATCAACTTTTTCATCAACAGTAGTGGATAAAAAAGTGGATAAATTTAATCATGTGAAACTTTGTCCAGCCTGTTTTTTTTTAATTCAGTTCAGTTAAAGGTGGGGTAGGCAGAATCTGAGGAAGTGCCAGTTTTTGGAGAAATCTTAAATGTAAACTCTACCCCTCCCAACCAGTTCTCCCCTCAGCTCCTCCTCTCCCCTCCCTCTCTGCTCCAGCAAGCAGACGCTCCTGCTCGCTCGTATTGTTACCTCCGCAAAGGAGGTTATGTTTTCGGTAGCGTTTGTTTGTTTGTGAGTTTGTTTGTCTGTTAGCAACTTTACGGAGAAAGAAACAGACCGATTGATCTGAAATTTTCATCAGAGGTAGGTCTCAGCCCCAGGAGGATCCCATTACATTTTGGTGGTGATCCGGACTAAATTCTGGATACTGTGATCCAGAAACACACAAAAATAAGGGTGTGGTTGGAATTTTCAATGCTAAACGATAACCAATGGGCGGCAGAGTGATGTAGATTGGTGGCACTGTTGCCTCACAACCAGAAGGACCTGGGTTCGAACCTGGTCAGGGTATTTCTTGTTTAACGGGGGACATGAGCTGTTTGGCGGAGGTCTGCGCTCTCCGAGTGCTTTTCTAGTTCCAGTTGAATTCAGATCTAATGCAGACGTTGGCAGTTGTTGCTAAAGGAAGATTAAGACAATTTTCTGAACTTTCAGGTTGGTTTCTACTGTCCGATATTGTAGCATGCTAACTTTGTTTGGCTCATGATTGAGCAGCGTCTTTGTTTTCAGTCAGAAAGAGCGGACCTCTCAAAAAATCTTAAAAATGTTGACTACACAAACATAACAAAACACAGTGATATCGTTGTATTACCAAATGTCATCAATGACTAATATATCGACTGATATTAAAAACTTTTTTGTTTTAACGCCACAAAATAAGATGCTTCTTTAACAGAATCCTGCCTACCCAACCTTTAAAGTTAAACATTATCCTAATTCATCTTAACGACAGTTTCCACATTGTTCAATATTCTGGGTGACTCAGGTTGACTGAGGTGACTCATGTGTCAAAGTCACTTTGTTTTTTATTCAAATTGAGAGATGGGGTGGTGGCGACATGCAGCTGTGTATTGAGACGATCAATGAACAGAGTGGTTGCACGGCAATAAGGTGATCAGAAACCAAGTTGGAGAAGGTTGGTGCTCTTCTTTATGTTTCTCATTGACAAATGACTGAAATTGACAAGAATTTTCTTCTGGACACTCTCATATCCAACAGGAAAATTGGAGGGAAACTTGACTGATCTTCCACCTGAGGGGCAGTTTTCTCAGCACAGTACTAACCAGGTAGAACAATTCCTATTGAGACATAATATTATATGACTTTAATGATAAACATCTATCCTAAAATGGGATATAGATTTTGAAGGAGTTGGACGTGCAATTAAAGTTTTTGTTTAAAGAAAGTAGAAAATAACTGATATTTGCAGACGTATATCTTTATCATTCTCATCTCAGGTGTCCCTCCAGTTTATTGATAAATGTTTTTATCTCTCACAGATATGTCGGTTAACCACTCGTCCTCAACAAATGGCACCCATCTCAATCCTCTGCCGGTCACCTTTGCCCTCTACTTTTTAACCTGCCTGAGCAGCGAACCGAGTTCTGTAATCATGGTGGTGTTCTACGCAGTTAATGCTCTCATCCTTTTGCCTCAGTGTATCTTCATTGTCTATCTGGGCGTCCAAAGGTGGAAGCAACAGAAATCAAGCCCCACACCTGCAACAATGAGTCACTCAGACAGCTTCACCTATCATATGGCGACCATCGAGCTGATAGGCCTGTTGGGGTGTAGCTTCTCTTGTTTGGGTATTTTATTCAACCTTGTCATGTTTATGCTGCCTGGGTATATTCTTTGGAGCTTTACCTGGTATGCTGAGAATCTCTTTCAAACCCTGACCTGCGCAGAGCACTACCTGGCTGTTATTCATCCCATTATTTATCTGAAACTTAGGAGCAAGAGAGGGATCAAAATCAGAAATATTGGCATTGGGTCTGTTTGGTTAATTTCCTCTGGAGCGGTGAGTCTGACGAACATAAAAAATGCCCCCGACATTGTTGATTTGTGTTTCTTAATTTTTGCTCCGATCATCACCTCCTTTTGCAGTCTGTCGGTTCTCTGTGCTTTGATTCGTCCGGGGCCAGGGGAACAGGGCGGGGACAGGGAAAGGGTTGACCAATCAAAGCGGAAGGCTTTCCACACCACTGTAGCCATACTGGGAGTGCTGCTGTTGAGGTGCTTTTGGAACTTGGGCCTGATAGCCCAACATGGGTCAGGAGACAATGGGTGCATATTGATGGCATGTGGTGCATGGCTAAACATCCCCAGCACTCAAGTATTACCTCTGCTGTTTTTACATCGAGCAGGAAAGTTGGGTTTTTGTTCAAAGTAAGCAAAAGATCTTCATTAAGCTCTGACCTTACTGGTCCTTGCAGCCCTTGCCTCATTAATACTGGGTGCTGGTTAATTACAAGGCCAACCTCTGATGCCATCTTGGATGTTGCACCTCATAATGTCCAAATTCAGAGAAAATCAAAAAATTTCCTGGAAAACTGGGCGAACACAAACACACGCCATGCTGGTGTCCAAAATTATATTGTGCTGGAGGAATCTAATGTCAAAATGCTTTTACATTTTTCAAACATTAAGCAAACTAGTCACTGACAGCAGAGAAATAAATCAGGAATGATTTAAATAAGCCGAGATGGCCTATGTACATGTTTGTCTTGTTTGAAAGTTAGCGTCTCTCTCTGTTTTTTTAGCCTGACGGTGTTCGTACATGAAGGAAATGTTGTGGTGAAGAATCTACATTACAAAGATGTCCCTTACTTTACTTTGCAAACTCAGCAGGTCAAAACTACAGAGGAAACCATCCAAGCAAACCCTCAAATCCTTATAGAAATCCGCATAGATCGTTCCACCACCAACAATCTCGCACTGGCATTGAACCTTGGGACACACATGTCCATTAGCATAAATCACATGTATAGCAGTTTTTGGTTGTTATTATTTATCCTGTCAGACTTGGATTTAACTTTCAACTACTGTTTGACTTTGCTTACCAAATAAAGTTTCTGTAAATTCCGACTTTGTCTGTGTTCATTTATAAACATGCCTGTCCATGTTCTGTGATTTATTGGATTTATGACATGGGCTCATTTGCCAGATATGTTGCTATGGCCATTTTGTTTTTTATTCAAATGTTCTGGGAGAAGGTGGGGTATGTAACATCAAGTGACTACAGACTTTCATTTTAATTTGGATTACGAGGCAAGGCAAGCACAGAAGTAAGAAGATCGCACAACTATTGATGAAGTTGGTGGACTTTAAACTTTTATGACGACAATATACCACCGTTTCATACCACGCCTGACTTGTCTGAAGATGTTTATTGATTTTTATTAATTGTGCTGTTCTGTTGTATGGAAATGTCTGACCGTTCTTTCTTCTTAAATGACTTTCTTTCTCGTCCGAATCTTTCGATCGTCAACGCAGACCTTCCTTTTTTGGTATGCCTCATCTCCAGACCGACCTCCTTCATGTACGCTGGGTACTTCATCACAAACATCCTCCTCTTCTCCCCTCTCTACATCTTTATCATTTATTTGGGTCTCAAAAATTTGCAGAGACGGCGCTCCAGCCCCAAAGCATCGATAATGAGTCACTCAGACAGCTTCACCTACCACATGGTCACCATGGGGCTGATCGGTCTCTTGGGGTTCATCCTTTGCTGTTGCGGTGTTTTTGGGGCTCCTGTGGGGACATATTGGGTGGGATACCTTCTTTGGTCTATCCCTTGGTATGGAGATAAATTCTTTCACATTTTGACCTGTGTGGAGCGCTACTTGGCTGTGGTTCACCCAGTCTTTTATAGAGTCCTGAGAAGCAAGAGAGGAGTAAGAATCAGGAATATCTGTGAAGGACACGTTTGGCTGCTCTCCTGTGGAATAACTGGTCTGGAAGCTCTACCAGGCATCCCCCGTATAGTGGAAATCTTAATCACTTTGTTTACTTTGTCTGTCATTTCCTTCTGCAGCCTCTCTGTTCTTTGTGTTCTGGTCCGCCCTGGACCAGGGAAGCAGGACAGGGAAAGCCACAGGGTTCACCAATCAAAACAGAGGGCCTTTTGTACCATCATGATTATACTTGCAGTGCTGTTCCTCAGGTCTGTTTGGAGTATAATTTGGGGATCTCTTCTTGTTTCAAAAACCAATAAGTGTTTGTTAATTGCATCTGGAGCCTGGTTCAATCTCCCTTGCAGTCTGGTGTTACCACTGCTGTATCTGTACAGAGCAGGGATATTTAGATACTGTAGATTTGCAAAATAAAGGTTCAATGAGAAAAAAAAAAACAAAGCAAAAAACAAAACAAAAAAAAAACACCTTTTTAGCAGTTAATAATTGATTTTACAAGACAGATAAAGGTGTCAAATGTGTAGTTTCCCTGATTGTAAGGAAGGATGCAGGGTTTGATGAGGGGTGGAAACCTGAAGTCCCAACCCTGACTCTGAGGATGAGGTGTGGAGGTGACTGGGATAGAGGAAGTCACAACAATCAATGTTGAAACAGCAAACTGAAGAAAAACGATGAACAGATTTTCAGTTTGGCAGCTGCGGGGCGATTGGTTGATAGACATAGCTAAAAGTTGTTTTGGAAGCTGAACCTCACCAAACTTGCTGTTTTCCTGCTTCAGTGAGATCTGTATGGCTTTAAAAGATGACTGTTTAGGGAGTACTGTTGGCACGTCACTTTTTTGTATTCAAATAAATAAGGAGGGGCTACGACATTGACAAGATCGGGCTATCTAGAAAGGACAGACGGGATCAGCAGAGACAGACGGAAGAAGATCCTAAAAGACTTGAAAAGGTTGGTGAAGCTTTTCAAATGGACAGTAAATCGAGTTCATACAACTGTTCTAAAAGTTCTATAGATAGGTGATGGATAGATCAAAGTTTCTTGGTATTCAGTCGTCGTTTTTTTTTGTTGTAATATGCACTCAAAGGTGCTGTGAAATGCATTTGGCCCTCGCCAAATCACAATAAAAGACACCTGTTGCTGTTATTGTGTTTTTACAGATATGTCGGGTAACTCCTCATCCTTCTCCAACGACTCCTATCTTCATCCAAATGTTTCCATCATCAACATCAACCTTCCCTTTCCCATCTGCTTTTTCAAGGGACTGAGCTCTTTGATTTACGCTGCATTCTACATCATAAATATCCTCCTCTTCCTCCCCCTCTGCATCTCAATCCTCTATGCGGGTCTCAAACAATGGCGGAGAAAGCGCTCCAGCTCAGGAACGTCAACAATAAGTCACAATGACAGCATAGTCTTGAATTTGGCCATTTTTCACCTAGTTGGCACTCTTGGGTTCGTATTCTGCTGCTGTGGTGTTTTTGGGGCTAATGTGAGTACGTACTGGGTGGGGTACTGTCTTTGGACATTCACCTGGTATGGGGAGATATACATGCACAACCTGGCCTGTGTAGACCGCTACCTGGCTGTCATTCACCCCATCATCTACAGGAGCCTGAGGAGCACCAGAGGGATCAGAATCAGAAATGTCAGCATTGGCTCTGCTTGGCTGTTTTCCTGCACAATGACAAGTCTGCTGATTGTTGAAAATGACACTTCAACGGTTGACATCTCCTTCTTATCCTACTCAGTGTTTGCCATCTCCTTTTGTAGCCTTTCTGTCCTTTGTGCTCTGATCCATCCAGGGCCAGGGCAGTCGGGCGGGAACAGAGGGAGGGTTGATCAATCCAAAAAGAAGGCTTTCCACACCATCATAGCTTTATTGGCGGTGCTGTTACTCAGATTTTTTTGGAATTTGGTGTGGTACGTTGCTGTCCTGTCGGATGATCGATGCATAGTGTTGGCATCAGGAGTGTGGTTCAGTCTCCCCAGCAATCTCATGTTACCGTTGCTGTTTCTTCAAAAAGTAGGAATGTTTGCCATCAGAAAGAACATCAAATGATGACATTACATTCACTTGAATAGTACGTATCATGCATAATAGTAAGAGTAATAAGTTCGCTTTAGTGGGATCAGTGTGTATGAAATGATAGCAACATTGAAAAAACTGTGAAACTGTATTTCAATTTGAATATGCCACAAATAAAAATACTCAAGTGTGTAAACTCAAGGATTGTTGAAGCTTTTTTAAATGACCCAAGAAGAAATGTTGTCTCAAGTCTTTTCAGCACTATTCAAATTAAGACAGCCTGACAAACCAATCAAAGAGACAGCAGGTCAAAGCATATTTACCTGCAGGGTACTTCCCGATGTAGGTTCAAATCTGATTAAAATCCAACATTCAGCCCTAATGGACTAAACTAACATGCACACAGGTGTCCTGACCTGACCTGTTTGGATAAGCGCCTGATTTATGTCATACTCGTCTACGATATACAAATACGCTCATGCAAATTGTACGCTTTCTATTTGTCAATTAATACATCACATTTACCCTGCTTGTCACTACAGGGTACAGGGTGACTGGAGCTGACCCCAGTTAATACTGGACTCTTCTTCTACTGAGCCACACTGTTGTATTACCTCTGGAAAGTGGTTTGGCATTCTCTTGCATAAGTATGCAAAGTTTACCTTTAAAAAGTTAACACCTGGAAGTTCAAGCTAGCCATGCCATGCTAACTCATACGTACCATTACTATTAGAGATGCTGACAAGGATGAAGTTTCACAGATTCCCCCGAAAAATTTCCATTGGATCTGTTGTGGTCTGTTTTAGGACAGTATTTGACTCATCTGTCAGTAATACTTGGAGTGCTGTCGTTGAGATTTGCGTAGAGTATGCCTCGAATGAATATTCCATACTATCATTAAATTCATTACTTGTACACCTTTTTAGGATGTTTTTCTCCTAAACAATCTTATTACGACAACAATGACTCATACATAGACCATAACCTTTGGGAGTCATTGCTGGTTCTTGAACTGTAATTGGTAATTCATCATTTGGTGGTTTGTTTTGTTAGTCCGGTCGCTCCTTTGCTTTTCTATTCAAATTTTTAGAGAATGGTGGGCCGGAGTTGGGTTTGGAGGGGGGAGAAAATATGATATATACATTTGGAGCAAAGACTCAGTGACAGCAGTCCACAATGAGGAGACGTGGAAAGCAGGAGACATGATATAACTGCTTATCAGGTTGGTTTACTTTTTTAGTGTTCTCATTTTTCAGTCTTTAGATTTAACCTACGGTATTTTACGGTTTGTGGACACTTTCTGAAGACTTCACAAAGCAGTAAAGCTTTAAATCAGATGACATAACATGATATTCATGACATGAAAACACTGATAAACACCTTTGGTATCATTTTACAAGTGTCCATTTGAGAAAAATGATTAAAAAAAAACACAAAATTCAACTTTGTCTTGCTTAAAGTCGAATTTGTCACCAACTCTAAAAGTGTGGTGGATGGTATTAGAAGTGGTTAAAGTTCTTTTTAAATATTTTCTCTCTTTGTCTAACAGAACTGAGGAAGAGAAATAAGTAAAATGTCACTTAACTCCTCCATCTACGATGACTCCCTGCTCCATCTTAACCTTTCCTCCAGCAGCGTCTCCATCCCTTTTGACATTTGCTTCATCGCCCGACCCAGCGCCTTCATCTTCGCCACATTTTACATAGCAAACATCATCACCCTAGCCCCTCTCTGTGGTCTTATTATCTACATTGGTCTGAAACGGCAACGGCAGCAGCGTTCTTCACCCACAGCTTCACTGATGAGTCACTCAGACAGCTTCACCTACCACATGGTCACCATGGAGCTGATCGCAATCCTGGGGTTCATACTCTGCGTTTTAGGGGTCTTTACGGTTCACATCAACACATACTTCGTCGGTTTTTGTCTTTGGGGTTTCACTTGGTATGGTGAGACATTCTTTCACATCCTGACTTGCGTCGAGCGCTACCTTGCGGTGGTTCATCCTATTACTTACCGGGGCCTGAGAGGCAAAAGGGGGATCAGGATCAGGAATATCTGCATTGGGGTTGTTTGGCTCCTTTGCTCAGGAGCAACAAGTCTGATGATTTCAAAAGATGCCTCTACTCAGTTTGGTCTTGTCATGCTGTGGTTCCCTTTAACAATCATCCCTCTCTGCAGTGTCCCCGCTCTCTGTGTTCTGGTTCGTCCAGGACCGGGGGAGCACCTGAGGGAAAGAAACAGGGTTGACCAAATAAAGCTTTGGGCGTTTTACACCATTGTGACCATACTGGGAGTCGTGTTGTTGAGATTTGTTTGGAACATGACTTGGAATGCTGTGGTTTTGTCAACTTCGAATCAGTGTGTGCTTTTAGCATCTGGGGTCTGGTTTAATCTGCCCTGCAGCTTGGTGCTGCCGCTGCAGTTTCTGCATAGAGCAGGAAAAACCATGTCTTTCACAGGGCCCAAATGAGGACAAGGATGGAGTAATACACATTCATGCAATAAAATTACTTTATATTGTAGCTTCAAACTGTTACTGTGACTAAAGAAGTGTGAAATGTGAAATGTGATTAGTTTCATTCCAATAAAAAGATGTTTGGCACTCTTTCTGCGTCATTGTTTGATCATTGATGAGCTCCTGAATTTCAGTTTTGGGGCTTTCAAAATGGTGACAAATAAAAGGACTTAAGGTTCTCCAGATGGTGCCCATGAGATCCTGAACTGAATCAATCCTCGTCAGTCACATTTCTAATAAAACAGGTGCTCATTCAAATGATTTAGGAACACCTGTGTACGCAGTGCTGTCATTCAAACATAAGTCACATTAGGCAAACCTTTTGAGTATTTCCCTTCATGGGCAAACAGTCGTCACACCTACAGAACTAATTCTGGTAGAAGAATCCAGCATCACATTTTGAACTTTGATCTTCAATCCTTATCAAAGTTCAAGTTTAGAGCTAGGTTTAGGGTTAGGTGATCCAAATACAGATTCAAGTTAAACCTAAGTAATATTACATCATTTATGGCGCATCACCAAAGATTGTGATAAGAGGATCGTCACACGGTTTGACGAAGCCCTCCCACAAAAAACACTTCCACTATGAGGGTATTGTATTTGATGTGCTGTTCACAAAACAGGCTCTGGCCACAGCTAGCTGTATAAATGCCATGTCACACTGAGGTGAAAAGTTTTCAAAAATCACATTGGATTGGAGTTCAGAGGTCAGGTTTCTGTAGTTTCTCCATGTAGTCCAAGGTGAGCAGTTTTCCTCATTGATCTACCTGTCCTAGATCCATTTATCTCACCTTGCCACAGTTGAGAATTAACTTTCTAGAGCCTAAATGTGCCTATAATTCAGTCAGGCAGCATGCAAAGTAGTAACAAATAATTCATCACACACCCACACAGTTTAAAGCAAAGGGAAAGGGTAGCAGTCCACAGCACAAACTGACCAAGGACAAAGGATGAGGGTGATCATCTCACCTGGTGATCAACCAGGTAAGTCTTTGAGGTTCTTTGGTGTAAAACACATGAAATCTGCTATTGGGGAACTCTTGTTTAACTCTTTTAGCTTCATCAGTAGAAGGGTCGTGTCATGCCGTATCTTGTAGCTTTTGGATTCTCTTCGATACTGAGATTTACTTTTGTCTCCATCTTTTCTTCTAGCCATGTCATCGAACTCTTCCTTCTCTTCCAATGACACCCTCCTTCACAAGAACTTCTCGAACACAATCGACGAATTCTTTTACATGATGTTAGGGTCCAAACAAATCTCAACTATCTTCACAGTCTACAGCATCACAAGCATCATACTCCTAGTCCCTCTCTCCATTCTGATCCTCCACCTGGGTCTCCAAAAATGGCGGGCTTCCACCACAACAGCAGCAATGATGAGTCACTCAGATGTCTTCACTTACCATCAGGTTGCCATGGGGCTGGTTGGAGCAGTAGGATTTATCCTCTGCTGCTGTGGAATCTATAGACGCAGTTTATACATGTCTAGGCTGGGGCTTTGCATTACTACCTTCCCATGGTATGGAGAGACTTTTTTACACACCCTGACTTGTGTAGAGCGCTACCTGGCAGGTCTTCATCCCATTACCTATCGAAGCCTGAGAAGCAGGAAAGGGATCAGACTCAGAAACATCTGCACTGGATGTGTTTGGCTGCTTTCCACTGTAGGATCAATTCTGATGATAACGGATAAAATCTCAATAGTATTTGGCATCTCATTCCTGATTTTCGCTCTGGTTTTTGTCACGTTCTGCAGCTTCTCTGTTCTCTTCCTTCTGATCCGTCCAAGACCAGGGGAAAGCGGCGGGAAGAGGGGAATGGTTGACCAATCAAAACAGAGGGCTCTCCAAATCATTGCATTGATTCTAGGTGTGCTGTTGCTAAGGTTCAGTTGGAATCTCATTTGGTTTGTTTGTTTGGCTTTTAAGATAACCATGGGTTTAGAATTGACCTTAGGAATCTGGTTTAATCTCCCATGCAGTCTGACGTTACCCCTTCTGTTTTTACACAAAGAAGGAATGTTAGCATGTTTC
Organism: Xyrichtys novacula; assembly: GCA_962446985.1. Lineage (NCBI taxonomy): Eukaryota > Metazoa > Chordata > Actinopteri > Labriformes > Labridae > Xyrichtys > Xyrichtys novacula. Next base: position 1,725,024 of record OY660886.1, read on the forward strand.
AGAAAAAAAGCGAATCCAGATCATGATAAAGCATGATTTGAGTTGAATCGAATCTCATCTTAACCCTTTTTCTATTGGCTCACTCTATCATTAAGCCTGTACTAATTTTCTCTTTGATTTCGCAAAGTAGTTTCCAGTGGCTATTTGGAATACACTCCTTAGTTATCTGCATGAATTCATTATTAAACAGTTGCCTCTGAGTGCCAAACAGTGAACCCAAAGATGTCCTTTGAGCCAGAGTCTGCCCCAGACCTCCAGATGGATGTAAACCAGTCTGTGTGCTTTCAGAAAGCCTCACTTAAGTATGCAAAACCCTTGAAGCTCCAATAAGCCTCACATGTTCATGATTCAACAATCACTATTTGGATTCATCCATTGTCATCTGTCATTTTAATCCTGTCCTCAGTTATGTTGTGACTTTACTTATCTTGTAATAAAATCATTTATTTTCAAGCTCTTGTCTGCTGGTGCTCCTTTCCAGAAACGAGAACTCTAGATGAAGATATGAGATCTTTTTAGCTGTTAAGCAGTTAAGTTACAGAAATGAACAGTTGCCGACGAGATGTTTTTTTGATACTCAATACCTGAATGAGGACAGACAAGTGTGGTGAGATATCTATACTCTGCCTGTCAATCCTTCTGGCCATTAGGAATGATTTGAATGAGCTGTAACCTTTACCTGTTGCTCATTCAAATGAGTCACTGAGTCGTGAACACCTGTTAGGCTCTCTGTGTCCTTTGTTATATTTACACGAAGAAAACCCATCGATCATTTCTTTTTAATGGTGCCTGGGATGAAAACTGCTAACAATCAGATCAGATCAAACAACATGTTTTATTGCAGGAACAACAGATCACATTTTAGAATAAACATTTATGGTTAAAACATTTTCAAATTAGCTGTTAAGTGTCCAAAAAATGCTTTTATCAAAGTCGTGCACAAACCGTCCACCGCTTTAGCTCACTACAAACACCATCACAGAAAAAAACAAATTAGTGGAAATGTATCAGCTTTGTACTGAAGCAGTGCTGCTCTTTTGCCATGGTAGTTTCCCTGCTCTTTGTAAAAACAGCAGAGGTAAAACAAGAGAGCTCGGGAGATTAAACCAGAATAAGCTTTTGAGCACCACACATCCATCTCCACCCATCCGAACACTACTCCAGTATAGTGCCAGACTAACTAGAAACCCAGTGAACTTAAACAGAAGCCCTCCCATAATGGCTGTAATGGTGAGAAATGCTCTCCGCTTTGACTGGTTTACCCTCACTCTGTCTCCACCTCCGTCTCCAGGTGAGGGATGTCTAAGAGCTTTGAGGACGGAGAGGCTGCTAAAACAGCTAACTAGTAGAGAATAGGAGAGAAAGAACAACCAAGGTTTCATGGCAAAATTGGGTAAGTAAGCGTAACCCATATAAACCCATCCAAAACTCATCAGCCAGACCAAAAAGATCAAGACGTTTCTGATCCTGACACCAGCTGTCTGCCTCAGGCCCAGGTAGGTGACAGGGTGAACAACAGCCAGGTAGCGCTCAATGCAAGCTAAAGAGTGAAAATTTGTCTGTCCAGGCAAGACGAAAGAAAACAGTAAATACCCAGACAACATTATGTACTCTTTTTTCATTGACTCAGCGATGCAGTACAGGCTGCTTCCCAGCAGGCTGAAAACCTCCATGAACACCATATGGTAGGTGAAGATGTCGGTGTGGCTGGTAGCTTTGACCGCAGAAGACGATCGCCGCTGCCTCCATCTCTGGAGTCCCACATGGAGAACACATGTAGACAGAGGGAGGAGGAGGAGGAAGTTAAAGACAGTATAGATGTAGAAGATGAGGGTCCCATCTGAGTTGAAGCAGATCACAAAACTGAGGACCGACTGATGGGAGTCGTTTAAAAAGTTGACCGAAGAGTTGACTGGCATGTTTCAACAATGGACCTTGAGGGAACATTAGAAAGTAGAGGAAAATGAGAAAGGGATAAGCCATTTTCATGGTCCACGTTCAACTTAAATAAACCAAGTCCTCGACTGTGACATCTAAGCATGGAGCAAAAACTGAGCAGGGTGTTCGAACCACCCATCATTAAGAATTCATCACAGAAATAACACACCGGTAACCTCAGTGACCTCTCGCTCATGATGCAGCTGGACGATAATCTATTAATAACAGCTGATATTAAACCCAATTGTTAAGAAATATTGTGTCCTAAATGTGTTTTCTGTCAGGTAGCACCATCTTCAGGACCTCCTATCTACCTTTTTAATCTGACCTCTGGTTGTTCATAATTTCTTGATACATCAGCTGTACCAAATTCTACATAGACACAAGGATTTGTTTGAGGAGGTCACAAACAACAAAAAAGTTAAAATCCAAAAATAACTTATTTAAACTTCACATGGCTGATCTGAATCACTTGAACTCATGAGCACACAGGTGAAAATCAGTGTTTTTAAAGAGTAGCACAATTGGTTCAGTATATAAAACAAGACCAACCTTGGCTGCTCGAGGTTTTCTTCACTTCAGGTTTTCTTTTCACAGCTGGGCTGCTGTACATTAGAGGTCTTCATGTATGGAGCACAGGGTGGGTGTGTCGACCATACAGTAAAAGTCATAACTCCAACAATAATCCACTTCTTTAGAGACCTCATGCTCTAGGTAAATTTTCTTTCCATTTGTTTTTCTTAGTGGGTTCACAGTACAGGAGGAAGGTGGTGAGAGCAAAACAACAATGTGGTTTATGTGTACGTACATGTGTAAACAGGGATCACTGTCAAGTTTAGTCGAGTGACGACTTTCAAGACAAAAATAATCACAACATCAAATGATTTAAGTTACCCCTGTCGGCGAATCAGATTTGCTCAAATAAATCTGGAGGTAAATACTGACACCTAGTGGCCGTCACATTGACAGTGAACAAACAAATGATTCTAAATCTCTTTAACATATATAACAACAACAACAAAAAGCAGACGTTTTTCATGTGATCTTGCACCTGCATGTCGACATTTGAATACCTAAAATCAACCGGCCACTCAGACCAAATCACAATACAGACTCAATTTGAATACACAACTCCCTGCTTACATAAAGTCATTTGAATTTTCTGTAGCGTTGGTCTAAATAGAGGAGTAAAAAAAAAAAATGGCATTTGCATTTTATGAAATACAAAACTGACCCTTCAGCTTGGGGACTCAATGATTATTGGTCCGATCATATGGCTTACAAAAAAAGTCGTAAAAATCTTTTTAGAGTACTTGTGGCTGCATAATGTACTCAACTGATTCTGAGGTGCTTTGGAGATCAATGATGGTGTTTGCTATTTTGATAATGCTGGCTCCAGATTTAGAATCCGTAATCAGACGTTTTCATACGGGCTCTTCCAGGGTTTCCTTGGCTTTAGGAACAAGAGTCAATCCTTTAGCACTGCAGATTAAAAGCTTTTAAATCATATTAAACTTGCGAATGCTGAATGATCTGTCCACATCAGCAGGTGTTTATTCAGAATTCCCAATGACAAGATAACTCATGCTTTGGTCTGCCTGAGAATGGAGTGTGATAATATTTGCCTGTATAAATGAACCTGAAAATATCACAAGTCTGAAATGGTTTTGCAACATGCAAAATCCCCACAGTTCTGATTCAAAGCACCTGCTTCATGGTCCATATACTTGGATTTTACCATGCTGTATATTAGGGTGAGTTATCCATTTAGAGGTGTCTCTGACTTTGAACAGCACAGCCTGAGGGACATCAGATGTAAAACTACTTCTGAAAGGTGAGCGACTCTTTTTTTAACTAAAGATTGATTTAATCAATAATTACTTTTCTAATCATTATCTGAGCCAAATGCTGCATTTTTTTTTCTTCATTTTAATTTAAAATAAGCAAAGTTTAAAGCAGCCTCTGTGAAAGCTCACTCTAAGGGTTCTTCCACTGATAGTTTTTTCATATTTCATTCAGAGGCCTTCAACATGCCGGACAACTCCTCCTCTTTCTCCACCAATATCGTCCTCTATCTTGTCAATGGTTTTGTTTACAACTGCTTCGACTCCAGAGTTGGCAATATCATCTTTGCTGCCTTCACTATCACCAGCTTCCTCCTCATCTTCCCTCTCTCCGTCATCACTCTGTATCTGGGTCATCAGCTATGGCGGAGGAAACCCTCCACCTTGACCAGTCACTCTGACTTCTTCACCTACCACATGGTCGTGATGGAGATGATCTACCTCTCAGCTGCGGTCACTTACTGCATCGGTGTCTACACTGGTGACACACCGGTGATGGTGGCGGCTTGCTACGTGTTCTACATCAGCTCATGTGGACAGATGTCCTTTCACACCCTTACCTGCGTGGAGCGTTACCTGGCTGTTGTTTTTCCTATCACCTACATGCACGTCAGTAAAGGAAGTGGGGTCCGAGTTAGAAATATGACCATTCTGTGTGTTTGGTTTTTCTTTTTTGCAAAGATGATTGTAATAGTTTTTGAAGGACTTGATGTTGTTGTCATGGTGTATATTGTGCAACAGGCCTTATCCTTAGCTATCATGTCTTTTTGCAGCTTAGCCGTACTCAGGGCGTTAAAGCGCACAGGGCCAGGGGAGAGGGTAGGGGACCGACAGAGGGTTGACCTATCAAAGCGAAGGGCATTCAACACAATCATGGCCATACTGGGAACTTTGCTTCTGAAATTTGGGAGTGCTCTGTTTTGCATCCCAGTACATAGCTCACCATTTATCGGGAAAAATGAACAGTGTGCGTTTCTGGAGTCAAGTTACTGGTTTCGTCTGCCCAGCAGTGTGGTGTTACCTCTGCTCTTTCTGCACAGAGTCAGAAAGTTACCATGTTGTGGGAACAATGTTGAGTCTGAACGAAGAGCATCATGCTGTGGTTCAAGAATATGCTAACAGACAGATCACATCAGAAGATCGAGACATGACAACATTTGGTGAAAGCTAAGTTTTCTGTTCTTATATGAAAATGCAAATAGTGGATGACGGTGCCTTGACATAGACCTGGGGTGAGGGTTGTATTCTGGTCTTATCCACCCTAATACAAGGAAGACCAACACTCTAGTGTTCAGTGGGGTTTCTTAAAGGCCTCTAAAGATCTGCAATATACAAATCTACCACAACCGTGACATCCTACAAATCTGTCAACTGTAAAATAAAGAAATCCTGATAAATGTCTACATCTTCATCTCAATTTGTTGTTATTCAGGGGTTATTTACCCCTTTACTGATTTCAAGGATATTTCTTAATGGCAGCACCTGAAAGTAGACCTGGGACCACAGAAATTATGATCAATCTATACATAGAAATAATAAAAACGACATGATTTTTAACTGACAAATTCTCAGACCTCATACCAACTCTACTGCTCCACCGCTCCCCTGATGATACTCAGGATCTGACCATGCAATCGGATCTTTCCATGGAAACGAAATCCAGACGGGACATTTGCCTACCGAGATTTTGAGTAGAAAGTATCACTTAAACAGATACCTGCTGTAGGTTTGAGATATGCAAAAAAAATATCCCGCAGACCGTCTGCAGCCCATCTTCATACACGCAAATTGATACCAATCACACGCACATAGATGAGAATATATAGAGAGAGGAGATGCTCTGTCCAGAAGTCCTGTTTAAGTCGACGAAGAGGGATGTCCAGGACCGGGGACTTTTGGAGAAGTGAGTTTGAGTTTTTCGTATTCTTTTCTTTTTGTGAAATGAACATATCTGGGTCGTTGAATCATTTTGAGTTGTCTTTTCTTCACTTTTTCTCATTTAATTTTCCAAGTTGAACGTTGTTGTAGGGTTGACAGAACTTTTTAAAACAAGTAGCAAGAGGAACATCATCAAAAATCTGCATCTAACATCTTATTTTGTTTGTCTCCCTCCCCTGTTGTTGATCTGCTTACCATGTCTGCATAATAGTTATGCTCTTCAATTCTTCATCCAATGGCTCCGTCCTTCCTCCTCATCTAGCTTCCTTGAATTCCTCCCTTCCTCCTCTCTCAGTCACATGCTTTGACCACAGAACCAGCATATTCAGCTTCACCGCCTTCTCCATCACCAGCATCCTCCTCCTGTTCCCTCTCTGCATGCTCATCATCTGCCTCGGTCTCCAGCAATGGAGGAAACGGCGCTCGGCCTCCGCTGCGGAAACAAGTCACTCCGATATCTTCACCTACCACATGGTTGCCATGGAGATGATTGGCATCCTTGGATGTGGGCTCTACTGCTGTGGCGTCTGCCTTCTAGAGCCGTGGTTGGTTTTGTTTGGCGTGTACTTCTTCACAGCCACCTCAAATGGACAGATTTTTTTTCATATCCTCACCTGTGCCGAGCGCCATCTGGCAGTTGTTCACCCAATCCTGTACCGTGGCCTAAAACAAAGGGGCGGAGTCAGGATCAGAAACATCACAATCGGGTGCGTTTGGTTGCTCTTTCTTGGACTGTTTGGTCTCATCAGACTGGCTGCCAATTCCAGCACTTTGCCGTTTTTGTTTCTAATGCTTCTCGCAATAACCGCAGTCTCCTTCTGCAGCCTCTCGGTTCTCCACACTCTGAAGCGCCCAGGGCCAGGGGACGGGGGTGGGAACAGGGCGAGGGCAGACAAAACAAAGATGAAAGCTTTTCAGACCATCACAATCATACTGGGGGCTCTGCTGCTACGATTTGGCGGGCATTTGCTTGTACTTGTAATTTACATCTTCTCAGATTTGAGTGAGACTGTTAGGTGTGGACTGCTAGTGTCTGGAGTCTGGTTTAACCTCCCGAGCAGCATGGTGTTACCTATTCTGTTTCTGCACAGGGCTGGGAAACTGTTGTGCTGCAGGAATAACAAGGAATAAGACACAGCATCTACAGTTTCATTTCACTGAATTATTACACGTTTAATGTCTGACAGTTATGTTCACTCACTTGGTTTTAAAATAGGGCTGCACGATTTATCAATTGAGCATCGTTATCGCGATGTACGTGTGCGCGATAGTCACATTGCAGAGTCTGCGATGTAGGAGGCAATGAACTCATCTAATTTCAAGGATAGCTAACTGAGATACACTGCATGTGACTCTCCATGTGCTGTGCAGCGATCCACCAATCACATTCATTCTTTACTCAGTTACCAATTAGACTACCCTGCCAGCCGTCAATCAAAATCAGAGAGGAGGAAACCGTGCCCCTGCACATGGAGTGAGTCGCTGGTGCTGCTGGTGTTGTGCCGAGAAACGGATGCCCACTGAGAATTACTTTCGGAGCATTTTTATGGGCTTTAGATTGTACATTTCCGTGGACCACTCTCCTGTAAGCAGTGTGCGTTCCGCGAGGTGCATGCAATTCTCGGTGGGCATGCGTTTCTGGACACAACACCAGTAACAACAGGTCACGAACAAGACAAAAAGGAAAGAAACGTCAGGTATCTGGAATTATTCCGATTACAAGACGAATGACGTTGACCAAACAAACACGGGTTCTGTGTTGGCAGTGCCTTTCATCTGTTGCCAAAACAAGAGACAATGAGTCTCAGCACAATAAAAGCTAAAAATATCTCCAAGACAGACAGAAGCCATTCGAACATTCACAAAAAGAGGTAAGATCAGTGCAGGTTAATTATCCACAAGATTTCAGCAGTGTTGCGTAGCATAAAGTGCTGTTCAGGGCATCTACTGAAAATTCCTATTTTTTAATATTGCAATATATATTGCAGGGTTGAAAAAATTGCAATGTCCAAATCTCTCTTTTCTTTTTTTGTTTTGGACTTATGATTGGTGATGGATCTCAGTGTACAGCATATTTACATTTATTGTCGTCTATATTTTGTTAAGTTTTACTCAGCTTGATTTCAAATTAAATATATATATATCTTGGGAGGTTAAAATGATCCTGATGAAATGGATTCATGAACATATCACATGTTTCCATGGTAGCATGCGCACTTGAAGTTAGTTAAAACAATTCTCGATTCCAGTGGTGTCAGGGGAGTAAATGATGGAGACGGGATGCAAACTAAAGCAGGAAAAATACATAATGGTGCGAGGTCTATGAGCAGGAGGGACAGCATGCAAAAACAAACAATTTAGGAGATCCGTGGACATAAACGACACAGGACACAAAAGATCAGCTCAGTTAGTCCCTCTACGAAGCAGGTGAGTGCACGCAACAATATCATGATTGAGGTTTTTAGTTACTAGAACAATATATTGACACTAGAAAAAGACTATTATTGTGAAAATTACTGGCTGCAGACTCCTGATGTGTTTTTATCTGTAGTGGTTTATCTGTACAGAATAAATGTTGTTTTTTATGAAATGGTCACTCAACTTGATGTGGTTTGACATAAAACACAGACAGCTGCTTCCTAACATAGAGTAATTCCTGTAAAATTATGTTTTTCTTCATGTTTAATTTTATCAGCCTTGTAGCATCACCTCAAAACATAACCTTATATATTCTAGTCAACAATTCAAGACTTTAAAGAAAATCACTGTTTCATTTTGTCCTTTATTCTCTTTTTCACACCGACTTCCTGCCCAGTTATGTCACCAAACTCCTCATCCTTCCTCAATGCCTCCCTGCCCTCTACCTCCATCTCTTCTAACATGCCGTTATCACCTATTGTCTGCTTTGCCACCACACCTGGCCTCATCAGCATCTCCGCCTTCACCTTCTCCAGCATCCTCTTCCTCCTCCCTCTCTACGTACTTGTTCTCTACCTTGGTTTCCAGCGGTTGCGACAGCAGGGCGTCAAAATGACCACCAGCCACTCTGATCACTTTACGTACCAGATGGTCATCATCGAACTACTTAACACCTTTGGTTCCATCTCCACCTGTTGCGCAATCTACAGTAATGTAGTGGAAATGCTGTTTCTTGGTGTCTACCTGTTTAACATTAATAATATTGGACAGATCTCATTTCACACACTAACCTGCGTGGAACGCTACCTGGCTGTTGTTCACCCTGTAACGTATCTAAGCTTAAAGACAGCGAAGGGACCCATAATCAGAAATATCGCCATTTGCTGTGTCTGGCTGGTGGCCTTTGTATGGACCGGTCTCATGACTGTGCCCAATAAAGTTTTTATTCTTATTATCACTTTATTAATCATTGGTATCCCCTTAGTTGTGGTTTCTTTCTGCAGCCTTTCAGTTCTCTATGTTCTTATTCGTCCAGGGCCAGGCCAAGGGGGTAAAGGACAGACGAACCAATCAAAGCTGAAGGCTTTTTACACCCTCTTGGCCATACTAGGAGTACTGATGCTCAAGCTTGGGGAGAATTTCTTTGTCGCTGCACTAAGTGCCACACCACTGCTCAGTGATTCTGAGATGAAGTGTTTTGTGTGGACTTTAACTTACTGGTTCTCTATGCCGAGCAGTCTGGTCTTACCTCTGCTCTTTCTGCAGAGAGCAGGAAAACTTTGGTGCTGTAAAACCAGGGCTGAATCCTGAGAGAAAGAGTCCACATGGACAGGCTTTCTCAGCGAAGTACAAGAGCAGGTCTTGCAGTGAGTGTAGGTCTAATCCCTTTTTACACTGGCACAGGTAGCCTATGGCAAAGGCCTGAATGCACACAGGTTCATGTGATACGATGCATCCAAAATGGAATAAAATTTAATGCAGCTGAAATATATCCAAAAATGTGGACAAATGTGGAGCAGATTAGATGCAGAGAGAAATTATTGTAATACGCTTATTTTTAGTGAAGACAGATGTTCTTACAGCTGCTTATTTTTAACTGGAGAACCACATAGAGGTTTGAAGGGTGCAGCCAATCCTCAATCTGATATAAAACTGAGTACAAAACATACATATTTCATTTAGGGGTTCTTTTGCTTTTTTAATATAAACCAATAATTCAGTTTTCAATTTTGGATTGAAATAACTTTATTTTACTCAAGAATTTCAGTAACGACGAGGCAAGTCTTCAAGTTTCTAATATAACTTAAATGTGTTTTTTTTTCCTAATAGTTTAATATGTTTTTATATTATTTGAGTGTGCTGAACTGTAGACACCTTTTATGAGGAGTCTGAAAATTATTTGATGTTTTATTTTGTTTTAATATTTCTACACATCTTTCTGCTGTCTGTTTTTTCTGTTTGGACTGGACACTTTTTTTTCGGACAGTTATTTGTGTGACATCAAGAATTTGAAGTGGCTATGCTAAAAATAAATAAAGATAAAACTGCTTAATCTTAGCGTCATATTTTTTTATTCTTTACAGATATCCCCATCCGTCATCTTTCTGTCATATTTAGTTTTGAAGATAACTTTTTTTTAGGGTTTAAGGGCAGCTTCTCAGCTATCTGTAAATGACTTATTGGCAGTAAAGCAGCTTTGCACAGTCACTGGGGGGTACATATAGAAGAATAAAGAGTAAATTTTACCAGCATCATACAGAAAAGCTTATTTGTTGAAATATAATCAATGCAAACCTATTACAAATTCACAAGGGAGCAATCGTGTGACCCAAAGTCCATCAAAGGGAAATATCTTACATAATCCAGGTATGGAAATTACTAAGGACTCAATGACTCTGATTGATTTGAATAAGCACCAGCTTTAGGTTACAGCTCATTTGAATCAACTTAATGGGACAAATGTAGTGCTGAAGATCGAGTTCGGTCATTTTTCAGTAACACCCTTGGTTAACAAATATCTATCATTCAGAGCACTCACCATTATATTGAAATAAAGTCTGTACATGCGGCATGTAGTTCATTCACTTTTTAGGCTACTTTTATGTTGAACATAGGTAAAAAGTTTTAGTACAAAGTTAACAAATTTGTCTGAAGTTTGAAGTCCTACATTGTTCAACATTGAATAGTTTGTCCATACCATGACCTGAAATTACTATTATGATCAAACAAACAGCTGGTGTCGGCAGAAGCTTCAGTTTCTAAAGTCAAAGACGATTACTCTCGTAATGACTGAGTCAAATGTTAAATACTTGATTACCTTGAAAGGCACTTAAATAAATTTGCCTTCCCTGAAGTTTCCATGATTGAGACACTATAGCCTTGCAAATAGTGCTGTTATGCAGGAAATTTGCCTTTTAAATGCTGACAGAATAAATACGTTTTTTTTTACGCATTATAGACCCACAGCTCTGCTCCTCACATGTTCTGATATTTAGACATAGATAGTACAGTAGAGCACTCAGTGATCCTGCAGACGAACAGAGAGGAAGATCAGAGAGGAAGGTTCCAGACCGAGGTTGGTACGTTCACATTTTATCATCACCTTTAAGGGATCAACTTGATTGAAGTTTTATTAATTAAAATCAAGCTCAGTGTTTGCAAGGAAGGGAAGTTGAAAGCTTTTCTTTGTGTTCCTCTTAGAACTATGGATATGCATGCCAACACCTCTTCCTCCGTGAATCTCTCCACCACACCTCCCAACCTATCCTCCCACAACTCCTCTCTCCATCCCTTCCTCAGCAGCTGCTTCAACTCCCTGTCCGGCTGGCCCATCTTCACTACTTTCACCATTACCAACATCCTCCTTCTCCTCCCTCTCTCCATCTTCATCCTCTACCTCGGTATCAAGCAGTGGCGAAAACAGCGTGGCAGAGAAAGCATGAATCCTATCGATGTCTTCACCTACCACATGGTCGGGATGGAGCTAATAGGCATCTGCGGGTCTGTCAGTTGCTGTTGTGGCGCCTTTATCGATCACGGGGCACTGATGTGGGTGGGCTGTAATGCATTCGCCATCAACTCGTGTATAAAAATGTCCTTCCATGTCCTCACCTGTGTAGAGCGCTATGTGGCAGTTGTTCACCCCATCACCTACATGACCCTGAGTAAATCAGGTGGGGTCATGTTCAGAAACATCAGCATTGCTTGTGTTTGGATAGTCTGTGCCGGACTGATAGCTCTAAGACTTCTCCTCAATCAAAACTTCACCATGATCCTGTTTTTCTGCAACTTGGTTTTCTCTTTGATCGTCATCTCCTTCTGCAGCCTATCTGTCCTCCGTGTTCTAATACGTCCAGGACCAGCAGCTGAAGGCCGGCAACAGGGGAAGGCTGACAAATCAAAGCAAAGGGCTTTCATCACAATTACCGCCATAATGGCGGTGCTGCTGGTGAGGTTCGGAGGGAATCTAGTTTGCATGGCTTTGGCTAACTCATCTGTGTTGAGTGTCAGTGCAAGCTGTGTGGTCAGGATGATGGGGATCTGGTTCTGCCTCCCCAGCAGTTATGTGCTACCGCTTCTGTTTCTTCACAGAGCTGAAAAACTTGTGTGCTTGAAATACAAATCTGATTCCTCGTGAAAGCTTTAAAGGAGCTCTAGGGTTGAAGTTGTTATCAGTAGGGTCACTTAAGTAGAGGATAGAAACAAATGTCCTTGTGGCTTTTTGCTTTAGAGACTTAATGTATCGGAAACAGGGGAGAGATGTCTTGAAGGTCATCACACCAACAGAGGACTCAATGTCTTCTTCTGACAAGAGGGCCTTGTTTGCACCATTGGTCTGTGTTCTTGTAAATGCATCTGTATTGTATGTATTTATAAACTTGCGTGCATGTTGTATGGTATGTTTTTATTGTCTTGCATGACAGAGGATAAAGCTTTGCATCACTACATGACTACTGTTGGATTTCAAAGTTTGCTCTTTTTACTTTATGCCATTAAACTCTTCTCATTACTTGAGAAACACCCTGTCAAACATCAGGCTCTTTATTTGGTACCTGTAGCAGATCTAAAAGCTCTACTTTCAAGAAGAGTTTGTGCAGCAATGTGCAAGCAGCCAAATCTGACATTCACATTTCATAAAAGAGTATGGAACAGAGTGGAAATTGTAGTAGTTGTGTATTTTATTTTGGATTCTCACAAAACCATGTACACACACTTCAGCCAAAACAAGTCCAACATATTCAGAACTTAATCATGACTTTTCCAATCAAATCAAATCCTCAAATCCGACTGTACTGGATGTCACAGGTCTTCTCCCTCTAAATTCAACTTTAAAAAAGCTGCAGTGAAAACTCAGCAAATATAAAGAGTATTGTAAATGAAAAATAACCAAAAACAAACCACACAAATTTTATTTCACATGTTTATAACACCTCAACTGTCTCTGTAGAAACAGCAGCGGTAACACCAGATTACTTGGAAAACTAAGCCATGCCTCAACAGCCATCACAACACATCCTACACCGTCTTTATTAGTCAAATGAAGAACAACCCACACCAGTTCAAAGCATATCCTCAACAACAACACCCCTAGTATGACTGTGATGGTGTAAAAAGCCCTCTGTTTGGGTTTGCCCACCCTCTGTCTCTCCCCACCCTGCTCCCCTGGTCCTGGACGAATCAGGACGCAGAGAACTGAGAGGCTGCAGAAGGAGATGATAATCAGAGTTGAAATCAAAAGATAAAAATGAACCCGCACAGACATCCTATACGTCACTGCACCCGAAAGCAACCAAACCAACCCATTGCACACACTTCTGATCCTGATTCCTCGCTCACTCCTCAGTTTGAGGTAAGTAATGGGATGTGTCACAGCCAGGTAGCGCTCCACACAGGTCAGGGTGTGAAAGAACATCTCCCCAGACCATGTGAAAGCTGAAAGAATGTATCCCATCCATACCAAAGAGTTGTTATTCATGAAGATACCACAACAGGAGAGAGTGCAGCTAAAGATGAATACCAGCTCCATTGCCGCCATGTGGTAGGTGAAGCTGTCCGAATGACTCATCGCCGACGCAGCAGAGGTTGAACGCTGTTGCCGCCATCGCTTAAGTCCAAGGTAGAGAACGAAGATACAGAGAGGAACGAGGAGGGGGAGGAGAAATGTGAAGTAGAAGACAACAAAGATGTCTGAGTTTGGTTTTGTGGTGATGCAACTTGGAACAGAGTGAGCGGTGGACACATTTGAGGAGGAGTTGATTGACATCTGGAGGAAATAAAGTCATAAATGTCAAATAAACCCAAACATTAAATGATTTAAAATTTATTACCGATTTGTTGAGGGATTCCTCTTTCTGGGTTTTAAATAGGCAATAACTTATAACAGGCAGTTATAGAAATCAGAATCCTAATGAGGTTACACTGGCGAATCTAGCGCTACCGACAAAACTCAGACCGATACAAACTGATAAAAAGCAAAACAAAAAATCTGACCACTGTCTTAAATCAGCCGTTTCTTGCTTGAAGTTATCAGGAACAGTCTGTGAGAAATCTACCTATTGACATATAATACAGAATAAACTGAGAAAGTTTCCAAACTGATGTAAAATTTTTCATTTCTATCAATTTGAGAGGATAACAATTTTTAAAATATGGTAAGTGCACCAACCTCAGAGACACTTGTTTCTGATCTTCCAATGTTCTTGCTTTGCTCCCCTCTGCCAAGTGCTAAATGAATGTATATATCTGTATGTACAGCTTCACCCCAGCTTAATTTGAATGAGGTTTATTTGAATTAAAAAAACAGTGAAGTGCTGGCACGAATGAATCTGTTGACTTCAGACAAAACTCTCTGAACTCTGAGCTGACATTTAGTACAGACAGTGAATGCAAACTATTGAAAAGGGTATTTCACCATAAAAACTTACAAAACATACAAATGAAGAGATCTTTCACATTTGGCGCACCAGAGTGCTCTACTCTACATTAACATTATTTGACATTTACCCAGAATAACATTTTAGCCAAATTAAGGTGGTTCCTTTGTGTTATTTATAATAAAGCTTGAAAACGACACAGCTGTCTCACCTAGACTGGCCAAGCAGTTATATTTTGCTAGTCTACATTAGCCTTGCTGAGGAATTTTAATGTTATATTTGCTTGAAGGTAACACAAGATTAAATAATGCCTAACTTTGCCATTATCTATCATGGGTTTAGCTTAAATACAAGTAACTGAGGCTGCTAAGGCAGACTGAGAAACTTTTTATCATATTACCTCTATAGGACCTGCCACAAAAAAAAGTTTCTACAGCACATATTTCAATCGATAAATTGTGAAAATATAAACAGTGTCTAATCTTATCTGCCTTTTTAAAATGTACCTAGCAATAATCAAGCACAATGCCTACATTGTATGTTTTGCTTAAATGTGGAATTTAAAAAAAAAAAAGAAAAAAGGGTTTTGACCATAAAATGATTCCAAATCCAATTTAGGTTTCTATGGTCTTTGAAAATTCACTTGTTTTTCTTTTCTCTGATTTTATAATTGACATCAGATGGTTGTATTTTTATTATTCATTTTCCTGTACATTCCTCATACTCATGCAAATTATGCTGCTAAAAATGACACACCCCGTAGACTGTGTTGGATGTATATAAAGTCCTAAGACTACTTGTTATGTTTCAACTATAGACTGTATATACTATGGACAACTTGGCTCCGCCTTCCGTCGTTATACGAATTGGAAGCCGAACTGCTCTTGGTATTTCTGGGATTTTCCTCACTTCCTGGAACCCCCACTTGCGCAGTAGCGTTGGACGCATTTGCCGGGAGAGTCCCCGTGATGATGCTCTGTTCAAACAGCGTATCCCCCGGGTGAGCTACCCAATCTTCATACGCCCATAGGCTCTATCAGGTGTCAATCATAGAAAACATGAACCCCCTAATAACTTTTAAAAATGGAGCTGCACAGGAAAAAAGAGGACTTGAGCACAAATCAGTCTTACAAACTTACTATCAGTAGCTACATGTCAACATCACAACCAGGTGGGAGATGATCTTAAAATGTGTAGTTAATTTCTAAAGTTTGTCCACAACTCCACAGGGATTGCTAAAAAAGGCGGGATTAATGACCTAGCAGGAGGCAGAAGGCGTCCATTTTATATACAGTCTAGATGGTTCAACTAATGTTTGGTCCAAATTTAATTTTGAGATAGTAGTTGAGTTTACAGATCAAATGATGAACTGGTCATTTGGCTCAGTTTTAACAACACCTTAACAAGTCTGCCCTTTGCAGGAATAGCAAAGGTAACAACACACTGCTTGGAAAACCGGCAAAGAATTCAGGTGTCATAGCCGCACACCCTGTAAATTTCCCTGTCAAATAAAAAACAGACCAAGACAAATTCCAACTAAACCTAAACAACAGCACTCCCAATATGACTACAATGGTGTAAAAAGCCCTCCTTTTTGATTGGTCGACCCGTTTCCCAGCCGTCTCCCCTGGTCGTGGACGAGTCAGACCATGGAGGACACCAAGGCTGCAGAAGAAGATGGTGATCCCGAACAAAGCCAATGTAGCAAACTCTGTGGCCGGTGACAGGTCATCGGAAGTCACTAAAAATACTGCACCTAAAGAAAGCAGCCAAACACACCCGTTGCACACATTTCTGATCCTTATCCCTCTCTCATTCTTCAGGCTCAGGTAAGTAATCGGATGCATCACAGCCAGGTAGCGCTCCACACAAGTCAGGGTGTGAAAGAAAATCTCGCCATACCACGTTAAAGCTGTAAGAGTGAATCCCAACCACACCAGATAGTCATTGTCCAAATAGATACCACAACAGCAGAGAGTGCAGCTAAAGATGAATACCAGCTCCATGACGGCCAGGTGGTAGGTGAAGCTGTCTGTGTGACTCATCATTGATGCTGCAGAGGTCAGGCGATGTTGCCGCCATCGCTTAAGTCCAAGGCAGAGAACGAGGATACAGAGAGGAAGGAGAAGGAAAAGGCAGGTAATGAAGAATGAAACAAAGATTTCAGAGCTTGGTCTAGAGAGCAGGCAAAGGAAGGGATGGAAGCTGGAAGACTCATTGGAGGAGGATGAAGAGTTCAGTGACATCTGAAAGAAAGTGAACGAAAACCAAAGGACTCATTTTACGAATTACATCTTTTTCATCATATTAAAAAACACAACTTCTGGTCTGACTCATCCATGAAATTCTTACTGCTTTTTGAGTCCAGGCTCATACGAACAAATCTGTTTTTTATGAAAATCTGCGGTTCTGACCGAACTGTTCTTATGATGAGAGATACAGACCACAACGATTAACTACAGGAAAATGTGACTCTACAAAATGACAACAGAACTAACCTTATTGGTGTGTCTCCCATTGATATCTGCCCAAAATACCATTTCCTGACTGCACCTCAGCCTTTTTTTACCTCTCTCTGTGTTAAGCTCAATTTGAATGTGGTTTATTTGAATACAAAAGTGACTTGGGGCTGAAAGCCTGGATGACAAATTTGACCACAGACCTAAACATTTTTCCAGTGAGAAAATCTCCACGGAAGGTGTGCATGAACACACTCCTGTATATCACATATCCTGAGTGGGTGGTATGTTTGCAGCCATCCCGGACTACGACACGTGTGTTGTCTGATTTTTGGCGCCCCCCTTTAACAAGTGAATTCAGGAAAGACAGTGCAGCAAGGAAAAGAGTTTTCAGGTTGTTCTTTAACGTTATTTTTTTTCCTTGTTCTTACAGCACAACCCTGCTCTGAACAGAAACAGCAAAGGTAAGACCAAACTGCTGGGAATGTTACACCAAACTCCCCCTGCAAAAATCAGACACCTATTTTCACTCAAGACAAACAGAGCAACCATCACTTGACCCCAAACAAACTTTATCAACAGCACTCCCATTACGACCATGATAGTGTAGAAAGCCTTCTGCTTTGATTTCTCGACTCTCCTCTTTGCCCTGCCCTCCTTCCCTGGCCCTGGACGAATCAGGACCCAGAGGACAGAGAGACCGCAGAAAGAGATGATGATCATAGCGGAGCTCAAAAGGAGGACATGCAAGATGAAGGCTATGTTTTTCAAAGTTTGCAAAATTATCAGTCCGCAGCTTAGGAGCCAAACAGAGCCGATGCAGATGTTCCTGATCCTGGTTCCTCTTCTGCTCCTCTGGCTCAGATACATGACGGGATGTACAACAGCCAGGTAGCACTCCAAACAGGTAAAGATTTGAGACAAAATCTCACCATCCCACGCAAAAGACCACAAGCTGTAACCCAACTTTATAATGCCGACTCGGTATAAGTTGATACCACAAGAGATGATTATGGACCCAAACACACCAATCAGCTCCATGATCACCAGGTGGAAGGTAAAAGAGTCAGAGTGATTCCTCCGTGCTTCTGGGGAAGAGGAGGGATGCTGCTGACAACGGCGGAGGCCAAGGTAGAGAATGATGACGCAGAGAGGGAGGATGAAGAGGGTATTCGTGATGAAGTACAGAGTGAAGATGAAGGAGCTTGGACTGGAGATGAAGCAAATATCAAATGAGCCAAAAGAAGAAAAGTCGGGTGGAAGAAGAGAGTCGCTGGATGAAGAGGAGACGTTGTCTGACATCTAGAGCAGAAAAAGAGAGATGTTTGAGATTGTTCCATTGCATATACAGCACCTCAGAGAAGTATCACCTGACGACTCCTTTCAGCCAATAATGTTAAAGTAGAAGTCAGTTTTTATCGTTTTTAGTGGAAAAACATCTGTAACTCATGATAACAATATATGGATTTTTTTTCCCTCAGTGTGAGGGAACGTAAAAACAGACTTTTCCATTTCTACGTTGCCTCTAACAGCCAAACTTTCAGGTATCTAAACAGCTAACATATGCTTGGATATGATTATCAAATAATATTACAATACATCAATACATCGCCTTTCAAATGGAAAATTAAAAAAACTTATTTCTTACCTTCTTCTCTCAGTCCTCCAGACTCAAACTGATGCCTGATCCAAATCCACAGCGTTAAAAACACAAAGATACGTAATACTTTTTACACGGTTCATTTCTATAGGCAAATTTCAAAAAAGTCCATGAGACCAGAGCGCAAAGTCAGTTGCAAATACTAATATCTTCTAACACAAACTCATGAGACGAATGCAAATATTAGTAATATCTCATTCAAATGCAGCAAGTACGCATTAAACATGTAGGGAACAGGTAATTCATTTAAACAGCAAACTTTATTCTCAAAGAGCTTCAGATAGCAGATAATTAAATAAAACCAAGCATACAATTGAAACAGTAATTAAACATGTTTTCTTTCAGATATTGCTAGACTGTCAAAAAAAGATACAAGATCATAATTTTATACTTTTATTAAGTTGTTTACAAGGCTTGACACTTAATTTTTTCACAAGGAGCACATGTGGCCCTAAGCTGAAAAAGTAAGGAGCCCACAAAGAACTTTAGGGGCACAATAAAAATAGATCAAATAATGTGTGTCTTATTGGTCAACATAAGTACGATTATTTGAAATCAATTTTTAGATCAATTGGTCACATGACAAGGAAGCTATTAAAGGAAGACAGCCTTTTTTGAGAACATAAACCGGTAATTTATTGATGGTTCCTCATTCAACACGTTAACAGCAAGGGTACCGAGTAGATTGAACCGTGTTGCTGTTGCTATTCCTGGTTATAAAAGTGAGAAGACACCGGTAGATCCACAGTGAATGTCCGGTTCATGTTGTTGTTTTTACATGAAAAAACATTTGTTGCGCCTTGGCTGGTTTTTTATATGCGCACCTGTGCCCCTAAATACATTTTACAATTCGCACACATCTATTTTTAGTCGCAAATGCCAGTGAAATGGTCGCACTGTCGAGCCCTGACTTAATATGATGGTTTCTAAGTTTAATGTCGTCTTCTAAAGCATAGCTCACCTAACTAAAAAAGAAAATACAAAGCAAACACAATTTTTAAAGTGAGAAGGGTCTGTGTGACTAGAGTCCGGTCTGGACCTGCTTTGGACTTCTTATAAATTGGCTCTGCATTAATATTGATTGAGAAGACTTTGTGAGTTGATCATAGTGAAGGTAGGGGTCATAGAGCTAAAAAAAACAGAAAGGACTACAGGAAAAGTTGGAACGAGTATCTTTGTAGGCAAATCTTATCAGAGTTAATCATCACGTCACCAAACACACGACAAGACCCTGTTTTCTCCTTTCTCAATACCCGGTCTGATGTTTATCCAAGACCGTCTTTGCTTTTGCAGCACAGCAGTTTACCCGCTCTATGAAGGAAGAGTAGAGGTAACACCAGCCTGCTGGGCAACAGGAACCAGGTTACTGACAACATCATTTCACACAGTCCCCTCTCCAAAATCTTGATAGCAGCGTACAAAGTAATAGAGATCATGTTCCCCCCAAACCTGAACATCAGCAACCCAAGTATGGCTAAGATGGTATAAAACGCCCTCATCTTTGATTGGTCAACTTGTCTCTTTCCACCCTGTTTTCCTGGCCCTGGACGAGTCAAAATACACAAGACGGACAGGCTGCAGAAAGAGATGACGAGGAAGAAGACAACCGTGACACAAAATGCAGTAATGGCAAAAATCAACTTATTAATTAGGGTTACAGCGACAGCCCATGCGAAGCTGAACAGCCAGGCACAGCAAACGGTCAAATCTCTGATCCTCATCCCCTTGGCCGTCCTCAGGCTTCGGTAGGTGATGGGATGCACAACAGCCAGGTAGCGCTCAAAGCCGGTAAGGCAATGAAAAACCATCTGTCCAGGTATGTTGAGAGAATAAAAGATGCCACCGAACATTATCATGCCTGGGAGGTAAGCGTGAATACCACAACACAGGACGGTGCTACCAAAGACGCTGATCAGCTCTACGGCGACCGCATGGTAGGTAAAGACGTCGGAGTGGCTCATCTTCCAACCAGGGCCCTGCTGTCGGGATTGTCGGTGTCCCACGAAGAAGACAAAGAGGCAGAGAGGGACTAAAAGGAGTGTGCTGCCAATGGTGAAGGTGGTGAAGATATATAATCCAACAGTGTTGTTGAAGCAGTTTTCCAAGACGTAGTCGAGGAAGAAGTTGGAAGATGAAAGTGAGGTGTTGTTGGGTGAAGGGGAACTGAAAGACATCACTGTGGGGAAGGATTGGACAGTAGGGTAGAACATCAAGAAGACACTATTTTCAAATCATAAGCTTTCATTTAAGCATATTCTTGTGTTAGTTTAAATTGATTATTACCTGCAATTACATGAATAACTAAAATAATCAGGAAATTTAAGGAAACCCACCTTCTTCTTCTTGTCTTTTGTTCTTAATGTCCTCTGGCTTTTATTGGAGATTTGTACGAGTCAAAGACAGCTCATGCAGTACTTGTGTGCGTGACTTGAAACGAGCGTTTGCATGTCACCGAACCAATCCAGACTTGTGATAGTTTTTACGGTCAATTACAGAAGGCAAATTTAAAACTTCCACTCTCCTCCCTATAAGTTTTAAAACAGTCAAATAAGGACACTAATTAAATCATATGTAGTTGAAGTCCTGTTTTTTGTCTGCTTTAATTGCTTATTATTTCCCTTTGAACAACTATAATTTGATAAAAGTTACCTCATTCTTTACTAATGAGAGAAAAGCTGCTGATGTTAAAGTCGCTGTTCTGATAAACAGCCACTAGATGTCAGACTTTATTACAAATCTGTGGGTTTGTAGCAGGGAACTCTCAGTGTCAAAGAAGAGGTCTTAGACAGGATAAACTGTCACTTTGAAGAATTGGAGATCAGTGCTGAGTTCAGAGAGGCTTTCAGGACTCACTGATATTCATTCAATTCCACTGAAATCACTTTGGAGCTGTCACAGTACCAGAATTATAACAGATAAAAATCAAACTATTTCTTAATGCAAAGACGACAAAACTTTATCAAAAAAATCAACCTGCATAAACAGTCATTGGGACTGAGCCCAGACCAAAATTTGACATCCTATTTGGCTGGAAAAAAAAACATTTTTTTTTCCAATAATTTATGAATAAAGCAAATATTTCATTTAGGAGTAAGTGTCAGGTGAGCTCTCTGTCTATGTTGTATAATTTTCTCACTAATTTGGTCATTTTATGGAACATCAGTCACTCAGTCTGTCTGCAAAAGATCTCAACATGATGTCCGTGTCTCGAGACGTTGGTTTCGGTGGCGGTCACAGAGGAGAGGATATCACACAGCATGAAGGAAGAGGCGCGACTTCAACTGCAAACAAACAAATCTTGGATGTTTGTGGAGAGGAAGAATTGTTTAAGGTTCCTCAGGGTGTGACCACAACGAAACAATCAGAAAATAACTTCTCATTTTTTATGGTTTCACTTTGTTTACTTTATGGAAGCTCTTTTGTTTTACTTCATGCTGGTCGGGGATAGTTGGTTAAAAATATGAGTTTAGACCGTTTTCTTTTCTTTTAAGTACTTTTTTCATACTATTATTTCATTTTTATAGTGTTGTATAAATTTACTATGTCAAGACTCTTCACAATAAAAACCAGCAGCTCCTTCAAGTATTTTGATGCACACATCAAACCGACTCACTTTGAGCATGAGAAAAGTCACTCTCTCTCACAGACATAGGCACACATATCAACAGGGGGGGGTTTCCTGTTATCCTACGCAACAGCAGGAGGGGGAGGAGTGAGGAGGAGGAGAAGGAGGAGGATGGAAAAGTGGGAGGAGAGGAGGGAAGGAATGTCCAAGCTATGGCAGTGGGTTTGGTCGTTGCACGGCCAGTGAGAGAGAAGGAGGAGGAGGGAATACTGGAAGAGGGAGTCTGCTGGGAAGTCGAAAACCCTCACAGAAGGAGGTGTGACTCAGTTGAGGACCAAGTAGCTACTAGAAACCACTGGAGACGGACTTAAGTTCATTCATTATCGACTAAGTTGACCTTCAAGACTGACTGACTGGAAGTTCTCTCTGAAGTCTGCTCCATAAACCGCGAGACTGCTTCTTCAAAAGTACTGGATTGTTCGGAGGATTGGAAGCGTCGATGTGCGATCTCCATCAGATTTGCTGCGTTGAAGTCTTTTGGCGCTGACACCTGACTGGACGCCGGATCAACTTGATTGGATAGCCAGTATATTGATCAGCTGTGTTGGAGCCGTCAGCTTCAGCATGAGTGGAGCAGAGGGGGTCGTGTGCGAAGGTTGGCTGCGAAAATCCCCACCGGAGAAGAAACTGAGGCGTTATGTGAGTGCTCCACTTCTCTAGAAGTTCTTAACTGAAAAATGCAACCCTACCTTGGTGTTATGGATGCTGCTCAAGCTTGACATGCACCTGCAGGGAAAAACTGGTCTGAATAGCTTTGATGTGCGCTCGTTTTATCGCTGTTTACACACAGATTAGCTTCCTTAAGCTGATCAGAAGGAGTAATAAAAGCTTTAACAGCTGTCTGCTTATCCACTTTATCTATGCAGGACAGAAGGGGGATGGAGAAAAAGACTTTTTGAGGGGTGAAATATAAATTTAGTAAAGGGTAAAATATTTGTAATATGTCACATTTCAATCACAAATATCTACAAATCCTATAACATGAGGCTTTTTCTCAAGCGGCTGCATGGCATGTTTTCCAGTAAAGCAGCAGCTTTGGCAGTCACTCACACACTTTCACACACACACACTCACATACACACACACTGCATATCTGGCATGCCTTGCCAGTGAGTTGAGCTAATCTCATCTCTCCTCTTCATACTTTCTCCTGATCTTTCTTTCTTTGTACTTTCACCTCCAAGTATCCGTTCCCTCAGTTCATTTACTCATTCTTCCTGTTTCCTGGTCAATTTCCTTTCTGTGTGTGTGTGTGAGTGTGTGTATGTGTGTGTTTGTTTATGGAAAGCCAAGGGCAAAGGAGTTATAAAATGGGCGCAAGAAAGGTTATTGTTTGGACAAAAGAAAGTAACTTGTGGGGAGGGGGTTAGATGGTAGATGGAGAGATTTTAGGCTAAAACGCAGGCAGGCGGTAACTTTAAAAAGAGCGACTGACTACTGCAGATGTACAAATAAATCATAGTAAACAAAAAACTTTCTCTACTTCCAAATGTGTCATGAGACGGCCGACATGAGCAGGTGGAAGTGCAGAGAGAAAAGCGCTTGAACAGAGATTAAGATTAAGAAGAAACACAGTATATACGGGAAAACCAGGGCTCCTAAGGAGAGCCCATTGTGAACACTGTGTATACATTCAGCCATGATGGTATATACAACCTACTGTGTACACACACACACACACAGTCTTCCCAGCTGTGTGTCTACTGTCAACACACACTCACATGGAGTACCTTATAAAGGCTGCAGCAGGCCGAGTTTGGAAACATGTTGAGTATTAGACCAGAGTTTGCGGACTGTACCTCATCATACACTCCCTATTTTGTTGAACGCTAAGAGTGTGTGTGTGTGCGTTACATAATAGACTAATCACTCTCAGCTGGGCTCAGCTGCAGGAGGGGGCGTCCCTGCAGATTTAGAAGATTTAGAAACACACTCTCACACCCATGGACTGGAATACGACCAAGCGGAGTAACACAACGGGTCCTCCCTTAGAGCAAAAACAAACACAGCACACAACAAATGTCAAATGAAGCGATGAAGCTTGTACAGGATATAACTGCGCTCCTCGCTTGAATTTAAGAAAGCTGAAGTATTCAAACCCCCCTTCAGTCAGCGGTTCAGTTATTGTATGTGACAAGAATGATGGGTGTAGTTGGAGAAACAAGAACTGAATGTGATGGTAGGAGGAGGAATAGTTTTGTAAACAAGGAACCGAGAAGGGGGCGGTTTGTTGTTCGACTCTGGTGTTAATTCTGGTTGGGACACAGGATGGAGGAAGCGCTATTTTCGCTCCATTGTGCCCTCTTCCTGTCGGGGTCAGAGTTCAGAGGAGGGAACGAAGTAAAAGTAGGTGAAATAAGAAAGAAAGAGAAAAAAATATACTTAAAACTGCAAAATCTCCGACAGAATAGTGGAAATGATGAGCAGGTGAGATGGAGAATGTCAAACAACGATTGACCTCAAATGATGCTGTTGAATAGTTTACTGTACTCCTCAAGTAACCTGCTGTAATTGCTTAACTTAATGAGTAACTGTGAAGTGACTCAACTTACAAACTTAAAGGGTTAACAATTACAAACTAACTAAACCTGTGAGGATTAACTTTACAAGTTACAGGACTAGCCTTCTGAAGGGTGCAACTGTTGTGCAGAAAACCAGCTAATCAACTGATAACAGACTATTCTGATTATTATTATTTTTTTTTATCTTGGTACCTAATAGCATAGATCTGGAAAGTTTTCTATTAAAAGGTGGGGTAGTCAGGATCAGAGGAAGTGTCAGTTTTTGGGAGAAATCTTAAATGTAAACTCTACCCCTCCTAACCAGTTTTCCCCTCAGCTCCTACTCTCCCCTCCCTCTCTGGTCCAGCAAGCCCCGCCCACAAACAGACGCACCTGCGTGCTCGTATCATTTCAATTAAATTCAGATATAATGCAGATAAATACTTAAGATAATTACAAATGGGGCCCAGTCAACCTGAAAGTAAAAAGCATTGGTGCTACTGTAGATGCCAACAGATTACCAGCAAACACAATGTTTGCAGGACTTCTACAACTAGGATAAAGTGACATAGTCCAGGACCCAAGGTCAACAGTTTAGCGATGGCGCTACAACACGCTACAGCAGGTCCATTAGACAAGAAACGCTTCTGTTACAGACACTTGGCTTACTTTGTTGAAGCAGTTTACCTGTCCAGCAGAAAGGTTACAGGGTGCGTAAGATCCCGAAGCGTCACACACAGGGATATTGTGATATTACCAAATGTTATCAATAACTAATAGCTATTGACTGATATTAAATGCTTTTTTGTACATACACCACAAAAGTGATGCTTCTGTAATGGAAACCTGCCAAGCCTACCTTTAATAGCATAGACCAGGAAGATTTTTCATAAATTAAATTATTTAGATTTTAATAGGCAGAAAATAAATCTGTGTGCTTGTAAAAATATTAATTAGCTTTCATAGTGGTGAGTACAATATTTCTATATGAATACAGGACACTATGCTGCTGCTTTACAGTACAGACCTGTGCCAAGGCTTACACAAACTGCTTCAACTGCTGACAGAAACAAAAGTAGTTCAGTGTAAGTTTGTACTCACAACCCCTGGGATGTTTCCTGGAGCAGCAAGGGAAGGTAACAGGCAGGTACGAAACGACGAGGAAGGGATTTAGGTGGATTCCAGAAACTGTTTCAGTCCAGATTTGTGGTTCTGCTTCATGGTGGCTAAAGTTTACCAGGAAACTGTAGCAGAAAAACACACCCGTGTTACTCTGAGTCTTTCCACATTAAAAACAACCTTAAAAGACGGTATAGAGGTCGTTTCCCTAGTTGAGAATACAGAAAAGCTGCTACCACATTCACAGCAATACTCTGGATGCTAGCATACGAGGCGCTAGCCGTAGCTAGCGTGCTAACCGCGGCTAATCGGCGATCCGCGTACAAAAGCAGATCGTTAAGGTCTAATTTTACACACTCTCACCGGTTTTTAAGACGGTAGCTGCTAATTTTTCCTCTTTAAGTCCGGGTATCTCGGTAAAAGGCTTAAATTGGATTAAACACGGAAAAGGGATACTTACATCGTCTTATGGTTGGTTAAATTCCTCCGTAGCCGATAACGACGGGTACAACAATCAACCTGCGTCAGTTAGAGAACTGGTTCTAACCGGTTCAGACCAGTCCAGTCAGTGCCAAGTACAGTCAGGCTAGTTTTTAGTACAACATCGACCTTTTGAAAAGTATTTCTTACAAAATAAGCAAAATGGAGTAATTTGTCTTGTTGGATTTTGATTTGTTTTTAAGATAACTCTCATCATTTTCATCGACTGTGACGGTGGTGAACAATAACTGCACTTATTTTTTGTGCTCTTGAACAGGTATCAGTCTTCTTCTCTTTCTATTTGAAGGCAAGCCACAAACCGTCATTAGAGATGCATACCGCCACCTACTGACATGTGTAACAATCTAATTTGGATTCACTTCATAGCATGTACCAGTTGAATTGTGTGTTTGGGTCAAATTGAAATACACCAGTCCGAGTCTCCAAGCAGTTGAAACAGGTTTATGTGTTTTTGAAAGGTGATTGAGTAAATGTTAGCATTAACTGATTTTAACATCTACTTCCTTTGGCTAACATCGGCTGCAACTGGCAAACAACTGCTAACTGGCCACATTATTTTGCTTGCAGTGTAAAAGTTATTGTTGTTAATTTAATTATTTTTAAACAATAGGCGCATTCAGCTATATATGATATAAATCTTTGTATTTCTGGTGATGTGAAAGTACATGTGATGACCCTATAAATGCATGGCATGCGCAGTGAAAACCTCAGTCCCCTTTCACACAAACTCAGTGACAGATGTAAAAAAGTAAACCGTCAATAAGATGTAACAGAAAAATCTCTTTACACTGAACACTTCCCCCTCTGAAGACAGCTGAGCATCAAACAGAGAGAGAGGGGGACAGACAGAAAACACACAGACATCTATTGTGATCTCTTACTGGCATTTCCTTTTCAGCGATTTCCCCATCCTGTCTGTGTTTGGAGAGAGGAGGGAACATTTTCTACAGTCTTTAATTGCTGTACTTCGATCAAACACTCACACACAGGCATGCCTGAAGAGTCACGTTGGTTTTGCTAAGAAACAGAGTGAAATACGGATCAGAAGGGTTGGACTTTTTGCACTCAGAAACACACACTCGGACACTTCCAAACACGTGCGGTCTTACAAACTTGTCATTTGTATTCATTTGGGAGATATGAATGCTCTTGTATGTTTATGCAGGTGAGTTAAAATCATTCTTCATGCTCTAGTTCACACCTTAAAGCAACTTTTACACACTACCCACTCACTCTGAAACACATCTACACACAGATGGTGAGTCATGTTCGAAATATGAGGTGTCATCTCGTGGACAGCTCATGGGAGATGGACCCTACCCATAATGCTTAGTGCATGACAGCAAAAACCTGAGAGAGGTGTCAAACATTGAGCAACTCAAGTTTGGTTAACATCCATGTGCACTAGAGTGTGAAACTGGTGACACAGGAGTGAAACACCGGAGTGAGGCTGAGGGGAGAGAAGAAATCAAGAGGGTTGAAAAGTTACATAATCTCCTGAACCTTGAGTTTGTTTGAAGATCTGTCTAATAAGATCGCCTTACCATGAGTATTTCGTTCTTAGTTTAATGTTGACAAACAATAAAAGTGTTAAAGTTTATTTATCAAACTTTCTAAATATAAATATACTAACAGGTTTCTCTGTTTTCCTCCAGGCATGGAAGAGGCGTTGGTTCGTCTTGCGAAGTGGCCGCCTGAGCGGGGAGCCGGATGTCCTGCAGTACTTCAAGAACCCGCATTCTCGCAGACCAATCAGGACCATCAACCTGAACCTGTGCGAACAGGTAAACAGATAGAGGTCCCGGTGTCATTATGGAGCCTTGGCATTATGAGTCCAGAGTTTATTTCAACTTTTAATTCAATACTGATGCTGATGCAGTATCATATACATGCTAAGTAGGAGATAATCTGTGGTGAGCATCTGGATTATGCAAATTAGAATTGGAACAAGGTGGGCAGGACAAAGTAGAGGGTTCCTGCCCACCTTGAAGGTGTGGCGACTGATTTAAACCAACCCAACATTGTCCAAAACAGCTTCAACTTCAGCCAAGCTGCTTCTTATTCTTTCAAATATCCGAAATATGTCCCTCTCTTCATCCTCAGGTGGACGCCGGCCTGTCGTTCACAAAGAAGGAGCTGGAGAGCAGCTACGTTTTCGACCTGAGGACGGAGGAGAGGATCTGGTACCTGGTGGCCGAGAGTGAGGAGGACATGAACCGCTGGGTGTCCTCCATCTGCCTGCTCTGTGGATTCAACCCCACGGATGACGGTGAGGGGATCAAAATATTTGGCGCACTTTTCTGTTTAGCATTTTAATTGGACGCGTGTGTGGGTAGTGGCAGAGTCAGTGTGAAAAGTGGTGGGAGGAGAGGGAACATGATGGGAATAGATTGATAACATGTCCTCATGTTATGTGTTAGTGACTCATGTGTATTTGGTCAAGATTATCATGAAAACAAACACTTTTTCTATCGTCAGTCTTAAAAATGAGGTTTTCAGACATTTTACAATGTATAAATACGTAATGAATAAAAAAGTATAAGTATAAAGTCTGTCTCTTTTTTCCGCACAGTCCCAGACAGACCTTCTGTGTCCAGCTCCTCCTCTTCCACAGTCAGCACGCCAAGCATTGCCACGGTAACCGGGTCCGTACCGCCTCCCTACGATCCGGTGAGAGTGAGAAGCTCGAATCCCGGCAGTCATCCTGGCGAAGACTACCTGTGGTTATCACACTGCCAGAGTCACACCAGGTAAACTCAAGAAACCAAAACCGTGAGGGGAAGGTTAATCAGATTTTATGTCTCCTCCATGACAGACGGTGCATCTCAGTTTCTTATTTTCAGCAGCTAAAGCATGTCAAACAAATAACAAGATGATAAACCAGTTAAACAGTTTTCCAGTTTGATTTGCATCCACTCAGTTTACGATGACAATACAAGAAGACACATAATTAGACAATTTAGAGTTAAGTCCAGTCTAAAGAAAACCTAAAATCAAGCAGACTCTCAGTCAGACGTACAGGTCCAGACCTGTTCAGTCTCAGAAAAGGGATTATGGGTTTATCATAGTCTAGATCACACCCACGGGTTTCTAAAAGGCTCGACTTCACAGAAGAGTTTGTCAGAGAGATTTCAGTCGACAGTGCGTGAGGAGGTTTTCGGTACATTGTGGTGGTTTGTTCCTTCATTTGCAGATTGAACTCTCTGGTTTTCTCTCCAGGCCTCCTTTAGGTTCCTCCATCTCTCTGGAAACCGACTACAACGACAACCTCTACCCTCCTGCCTCGGCCACCTCCTCCTCGTCTTCCTCGTCGTCTTCTCCTTCCCTCCTTCCTAACGGCGTCCCGCTATCTTCTTCCACCTCTTCCTCCGGCTCCAGGACAGCGCCTTGGAAAGCCTCCCCCATGACAGGCCCTTTCAGCCAGTCTCTGGACACCAGCCTGATCTCCGACCTCCAGAAAAGAGCGGACAAACTTCGATGCCACCCGTCTCCTCATCCCAGGAAGCACTCTCTGGATATCCACCTGAAACCTGTGGCTTTACCTCTGGAGGATTTTACCTCCACCATGCATCCGAATTTTCGTGGTTACCAAATCCCTCGTGCAGCATCCACTCCTCTGCCACGTGTTCCTCGCCGCCCATCTTCCACCCCAAGCGTGGACTCCCTGACCCAAGCGGAGCTCCACACTTCCACGCCGACACCCCCTCCACGGCCGCCGAAGCCTCCAAACATAGCAGCCCAGGGAGAGAGCTCTTCTGTGGGGACGCTCTCCAGATCCACCTCGGAGCCAGAGAGAAAGGACGAACATGGGGACACTATCAATTTGTCGGGACGTACTCTGACAGGTAAGAAGAGAGGAGTCTGTCCACACATTGTGGATTTGGGAGGCCAAAGGGTCTCAGGAGGAGCTTCTACAAACCTGATTACGCTCACGTTTTGGAAAGCCACTAGCCAAGCCTTTTCAGTACCTCTCATGTGAGTTAATATTCTTCCAAATAAGTCCAAAGAAATGGATTCTGTCCTCCCGTCTGTTTATATTTAGAGTAGCCATGAAGTCCCCGGAGAGAGCTACATCATCACTAATGGCCTGCAGAGAGATTTAAACCCCGTACGTCAGAGGAGATCAGAAACCACTCCGGCTGTAAAACAGCTTCATTGTGCAGGACTGGCAGGATTGTTAGCCGTTGGTGGATTATATCCTTACAGCTCAGACAATTTGATTTCACCAGAGTTTGCTTGGCTTTCAGTTCATTTTAAGTCGAGAACTTTGCCCCAACAAGTGCACAAAGAGTTCCTTCAACTAGAGCTGAGTTTACAGTCTGGTATAGTACAAAACAGCAAATCTAGTATTCCTTAAAATGGAACACAACAGCCTTGAAACAGGATAAGATTCAGTAACCATGGTTGATTGTGTGTAATTATGTTTTCCTCCTGAAGCAGTCTTCTGTAAATTTAGCGCCATTTGTCCCCTCTCTCTTGAACAACTCTGTCAGCTCGAGTCCTAAAGCTGCACAAGTTCACGTCACTCAGTTACAAGTGACTCTGACCTACTTAACATTTCAAGGAGCAGACTGAGATATTGGAGAATTTATTTTATCACTTAGTAGAAACCTCTAGAGTCAGAAAGGAAACCAATGTACAGGTGCAAAAAAACTGCAGTTCCCAAAGTGTCCACTCGAGGCATGCTGCAAAAGCAAAGCAACCCTTATTAGGTCCCATGTTAAACTGTGAGCGGATTTGAACATGTTCACAGCCAGTTTATAAAATGTGTACTTCATGTATTTGTTTGTACTGTAAGCCTCACCTATAAATGAAAGTAGTGTTTCTGTTCATTGGTGTTAGCTAGCAGTTTACTCACCCGTGCTACCAGGTAACTTTAGATCTTCTCTGTTGTCAGGTTAGCTTTCTACAGAGATAGGTGTTTTTGTCAGCATTTCTCAAAATTAGCTAGATATGTGGTCGACTTCGCCTGCCTGCAGAGAACTGTAGCCTCAGCCATATCTCTACAAATGGGCGGCGCTAAACTGGTGACAAAACTTTGCTAGCTACGCTATAGAAATACTGGAATATCACTTTAAATCTGGTCTTGTTGGCATGCTTTGGACTTTCAAACCCAAGTTCCTGGTTCACCAATCTTCAGTATGGTTCTGTTATCTTCTGTTCTCCAGGTTGTGACTCCTTCCACATCCCTCAGTCTTTGTCCGACAGGGCGAGCATGTTTGAGTTCAGCGAAAGTTTCAACAACTACTTTGTGAGTCTTGAACTTAAATAATCAAAAAAATGTGATGCCCATGTTTTTTCTTGCTCTGTCATTCTTAAATGAGTTATCTCCTCTCACAGTTCAATAAAGGCATGGTACCGTTGAGCAGTGTTTGTTCTGAGGATGACGACGTGGATGAAAACTACGTTCCCATGAGCGCCGCCACCACTGAGCCTCCAGTTGCTCCACGGTACATCAGACAATTTGATAGATGATGTTTTTTATGCCTTTTTGGATGTTTTATGAAAATATGATCGAGATTCAGACCTGTGGACGCTCAGTTAAGTTCCCTCTTTCCTTCCTCCAGGGTGCCCCCTCCTCCGCTCTCCTCTGACTCCTCCCACCAGCTCCAGGACGGCAACTACGTCCCCATGACCCCCCTGGTTCCTTCCCTCCCTGTTCATCCCATCCCTGCCACAGGTGACCCCGCGTCTCTGGGGAGACAGGTTCCTCCGCCCGCCCACATGGGTTTCCGTAACTCTCCGCTCACTCCCCTCGCTCCCCTCACCCCGCCGCTCCGGAGGAACACTGTAAACACTGCGGGGGGAGTGGAGGTGGAAGCCATGCCTCCTCCGATCCACCGTAACCTGAAACCCCAACGATTCGGTGAGGACCTTAAACAATCCGTCTCTTTGTCATCTCTACGAAACAAATCGTAAAGACACAGTAACATGAACGTGTTTGGCATGTGCAGCCAGTGTAGAGTCTTCTGTTGATGCTGATGTTGTGTATTTCTGCAGGAGCTTCTGTCAGTCAGCCTGCAGAGAGGACGGATGCTCAGACTGCTGCAGAGCCCAAACACAAAACAAAAGGTACGAACACTTTACCCTCCACGTAGCTGCTGGTCGGGGTGATTTTCAATGTATGTCAATTCCTGCCGTTTGGTAGGCAAATTTCGTGGCGGATTACGGACAGCAGGAATCGCAAGAACTCACAAGAACATAGGCTAACCATATAAGCAGTAGATTGTGTCCTTCCATAGGAGGAAATCTACTTCTAGACTTCTAGAATCAGCATCTCCTCATCCATGGTGTCATCGGGGTGAAATGACATCTAGAAACCTTCCACTTGTTCATCCCCACCTGTTTGGATGGTATGAAATACAATCCGCCTGAAACACAGAGTGTTTCGTTTTGTGTCTGTGCCCGACTTCCTTTCCAGCACGGGTTAATCTGTGCTGAATTTATCCGGCATGGTCCAGCGTCTGGAAAAAATAGAATTCTTGCGATCAGTTGCGGAGTCCGGAAAGAAGCGGGTGGAAATTGACACATTAACTTGAATGGTTACGATCAGCTACAATCAGCAGATACGGCCTTTTCGTTGCCGTTCCGCTGCAGAGAAAATTTGGGGGTTAGGCATTCCCGCAATTTGCCAGATTGCTTAACTCTTCTTTTGGATTCTGTCCTACTATGTGTGCGAACCACAAACCGTGTTCATTCTGTCTCCAATTAAAACCCCAAATATCAGCAACGAAAACTCAATCTTTGCATCTCCGTCTTTCCTCCTGATCTAACCTCACCTTCTGCCTCTGACTCTCTGTTAGTCATTCCTCGTCCCTTTGGCCTGGTTTAGTTTTAATTATTTACCTCCTTCCACTCTGCAGCACCAGTCATGACAGCCTCACACTCTAAAACACCGCTCCATATGTCGAGCTGCAGCATATAGAAACGCTTACATTAAATATTCATGTGAGTTTACAGTAAGAAGGCCGTTTCTAACACCCTCTCATCACGGTTACTTCATCACTGTTGATTAAGATCTGAATACAGAAACCTTCGCTAACATAAAACCCTCATTGGTGCCTGTTTAAGCTTTTGATTTTCAGTCCTAAAACCCACAAATAGGGAAAGTAGTCCAGCGAGAAGCAGTCCTGAAATATTAATACAGATAGTAGTAGTAGTATGACTTCCTTTGATGTTTTAATCTAAAATGAAAAGCCTCCCTTTTCTCGTTTTCTCCAGTGAAACCAGCTCCACTGGACATCTCCGCCGTGCAGCAGGACTGGCAGGAAGTCCCGCCCCCTGTCCGCTCTCCTGTCACTCGCACCTTCACACGAGAGTAAGTTTGCGCCTGTATATTCGTGTTTGAGGAGCAGTAGCTCGGCGCTTTATTTGCTGTGTCAACAGAAAACCACCTGACGCGTCAATATTTAATGTTACTACATACTCAGAGGTGGAGGCGTGATGATGTCTTTATAGACGAGCAGGGGTCAATGGGCCGGGCTGCTCTCTGCCGCCCTCCTGTGGTGGAGAAGGGCACTGCGGGATATTTAAAGTAAAAGTAAAAGTGGAACAGTCAAGAGAAAAGAGAAGTGCAAACCTCAAAACTTTCATAAGCAACATTTTAAATCCTCTTTTATCCTTTTGGAAATGCAATTTGTTTTTCTTTGATATTAAACCAGTAAATAATTAAAAAATATTCCAAATGCAATTTCCAAAAAGTTCAAACCACAAATTTTAAATCAACAGAAGTGTGTTTTTTATGGTAAACAATAAAAAGACGTAACAAAATATGTTTAAAAACCACAAAACAGTGCCATAATTTTGACGTTTCAAAGTTTTTAAATGATCAAAATGTCACTGTGCAGTTATTAGTTAATTTATTTTTCATTTATTAAGAGAAAGCAGTTTGTCGTTTTTACCTTTTAAAGAGATTATTATCAATTTTCTTAGGATTTAATCACTTATAAATAATTCTACAGCTCTTAATGTTTCTAAACTTCTTGCTTTTCCTTTCCAAAAAAGAAAAAACGACTTTTTTAACAGTATCAGAATCAGAATCAAAAATTTGCTTTTTCCACAGTACTCCAGTGCAAATACAGTAAAAAGAGGAGATAAATAATAGATAAAATAAGTAAAAATAAAGAGATAATTTACAAGTATTTACACTATAAACAACACAAATAGTAACATTGTATGCAGTATGTCAATAACAGTGTATAAAATCAGCTAATGTTTATGTTTGTTTACAATAGTCCATCTACTCGTCGGACAGACAGACCAAACTCCACTCAAAGCTCGTCGCCGTCCTCCGACTCTGACGACCCGGACGACAGCTACGTCAGCATGATGACATCATCAAGCCTCAGTTTCAGCACCGGGGAGTCGGTTCGTAAAACTCTTACTACTTTATTTCCTTTTTTTGATGTTCTTTTTTTACTCCATTTTTATTCTTGCCTAAACTTTTCCCTGTTCGTGTCTCTTAGTCTCTCAGGCTTATGCTTCACCGAGCGTCAGAGGGCGGAGTCGGCAGCCCGATGCTTTGGAGAGCCAAAAACAGCAAACAGGTGGAGTACCTGGACCTGGACCTCAACACGGGGCGTTCAACACTAACAAGACAGGTAATCACCCCCTCACTTTTTTGCAAAACAAAATAAAACAAAATACATAAAAATCATATTGTAAATTTTATTAGTGTGGCCACTAGAGGGAGCCAAATTTCCTCTGCTGTTTATATGTGATAAAAAAAATTGTTGTACATTTAATCAATAGGGTTCAAATAACAAGGAATGAATTATGTTGATTATTTTTGGTGTTTTCTGCAGAAACGCTCCACGGCAGAAGGCGAAAATGGCGACAGCGAGCAGTCCGGATCGGGCGGGGAGCGCGCGCGTAGCCAGCGTACACGTGTAGACTACGTGGTGGTGGACCCCAAAAGGACCAAGGCCCTGAGGAACACCAGAGAAGCATGGCATGATGGGAGGATGTCCACGGAGAAGGAGAAATGCTAGAAAATCAGTCAACGTACACAAAAGTGCGACAAAAAAAGCTTTTCAATGTTTGAGAAAATTACCTGAGTTTATTTTGGAGTGATGAACTTCTGACACCTTAAAACGTTCATGTTCGGATGAATCGTCAACTTTTATGTTTATTAATAGTGGAGGATTTTTGATCACAGTGGAAAATGACATTTTTACAACATCGCAATTTGGCCAGAGAAGCTGAATTTCTTCAACTTAACTACTGAGACAACAAACTCTAAACAAATATGTGAATTTTCTCTTCAGGAATAAAACACTATAAAGACAAAAAATCACAAAAAAACCTTGAAACAGCTTTTCTTTTTTCCCAAAAGGATGAATAAATCCACTAGCAGCCAACGAAAGCTTCTAAATATCTGTTTATATTAAAATTCTTGTAAAAGTACTGAACTGTTCTTCAGAAACGATAAAAAAATATGCTGTGATTAAACAAAAAAATCAGAACTTTGTAATAGCTTTCTTTCGGTGATTCTGTCCAATCAGATTTGTTCTTTGTAACATGACTGCTGAGTAATTTCTGTGATTTTTCAGAGAAAATGAGATTTCTGTAAAAGCATTTCAATACTGAATAAAGAAATAAACACTTAATGTCACTGTTACAGGTCTCTGATGACTTTTTGAATGAGGTTTTTGTTTCACATAAAGTTCCTCCAATTGCCACTAGAAGGTGCAAAACATCACAGAAACAGGAAAGCTACATTAATTTGGGTCTGTTTATGACTTAAATCGCATTAAATCTAAGATAATTCAATCTAAATCTACTCAAATTTTAAGATTTAAAAAGATTAAAGAGCCAGGTGTCCTCAAATGCCCATTTCGAGCAAATTTGAGGTCGCCGGATGTGCAGATTTACACAAAACTGTGTTTTTATGCGCTAATTCACGAGTGAGGTTACACTATGACACACAAACTTACCGTTTAATCAACACACGGTTACAAAAAGTAGGAGTGCCCTCTGTGAAATCGCTCAGATAGCCGTTAAATGTCGACATTTTTAAAATGGACGGCTTCCCTTCAATTTTTCAAAATAAAATACACAACTTTTTAAAACGGTACAATTATGAGTCAAATTTCAGTTTGACATTAAAACAAATTTTTAAAAGTATTTTACGACGAGCGGTGGAGTTTTAGATCCACGCTTTATGAGGGTACACCTTTTTTCTCAACACGAAATACGCCACATGCTTTTATTTTGAAGGCCACATCGGTTTAAATCCAGCGAAATCTGTGTCGCTTGGATTCTGCTTCAACCTGGAACCAGAAGAATCGAGAAAAGTCCGGATGGAGGTGAATTTTCTGTTGATTATTTTGTATTTTAACATTGTTAAATATGATGGAGACAACAGTGAGTCTTTCTAAGGGTGAATTCGGATGAAACAAAGCTGACATGAGTTTGTGTCAGTGCGGTTAAGCTAGCATGGCTTTACACTTGCTGCTAAAAGGATCAGAGTCCATGTAGATAGATAACACAGCTGAGGTAGAGCTGCAACAGTGCAAACTTTGTGCAATCTTAAGTTTCACTGCTTGTGTTGAATCAGGTTTAATCTCGTACTGAACACAGGGAACATTTAGATTTGACTTTATTTGAGTAAAAGACTCCAAAATGTGTTCAAGTCAAGTTTATGCATGAATAATATGTATGGATTAAAGTCTTGAAGAATTGAAGTTGCTGCAGGATTTTTTAAAATTTATTTTTGCCCACATTTTGTGACCTTAGTTACCATTTTATAACTCTGTATGTAAACTAGGGCTGGGCGATGAAACGAAAATGATATATACCGATGATTAATTTCGATAGTCGTCATTCTGCCATGTCTTGGTAGACTATACGAATAGCAGGGCTGGGACGATATGCTTTTCTCCTGATTCGATTCTTCTAAGATTTTTTGAATGCCGATTTGATTTTAAATTGTGATTCTACGATATCGTCGATTTTCTCGATCTTAAAGGTCCTTACACACCGGGACAGGAAGTCGGAAAAAAGCGAAAACGGAGGCGGAAACAAGATGGCTACATCTACAAAAGTTATTTTAGCACTGGCCTTGTCCGAATACAAGGCAAGCGCCATCTTGTTTAAGGCCTCTGATTTTGCTTTTTTCCGACTTGGTGACTGAAACGATGGTAACTCGGGTGTGACGTCATTTTTGGCTCATTATTATATTGCAAAAGACACGCTACCAATAAGCACTGTTGTTTTTCTCTCTCAGCCCAAAAAGAAGTTGATAAACTCGGTGGACGGCTGTGTGGATGAGGCCCTCTGCGGCCTGGTGAGGGCCAGCGGGGGCCTCTCTCTGCTGAAGGGCCACAGAGTCGTGCTCCGCTCTGACCTGGACAGCCTGAGGGGGAAAGTGGCTCTGCTGTCTGGAGGAGGGTCGGGACACGAGCCGGCACACGGGGGTAAGACTTTAAGGTTATAAAACTGGACTGGGGATATCGTAACCTTTATTCCTGCCACATGTATGCGTCTGTTTGCAGGTTATATCGGTGCAGGGATGCTGTCAGCAGCTGTTGCAGGTGGGGTTTTTGCATCTCCACCTCCTGCGAGCATCTTGGCTGCTATTCTGTCCTTACACGGTTCAGGTAAAGTCCGTTTTTGTAGATCTCTAGAAGATGATAATGTCTGTTTATGTATAAGAGAGAAGTCAGATTCAATATCCTCCCTCCACAGGAGCCTCTGGAGTCCTCCTCATTGTGAAGAACTACACCGGAGACCGCCTCAACTTCGGCCTGGCTGTAGAGCAAGCCCGTAACCATGGCGTTGCTGTTGACATGGTGATAGTGGCCGACGACTGCGCCTTCAACCAGCCCAGTAAGGCGGGGAGGAGAGGCCTGTGTGGTACCGTCTTCATACACAAGGTAAACAATAAACATTCGACAGGTGAATGTTTGTTTTTATTTTCAAAATGGTTTAAAAATATCTTCTGACTGTTTTTCCAGCTGGCCGGTGCTTTGGCAGAAGAGGGCTGCTCATTGGATCAGATCGTTTCCAAGGTGACAGAAGTTTTAAAGGGGATTGGTGAGTCTTTTTCCCCTTCATTTTAAAGGGATATTCCGGGGTAAAATTAATCTGGGGTCAAACACACCGTAACACCGAATTAGACACCCCCTCGAGAGATGAATGTTGACGACCGCTTGCTTCTCTAGTTTTCCAACTTTAGTAACGACCGCAGGATAGCAATACACAGCGGTCTGAGGAGCCATAAACAAACCTCTCTCAACGCAAACCAACGCCGCTCTCTTTTTATTTTTTATAATGTAGGTACTCTGGGGGTGAGTTTGTCCCCCTGCAGCGTCCCGGGCTGCCTTCCATCTTTTGAGCTTCCGCCTGGAGAGATGGAGCTTGGACTGGGTGAGGGATAGAAAAATCAAGAACTGGAGAAAATGGCGGGAATTGTTGCATTTCTTAAAGCCTGACTGGTGTTTATCGTCTGTCGTAGGAATCCACGGTGAACCTGGCGTCAAAAGGTCAAAGGTGATTCAGATTCAGCCACGAATAACCTCTTTACCGTCACCGTTATGTGTTCGTTAATCCCAGTTTCTCCTGTTTATCAGGTCGCTTCAGCAGACGAGGTGGTGAAAACGATGATAGATCACATGACCAACCCTGACAGCCAATCACATCTGCCTGTTAAGTCAGGTTGTCCAAGAATTACGGATTATATTTCCAATTATCTTTAAATGAACAAAGTTATAAACGGTCATTTTTCCTCATAATCAGGTGACACTGTCGTCGTCTGCGTGAACAACCTCGGGGCACTGTCATGTCTGGAGATGGAGGTGGTTACCAGATCGGCTGTCACCTGTCTGGGTAACCATGGTTACATTACTCATCTATTCTTATGTTTGTTGGTTTGTTTTGAGTTTGAAAGTAATCAGAGGTTTTTTCTTCTGCAGAGAGTCGTGGGTTGGTCATCGCCAGGGTGATGTCGGGCTCATTCATGACATCACTGGAGATGGCGGGAGTGTCGCTGACGCTGATGAAGGTCGACGAGGAAACGCTGAGACTGTTCGGTGAGCGAAAGAGCTCCCCGATAAAAAAGAAGGGGTTTCTACGGCTCCTGGAAATATGGGGAGAAGGCTTACCCGGGATTTCCACCGCATCCGGAACGGCTCCGATTCAGAACGGTGGCGATTTTTGCCGTATGCCAATTCCTACTGGATCCATTTATGAGGCGAATTTCGTGGCAGATTACAGACAGCAGGAATCGCAAGAACTCACAAGAACCCGCGGATTAACATGCAATTGCGCGATAATAAGTTGTCTTTAGCAGAAGATCGTATGGTTACGATCGGAGGATATGGTTTTCGTAGCCGTTCCGGATGTGGTGGAAATTGGGGGTTAATATTCAGCAGACATGGTTCTTGCAAAGATAGAAAAACAAGAACGCTCACATGTTACGTCTTCTTTCTCGCGCAGATGCTAAGACTAGCGCCCCCGCCTGGCCGAACCTGAGCAGTGTGAGTGTTAGCGGACGCAGCTACATCACAAACCCTCCACCTATGAGCACACGGCCGCAGGAAGCCACATACTCTGAGGGTTCGTATTGTTGTTATTATTAGCGTCATAAGATGCTCAATACAGCCCCATGTGGCGGTTAAAGGAACTGCAGTGTGAGGAGTTTATTTCTAAATTAATATGTATTTTTGTTGTTTTTTTCTTTCAGGGCCTTTGAGTCCTGTGATGCGTAAAGTCCTGGAGAGAGTCTGCGGCACACTTCTGGAGAAGCAGGAGGAACTGAACTCTCTGGACCGAGCTTCAGGGGACGGAGATTGTGGGAACACTCACGCACAAGCAGCCAGAGGTCCGAACACTAAGAGATAAAATATCACTGATTCATACAAAAGCACAGAGATTGAATCATGTGAAAATACTCCCTCAGCTATTCAGGAGTGGCTTCAGCATCATGTAATCCCTGGTTGCCCGGGACAACTGTTGTCCGTCCTTGCCGGATTGGTGGAGGAGAAGATGGGCGGGTCTTCAGGAGCGGTCAGTTTCGTATGAGTTTTTTTTGGTTCATTGACAGTTCGAACTTGATTCGCTCAGACTCTTATTTTGACGTGTCTCTTAGCTGTACAGTTTGTTCCTGACTGCAGCGGCAGGTCATGTGACCGAGGGGCGGAGCAACGCCGCAGCCTGGGCTAAAGCAATGCATGCTGGGACGCAGGCCATGAGGAGGTGCGTTGATGTTTTTTTCTATTTTCTAAATTTTCTTTCTGAATTATATTGATAAAAATTAACAGTATAAAAATAATAAGTTGAACACATTTAAAATAATAATAATAACTTTATTTTTATGGTACTTTTAGCTCTGTTAGCTCAATTCTCGATACCCAACCCTAGGCAAACATTAGGTTCTCCAAGCCCAAAATAAAACACCTGGAGAAACTTTTTAAGACTTCAGCGATGTCTGAAGTTTGTCATTTACTTTCATCCTGAAGCTCAGAAAGACAAAGTCTGAAGACAAAGACCTGTCAGAGCTTCAGTAAGAGCTGCAGAAACAGGAAACCGACAAACAGCTTAAAGGTCAACGTGAAGAAGCGCTGATTCTGTGGGCTGATAAGAACCAAATCTGAACTTTAAAGTGTTTTTTCAGGTACGGGGGAGCGGATCCCGGAGACAGAACCATGGTGAGAAAACTCCTCTGTGCTGGTTTGATACTTTTATATCAAAACTTCGACTTTTACCTGATTAAACGGGTTATTTTTCTGTCCTTTTTTAGTTGGATGCTCTGTGTCCTGCTGTGGATGAGCTGATGAAGCTGACAACAGCGCCCCCTGGTGGAGAGATGGCAGTCCTGCAGAGTGCAGTAGAGGTACCGTCACATACTTCAATCTCATACTGCTGACACTTTTTCTTCACATCCTCTCTGAGCCGTCTTTTTTTCTTTTTCTCTCTTTATCTCCTCTCAGAAAGCAACCAAAGGGGCGGAGTCAACCCGCGACCTCACCGCGAAGGCGGGGCGAGCCAGCTACATCGCTGCCGAGAGGGTCACCCTGCCTGACCCCGGCGCCGTGGCTGTGGCAGCCATCTTGAAAGCAGTGCTGCAGTCACTGTAGAAGTACTTTGACTAAAACTGTCAGATCATCACGGTTAAACCTCGACAAGGAAAACCTGCGAAATGACAAGATCTGTGAGGCATCTTTCAAGCATTTTGAGGGAACTTTACAGATTTTTGTTCAATAAAAGGACAAAAAATGAAAAAAAGCTCAAAATAGTACAGAAGATGATGCAAAGTTTAGGGTGTTAAGATAAGGTGCCAAATAACCCCAATAAAGTCCTAAAAGCACTAACAGCACTGCAAAAACCGAAAACACAATGGTAATAATATATTTAGATGATTTTCTTGTTGTTTCTTGAGTTGGCCGAGTGTTAAATTTAACAATTCTTGCGACTTTTAACAAAAGTTTGAAACCTTATTCTGACAGTGAGGTGATAAAGAGAGTAGACGTCACATACAGTCTCTATAGAGTAGGTTTTATGTCGATCATTCCTAATCAAAATTAGACGAATCTGATCTTAGAGGCGACTTTCAAAGTCCCTCAAAGCGGTTCAGTCTGGTTAGTTGTTCAAACATCTGCTGCTGATTTAAAAAATCTGGATATTGAGTTTGAACAAGATAAAGTTTTAACTATATTGGACTCACAATAGAGTTTTTAAAAAGTAACTGTGGGACCACGTCTGAGAAAAAAAGACAAGTCAAGTCTGAAATAGTCGGCGGTCTCTCTGGTGGTCTGGTCTGGTGGTCTGGTCTGGTTTTGTATGTCATGATAAATTTAGACCAGCTAGAGAGACGATGTCGACTCTTTCGCGGTACTTTGTGAAGATAATGCTGTATATAAAGTTTAGAAGCACTTTTTTTGACCTTCAAGTTTTGGATTTGTTGAATAAAATAACTTGATTTCACTGATAAACAGTAACTCACCTCTTCTTTTGTTTGTTTTTTACAGTCCGCTCATGATAAGTCTCTGTGAACAGGGGATTTCTCTTTCTTTTGTTAATGATTAAAACTGTTGATAGGAATCTTTCAACTCTACCTTTTCCCCCTTAGCTTTCATTTCTCTCGCTCTCTATCACGTCTCAGCCCTTTGACAACTTCCTGACACACCAGCCCAGCACTGGTTTACAGCCCTCAAACACACCTACACATGCACACACAGAGAGACGAGAAACCTGCTGATACGAACGCTTTCAGTTCAAGAGGCACAGCTGTACGCAGAGCACGGCCAAGGTAATCCTTTTTCTTGTTTGAGTTTGTGTTTCATGAAGACGTAACATCAACTCATTTTAGAGCAGCATCTATTCGACTGTAACCAATTGTTTGAAATGTGGGCAAGTAACATCGGCGGCAAAAGTTTCTGTCGTTAGCCAGTCACAAAAAGTCAAAAAGTGACGACCTCTCTTGGTATCCAAAAGATGAACTCATTGAGGGGTCGATAAGATCTATAGATCGTCACGATGAGTACAGATTGTGACCCACATGAGTCTGGAAAAATCATTGATGGTAGATTTAATCTTTAACTAGAACTCTGAACTGAATTGCGAAGATTGTGGTAATCCCTCAAAGTGTTTGGAGTTCCCAATGAGTTCCGGGAGCCGAGACTTTCCTCAAGGGTCTGGATGTCTAAGTTTCCACAGGAATCTAAGGGTACATAGTCCAGAAAAAGGTCCAAGTGGTTTCAAAAGTAGTTCTTAGAAGATTCTGCAGATTTCTGATAATCCAGGCCTTTCTAAGAGGGTCCTGAGGCAACCGGAGATTTTCCAAAGAGGTCTGGGTGGGCATGGGTTCTAAAGGGAGTCTAAGAATCTAGAGTTTCCAAAG
This sequence comes from Xyrichtys novacula, assembly GCA_962446985.1. Lineage (NCBI taxonomy): Eukaryota > Metazoa > Chordata > Actinopteri > Labriformes > Labridae > Xyrichtys > Xyrichtys novacula. Next base: position 1,768,241 of record OY660886.1, read on the forward strand.
AGGTTTAAGGGTCCAGAGATCAGAGACGGAGGTTTTCAAAGGTTTTTGAGTGCCTGGAGTTTCCAAAAGGCTGTGAATGTCCAGAGTTTCCAAAGAGTTCTGACCATCTAGACAGGGATGGGAATTGACAAGATTTTATCGCTAACAATGCCTTCGATGACAAACTCTTCGTAGAATTAAGCCACGCTTTAGATCGTTTCCATGCCATGCTTTTTTCTTTGTCTCTGTTCTCGTTCATGCCAACTGGCACTCGTGAAACTGCTTTTCAAGGCACCCGGAAGAAATGACAAGAATGTGAATGATGTCGATTGAACCATTGGGAACCGGTTCTTGTTGCCCATCCCTATGTCCTGAACTTCCAAAGGGGGTCTGAGTTTCCAAAACTATCTAAGTGCCCAGGGTTTCCACAGGGATCTGAGTCTTCCTAGTTTCTGAGGAGGACTTAAGACCTTGCTCTTCCACAAGGGTCTGGTTATCCAGAGTTTCGTTTGACGTCTGAATCCCCAGAGTTTCCAAAGGGCCTGGAGTATACAGAGTTCCTGAAGACTCTGAGTCCGTAGTGTCCACAGAGGTGTGATCACCCAGGGCTTTAAAAGAGGGGCCTTAGGTGTCCGATTGTTTCCCATAGGCGTCAAAGGGGGTCAAAGTTTGAGTTTCTCAGGAGGTTCAAGTTTCTAGAGTTTCCAAAAGGGTTTGAGTACCTTGAGAAAGGTAAAGAAAAACTAGGATCTACTGAAAACTCAAAAAGTTTTAAAAGTGAAATTGTGCTGATGAAGGGAAAAAAGTTTTTGTCATAATCAGGTGACGTCAAAAATATTCAAAAGACATGAAAAACTCTTAACTCTTTATTAAACAGAACAAAAACATGTTTTTTGTTTTTTCTAGAGGGTGCAGACGAAGAAAAGCCTCTGCAGTATTTCTGCAGCCGTCTACTGGAAACAAAGCGTCTGTGAGGAAATCTGAAATGATATATGAACACATAGACAAGTACGCACAGACGTTCCCACTCCCACTCCTCCAGTGGTTTCACTTCCTCCCACACCTTTGTGGTTTTTGCTTTATTGCTTTGCAGTCAAAAGTCTGTTGGAACCATCTTCTCTGCTGTAACAGAAAAGCTGATATTTTGTCCCGAAGCTCAAAGACATGCTGTTGTGACTGTCCGGGTCAGATTCTGGATCATATCTGCTGTGTACCGGTGCTGATTCTTCTGGTGGGCTCGCCAGTTTGTTTTGGTGTTTTTCCACCTCTGCATCAATCTGAAACTGAATTCAAAAGACAACTAGGACATGTTGCAGACAGCTGAAAGTGCCTTCATATGTGACCCTTAAAGATCAGCTTGAATAGAAAATGTGATTGACCTCATCTGTGGGTTAAAGATATGAGGTTCAGAAAAATCACTGTTCCCGTGTCATGTCCGGTGAAAACTAAAAGATTTCATATTTGAAGGTCAGAGGAAATCCTGTCAGCTCAGACCTGTTTTGGAGCCTTAAACTGATGATAATAACATTATAATAATGTTGAATATTATTATAAAAACTGTACACATACTCAGTGTGTCTGCGATTAACCCCTACAGCCCCTCTACACCATGTTTTCGTCCTTTCCCTGACAGTTATTCACACAGGAAATGACTGCATTCATGGTGTTACTCACCCACCTGTTAACCAGAAAAATATCCAAATTGAGGCCCCGGTTACCACGGTTACCACGGTGACAATGAACCCCGCCATGCCAGGAAGCTGTTGTGTTCGCTGTCATGCTGCTGATTTGACTGATTTGCATCCTTTGTCACTCTTCTGTTGTTTCGTTTTTCATTTGATTCGCTCTCTCCTCGGAGCTGGAAGGAGTCTCTCTGTTTTTGTTTTACTTTATTTATTCTTAAATTTAACTTTCTGCCGTCTTGATGCGTCATAGATGGAGTTTGCCTGCAGTCATGTTGTTTGTAATTGGAGGCCTGACGGAGCAGGTAAGTGCGATTATGTATATTTTTTAAGTGTGGGATTTGTAAACGCATGTTTGTTGAATTTTTACACGTACGGTATAAATCACAGAAAATGAAAATCTACACAAACAAAAAAGCAGACAAATATGGGATTAAGCCAGTTTTGAATAATACCCTTTATTGAAAAGCTCTTTGCGGTTCATTCAACTTGGAAATCCCACTTTGGATGACTCATTCAGCTTAGCAGCTGTTTCTCGGTTTTCTTTCCTTTATGTTGGATATTTAACGCTTGTATTTTAACAAACTTTGTACACCGCAAAAAAAACTCAAATCTTAAGAAGTGGTTTTGTCTTACGCCTGACAAGTCCAGAAAAATGTTTTATCTTAATATTCTACATACCAAAAATAAGAGCTGATTTATTTTGTAAGAAGTACAAAAAATAGATAATAAAATTTTGAAAAAGTGATGAAAACTTTCAGAAAAGTTTCAAGTGTCATAAAGTGAGAAAATGACATTTATGTGACAAAGTAGTGTTCGCCCCCTATGTGTTATTGTGTTTTTCTGTTCCTGTATCTGTTTTTTTTTTATTAAAAAAATATAGTTTAAATTAATAAATCAAAATGACAAGTTTTCTTCTTATTCCTTTCTTATTTTTATATATATTCCTTTCTTATTCCTTTGGCTTATTCATTTTTAAACTTATATCAAGAAATTCAGGTCTCATTTTTGGCATTTAATAGGTTGGAATATGATATTTTTCTGGACTTGATAGTTGAACACAGTTTACATGAAGCTTAAAGACACTTTTATTAAAATAAAACCAAAATTAAGATATTTCAGCAGCATCTTTTAAAAAATTAGTATTTTATTGAACCATGAGTGCCATTGAACCAACTTTGAATTGTGTATTTTCTACAGGTGTTTTTCTCGACCATGAATATGACAACCTGACTTTTAAACCACAAAAAGGTGATTATCCTCCTTTTACACACAAACACACAAAGCCTTTTTAAAGCTCCTCAACGGTTGTTTTTCTGATTCGAGTGTCGATGAAATTCTCCAGAGGATCGCAGAGAAATAACAGGAAAGCAGAAACATAACAAGGTTTGCTTCTCTCCTTTCCTCAGGCCTGCCTCCTCCCCCTTTGCCTCCTCGCCGCCTCAGAAAACCCCGACCGTCGTCTCTGCCGTTACCCCCTCTCCCTTCCTTGCAGTCTCCACTTGTTCCTCTTTCCCTCCCCCCTCCTGTCCCACCAAGAGGTGAGCTTTATTTATTTACTCTTTTACCCACAAGCGAGTCTTTCCAAGGAGTTATTCCCTTCTTCATATCTTTGTCATAATTCACAGAAGACAAGCTGGAAGGAAAGAGCAGACTGACCGTCAACACGGACGTCAACGTCAACGTCGTCTCGCTCAGTGTAGGAAAACTGGTCGACCTCAGCCAAGGTAGACCTGCATCCACGTACACCGAACATCTGTGTGGTTGTTTCTCTTTGGACCTCATCTCTTAATCTCTTTGCATAAACAGCCTCAGGCCTGGAGAGCTTTCAGAGCCCGGTGGTTTGTGGGAAATGCAGTGCAGCCTTGTCGTGTCTGAGTTTCATCCAGAGTAAGGTAAGCACCACTTCGTCATGGTCCGACGATTGATTGAAAGACTCCTCCCCTTCTTCTCCTCTCGCTCAGGTGTGGGTTTGCGAGTTCTGCGGGCGTGAAAACAGCGTCAACGACAGCGTGGAGAGAGTGTGTGTCGGCCAGCTCGCAGGTGTGCACAGCGATGACATCTATCTGCCCGATCAGAGCGACGACCCCTACCAGAACCTGGAGGACACTCTGGTGGTCTTCTGTGTGGACATTTCCGGCAGCATGAGCGTCACTACAGAGGTGTGTGTCCGTCCAGAACGGTCAAGGTGTCGAGGCGTATAAAAGGTCCAGGATGGGAATCAAACCAGCAACCACCGCAAGACTTTATGTAGGGAACCCAGACCACTGGGCAATGGGCACCCTTGTAGTGCTGAGAACATGCCAGGTGGTCTCAGTCCTCTTAAGACTAGAGGACTTAAAGGTAGGGTAGGCAGATCTGTAAGATCCCCAAGCGTCCCCCATCGTTTATGTTGACCCGGCTTTTTAGCTCTTGTCCGGTCTACCTCCGTTTTAAGCGCCCGTTATTCCTCCAGAGTCTCCGGTATTTACTTTGTTCTCTTGCTTGTGTCGGCAGTCGTGGCCAAAGGAGGATTCAGACAATTCTCCGAACTTTCTGGTTGGTTTCTACTGTCCGATATTGTAGCACGCTAACTTTGTTTGGGCACCTGAACGACACGGGGGAGCAGCGTCTGCCTCACAACCAATCAGGTCGGGGGAGGCGGAGAATGGTTTTGTTTACAGTCAGAAAGAGCTGAGCGCTCCAAACCTGCATTTGTAGCTGCAGTGAGTCCACAGTGGTTTTTGGGAGTTGGTTTGAGTCTGTGCGGTGTTTCCACTCCAAAGTTGTGTCTGTTTTTAGTGGTATTACCTAAGGATGTTAAAATCCTGTCAGCCTTGTCTCTTTTTTGATTGAGCTTTCTCCATATTATTTAAAAATTTAATGATATTATTGATGAGAATTTTTTTCAACTTTACACCAATAAACATTATTCTGAAATCGTCAAACTCTTTACCCACACAGTCTCTCACAAAGAGGGGAACTTCTCCCTATCTGTACTTCTGAAAGACTCAGCCTCTCTTCGTTGCCTTTTTTATCCAGTTGTTTCACAAACTTGATGCAAATTTTTGTAAAATGTTCCAGTTATTTTTGCCATTCCAAAAATTTTTTGATTTTTTTTTGTCCCTTTTCCAAATTTTTACTTTTACTGTATTTGAAATAAGCATATAGCTTGTATGAAACAAAAACATTTTTCAGTACTAACATTTGATATGATGTTTTGGCACAATTTTCAAGTTGAAAGAGTTTTTAATATTTTCGTTCTCTTAGTTTTGGACGTTTTGTATCTAAAATCAGCTCCTAAAAACTCTCCTATCTGAAGACACTCTATGTTTTTTTTCCCACTATTTTTCTTTTTCAGGTCGCAGCAAGCGATGGATCACAAACGCACATTTCAAGACTACAGGTAAAATGTTTTATTTTTTTGTTTCCCTTTTCCTAAAGCGCTGACAACTGCAGGATTAACTCCTTTATCACATGGATAATCAATAAAAATTCACTGTATATGTTACTGTTTTTTTCCTGTAGGGTATGCAAGATGCCCTCCAGAGGGCGCTAACGTCTCTGCTGCAGGAGTCCCCGCACAGGAGAGTGGCCCTGGTCACATTCAACGATGATGTAGGAGAAATAAATCACTTTCTGAGTTAAATGCACTGAAAGATTTTTTATTTTTAAAAGGTTTTATTTCATGATTTTATTTGTTTGTAGTTATTAGTCTCTGTTTTTCCTGATGTATATATTTACTGGATTGAATTTATCTTATTTAATTTTTTTAAATGAAAGTGCTGAAAACATTAGTCAGTCAGATTTTGTACAGGTGCGGTTAGTAAAACCAAATTTACACTTTCAATCCTTTTTTTAAATTTTTTAGGTCAAAGTTCAGCTACTTTTACCTGTGAAATACTTGACATACTTCACATATTCAGGTCAACAGTAGGAACTTTTTGACAGACTGTCTGAGACGAAATTCAGAGGTTTGAGTTGGATTGTTTGAGTCGAGTTGATGTTGATCAGGGGAGAATAAGAAATCAGATTTAACCTCTTGCAGCCGTTCCTTAATTTAAGAAAATATACAAAAATCAGTTGATACAGAGAAATCCTTCTTTGAATCATTTCTGTGAACTTTTTTTTCACAGGTTGTGATTTACGGTGATGGCACCGGTACTCCTCTCACTCTCAGGGATTGGGCGTTGGTTGACTATGACCATATATGGCAGCAGAGTGTTGGTTACACCATCCCGCACTGTATCGCAGAGACCTACGACCAGCTGATACAGAGAGTCCTGGAGTAAGTCACCACTGAGAGTGTTATTATCTTATTATTTTTGGGTGTGTCAGAGTAAATCCTGAGTGTTAAAAGTTGGATTTTTTGTCGTGTTTACAGCCTCAGAGAACACGGGGCCACCTGTCTCGGTCCTGCAGCTTTGGCATCAGTGGCCTTAGCGTCGAGGTACCCTGGGTCAAAGGTGAGCAGATGATACACAAGGGTTAAAAAAAAACAGTCTTCAGTTTTGTAAAATTTTCAAGAATTAGATAAAAAAAAAATGTAAACCAAGATTTCTGAAGGTTTCAACAAGTCAAATTTTAGAATTTTTTTAGGAGCAAAATGAACAAAATTTAAAATCCATTTTACATCCATACTGGCAAAAAAAGTACAAAAGACATGAAGGGAAATTCAAACATTTTAAACTAACATCAAATCGATCTTTATTTGTAAGTAACATCAATACATTTTTAAGACCTTTCAAATTTGTATTTAAGACATTTTAAGAGATTTTAAGAGAATTTTAAACATTTTTAGACTTTTCTAGACCCATCAGAAACCCTGTAATGCAGCTCTTTTACATAAATTTTTCATGCAAGAATGTAAAAAAACCCAAATTAATGAAAAATTCCAAATTTTCACATTAGAGCATCAATACATTAACAAAGTAATATCAATACATTTTTAAGACCTTTCAAATTTGTATTAAAGACATTTTTAAGAGGTTTTAAGAGAATTTTACAACTTTTCAAGACCCAGCAGAAACCCTGTAATACAGCTCTTCTACTCTTTACATTGATTTTTCATGCAAGAACATAAAAAACCCAAATTGATGAAAAATTCCAAATTTTTACATTAGAGCTTTTGCGCCTCTTAATAATGAAGACAAAACATGTCAGAGTTATCCCACCATTACCATATAAAATATTTCAGTAACTTTAACTAACACTTATATTCTTGTAATTTGAAATTTTCTGTCAATCTGAAAGACTGAAAAGTTTGACTGACTAGTAAGAGAAGTGACTAAGACACTCATGCTTTTTGAATTTTCTGCTCTGCAGGTGATTTTGTGTACCGACGGCAGAGCCAACATCGGGCTGGGTGAGATAGAGCAGACCTCCTCTCTGTCCTCCTCCTCTCTTACCTCTTATTTCTACAGGAAACTCGCTCTCCAGGCTGTTCAGAGTGGGTAAGACATCAGACCGGATTACCGGAGTATCCTGGTCGATTGTAAATAGTTGAAACTTTCTTAGTTTCAGCAGAATCAGCCATGTCTGCTTAGAAGAAAAACATCTACTGTCTTTTTTTCTTCTTTTCCCTCAGAGTCATTATATCAGTCATGACTTTTGAGGGAACGGATTGTTGCTTGGCGGACATCGGGAGACTCGCAGACACTACAGGAGGACGGGTGAGACACACACACACTTCACACAATTCAATGCACATTAAAGTCAACAGGCCAGCGAGACCGTTAGAAGGTCAACCCTTGATAGGTAAAGTTACAGGAATGGTGCGTCTCAAGTTAATATCACAAGCCCCGCCCCCAACACAAGCCCCGATTGGTCAGTGGAAGTGGAATTGATGAGTTTGAGGGTGTTCAAAAAGTTGAACGATTGAATTGCAGTGGTTTGGTATAAGGATTAAGTCCTTGTCATCAGCGTACAATATAATGCACACCAGAGGTGGGGGAAAGTCCCTACGTTGCAAGTCCAAGTCGAGTCTCAAGTCTTTGCTCTCAAGTCTCAAGTCAAGTCCAAGTCAACACAGACAAGTCCCAAGTCAAGTCCAAGTCCTGAACTTTTTGTTTCAAGTCCCAACCAAGTCCTAGGAATTTTGCTCCGAGTCCCAACCAAGTCCTTACCGTTTCTTTCAAGTCAAAAACAAGTCATATCAAAGCCATAAACCATTTGTTATATGTGAAGATTTACATCAATCATGAGCATTTTTCACTATTTGCATTTATTATTAAACAAGAGTTCTCATATGTTCAGTCCTCCCGGTGTTGTCGTTAAGAGGGAGGCTAGAGTTTGAGATAGTGTTGCCAAGTTTCGTGAGAGAAATAAGGAAACAGACCTCCAGAAACAAGACAAAAACAAGCAGACTTGGCAACACAACACGGTGTTACCAACGGCTGTAATTCCTGACTGTTAGTTGATGTGACACTTTTTAAACGGTTTGGGCTGTAAGGTATTAAGTGACTTGAAAAGACTTGACTTGACTTTTCAAGTCACTGGGCTCAAGTCAAGTCAAATCAAGTCCCAAGCGAGTCCAAGTCATTTCTTGGTTCCATCAAGCAATTCAAAAACGGGACTCAAGTCCAAGTCGAGTCTCGAGTCGAGTCGTCAAGCCCCCACCTCTGACGCACACAAAATGACATTAATGAGACTTTTCTGCAAACCTATGTCGAACAGGTGAATACGGTGAGCATTGGCACAGTTGCTCGAGAGATCAAGTTAGCCTCCATGGATAACATCCTTGCAACAGGAGTCACGGCAACCCTGCTAGCTCCTGATGGAGTGTGAGTTCTGCTCTAAAACGACTGCGATAACATGAACTTTTCCACTGTATTATGTGTAAATTTGACATACATTCATCTTAAATATGGATTTGCATGTAGACCTGAGTAAGAGCCCTTTTCTGTGCAGGTATTTCCCATATGAGAATGAAAAAATTCACAAACTGGTGAATGAAATTGGGAATGTCACCAAAGGACTGCAGATTACCGTTCAGTTTGCCGTAAAACCAGAGTTTATGGGAGGTAAAATTATCATCCAAATAAAGTAGATTTCTTTTACTCAGATTTCTGGGCAGCCTGCCGACATTGTGTAGACAACTGTCAAATGTTTAAAATTATCGTTAATGTGTCTGACAGTTTTTCTCCAGAAGAACACACTTCCATTTCAAGTCCAGCTGAGCTTCAAGACCAGAGACCAACAGAAAGTGATGCGTGTCATTACTGAACAACGTCCAGTTTCTACCTGCAGGTAAACACTTTCAAAATTACACACATTTGTAATATTTATAAAAATTTGAAAAGTTATAATTTTGATAGTGATCTGCTTTGTACTCTATATCTAGTCAAAGTGCAGTCTGGGCAGGAAGCCTCAACACTGCGGTTCTCGGTGTCCACTGCGCTCAACTCTGCGCCAGACTGACCATGGAGGGTCGAGTACAGGAAGCGCAACAGCAGCTTAAAGCGCAGCAGGACTTGCTCGATCAAATCAGGTACGAGTCCCTCAAACCCTGGTTTCTTTTTGGCCTTCTTTGGTCCTTTTGAAACAGTGCATGATGACTTTAACATACAGAACAGGAGAATAAAACGGAAGATTTATACGTTTTAAAAGTTCACACATATGCAGATATAGGAACTGCTTCACACATATTTCTGTTTACATGACATTGTGGGGACTGACATATTTTTGCTCATGTATGGGGACTCTTTTAGCATCCATGTGCAACAACCTGTTAGACTACTTATTCTTGTATTTTCTTTTTATCTTCATGTTAAAATTTGACTTTTTTTATTTGACTGAGTTTTGGAACAAATGTAACTTGACGGTACACTAAAAGTTCCTTTTTTTGTCTCATAGTAAGCAGAGGACAACCCCACAGGTAGAGAATATCTATGGCAACTGGATGGACACCATGACAACAGTCTTCGACGGCATCTCAACAGAATCTCAGGTTTTGTCCAACCAATTTAAGGACATTTCTAATCAATTGAATATGAGACATAAGGAATTAGTCAGTCCCTGAATTAAATATTGTCTTATTGATTATATTAATTCTCTAAACCCTCCAGACGCTCTCTGATGAAGCAGCTAAGGTGATGTACCAGATGAAGAGAGCCAGCAGTGTTAACAACAACAACAACAGCAATACACTTGAGACTCAGAAGAAGACTTTAAAGAAGAAGAAGAAGAAATTCCTCATGAAAGCACTGTAAAGAAACAACAGATCCACTCAGGATATACAGACTTGACATCACACTGACTTCTTTAAGCTGACCAGAAAAGCTCAAAGTCCTTTAACATTTCCATCCCCTGAATCCTCTAATGTGGTTACCTCAGCCTGAACACGCCACGTACACGACATAGACTGTTGACACAAAGACAGATGAGACCAGCTCAGGTATAGCACGTCTTCATTTTGCGTTTTGACATCTCCTACGTGCCTCTGTGACAGCTAAGGAATCTCTAAGGTTACAAGTTTAGTGGAACACTGCATCCCAGCTGTCAGCTTTAAGTACTGACAAAAATGTCAGTCATGACACACAAACCTAATTCTGAAACTGTCTAGAATCTAGATACACGTGTGATCGATTTTTTTCTTATCTATATCAGTATTCAGTTTTAAATAAGACTTTTAGCCGCTATTATTGCACATAATGGCACTGTAGCATTTTCAAAACAATCAAATATATCAGTTTTGAATGTTTGTGAGTCCGGTTTTTTTTCTTGTCCTCAGAGGATATTTTTATATGAGGAAGTAAAACTTGACAAAATCTCAATTTTAAACCAAAATATTTAATAACTTGTGGTGTTGAATGTTATCCAATTTGGTAAAAACCGATGAACATTTCAGTTTTCAATTTTCTGCACTTATCAAGATTATTTGCATCACTAACAATTAAAAAGCGATTCAATTATGACTATAATTTATTTCTTTATAAGGTTTCGTTTCTCGAGAACAGGTTCCTGAGAGGTGTATCATAGCGCAATAACAAAATTCCAAAAAGTTAAAAAAGAGTTAAGATCAATTACAAAAACTAGCTAATAAAAAAGTACAAAAAATATGTAAAAGTTTGTTAGAAACAGGGTTTCTGCGCAATAAGTTTGATCAATTTCTAGGTCTCAAAAAGTATGGAATGAAAAATCAAGTATGGAAAAATATTTATGTTTCTAGATCTAAAATAGAAAAGTAGATTTTTCTAAATATAATTCTAAAGGTTGGGTATTGAAAAGTATGAAAATTCCAACTATGAAGGAATCCTGTAGAGTAAAATCATAAAAGTTGAAATGTGGTTTTGGTGTTTTTTGCGAGTCACAGTTCAGCCTCTTGTTAAAAATCCACAGGACTTCATGTTCCCTGAAGTCATTCGCAAACACTTTTCAGAGACCAGAGAAACAGGTTCAGTCTCAGCATCTCAGCATCTGCAAAAAAAAGTGTGTCAGTGAAATTCCTACAACTATTGTTATCGCTTTGCTGTAAAAGTTCTCACTGTGAGACATCACAGAGGAGACAGTGAGGAATGTATGAAAGATCAGCAGGTATCTAACTTCCCTACCGTAATGGGGAAACATGAACGTGAGTCACTGCATAAGATTCGGGAAATACACTTGTGCCACAGTGAAAGTATGTTTTATAAATTCAAGTACTGTGGGCACACATTCAACAGCTACATTCATGTTATGCTGCTTCAAACGTTAACATTTTTATACATGTAGATTCAGTCAGCAGCTTTATGTTCTAGTTACTGATCAAGACTGAAAACGTTTTTTTAAATTTGGAATTTTAAGAGGTATAGAAAATTAAAAGCACTAGATGTTTGTAAAAATAGAAAAAGTTGAAATCAAAAACTAGAAATGCCATAACACAGGACACCATACTAGAAAATGCCTCCAAGTACAAAGTTATACCAAGTGTATGATAATGGATAAAGGTTGACACATCAAAGGGGTCTAAAACATTTGTAAAAACACACAGATGATAATAAGTAATATCAGCATTGAAGAGGGGCTTAAAACAAAAAACAGTGTACCAAAAAAAAAAGAAATCTTGTTTTTACATATTCAAAAACTAAGTTGAGATGATCCGACTAAAACTGAACTTTTAACAGCAAATTCATTGATTCAAAATTTTTTTCAAGTTCAACTGCAGACTGAGACGTGGTTTCCACACAGTTGGAATTTTCATACTTTTCAATGCCCTACTTTTTAGAATTGTATTTGGAAATACCTCCTTTTCTATTTTAGAAAAGAGTAATTTTTTTGTGTTTTTACTGTGGTAATAGTCTTGAAACCTAAATATTTTTAAATACTTTATTTTTCATTTACCATACTTTTTAAGAATTGTTGAAGAATTGTTTAAGAACTTGATCAAATTACTTGCATACTTTTTCATACTTTCCATACTTGCGTAGGAACCCTACTGAGAAATTCTGAATATTTCTGGTGAAGTAGATTTATTCAACAATACCTCGACTTAATTTTCAATTAAAGAAGCTAAAATTTGGAGATATAAAAATCAATGTCAACACCCACTACAAACTACTTTCTTTTCCCACAGGGTCACTCACCCGTACCTTCAGGGATTATTTGAACCTGCTCAAGGTTCCGATTACAGATAAGCTGAGTGAGTTACATTCTCTCATGTGTCAACTGTTTGAAATGAAACATCATCCAAGACCTAGCCTGAATCTTTCATGATTCTAAAATTATGACATTTTGCAACTTTATCATCATCATGTCTGGCTAATATTTGTATGATCCGTTTTACTGAATGAAGGTGGATGTTGTTTTAAGTATTGCCAACAATTTTTCTGTTTTGGTATGAGGACATTTTTGTCTTCTCGGTACACGTCGTCTTGAATCTCTGATTATCTCATTGGAGGTTGCGCCTCATTTAGCAAAAGGAATGACAAATGTGATAAAGATGCCGTTGGTTAAAACAGCAACAGAACAGAGGTAAACACATGCATACGAAAACAAAGCCACATGAGAACACTGGGTCCGAAGGAAGTTGAATCACATTAACGCGCACGTGGTGGTGGAAAATAACCCACACAGAAAAGCTTGTTTTGGTTCTCATGCCACTGGTGAGCCTGAGTCACGTAGATAACGTACGCATGACATGTGACCATAATAGTTTAGCCAAAATAAGAAAAGAACTAAATTAAAAAACTGAATGAAAAGCAACAAAAAGAGAAAAATCCAAAAGGCAAAATCCAATATAAGACACAGGGGAAAAACACAGGGAGACTAAGGCCTTGGCTGGAATGTATATGTCATTTAATTTATTGAAATTCCCAGCTACGTGTGCACATGGCCCAAAGATTCACACATTGACTACAGAGACAAGTGTACACACAGACACATAATGAACCAAACAGGACAAAGGGAAAGACAGGGACTATATACACACTGGGAAACAAGCAACAGGTGAGGCAGACGAGACACAGGTGAAACTCATCAAGGGTGATTAATGAAGGAGGGAAAACTAGGGAAGTAAAACCAGACTAGAAACACAAGGAATCAACTTTTACAAAATAAAACAGGAAATAAACACTGAAAACTGATCTAAAGAATAAAACACAGAGAACAGGAGGGAAACAGGGTCTGGGACAAACCGAAAACTTACAAGACATGACTACAGGGGGACAGGAACAATAAGAAAAAAAACAAAAAATTAACTGAACATATCATGACAATCATGGATCCAACACAAAGCTTGACATGTCCCTGTTCCAACTTTTTAGACATGTTGATGGCATCAATAATAAAGTCAGCATCCTTTTTTAATTAAAAAATCTTTCATTCAACATTTGATATACTTTTGATTTAAATCTGAGACAATCAAAAACACATTTTTACCTGCATTTTCACTGTCTCCCACAGTTTTTCTTTAAACTCAAGATAGTGCCGATACTTTAACTCTATCATTTTCTAACTTTGAAAGAGGCAGCAGTTCATTTCTTACATCATCTACTCTCTTTATCATCACATCAGATGTAAACTCTCTTCTAAAATGTAGATTTTACTCTTTACATTACTAAGCGAGGTTATAATGCTGACCTGCTTCCAGGAAAGATTGACCTTTTTAAAAGAAAGGGAAATGCAACACAAGGAAGCAACGATCGGAGGGGACACGTCTGCTGACATTTGACCTACTCTGTCTGTGTTTCATTCCCACAACTTAACCAGTTCTGCCACATTCACCGTCTAAACAGAGCGACTTGTGTGAAGGGGGGCGTGGAGTGACTGCCCCACATCACTAAATACAAAAATCACCACCTTGACACACGTTTACACAACCTGACCACAGCAGCAGACACGTTCCTTCAGAACCGGATTCAGCATGGACAGCTAGATCTGGATCTCCTTTCGGATAACTTTTAACGTCAGAGCCGCTAACAAGAAAGGTATCTGCTTTAACTCTCTGTTTTTAGATTCAATGCTCATCGGAATTCTGTTACTTTGACTGTTTTATGTGCAAAAGAGAGATCTCGTGAACTTTGTGAATTGTATTTTTATAATTTGGTTTGCAATATTTAACTGATGTGGTGCGAAAAAGGTGATATTATTTGATGTCAAAACTTTTCAGTTAACACAGTTTTCCTAAAAAAGGACTTATTCAACTAATTACAACTACTACTTTCAAATGTGATCTATCATTTATTAGATTTTAAATATCATTTGCAATCAGATGTCTCGTTCCTAATGAACAACTTTTAGTATTTAAAAAAAAAAAAAAACTTTTAAGAGAAAAACTTTAGTTGAATACTGCCACATGGCTCCATCATCATCTATCCAGAGTCCAACGACCCTCTTGACAACACATGTGAATGGGCTATGTTTAAAATTGACAACTATAAACACTTGTTACAAACATAATTTTACTAAAAATTTTGCTAAATGTGATTCAACTTAAGATTTTACACAAAAGGATTTGGTCTCTTCAACATTAAGAAATAGTTTGTTCAGTGCGTCTTGACGGAGGCCAGAATCTCGCCCGACTTCATTCCCACAGTCCTCTGACCGGTCTTATCTGATTGATGGTGACAGGGGTAGATTTCGCATTTTTGCTTATTATATAATACATCCGTTTACCTCCACCAGTGTCTGTGTTCTCATCAGTAATCTCATCGAAGCTCTTACATTTCAAACAATCCAACAGCTTGAGTGTAGCCAAAACAGACTATCCCATTGTGAGTTGCAAACCTAAAAGCACCGGGTAATCTTCCTGTTAACTGTAGTCAACCGGTTGGCTGAGAGGCTGAGCTCTCTCCATCTCCAAGTAGATTCATGCATTATGATGTGAAAATAGACGAATCTGTGAAATGCGCTTTTTGACCCAAAAGGACAACATATGTGACTTAAGAGGACCTGAAAATCTATCTAACCAAGATGAGGAATACTGTGATGTGTTGGTTGGGTGTTTATTATTCAGTAGTATTTTTGGAATCTGTAGTTTTCACAGACTTATGGGAGGTACCACAACTTCTGAGTACTCCAAGAGGGTAAACCCACTCCAGTCTGTACCCTTCCTAAGACCATATGGCGTCCTGGTCGTATATCTCTCATTTGTTCTCCACAGGATGTCAGTACACGGCAGCTTTCTGTCTGATGAGCAGTTCCAGTGCTCCATCTGCCTCGACGTCTTCATCAACCCTTCGTCCACACCATGTGGCCACAGCTTCTGCATGGCCTGCATCAGCAGATACTGGGATGGATCCAAGGTGCGTACATGAGTTCATGTTCAAAACCTGGAGATTGATGGGTTCTTCTAATTCCTTAATCCTTCTCTGATGTTGGCATACTTCAACCTGTCTCCTTTTCTTCTGACTGTCCTCACAAATCCACGTGAAACCTTGATTCTCTCCTCCATATATACCTCCTCTCTCAGGTCTGCCAGTGTCCTCTGTGCAAGAAGACCTTCCAGAAGCGACCCGACCTCCACATCAACCGGACTCTGCGAGAGATCACCGAGCAGTTCAAATCCTCAAGAGGAGGGGGAGGATCTGGGAGGGACAAGAGGGGTGGAGGAACGTCAGAGGGCTTCTTTGAAGAGCTGAAGAAGAAGCTTCCTCGACCTTTGCCAAAACTGCCACTGAAGAGGAACATTGAGACCACAGGTGAACGGAGCAGACGACACCTTTACCGAACAAACACTTGAGTAGGGTTTTAAACTCCATCTAGCCTAAAGGGACCACCGGTACTAAAAGGGAATGAACGAGTGAAATCTATTTAGATTCATGCACAAATAACGTGAACATCAACCAGAAGTGTCAGAGTACTCCACTGGTAGCAAGAAGTTCAAGCTCAGAGTTAAAAGACATATGCCACGAAATTTAGACTTACTGGGGCAGTGGTGGTGGAGTTACCTGACACTGGCTGTGTTACCGTATAATTTCAGCACAGTCTTGGTGGTCTGACTGGGCTGCGAAGGCCAGGTCCTACAAAGGATCTTACCTTAAATCAAGACATAGGTATTGTCTGGATTCCTAACAGACATGCAATACCAAAACTTGACTAACTTACTAACTTTGCTTAAGTATTGCGCAATTTTCTATCAATATCAAACGCGTGGATTCTGTGGTATTCGTTTCCCTGATGTCTCTTGTTAGGCCTCCAGTCCCACTTAAAATTAGTCCCAGAGATGACATGTCCTTTGTTCTGATTTGGTATTTTTTCAGCTGACGCAACTTTGTTGGCTACTTCAGTGCCAAACCCCAGTCCGCTTGCTACCATGATCACCCCCATAGGACCTCCTCCGCTACCTCCCCCTTTTTGTCGCTCCAATGGCCGCAGAAGGTTCACGGTGACTGGGGCAGCAAGCAGCAACAATCTCCCTCTTTGCGAGATCCACCACAGAGGACTACTGGTACCAATATAATTATTATTATTACTTCTACTCTTGGTACTTTGACAACTAGTTCCAGGTGTAGTACTACTTTGACACACTCTGTTCGCTGATTCCAGATGTACTGTAGGACCGACAACGTTTGTATCTGTCCGGATTGTGCAACTGAGGACCATTACGATCACGACACAGTGAATATAGAAGATGAATGGACAGCCACCAAGGTGGGAAATCAAACGATACATAGAAGCTCCTGTGAGGAACTTCTGGTTTAAGTCAGTTTTGGTGTCAACTGTGGACAAAGCAAGTACAAAATTAGTTTATTCAAGCAGAGGAACAGTTGTGTGTTTGTGCGTTTCAGGCCCAGCTGAGTGTATCGGAGAGGGAGATCGAGGATATGATCAAACAAAGAGTCAAGAAGATTGAGGAGATCAAACTGTCGGTGACCGAACTGGAGGTAAGATAAAAACATTCTTCTTACAAAATACCGAAGATGAGTGGACAGACCAGAGAATCCTCCTGTTGGGATATCATCAAAAACAAAAAATTCAGAAGTCCTCTCAAAAGGTATCACTTTTTGTTCTTTGGTTGCCTTATTTCAACAGTTCTTCCGTCTTGAAAATACTTTATACTCATAATTTCCCAGGCGGCGATCGACCGAGAGACAGCTGGCAGCGTTTGCCTGTTTTCTGTGCTGGTGTCCGCCATCGAGCGCTCCCAGGCAGAGCTGATGGAGGTGATGGAGATGAGCCGGAGGGCCGCCGAGCATCAGGCCGAAGTGATGATACGACAGCTAGAGCTGGAGGTGGAGGAACTGAGGAGGAGAGAAACCGTTCTGGCTGAGCTCAGCCAGTTGGATGACGCCCTACATGGAGTCAAGGTTGGTGCCAATGTAACCCGGATCGGTTTAAACATTGACGGTAAACCTGAGGAGATTGGCTCTTGGTCATTGCGTACCTCTCTTTCAGACATTCCCAGCTCTCTCCAATCATCCCCCTTCCAAAGACTGGTCTTCAGTGTCTGTGAACACCGACTTGGGGACGGGGACCATCTACAGATCGCTGGCAGCTCAAGTGGAGAACTTCCATAAAGAACTGAAGAGTGTAGCGGAATCAGGTCAGTCTCCAAAAGGTGGTTCATGCTGGTTTGATCCTTCTGTCATAGAATATACACTGGTCAATACTGCCCTCTTGTGGTAGATTATGATAACGTCTGAATTCAGTTTATAAACATTACTTGATTTTTTATGTATCTTTCTTCAAATATGGTGTTTTGTTCCCTTCCAGGTTTTCCATCTATGGCACTGGAACCAAGTCCAGTTCGGGGTCACCCCAGTGAGTTTCTATCCCCAATCCACTTCAAGTTAGCCAATTCACCCCATTCACCCCACCAAGACAGTAAAAATATAGAAACAAGTTAAAGGTACGTCATTTGTACGATGCATCGGTGTGTTTTACAACATTTTATCTTGTTTTCTGCAGGGATAAAGAGAGTGCAGGAATATGCAGGTATGGAATCAGACAAACTTATAAAATATGTGTCGTAATGAATGAAAAATCTTAAAATAATTAACATCCTTTTTACCCCGTAACAGTGGACGTGACTCTGGACTACAACACCGCCCATCCCAGGCTGATTGTGTCGGAGGACATGAAGAGTGTAAGTCGTCTGTTAAAGGTCGTTATTTAACAGTTTGTTTCCCGATGAATGGACAGTATTAAACATTATTTCTTGTCGCGTACAGGTGAAGTGCGGCGATAAACACCAGATGCTTCCAGATAATCCTGAGAGGTTCGACAGAGTCGTCTGTATCCTGGGAAGGGACACGATCACCTCTGGGAAACACTACTGGGAGGTAAAGACTGATGACCAATATCTCAGATCCAAGTGTCGTGATTCCGTCCTGCATGTCCGTCCACCCTCTCATGATATCTGCCTTTCTGAACAGGTGGAGGTTGGTGGAAAGACGGACTGGGACCTGGGGGTGGCGAGACACTCCATGAACAGGAAAGGGAAGATTGACGTGACCCCAAGCAACGGATACTGGTTCCTCAGCTTGAGAGACAAGTTAGTTTTCGCTTAACTCTCTAAAAGCTAAAAAGTCAGCTACGACTGATGAGCTTTTGCATTCCTGATGTAAAATTTTATGCTCTTCTCGTCCTCTGTATCACTTTGTCTCTCAGGAATAAGTACGGCTGTCGCTCTGAACCCTCCATAGATGTCCAGATGAGCCTTCGACCTCAGAAGATTGGCGTATTCGTGGACTACGAAAGAGGACAGGTACAGAACCGGGGGGACGCAGTCTCCTCCTGCTTGTTTCTAAAGTCTATGATGTATCCCTCTGATTTCCTACAGCACTCATTCTCCTTGTTGGTCTGCAGGTGTCTTTCTACAACGTGGACAGTCAACTCCACATCTACACCTTCAACGACAACTTTGACGACTGGATCTACCCGTTCTTCAGTCCTTGTACGAACAAATCAGGGAAGAACGAAGGGCCGCTGATCATCACACCAGTGATCATGACCGAATAACTGAGATATCGGTACTACTCTGTAACTCTCTCTCTTCTTTTGTTGTGAAACTTTGTTCCCAGAAGATTTTCTGCTACGATTTGTTGTAAATTGAATGATTCACTTTATTAAAACGAACATTACTGAAAACCTCGATGTCCAAAGTTGATTTGGGGCGTTCAAAAACTCATTCAAATAGTAAAAAAAAAACAGCTTCGATATCGACATGAGGGGAGACCGTTGTTGTGCACCGCCATGTCTCTGCAGCAATGAAGTCAGACTAGTAAAATTCTGACGTTTTTGATGGTAGAAATTTGTCATGTGAAGGTTCGTACTCTTGTTTTGAAAGGCCATCACCATCCTGTTTGGACCTTCACTCCAGGAAGAGTGAGCAAGTGGGTGCCCCAGTCTAGTATATTCTCCTGTGCATTCTCAAAAGTGCAGAAAAGGTGTTCGAAGAAGTTTTGGCTCAAGGGTCTAGGAAGGTGGTTGGAAGGCAACTCAACACACTGCTGTTTTCCCAGAAGAGATTTTTACGAATACAGGTTTCATAAAAAACTAGAAAATCACTCGGAGAGCGCAGACTTCCGTCAAGCAGCTCATGTCCCTCCTTAAACAAGAAATGCCCTAACCGGAATGCGAACCCAGGACCTTCTGGTTGTGAGGCAACAGTGCTAACCACTACACCACTGTGCCGCCCATTGGTTATCTTTCAGCATTGAAAATTCCAACGACATCCTTATTTTTGTGTGTTCTGGATCACAGTATCCAGAATTTTGTCTGGATCACCACCAAAATTTAATGGGATCCTCCTGGCGCTGAGATTAATTTCAGGACAATCCGTCTGTTACTTTCTCCGTAAAGTTGCTAACAGACAAACAAACCAACGCTACCGAAAACATAACCTCCTTGGCAGAGGTAATAACAAACTTTTCCCAAGATCAAACAAACCTTGAGAGCGATTCTCCTCTAGACACAAATACACGGGGGCGGAGTCATAAGTTAATTTTGTAGACTCGGTAAGTCCACGTGACACAAACTCGAAACTTCCGTACATAACCGCGGACATTTGAAGGATTTTATAAACTTCCCCGAACAAAGTCGGAAAGCCCCCGAAAAGAGAACATGTCCGGGTAAAAAAGGACGTATGGTCACCCTATGTTAGTTGATGTCATAAAAACAGAAAAACAGAGACTGAAATCGTCCTTCTTGAAAACTTCATTTGAATTTAATCACAGATCCCGACGATAAAGCACATTCATGAAAAAACAAAGTGAAATCACAGAGATGAGCCAGATGACGTGAAAGCGTTCAAGATCAAACATCTGTAAGCGAGACGGACACACATAAAGCTTTTTTTTAATCAACTCATACATGTTGAATCAAACGTTTTTCTAAAGAGACTGAATCAAAGTGCAAATGAAGGTCCTTCACCCATCATCACCTAAAAATAGCTTAAGTTTTTTACCAGCGATAATCTCTCTACTTCTAAATCCCAGAAACACGAAACGCCGCCTTCAGGTGCGTTTTAGAGAAAACGATTAGAAGCAAAAACTAAACTTTTAGACTTTTACGTAAGATCTGTCTGTTAACAGGAGGCTACGGCGAGCATTTTGAGTCAGCACTGGGACCGGAAACAAGGTTGAACTGGCTCTGTGTACGAAAAAGATCCACTTTAACAAGCTGATTGTTCGGCTAGAAAATACCATAGACTGTATATAAGATGGACACCCTGGTTCCGCCTTCCGCCTGTATACGGATTTGAAGCCAAAAAGCGCTTGGTAATTCCGGGTTTTTCTCCACTTCCTTGAAACCAGAGTTGCGCAGTAGCGATGTGCGCATTCGGCCGCACAGACTTCAGTCCACAGTCCCATAAGCTTTGCTGGCGGAGGCGGGATTCATGACCTGTACTGCAGCCCACCATCAGAGGGCGCTGTTCTCGGAGTGGCTTCACCCAGCGAGGAGGCAGACTCTGTCCATCTTATATACAGTCTATGGAAAATAACCTTCAGATTCGGAAGTTGTGGTTTCCCAATGCTAAGCTAACTGGTCTCAGGATTTAACTTCATATTGACAGGACAGACGGCGTTTTTGTCTTCGCTCTGAGTGAGAAAGTGAATCAAATAACTGTTTTTGAAAAAGGTGGTTCATCAGACGTGACGGAAATGATCGGTTTGACTCAGATATGAAACTTACAAAAGAGAGTGAAGACACATTTTGGACACTGATAGAGTTAATTTGGTTGAAAACGCCACGAATATCGACGACAAAGAGCGATTACAGCTTATAAATTAAAACAATAATTAAAAATTTTGGGGCACTAGTTGGTGATTAAGTACCTAAAGCAGCTAAAAAGCGGGAGATTCGGCCTTTTTTTCTGATAAATACAGCAGTTTAGTTTCCAGTTAATAATTAAAGTTTCGACGCCTCTCTGATGGACTTATTCCTGTTTCAATTAGCGGCGTCGTTGCACTCAAAGAAAGTCCCGGATCCTTCAAACCCTCAATATTTGTGGACTTTTGTATTTTTTTTTTGGTTTTCACAGCTTGACTTGAGCTCCTTCTTTTTGAAAACAACTTTGAAGCATGCATAAAAATCACGTTTTTGAACTATGAGGGAAAACTGATTCCTGTTCCACTTGATTGTAAACAAGTACATTAATTTAAATTCTGTACGCATCTACAATTAATTCTAAACTGATTCCTCCTCTCAGTTGCGCAGAAACTGCACCGCGTTGTTTTTCATGTTTCCTTCAAACTTAGAAGTTCTTGCGGTCGATGCGGTCCTGCTCCATCTGCGACTGCGCCTTCTTCTTCTGCAGGAGGATGTGCTCGGCAAACTCCCTTACCGCGCCCTTTCCCCCGACGCCGCGGCAGGTGTACTTGGCGGCGTTGATGGCCATGTTAGGGGCGTCTCTGGGTACGGCGCTCATACCTGCCAGGTTCAGACAGTTCACGTCTTGTGTGTCGTTACCTGAGAGGAGAAAACAGCAGGTGTAAATTTAAAAACACGTTTTTTTCCGTTTCAACATCTTTGACTCTCTCGAGGCCGTTTCTTACCCATGTACGCCACATCCTTCCAGTCCAGCTTCCTCTGCCCCACCTCCAGCTTCAGAGCATCCAGCGGCTCCTCTCCCACCTGCATCACCTTGCAGCCCGTCCTCTGACTCACTTTTTCCGCCAGCTCCTTGGTCACGGGGTCCAGACTGGAGGTCAACAGCACCACCTGGTGGAGCGACACAGAAGGTAGAATGAGTCCTCGAGACTGGAGTCAGTTCGCCGAGGTGTTTATGATGAAGAGTCGAGGACTCTGGACCTCCACGTCTGCTTTCTGCAGCATGCGGATGCCCGTGGTGTCTCTGGTGTTGATGGACACCATCTCCTCCCCGGACGCAGACAAGAAGATCCGCCCTTCTGTTAGACATCCGGAAACGTTACAGAACAAAAGGCGGACCATTTCAGGCGTGTTCCGGCCGAAGTACCCGTACCTGAACAAAGACACAAGAAGATTAAATCGAGATGTAGAGGCGGCGGAATTCATCTGCGTGTTAAAAAGTTCCTATGAGACATCCAGGAAAGAGCAGACGCAGCGGAAACAGCAGAGGACCCAGGACAGAACCCTGAGGGACACCAACCTGCTGAATTAAAGGGATATTCCGGCGTAAAATTAATTTAGGGTCAAAAACACCGTAACACCAAGTTAGACACCCCCTTGAGAGATTGATGTTGCCGACCGCTTGCTTCTCCAGTTATTCCAGTGTTGTTTTTGGCAGGCATTTTAGATTTAGTTTTAGTCTTAGTCATTTTGACGAAATGCTTCTTCGTTTTAGTCCCATTTTAGTCATTTCTATCCTTGATAGTTTTCGTCTAGTTTTAGTCCGACGAAAACTCAAAAGGTTTTAGTCTAATTTTAGTCGACGAAATCCTTTTTGAGGTTCGTGGTGTTCTTTCCCGACAGTTTGAAGCCGCAGCATGAGGAAGCTGTGGCTCCACAACTGTCGTCTGTCTCGTCTCCCCGTCCCCGTACAAGACATTGTGTTTTATTGTCACTTGGACTGTATCTGAAGTAGGACCATAAACCATCCCTCTTTTTTCGGCCACCGGGTACCGCTGCTGTGCCTGCCGCCACGGTGTGTGTTTGCGCGCGCCTCGTCCACCTGCCGCTCTTTGTATGTGTATGACTGTGTGCGCGCAGCTGTGCGCGAGCGAGGCTTTTGGTGCGTGTGTGATGGGGGCGTGACTGTTAGGACAAAAAAAACCATGTTTTGAAACTTTGTTCGTCCACCTAATAACAATTTAGTCTCGTCTCGTTCTCGTCTGACGAAAATGAATATAATTTTCGTCACATTTTAGTCTTTACAGAGCTTTGGTGACGTTCGTCTTAGTCTCATTTTCGTCAAGGAAAAAAGGGGTCTGACGTCGTCATTTAAGTTTTCATCCTGCCTGACGAAAACAACACTGAGTTATACCAACTTTAGTGACGAGCCATAAACAAACCTCAACCAAAACGCCACAAATAATGTTCAGAACAGCACCTAACTTCATCAACAGGACATATAGGGTCACAGCCATAGTACTAGCCACCAAACATCTTAACTTTAGAAAGTCAAGATGTTGGTATTAAATGTTAAAGTTGGTTAAGAAAGTTAAGAGCCAGTCCATTACGGACGACAGCGGAGTTTCGCAGCTCAAGGAAGAACATTTATGATCATTTCTTCAGACCGAGACGCTAAGACAGAAGAACTACCGCGTCTGCAGTGCAAAATGATTATTATGATGATTATTACTTCAAGGAAATGATGAAGAAATGATCATAAATGTTCTTCCTTGAGCTGCGAAACTCCGCTGTAGTCCGTAATGGACTGGTCTGGGTTCTCACTACAAACAAGCGGCTGCTGGAAGAGAGTAGGTGAGTTGGCGGTCGGCAACATTCATCTCTGGAGGGGGGGGGTCTAACTTGGTCTTATGGTGTGTTTGACCCTAAATTAATTTTACGCCGGAATATCCCTTTACCACACCATGCCCCCTAAACCCCGTCACTTCGGCTCACCTCAGGACCCTCTGCTCTGCTACAGGCCAGTCAATGTCCACGTCGATGTCCACACTGTACTCTGGCAGCATCTCAAAGTACGTGACCTTACCACCCTGAAGAAAGAGAGACGAGTCACTGTGAAATTTCATTCATTCACACACAGGAAGAGTCCATCGGCACTACTTTATGACATCATGATACCAAAAACCAATGCCTAAATACCTGTGAAAGTCGGTGAAATAATGAAATACCGTATTTGAGTGTCAGTAGATTACCTGCATACACTTCGCCCTCTCAACGAGCTCTTTGGAGGCGAAGTAGAAGGAACCGTTCTCGCACAGCTCCCCGTCCCAGTCCTGCCGCCGCGGTCGGTTTGGCGGGTCCAGGTTGAACGGACGAGTGAGCTCATTAGCTAAAAACAGAGCAGAAGAAGAATTATGACGAGGGTGAACACAGGATGGCCTTGACAAACATCACTCTGGAGTGGAAATCACTGCTGTCTGTGAACACAGTTTGTTTTGGTTTTGGAGGTTCAAGTATTTGTTGTTGCAGGTGAACCGTTGACTTGAGTCTGCAGCCTTAAAACGTTCCAGTTCTTATCTAACTCTTGATAAAAAAGGGGCATTGCAAAAATTATCTCACCAGGACAAACATATCAGTGTCAATATTTCCTGAAAGAGATAGTGCATATCTGTGTAGAAAAGCACTAGTTTTGGCTTCAAGTAGAAGTCCTCTGCCTGTCTCTGCACAGTTTGTGATATCAGTGCCTAAAGTGAATTAGCTCTTCCATCAATTACGGCAGTTTTAATTCCTCAACCAACAGGTTTTCTTTGCTCTCAGGGTTGGGTGTTACCTAAACATCCCGGAGAAAGTTGTGTCACTGAAACTCCATACAGGGAACTTACATCCTGTTTTGACCTCCTTCCAGCGGAACTGATGCCTCCTGACCACAGAGAAGATCGAGTCGTAGCCTTTCTCTGTGATCAGCTCTAGCGCCCCCTTCAGGTGGAACGGATGCAGACAGGGGGATGTGGCCTGAATGTGACAGATGACATCCACCTCTACAAAAAGACAAGAGTCAACAGAGCGAGCTCAGTTATCAGCTGCTTTGACACTCATCAAACAAACACCAGCAGGCGTGGAAGGAGCACATCCTGGTAGTTCAAAGACCTGATCTGACCCAGACTTGCATCCTGCTGGGCGTGCGTACCTGGATTCAGCCTCATAAACTCCTGGATGGTCTCCAGGGATGAAGAAGAGTCTCTGGAGACTTCGGGACTTCTGCGGTGAACCTTAGCACCCCAGGCTTTGGCCACCTTCTCGATTTCATCATGGTCTGTTGATACCCACACACTGAGAAAATCGAGATTATTACATTTATCGTCATGTCAAGGATTATTTGTTCTTATTTCACAGCTTTATATATGCAAAAAAAACTTGTTTTATAGGAAATCCTACAAGTGTGTTTCTCCAAGAAAGACTGTTTTACTCATCCAAATTCAGATCATTGAACAGAACTGTTTACCAGAACTTCTTACTTCAGATTGCAAAAAATCGACTAATACACAATTTTGTTGAAAAAAACAAAACAATTAAGGCCACAAAAAAAAAATCTTTTTTTTTTTTTTTTTTTACTTTGATGTTTTCCTCAGAATTCTGTCATTGATCTCAAAGTTCTGGAATACAATATTCATCTTCTTTAGCGAAGAGACCAAACACAACTCACCTACTCTCTTCCAGCAGCCACTTGTTTGTAGCAAGGCGGAGTTTCGCAGCTCAAGGAAGAACATTTATGATCATTTCTTCATGGATATACAATCAGACCGAGACGCAAAATGATTAATACAGTGATTATTACTTCAAGGAAATGATAAAGAAATGATCATAAATGTTCTTCCTTGAGCTGCGGCACCCCGCTGTAGTCCCTAATGGACTGGCCTGAGGTCTTGCTACAAACAAGCGGCTGCTGGAAGAGAATAGGTGAGTTGTGTTTAGTCTCTTTACAAAAGAAATAAGCCAAAGCTAAAAAGATGTTTGATGGCTAGTGCTGTGGCTAGGACCTTATATGTCCTGTTGATGAAGTTAGGTGCTGTTCTGAGCATTATTTGTGGCTACAGAGTGGCGTTTTGTTTGAGCGCGTGGCTCTCTGTATTGCTATCATGTGGTCGTTACTAAAGTTGGTATTTGAAGCAAGCGGTCGGCAACATTCATCTCTGGACGGGGTGTCTAACTCGGTGTTACGGTGTGTTTGACCCGAAATTGATTTTACGCCGGAATATCCCTTTAAGGCCACCAAAAGAAAAAAAAAAAAAAAATCAAAATTTATCCTAACTTTGATGTTTTTCCTCAGAATGCAAAGAAAAAGGCACAATTCTGAGAAAAAAACAACAGACTTCTCAGTTTATGTTCACACTGCAGGTCAATTCCGATTTTTTTTAACCATATGTGACACATATCTGATTTTTTGAACGACTGCACAAAAAGATCGGATTTAACAAAAAATCGGAATAGTGCATCATAACCTGCAGTGTGAATGTAGCCTCAGATAAGAGTTAGAATTCTGAGATCAATACAACGGAATTCTGACCTTGATCTCAGAGTTCTAGAATGAAAGTCAGAGTTTTAGAATTCTGACTTCAAAGTAAAAAAAAAAAAAAAAAAAGTATTTGATTTAAAGTCAGAATCCTCAGATGAGAATCAGGACACCCACTCTTTCCTGGGAAAAAAAAAAAACGTCTCTAGAACTCTGACTGAACTGTCTTGTTTTTGAACGGCCTTAAATCTTATTTTGGAAAATGTCAAAAAAGAAACAGGACTGGTTTAATTGTTAAAGCTTCTGCCCTACAAGCTCAGAGTTACAAAGACAGCTCAGGTTTTCCTGTTTGACGACACTCACACCCTAAATACAGAGTACAATCTGGTTGCAGGTGTGCACCACCCCGGGGTAAAACCAACAGATTGAAGAAGTCATTTGTTCTCTGTGCCACTAACCTCCTAAAGAGCGTCGTGTCACTCTCTGTGCTTTAGTGATGTTTGCACTTCTCTGCTCACTTATGGTTTGTTTTATTTGTTATTCAGGGACCGTAAACTTTATTCTGAACCTTGAACCTAGTAAAACACTTCGGTTATCATTACATTCATTCAGACAAACACTCTTTTCTCTTACGGTTACTGTTTATTTTCTACTTCCTTCTACAGTAGTAGTTTTGTGACTGGGTCTCGGCTTCACTGTCGACATACGTTTGTTTTAGGTTACAAGAAAGTTTACCTTGAACCTTGCTAAACACATCTGATAGCAAAACTTCAGATCTATGCACTTTTCTACTTTAGTGTAGGACTGGGCGATAAAACGATAACAATATAGACAATAAATTTCCGCTGATATCAACATAAAACATGGTCAATACGCTTTTCGATAGTCGGCATTCTGCCATGTTTTGGTAGACCATACGAATAGTCAATGAAAAGGGGAGTTGCTCTGGGTCCGTTTCGGGTTGAACCAATCATGTGTTGAATTAGAACCAAGTGGCAAACAACTGTAGCAACATACAACCATAGTGTAGAATAGTGAGAATCTCTTCATACATTTAGGTTAAGAAATATAGAGTAATTATCTTTTAGTAAGAAGCTACAAATAATCTAGGTTGGCCTGCTCCTGCAGCCCCACGACCCTGAGATTGTAAGCAAGGCTGTCTTGCAGGAGCCCGAACTATCTGTCTTTTGGAACATTTAATCTCTGCAAGGGTAAAGATGAGCCTAAACAAAGTGTCGTGGGGCAGACATTTCATCATGAGCGCCCTTCTGGAGAATTCACACAAGGGAGTAGAAGAAAAGCTAGGGAGGCTTCCTTTGGTCTTGCTCAAGACTCAGTTTGTCATCTGTACTGATTTCTACATCTGTACGATAAAAGACGCCCAGGCTGTTCTAAAGATCTCATCCTGTCTCCTGTGCATTGTTTATGCTGGATTTTCCACAACAATAGCACTTTAACACGTGAAGCCGACAGCACAGAAAATGAGTGCTACCCAGGCGACGACATCGTCGACAACATTGGTGCAAAAACGTCATTGGTGTGGAGGTATTTTGGTTTTTTGAGGTCGGACATGAAGCAGAGTAATGTGAATTATGTCGAGTACATGTTCCCGCAAAGTCCGGGACTACCTCAAATCTTTTTCACCACCTGAAGCAGCACCACGTGGCAGAGCACGCGCAATGCAAAAGGTTACAAACCTCGAGCGGAAACGCTGGTGACTCAGGTGTGACGTCATTTTCAGCTCCGACATCTGGTTTCCGAGGTAACTCGAATGCACCACTATTGTATTGCCAAAGACATGCTACCAATAAGCACGGTTGAATTTCATTTAACAAGTGATTTTTTTTACCGTGATATATATCGATATAGACTGACATTGAAAAAATATATCGTGATTAACTTTTTCCCATATCACCCAGCCCTACTTTAGTGTTATTAATATTTGCTTCATATTACAGCTACAGCTATTTTTGTGAATGGGTCTCAGCTTCACTGTTAACACAAGTTCTGTTTGGTCGTCAAACTCACTTTACACCTTGAATTTTTACACATTATGTACGATATATTTGCACATTTCTAGCTTATACAGTGATTTTGTAGTAAGATCTCAGCTTCACTGTTAACACAAGTTCTGTTTTGTCTAAAACTTGCTTTAGACATTTAACTCAAACACATATCAGATGGTATATTCGCACATTTCTAACTAAGACCCATTCCTTTACACAGTGATTTTATGGTGAGGTCTCAGCTTCACTGTAAACACAAGTTCTGTTTTGTCTAAAACTTGCTTTACACCTTGAATTTTAAAACACTACGTACGATATATTTGCACATTTCTAGCTTACAGAGTTCTGTTTGGTCATAAAACTCACTTTACACCTTGTATTTTAACATATGTATGATATATTTACACATTTCAAGCTACAGAAATTTTGTGGTTAAGTCTCAGCTTCACTGTAAACACAAGTTCCGTTTGGTTGTAAAACTCACTTCACACCTTGTATGTTAACATATGTATGATATATTTACACATTTCTAGCTAAGACTTGTTCCCTTATACAGTGATTTGTGGTTGGGTCTCAGCTTCACTGTTAACACAATTTATGAGTCTGTTATTTTTGGTCGTAAAACTTGCCTTACACCTTCAACTTAAACACATTATGCATGATATATTTGCACATTTCTAGCTTATACAGTGGTTTTGTAGTTAGGTCTCAGCTTCACTGTTAACAAGTTTTGTTTGGTCATAAAACTGGCTTTACAACTTCAACTTAAACACATTAGGTTTGATATATTTGCACATATCTAGGTTATACGGTGATTTTATGACTAGGTCTGAGCTTCACTGTTAACACAAGTTTTGTTTGGTCGTTAAACTCGCTTTACACCTTGTATTTAAACAAATTATGTACGATTTATTTGCACATTTTGGCACAAACAAGCGTCTGGTTTGCTAGTCTCTTTATTTCAATGTTAGGTGTCTATTTTGGTCCTACCTCTGCATTTTTGTGTCTGTAGTTTTTACTAAATATTTTTTTAATAATAATATTTCATGTTTGTTGTACCTGTCGAACAGCTCGGAGTCCACAGCCGCCCTCAGCACCCATCCTATCAGCGGAACTCCCGCTAACATTTTGATGTTTTTCAGAGGAATCCCTTTACTCCCTCCTCTCGCCAGGATCAGCGCGCTTATGTGCTTCTTCTTCCCCCCGCTCCATGACTGCTTGGCGGTCGGCACCAGTCCGTCCTCCGCTCCGTTATCACCGGGGAGGTTTCTCTTCCGCGCCGACATGGTGATTTAATGCTATATTCGTAGATTTAAGCACCAAGAAGTAAAAATCGGAGTAAAACAGAGCGAGTTAGAGAGAGTAAATCTTGCAGCGGTTATAGTAAAGGAGTAAAAAGAGGCGGTCGTGTCGGTACACCCACTTTTATAGAACAATTCCGGCTTCTTCTTCCGCTTCTTCTTCGTGTGTTTTAATGCGGCTGCAGCACGAGTGAAGGAGCTCGATACAACCCCCTCCGGACGAAAGGTGAACTGCAGCGTGTCAAAGTGACAAATTTAATGATAAAAGAGTAATTTTATTAAGGATAACGAAAGGATAAGTTTTTTTTAAAAAAAAGGATAGAAGATTAAAAAAAATACACATTATTTTGTGGGGGCAGTTAATTATCAAAAGGAGCCTCTACAGAGTCCTGAGAGCATAAATAACAATAATAATATTAATAATAACAACAAAAACAACAACAACAACAATAATAATGATAATAATAATAATAATAATAATAATAATAATAATAATAATTATTATTATTATTATTATTATTATTATTATTATTATTATTATTATTATTATTATTATTATAAAAAGACAGCCCAAATAAGATAGAAGTAAAAGAGATAAAAGATGACAGATTAAAGATTAAAGACAGCATCACATAAAAGCAAGTCTGTAAAAATGAGTAAAAAATGAAGATCATTGTCCTGAAGGTCGGCATTTCTGGGATATAGATCTTTTCAGGACTTTCTAAGTTTTGCGCTGCACTTTTAATTATCTTATAATTTGTGTACACGTTATAATGATGCCAATCCTCACAATTAAACTCATGGTGTGCAAAAGTGTAGGAGATAATTATAATCTGCAACAAGATGAATTAACCATGCTTACAAATTCTCATCTTGTAGAGATAAGTGAATTATCTTGTGTGCACAATAGTTTGCAGAAAACAGTTAACACCTAAATCAAAACAACTTGAAATCATTTGGGATGATAATCTGGGCGTTGAATGTTGCAAGGTCTTTATTTTTAGTACCTCAGATACCAGATTAGTCTCTGTGGAGCTTCTTAAAAACCACAAACAGAAGAAAAGATCCGACTTAATGATCAAAAATGCGGCTCTTAATGAACGGTGTTTGTGTCTCATAATTACTGGGTGTGTAAACAGGCTTCTGTGTGGAAATACGACGTCATAAAAACTGGTTTCTGTCACTAAAATATGACCGCGACTTATGTTTATTTTATTTAAAGGGCGCACCTGTAGAAAAAATGTCACCTGATTGCTGCTTTAATAGAAACTTAATTTGACAGTTAAGTCTTTGCAGTACCTGACTGACCGGCTCGGCCCGGTGGTTTAAAGGTCAGATGAAACTTTTAATACCTTGACTCTCTTTTCTTAGTTTTACTCTTGTAGTTTAAATCAAATTTATAGATTTTTCACTTTTACTTCACTGCTCTCCCAACTTGCAAACACACATCAGCTCAAATCTACTGAACTGACAGACACATGCTGTCATTTTACATAAGTGTTTTTTTTTCTTTTGTACAGTAACATACGCTGACAGGTATGCTACCCGACCAGTGCTCCCACCCACTGCCGAGAAAACAAAGCCTGTAAAAATTAACTTGATAACATGATGTTGGCAGCGAGCGGGCGAGAGAGAGAGAGAGAAATTAGGCAGCATCGAGAGTCGAGAACCTGAAATACAGGTAAGTAGGTCAGGGGGAAATCAGCTGTGAACAGTTAGGACAAAAATAAAACAATTTCAAAGATCTCTAAATGATTTTATGTGTTTATTTCAAAGTAGAAGCACATCATGGAGCAATAAGCAGTTAAAGGGATATTCCGGTGTGAAATTACTTTAGGGTCAAACACACCGTAACCCCGAGTTAGACACTCCACTTTGAAGTCAGAATTCCAGCATTCTAGAACTCTGACTTTCATTCTAGAATTCTGAGATCAAGGTCAGAATTGATCTCAGAATTGATAAAGTAATTATCATAAATGTTCCTCCTTGAGCTGCGACACCCCGCTGTAGTCTGTAGTGGACTGGCCTGAGGTCTCGCTACAAACAAGCTGCTTCTTCTTTCGTGTAGCGTCAGAGGTCCAACTCGGTGTCGTGTAGCCATGCCAACATCTCTGGTCCTAGGTCAAAGAGGCTGGTTTCTGAAGGTGGTCTGTATAAGGGGCAGGTGGTGATGATATGGTCAGCAGTCTGCTTAGGGTCACCGCACTCACAAGCTGCACTGTCCACCAGGCCCCACTTCCTCGTTGATCTTTTGAAGCGACCAACCCCAGTTCTTAGGCGGTTAGTGTTGTCCATTGCCGGTGTGGTAGGTCGTCTCCTCCTGAGTCTTGAATGTAACGATGGATGCGAGAAGGCCCAGCTGACTGCCACTCCTGCTTCCAAGCTGCTGCCAGACAAGCATCTCTGGAGATGTCCTCAGAGGTGGAATTGAGCATCTCTTGCGCTGCCTTGTTGTAGGGTTGTGCAGGATATGCCAATCATGCCTTTGTGCCTTCCTGGCCAGCGCAAGGGTGGCGGCCTCCTGTTGGAGGCCAGCTGGGGCTATTCCCGCGAGGACTGGCAAAAAGGACACTGGTTGAGGCTTCAGGCATCCAGTTGACAGCCACTTCAACCTTGCAATGGCCTTCCCTGTGAGTAACAAGAGACGGAACAAGACCAAACCAAACGGCGAGCTGGCAGACCTAGAAACGGCAGATGAGCAACCATCCCTACAGTCGAAAACCAAGGCCTGTGAGTGCGTCAACTCGACCCTAACTTAATTTACGCCGGAATATCCCTTTAAGAAGTGGAGGTTATGTTCAGCAATGTGCAGTTTTCATGCAGCCGTGCAGCTCATTCTTGTCCATAAAGGCGGCTGTAGCTGCCTCTAATGTAAACAAAGCTCTGGGAATTAATGTTCTTGATTAAAAAGAAACTTTAAATATGACAGATGTTGTTGAATAAGGCGGTAAACTCTTAACAGAGGGGTGCAGCCGAGTCAAAGCAGCTGATTGGCCGACTTCGACGCTGTAGCTCCATCGTTGAGCCTACTTGTTCAAATTAAAGTTTACATCTGGACTGTTGAAGTCAGAAAAAAAGACACTAATCTGACAAACTTCCAAGAGTTCAGACTTAAGTAGATGAGCTCAGCCTGTTTTCGAATTTTAAGGGGCCTTTAAGTAAAAAACTTCAACACGACTTTGAGTTTTAAGGATGATTCTGCACTCCCAGGTGTCTCATAATCAAAATAACGTTCCTGCAGAGATTAAATGAGGACATCAATCAGGTTCAACAAGTGCGGTTTATATTTGAATGATGTTATTGTCCCAGGTGTCGCTCTTGAGCTTAAAAGAGCTTAAGCGTAAACCTCCAGGCTGGTTATGAGTCAGAGTGGGAACGATGGTGAAATGTTGACAGTCTGTCTGTTCCCTGCAGATATCTGAGGTTCAAACATGTTTCAGAAGACGTGCGAGGGTCAAAGGGGAAGATGAAGAAGGTTAAAAGTGTCACTGACAGTTAGAAACAAAAAAAAGACGAGGAAAAAAAAAAGGAGGGGGCTGGCTCGTCTGCTCAAACTCCTCCGACAGCTCGGACGGCATACCGTTCATTCATTCATTCATTCATCCTGCGCCACTCCTCTCATCACACACCTCTGCTTCATCCTCCTCAGCTGCTTCACACTCTCATTGTGTCTTCAAATACAGACACTGACAAATGCTTTGTTTTCTGATTTAGACACTAGAGTTTGTTTATCTTCACATGCAAAACAGGAAAAAACAAAAACGCAGGTGAAGAACTCGCTCCAGCCTCATGAGGGCGGAGGCTGACGGGATCTTTACAGAGAAAGTGATTCATGCAGGAAACCAAACAATGAGGAAAAGAGAATATCAACTTTGTTTGTTTGTTAGTTTGTTTGTCTGTCTGTTAGCAATTTTACGGAGAAAGTAACAGACGGATTGACCTGAAATTTCCACCAGAGGTGCGTCTCAGCCCCAGGAGGATCCCATTATATTTTGGTGGTGATCCGGATCACCTTCTGGATCCAGGAATTTTTTGAAGGATTCTTTATCATTGTGAGACAGGGCAAATTTTGGAATTTTTGCATTTAACTCTATAAAAATGTCCAGAGTCTTTAGTAAAAAATGACACAAAAGGATCTCAATGAGTTTTATGAGGTGTCAAAGGTTGATCCTGATCCGGACAAAATTCTGGATACTGTGATCCAGAACACACAAAAATAATGTTGTCGTTGGAATTTTCAATGCTGAAAGATAACCAATGGGTGGCACAGTGGTGTAGTGGTTAGCACTGTCACCTCACAGCCAGAAGGTCCTGGGTTTGAATCCGGGTCAGGGCATTTCTTGTTTTAGGAACATTATGAACAGTGAACATACCAGTTTAAACACAAATAGAAGTTAATAAAAGACACGTAACAGTAAAAGTTTTGGTGTGAATCACAATATAAGGGGGACATGAGCTGCTTGGCGGAGGTCTGCGCTCTCCAAGTGCTTTTCTAGTATGTTCTGAAACTGGGTAAAACATAATCATTAAATCTTATATCATATTTTATCATATTAAATCATTTTGTATCATATAGTATTACGTTGTATTGTATTGTAATTTATCCTATCATATGATATTGTTTTATACTATATTGTATCTTATCATGTCATGTTGTATCATTTGGCATTGTACTATATCTTACCTGATTGTATCATACTGTATTGTATCTTACAGTGTCATTTTTATTGTAACATAATGTATCATATTATATCTAACTGTTTTGTATCATATCATGTTGCATCATATTGTATCATATCAATTCATATTGTATTGTTTGTATTGTATCTTACGTTTTGTATTGGATTGTAAATGTGTATGTAAACGGCGATTTTCTATTTATTTTATTTCTTTGCGAATAAATTAAAATAAATAAGTGTTGCGTTTTGTCATATTGTATCGTAATGTATCGTGACATAATGCATCTTATAATAATGTATACTATAGGATTGTATTATACTGTATCACGGTATCATCTTGTCTTTTCTTGTCCTTTATTTTATCGCATTTTTACTCCTACTCTGTCGCTGAAAAATATCAGACCTCTTAAATCATACATTATAATTCTTTATCATACTATGTACATTTCTACTCTTTTTTTATCATATTGCACTGTGATAAATTGTTTTTTTCCCACTTTATCCTCATTATATTCTCTTTATTGTTTACAGTATTTGGTTTGAATGTTTGTTTACATCTTGAATCATATATGTTTTTGTATCATATTTAGTCTCAATGCAGTATTTTCTCATTTTTCTCATTATCCTCATAGAAACCTGGTATGAATAAAGAGGGTCGTTAATGTGTGTGTGTGTGTGTGTGTGTGTGTGTGTGTGTGTGTGTGTGTGTGTGTGTGTGTGTGTGTGTGTGTCAGGTTAATTACAAAGACCAGAGCCCTGTGGAGAAGCAGGAGGGGGTTGTAAACACACAGCAGGGAGCTAAAGGAGGGGCTGACGGACTCATTCACACATGAACAGACTGATATTTGTCTTTTTATCTCTGATGATAATCGGCTTTAATTAGTGTGAAACTGTCATTAACTACAGTATCATTGAGATTAACACTCAGACTCATCATCTGGATTGTCTGTCGTTCTCAGTTTTAATAAGACGTCTCTTTAAGTCTAATGAAGTTAATGGCAGCTTTGTTAAATGACTTGTTTTGGCTGTCAATCATCTGGTGTAGCTCCGCCCCCTTTAAAAATCATAACAATGACATGATCAGACTTGTTTCTGATGGTTCAGTTTGCTTTTTAAAAAGGAATTAGTGTCAAAAAACTACTAACTGCACCTTTAAGAGGGACTCGCAACTTTTTGAGAAACATCAAATTTTGTAGATCATTTTAAAAAAGTTACAAAAGAGGCGAATGGAAAAACATTGGTACCGGCTGATCATTGGTTAACTAGTTCCAAATATCGGGACTAGTGTCGGCTCTAATTTTCACAATTGGTGCATTTTAAGTTTAGAGTTTAGTGAAACTGTTTTCCTTTAAAATTCAGGGATTTGACTGCTTCATATATATCAAGACCAGGTTTGATCAGGTCCAAATCCAGAACCACAGTGTGAAACCTCTCAGATCTGGTCTAAATTATTCTGGAGATGCTACAGTATCTATAAAATAATCTGTAACCTGGGCTGAATTGGTATAAAAATGTGGGTAAAGTAGTAAATCTGTTTTATTTGTAGTTTTCCTGAACTGAAGTTTGTCTAGAAGTGATTCAAACCCGGTCTAAGAACCCCAGGTGTTGGGGTCTTGGTTCAAGAGCTGGTTTCATGTGGTCAAGACAAGACTTAATTGCATTTTCAGAACTCCAACAAAGGTTATACAAATTGGAAATGTGATATTTAGGAAATTTGTAGACTCCCTTTTGGCGATTAAATCCAGATTTGTTGGACGAGTTAGACACCCCCTCGAGAGATGAATGTTGCCGACCGCTTGCTTCTCTAGTTTTACCAACTTTAGACCACAGATAGCAATACAGAGAGCCATGCACTCGACCAAAACACCACTCTATAACCACAAATAATGTTCAGAACAGCACCTAACTTCATCAACAGGACATATAGGGTCACAGCCATAGTACTAGACACCAAACATCTTTTTAACTTTGACTCATTTCTTTGGCAAACCCACTGCGCGATGCAACGTCGAAATGACATTTATTTAACTTATTTTTTGGACATTGAGGTACAAATGTGGACATCCAAAAGAGGTCCAATAATGACGTCTAAATCTTGGATCCATTTGTTGTATGTTGTACCGACGTCTGGATTTGGTCTTCAGATGATGTCCAAATTCTAAACGTCAGAGCCACGTCTAAAAGAAGGTCCAATTTGGATGTTGAAATTTTTAATCTATTTTGTCGCACTGACGTCGAGATGTGGCCTTTGACAGACCGACCCAATACTGACTCTATCTGCACGATGTTTGGTGGAAAGAGACTGAACACAACTCACCTACTCTCTTCCAGCAGCCGTTTGTTTGTAGCGAAATCTCAGGCCGGTCCATTACGGACTACAGCGGGGTTTCGCAGCTCAAGGAAGAACATTTACGATAATTTCTTCATGGAAATACAATCAGACCAAGACGCTAAGGCAGAAGAACTACAAATGTTATATAAATGTTCTTCCTTGAGCTGCGTCACCCCCTGTACTCCGTAATGGACTGGCCTGAGGTCTCGCTACAAACAAGCGGCTGCTGGAAGAGAGTAGGTGAGTTGTGTTAAGTCTCTTTGCTAAAGAAATGAGTCAAAGTTAAAAAGATGTTTGGTAGCAGACGCGGTAGTTCCTCCGCCGTAGCGTCTCGGTCTGATTATCCCTGACGTTAAACTCTCCCTGAATGAATCAAGATTGGTTTATTTCACCCTCATTAATAAGACGTCCAGATTATGATCATGTCGGCCATGTTACACCTGGTAAAGTCAGGGCAGAGTGAATCTCTATAAATAGATTCTGACAAACTTCCAGATCAAACTTATTGAATCCTGTTCTGGAGGTTTTCACACGCTGGGTGGAGTAAAGCGCAGTAATGACAATCACTCTCACACACCCTGTTGACTGTTATGTTCAGACAGTTTCAGGGCAAATGTGTGTGTTTGTGTGTGTTTGTTGTGTGTGTGTTTGTGTACCTGCCCTCACACACGCTTTATTCCCCTAAAAGTCTCCTTGCCATTGGTCCACACCTTAAAGCGGAATGGAGAGGAGGTGGAGGCAGAGATCGAGGAAGGAGGGGTAAACCGGTTCAGCAGGTATACTGAGGCCTAACCCGGGCTGCCTCCAGCTTGTTGTCACCGTTATTTCTCACGCGCATGCGCGGTGGCGCTTGTTTCCTGCTTTTTCAAATGAGTACCTGTGCTGCCTTTCCTGACCCACCTCTGTCGACTCTGCGTGTGTGTGCGTGTGTGTGATATCTGTGTGTGTTTTCCTCCCTTCCCACCCACTCACACACTCTCCCGTTATTTCAGAGCGGCTGTGGCTGATACTCGACTTTACCTGTCCGGGTTGCACACCTGAGCGGACTCACCTGTCCGGGCGAGGACGGACTTTTCCACACCTTCTGGATCCGGAGCTGCAAAGAAAACCAGATTGAGAGGAAAGAAGGAAGGAAGGAGCGCGAGGAGAAACAGAGAGATAAAGCGGCTCGAGACTTACGAAACGAGGAAAAAAAGGTGTCAGGAGGAAGGAGAGGGACCGACACTCACCTTCCATTTTTCGGCTTCCATATTTGGAGTTTCCTGCTTTTCAGAACCGAGAAGACGCTTTCCCTCCCGCGGGAGAAGTCTCGGTTTTTACCGGAACATGCCGAGGGCCTTTCTGGTGAAAAAGGCGAACGTTTCGCCGGGAAAGCGGAACTGGAGCGAGCTGCCCGATCATGAACGAGGCGACGTCTACATCCCAGGTGAGTCCACGCTGCAAGAAGTGAGACACAATCGTGGTCAAAATGGGAGAAAAGACGGTTTAGATGTCGGGTTTGGCGCGTGTTTTGGCGCTTTTTACGCACGGATCTGAGGGTTTGAGGGACTTTTTGGACGAAGGAGGAGTGTTGAGAGAGTGGCTGGTGGGGAGGGGGTCGGGTTGGGATTGTAACGGGGCAGCTGCGAGTCCGGGGAAACCGAATAACGGGAAACACAGCGGGCCGTGGAGAGCCTGATGGAGCGGCGTAATTCCGCATTTTGGCGAATTTTACTACAAATTTAAGACGATTTACCTTAAAAATAATTAAAAAACATTACAAACTAAATATAAAGTATGCTATTTCAGAGTAAAAATAGTCATATTTTAATTCTGGTTTCATATATTTATATTTTTTTGACATTTCAGTGGGTGTTACGGCCTTTAAGTTATCAGAAGGCCCGTTGCTTTTCTCAGGTCGACCTTCAACCCCAGATTGCAGCTTTCCTCCTTCTACAGCTCGACTCTCATACAGACATAATCCAAACTTTTAATGTCCACAATCAGGAATGTTTGAGGATTAAATCTCTGAATATAAATGTTTGATTTTGGCAGAATAAAAAGGGGAAATATTTTATGTGCAAAACAAGAAGATTTGGAGTTTCTGTTTTTATGATGGTGCAGAAACGATTGATACAAAAGAAAGATATTGATTTAAAAATTAAACTTGAATAATTTAAGATTATGAGAACAAAAACTGGACAAATTAAGTATAAAATCTGTTCAGGAAACTTCGCTAAAGTGTGCAGAAGTTAAATCGAAAAAGAAATCCTGAGTCAGCCTGTCAAACCGACTCTCTGCATCTTTAGCATGTAAATGAGAAGTAAAGCGAGTCCACCTCTCCGAGAACAATCCTCTTTGTTGCCACCGGCGCAGGTTTTATTGTAAGACCACGTCCGTATCAGATAACAAGTAACGGACTACACCCTCTACCTCTCTAACCATCCCCCCTTCCTCTCTCCCTCTCTGTGTCCATCACCGTTAGCTTTTAATCATTGACTTGTACATCCTCTCCTCTGGACGAACCGAGTGAATTCTGGAAGAAGTGCTTGGAAACGAAAGAAGGAACCGTTTCATAATCTTTGCAGAGGCGTATCGTCAGTTTAAGAGAGTAAAAACAGGTTTTGTAGCGCCAAATTTAAGCCTCAAACTTCCTCAAAAACACTTAAATGAGAATTAGAAGGTCAAACTCATGAGAACACGTCCGTAAGTCTAAAAACGAATCTGTGCGTCTGTGCGTAATTACGCGGACTCAACACTCCCAGCAACGGTTTGAGCTCCAGTTTCAGGTATGTGCCGTTACTTGACGTACCTGCCTAACGTGTGTTTTTGTGTTGAAGGCGGACACACACTCTCACACACACACTCACATAAGCACAGTGACACACAGAGAGGTATGATAATTGGCCCCATGCAGAAACAGACCTGATGATGATGATGATGAGGAGGAGGAGGACTTTGGCGAGGCCTCAGATGCCTCCAGTTTGGACAGTGTTTTTGTGTTGAAGTTTATTTTTAAAGCCTGAACCACAAACATGCGCCAGAGCCGGTTTCTGTTGGGTCACAGGACCGAAATGAGCCGGGTTCAACCCTCCCAGACAACCAACAAGAGGATCAACAGCTTCTACCTGAACAGAGATGGTTTATTAGAAGTCAGTCCTTCATGAACAAAGAGGCACAAATGTAATTATGTTCAATTTTAATGTAAGAAATAAAAATGTTTCTATGTAAATATTTATCTTACAGAAAACTTTCAATATGAGTCATAAAAGTTTAATTTTCTGTTATAAAACTGGGCATTTAATTGGTGTTACAGCAGGTTATATAAGACACTTTTAGAAGCATCATAAAACTATTTAAGCAAACAGAAAAAAATATAATCTAATAATAAAGTTCCTGCAATAAAAGGGTCCAAAGGTTTGGTATAAGAACAACTGAGCATCATTCTTATGAGAATGAATTGTTACAGATTATTTTTACAAAAAGTTCTTAGTAAAAAGAGCTCAAAATTTGAATCAAAAAGTTTAAACTTTTTGATTTTGATTTTTTTTCATGACAGAAGATTAGAGTTATATTAAATAAGAAAAAAAAGATGTCAGAAATAAAATCGTAGAATGAAAAAATAGTTATATAAAATTTGGCAAAAAGTTTGAGTTTTCTTCAGACATAAAAAGTTATATTTTTCAGAAAATAAAGTAGAAATTAAAAAAGACAAAATTGGAAAAGTAACTAGAACAAAGTTGTAAGATTATAAAAACAAACTTGTATCTTTCTTTCCTTTTTTTTTTATTTATCTCAAACTTTAAAAACAAAAAAAAAAAAACACCTGGAAACAAAACCACCGAACAATATAGTGCATATGTACACCGAACAACTGTACATTTTAAAAAATAAACAGTTTTTAGAAGGAACAGAATGAAGCAAAGAGCTTGTATGAAATTAAAATTTTAGTTATACAAGATTAAAGTCTTAATATATTTGGAAACAAGATGAAAGTTTTAGAATTCAGTGATTTTTTAAAAACGGCTAAAAAAAGAACTTAAGTAGCAAAATTTTTTATAATTTTTTAGCGGGTGAATGGCTGTTATGAGTTTTAGGATGAAATAAAATATCAGTATTTATAACCATCTATATTTTATACATAATGTGTCTATGGCCTTAAAGTCTGATGTTTCAAAGTGTTTTCAAAAAACATCCAAAATTTTTCAAGTCATTTCAACAAAAAGTCTTTAAATAATTTATGGAATAGATCCAACACTTTATTTTTTGTTAACTCAGTGGAACTAGATGAGCATAAGTGCTAAAAACTGCAGTTCCTCAACTGTCCACTTGGGGCTGGCTCCAGTAGTTGAGGGGTTCCCATTGACTCCCATGTTAAATCGTCCACTTTATCAGCAGCGTTTAACGGGTTTACAGACCAGTATGAAAACGGTTCTGGTTCGAGAAGCTCATTTATTTATTCACACACATGAAACATAAACTTATTAAATTAATATTTAATCAAAACTTTCATATTTGTTCGTATTCTCTGTTTGAAACTGAGCGTCTCTGTTCCTCGAGGTTAGTGTTTATTGGCTGGGTGGAAATGTAACGGACCCTATACTGACAACCTCCTGCTGGAGACAGTACGCCTTGAGCAAACACACTCTAACACACACACTGACACACACTAACACACACACACACCTAATGTTTGGTCAAGTTATCAGCCTGTTGTTGGCTTTTATTCCTCTCGGAGCTCGTCTAACGGATATGGGAAATATGAAAGAGGACTGTAAAGAGCTGAACCACCTCTCCCCTAAACCTCGGTCTGAAAACAGTCAGGGGTACTTTGAACCTCTTTCACACACACACACACACACACACACACACACACAATTACTCATGCACACACACACTCTTAATTTATCGTGGAGGGAAGAAGGCGGGGCGAACAAACAATCCAAGATGAGATTAAATGTCCGGCAGTCGTCACCACAGAGACTATCAGCACAGAGGAATAATTAAGAAAGATTTAAAGAGCCGTGAGGATTAAACTCTATCAGCTAATATCATATAATCACTGACAACTTATTGATTAAGCTCAAGAATAAGATTATTTTCCTTATTAATCTGCATTTGGAGGAAATTTGCAGCATTTACTGTTGTAGAAAAACTGCAGTGTCGCAAACTCACATGGAAATCTGAACTTTTGCAGTGTCAGCACAAAGTAAATTTTAAAAAATGTTAAAACGCACAAGTGTGGTACCTGTAGAAGCGATTTTCTTTCTTTTTTAGGTGCAAAAGTTGAATAAAAAAAAACAAATCTAAGTTAGAGTGAGTCGCAAACACAGTAAAAGTGCGAAACGTTGCAGTGATCTTACAAATTCTAGGTTTTTATTTCTTCTGATTGCTAATTTATTTAGAGAATCGATTCAAAAACACTCATGAGGCTCTACAGCAGGTGTCAAACAGACCGACAGAGCGGTCCCTGTGTCCTCAGCGTACCGTTACCTCTCCATGTCACCACGTCATCTCCTCCTCCTCCTCCTCCTTCTCTCTGCGGAGCTTTATTTGCATCTTCATTTGACTTTTATCTGATTGAGGCTCTCAAGTGTCAACTGATTCATTGTCTTCACTGTAACCTGACTGTAAGCTACCTGAACACACAGACACACACACACACACACACCTCGTGGACAGCTGATGAGGTAATGGCCTTTGGGCACAGACATGCAAAAGTCCTCCTGTGGTCCTAAAATAGACTCCAGGTTGAAATTGAAAGCTGATTGGTCCATTTTTGTTCTGTTATACATCATTTTTGCTCTGATAGAGTCTTATCCTTTCTTTTTTCATGTTATTTTTCTCCTTTTATGTTTTTCTACTTTGACTTTTTACTACTTTGAGCTTCAATCAGAAGAGCTCCTTCTGACTTCTTCAGAAATCCGTCTTTGGCCTTAAAATTTCTCTGACCTCGGTCTCTTCTGAGTGTTTTGACATAATTCGCTCATAAACACACACACACACACACACACACACACATAGACATAGACAGTCAGGCATCCACCCTGCGGAGGTGGATTGTTTGAGGAAGGTACAGATCTGGTGCCGCAAGACCGTCTGGTCCGACGAGTCTAACTGCAACTGCAATGCGCTCTGTGTGTGTGTGTGTGTGTGTGTGTGTTTGTTTGTGTGTGTGCGTGTGTATGTGGGGCATGTATGTGCGTGCAAAATAAGCTGCATTGAACAATAGAGATGTGCACACCCACACCCATGCACACACACACATACATGGACTTATTGAACTCGGCGTGTTTGCTAATTGAGAGATTGTGTAAATATGAAGCAGTGCAGAGGAGCGGAGTATTGTGAAAGTCTATTGTAGGAGAAATCTCATTTTCTGTCCCTCTGTTCTCTCTGTTTTCTCTTCTTTTGACTGACGCTCTTATTTACGGGCAGCTGGTGCAGGGCCAAGTCAAAGGACCCCGAGTATGAACCAATCAGAAGCTCAGTTGCTGATCAGTCCTCAAGTATCCTCGATAGATGGAGCGATCTGATTTGAGATTGTTGAAGTCTGAGGGCGCGTTCGCACCATCCTCGTTTAGTCCGGTTGAACCGAACCCTGGAGCGTTTACCCCCTTGGCGCGGTTCGTTTGGGTCGGTGTGAACGCTGACCTCAAACTCTGGTGCGGACCAAATAAACGAACTCTGGTGCCGCAGTTGGCGCTCACAGGCTAACGAGCCGTTCATACGCGCGATCGACTAGATGAGTAGCAAAAGCAAAATCAGCCTACGATGCTCCATGTCACGTGACTTCCGGTTGACTTCTGAACCCAAACCATGCCAGTTAACCAATCAAAACAAATGTATCATCTTGCCTTGGATTCGAATCAGGAAACTGACCTTTAGGTGTGAACACGACCTTAATCTCTTCCTCTGTCTCGTCTTGTCTTGTAGTCTCCATCTTCCCGCCGTCGTCTCTGGTGATGGAGGTCGAAGCCAGCCCCGCGGAGACGGCGCCGCTCTGCCTCACCAAGCAAACCCCAACCGATCAACACACGCGAGCCGAGCTGCCATCCAGCACCATGCTGGGCAGACCTCAGAGCGACGGGGTGCCGCCCGCGGAGAGGTCGGACGTCAGGAGGAGGGCGCAGAGCAGCTCCCCGTATATCCGCTCCAAAATCAAGGTAAGACGCGACCGGACCTTTACGGATCAGCTTTAATTTAATTTAATTTAAAGACCAAAGTCCAACAGTCGCTCTAATTTC
The DNA here is from genome assembly GCA_962446985.1 of Xyrichtys novacula. Taxonomy (NCBI): domain Eukaryota; kingdom Metazoa; phylum Chordata; class Actinopteri; order Labriformes; family Labridae; genus Xyrichtys; species Xyrichtys novacula. The sequence goes on from OY660886.1 coordinate 1,812,347, forward strand.
TCCTCCGCAGGTCACGACAGGCGAGTTACCTCCTCTTCCTCCTCCTCATTCCCTCTCTCTTCCTCCCATCCCCACCTCACCGTCTGTAACCACGCACGCCACTGTGATACCGGTCGCCTCAACAACAACAACAACAACAACAACAACCACCCCTACCTCCCCGGAAGCCGTCTCTATGGTAACCAGATCAACAGGTCAAAGTCAGAGTCCGTCACCTGGGGCAAACGGGACGTTTGTGTGCCAGGTAGGTCACCCGACTGAAAAAGGCAGAATACACGAATTTACAGGTGACAACCCAGACTGAGCTGGAAGATTCATGTTTTAATCGCTTTTTAGTTTAGATTCTCGCTCAAATTTTTTTATTCACACCTGACAAAAAGTGTAGAAACTCAGAAAAAACTTAGAATTGGAGATTTTGGATCTAGAAAAAAATAGATGTCAGGATACACAAATTTCAGTGTGTGCTGCGTTCAAGTTATGTCAGAAGTCAGATGTCGGAGCTGAAAATGACGTCACGCCCAAGTTACCACTGTTTCAGTTAACAAGTCGGAAAATGGAGGCCTGAAACATGATGGCTACATCTTTGAAAGTTAGTTTAGCACTGGCCTTGTCCGGACATGTGGCAAGCACTAAAAAAACGTTGTAGATGTAGCCATCTTGTTTCCACCTCCGATTTTGCTTTTTCCGACTTGATAACTGAAACGCTGGGAACTTGGGTGTGAGGTCATTTTCGTCTTCTAAATCTGATTTCCGAGGTAACTTGAATGCGGCATTCGTCTTACTAGTGTTTGACAAAAAAAACCCAACCAGAATGCACCTTTTAATGTTCAAAAACTTGGAACTCAGAAGTCCGAGCTGAAAATGACGTCACACCCGAGTTACCACTTTGGAAAAAAGCAAAATCGGAGGCAGAAACAAGATGGCTACATCTACAAAAGTTATCTTAGCGCTTGCCTTGTCCGAATATTATGCAAGCGCATAATTTTGCCTGTTCTTGCTTTCCGATTTTGCTTTTTTCCGATTTGGTAACTCAAGTTTGACGTCATTTTCAGCTCCGACATCTGACTTCCGAGGTAACTCGAACGCAGCATTAATGTCAGTGTGTTAAGGTTAAGCGGAATGTCCTTGTGTTGTTGCCGTAGATCTGCCAGAAGGCCTTCCAGTACCAGCGGATGTTAAACCGACACATCAAGTGTCACAACGAGACCAAGAGGCACCTGTGCAGCTTCTGCGGAAAAGGGTTCAACGACACCTTTGACCTCAAGAGACACGTCCGCACGCACACAGGTGAGGACACACAAACACGCCGTCAGGTTAACTCGAAAACGCTCAAATATAAAAACAAGTATGTGACGATTAATTTTCATGTGTTCATCCAGGAGTCCGTCCGTACAAGTGCACCCTCTGCGACAAGGCGTTCACCCAGCGCTGCTCCCTGGAGTCCCACATGAAGAAGATCCACAGCGTCACCCTCAAGTACGCCTACAAGGAGCGCCGCAACAAGCTGTACGTGTGCGAGGAGTGCGGCCACACGGCGGCAACTCAGGACGAGCTGCTGATCCACCTGCACTCGCTTCATCCCGACAGCCACCTGCTCAAAGGAAAGGCCGCAAGGAAAAGTGGAGGGAGAGAGGGCGGATCGGTGGGAGGGTCCACGCCTTGCTCTCCTCAAGGCGCCGACAGCGATGATACCTCTGGATCAGGCGACCACTGAGAGGAAGATTAAGACGACAAACTCAGGGGGGGAAAGGATGAAGGATGTTTACTGACGGACAAAAAGAGGAAGTGATGCGAGAGAGAGGTGGAAGAAAAGAGCGGGAAAGTGTGTGAATAATATACGTGTGCGTGGATTTGGGTTTTTGTACATAATAATGAAATAATCCAAGTGTGACTCTGGCTAACATATGTATATTTACACGGGTTGTGATGATGTGAATGAGCGGGTAAACGTGTCTCTCCATTTGTGCTGCATGTAAAAATATCCTGTGGGCTTCGTTGTACAGTACTGACAGGTTTTATATGAAAATAAGTTCATTAAAGGGAGTAATATATTACAAAAACAGACTGTGTGTCATTGTTTACATCAAATAATGCCACAAATAATGCTCAGAACAGCACCTAACTTCATCAACAGGACATATAGGGTCCCAGCCATAGTACTAGACACCAAACATCTTGTTTACTTTGACTAATTTCTTTAGCAAACCCACTGCACGATGCGACGTTGAAATGACATCAAAACCCATTTTTTTCGACGATGAGGTACAAATGTGGACGTCATTTCAACATCTAAAAGAGGTCCAATAATCACATCTAAATCTTGGATCCATTTTGCACGTTGTGTCAACGTCTAGATTTGGTCTTCAGATGATCTCAAAATTCTAAACATCAGAAGGTTCAATTTGGATGTTGAAATTTCTAACCTATATTGCTTGTCGCACTGACGTCTAGATGTGGTCTTTGACGGACCGACCCAATACTGACTTGATCTGCACGTCTCTTCGACGTCCGATGTTTGGTGGGAAGAGACTAAACACAAATCACCATCTCTCTTCCAGCAGCCGCTTGTTTGTAGCGAGACTTTGGGCCAATCCATTACGGACTGCAGCGGAGTTTCACAGCTCAAGGAAGAACAATCATGATCATTTCTTCATGGAAATACAATGAGACTGAGACGCTAAGGCAGAAGAACTACCGCGTCTGCAGTTCAAAATGATTAATATGGTGATTATTACCTCAAGGAAATGATAAAGAAATGATCATAAATGGACTGATCTGAGGTCTCGCTACAAACAAGTGGCTGCTGGAAGAGAGTAAGTGAGTTGTGTTTAGTCTCTTTGCTAAAAAAATCGAAGTTAAAAAGATGTTTGGTGTCTAGTACTATGTCTGTGACCCTATATGTCCTGTTGATGAAGTTAGGTGCTGTTCTGAGCATTATTTGTGGCTATAGAGTGGCGCTTTGGTTGAGGTTTGTTTATGGCTCCTCAGATCACTGTGTATTGCTATCCTGCGGTTGTTGTTCAAGTTGGTATATTTAGAGAAGCAAGCAGTCTGCAACATTCATCTCTGGAGGGGGTGTCTAACTCGGTGTTAAGGTGTGTTTGACCCTAAAGTGGGTGTGTTTGAAAAACAATTGTCTTAAAAGGAGAGACAAATGACGGTTTAATCCTCAACATTTCAGAGGAGAGAGAATCTCGGTTCTAGACATGTTAATGCAAATCCATGTGGACACATACTTGTCATTTCACTTCAATGAGTCATATCTGCCACATCAATGTGTCCTCACTACCTCAGAAGCTAGGTTTCATTTCATTACAAACGAGTGACAGTTTCTCTTCAAACTTCATGTCTCGGCACTCTTGAGGAGGATCTTTAGCTCCTATTATGCAACATTTACTCCTCAAGCTTCTGGCTGTGTGTTTTTAAGACAGAGGGGTTGTGGTTTGGAGGGAGAGGTTGGATTCTTGTCTCTGTCGGGTCTTGTTGGAGGATTCCTGCAGACTCTCTTCAGCCTGAGGACACATGGCGGCGGACTGAGGGAACAAACACATAACGGTCTGGGAAGATAACCTACGTTTTGTGGCTCATACGCGATTTGGATCAAAAGTGGGTCTTTTTTGATGTTGAAATCTTGGAGACAACATCTAGGATACTAGCGCCAATTTTTTTAATCAGTGTAATAATTCACTGAATTTGACAAGATACTTTAGGTAAGGCCATCTTGGTTTTGGGAGCTGGCACAATGAAAAGATTGGCGAGGTTAACTACAGTCAAGATTTCCTTCCCCAGTACAAACACACTAGATTGATTTTTCAAAAGGTATATTTGATTGATTAGAGCAAAATAAAGAAGATAAACCCATTTTGTACCCACTTTCAATAGGTGCTAAAAATTAATAATGATTAAGTCCAAAGTATTTACACATATGAACCAAAGTCTTGCATATATTAATAGCTATAAAATTATCATTCATCTTAATTTGTAACTTCCTTGAACATACAAAAGGAAGGTCTGATATTGACATATTTTCTAGACCAATCTCCGAATTGCACTTTGTATTAACTCTAAAAGCTTTGATGGAATAAAAGTAGGTAGCATCTGAATCGGATACATTAAGTGTGGCAAGACATTCACTTAAATAATTGCAATTCGGCCGAGTAAAGATGCCGGTAAATTCATCCATCTTTGAAGGTCTGATTTGATTCTAGTAATGAGGTACAAAATTCAGCTGAATTAAATCAGAAAGCTCAGGCGGAAAGAGGTATTTGGACCCACTGTAAGTCACCTTAACAGGTAGGTATTCTAAACCACTGCCAAGAGGTAATGCCAGGGACTTATCGTAATTTATTCTATATCCAGAAAAGATGTCAAATTTAGAATAAGAATAAGAAATAAGATTTAATATTTCGTTTTCGTTTCCATCTCTATTATATATTCTGTTTTGAGCTGAAAATACAAAAACAAACACTATTTTTTAATTTTTTGGTTATACAGGAAAACTGATGAACAAAATACTGACTCATTTATTTCAACTGGATGTTAAAGTGTTTAGAAAGAAAATCAAATCTTATGAGTTTAGTTTCATCAGTTTGGTGTCAAATTTGGGGCACTCTGGGCAAACTAGGTGTTAAAAAGTTACCAAAAAACATCCTAAATAGAAGACCTGACCCTTAAAGTTAGATAGTTATGCAAATTCTACTTAAATAATGTCAAAATTAGCTCCAAATTAACCTAAATGTGTGCCTAAATTGCTTTCACACAGCTCCGCCGGTAGATGTCGGTAGCCATTTTTAACCGTCGCCATCTTTGCCCCGCCTTGTCATGATCACGTGACTTCTGTAAACAAGGAAGTGCTCTGTATCTTTGAATATAGCGCGCCAGTAGCTGCTGTTGCTAACCCACAAGTTACAGGTGAGTGGTATTTTATACTTAATGTGTGATTTTATTCTCTGTTTCTGTGTCAAATCGCTCGATATTTACCCCTAACTGCTTAAACGTTAAAAAACTCGAATGTTTATTCTTTACAAATACTAGAAGAGGGTCTGCTAACGTTAGCTTTGTTAGCAGTAGTGCCTTTAATCCGGGTTTTTTTCGGTGTTGTTTCTATCCCTCTTGGTTCAGAGGGATGCCATCCTCGGAGCCGGTCCGGTTGGGTCGGAAACGCGCCCTGCCCGTCTGTCCGAACCCTCTGTTCCTGAAGTGGCTGACCGAGCTCCGGGACGAGGCTAAAGAGAAGGGACTGAAGATCCAACACACCTACCAGAAGGTAAAGAAGCCAGAAGAAGTGATTAAATAAAGATTTTTATTAGTGTCTAGTAGGTTAATAATCTTAGATATTTCTATACCTAGACATCCCTGAATAAATAAAAGTGATATTTTTAATCTGTTGTGTATGTTTCAGCATCATTTAGAGTCAAAGTGGAGCCAAAAATGAAATTAAATAGATGAGAATGTGGAGGAACAACCCTAAACCATTTTCATTTTTCCACTTTAAGTTTTATTTTTGTCTTTTTCAGGCCATCAGCTCTCTCAATAAATATCCACTACCTCTTCAAAACGCCAAAGAAGCGAAGATCCTCCAGAACTTTGGAGACGGCATCTGTAAGATCCTGGACGAGAAGCTGCAGAAACACTACAGAGAGAACGGTGAGGACGTTTAGACTCTAAACTCTTCATACTCAGAGCTTTATCCTCAGATCTAACATCTCTCTAACTCTCTCTCCAGGTCCAAACGCTCCTATCCACTCTCTCCCTGAAGGAGCGCCCCCTCCTGGCAGACTCGACAACAACAACCTGGCTCCTTCCAGAAAGGTAAACAGACTCTAGCCTCCCCTGGTGCTCCATCTAGGCATCATCTTAGAGGCTGTGCTCTCTAACTTGTTACGTTTTTTTTCTGTGTGTTTCATGTAGAAAAATGCAGCAGGAGATCAAGCCAAGGACAAAGGAGGGGGAGGAGGAGGAGGGAGGAAGAAGAAGAGGGAGTACGTCCCTCAGAAGAGGTCTGGAGGTTACGCTGTGCTGCTGACCCTCTACAGACAGTCTCAGGTTAGACTTTCTCCTTCATACTTGGTTAAAATTTCACATTATGGCCTCAGTGATCGACCGTGAACGTCCCCCTCTCTTCTCTCTTTAGATCCCGGGCAGTAAAGGTTTCATGTTCAAGATGGAGCTTCAAGCAGAAGCTCAACTCCTCTGTGATAAGTCCTTCACTGCTGTAAGTCCTTCTCTCGAGATCTCGCTCTTCTCCCTGTTTTATTCACGTCTTGAACTTTGTTTCTGTCTTTTCACAGCCTGATCTGGGCAGTAAGTACACCGCCTGGTCTTCAGTCACCACTCTGATCCAGAAGAACCTGCTGCTGAAGACCCACAACCCTGCGAGGTACAAGGAGCTCCAAACCCAAATCAAGTAGACTCTCAAAAGTTCGCTTCACTCTCCTCTTCCTCTTCTTCTTCCTCAGGTATTCTCTGACAGACGAGGGTCTGGCTTTAGCCGAGCGACTTGAATCAGCAGAGCTTGAGAATAAAGGAGACGAGGTCAGGAGTGAAGGAGCCAAGGAGGAAGAGAAGGAGGAGGAGGAGGAGGAGGAGGAGGAGAACGGTCCTGGAGTTGTGGATCTTACAGCCAGTGATGACGAGGAGGAAGAGGAGGAGAAGGAAGGAGAGAGAGCGAGGTGAGTGAACTCCAAACAGTAACTTTGTCTAATTTCTTTAGCAAAGAGACTAAACACAACTCACCTACTCTCTTCCAGCAGCCGCTTGTTTGTAGCGAGACCTCCAGCCAGTCCATTACGGACTACAGCGGGGTGTCGCAGCTCAAGGAAGAACATTTATGATCATTTCTTTATCATTTCCTTGAAGTAATAATCATCATATTTGTAGGAGCCATAACGTTGCTTTGCTTATCGGTTATCCTGTGTTCGGTTACTTTTGTCTGGTTTCGCTGGGTTTTGGTCACGTGGGCGCTGTGTTTGAAAGTCGTTAAGTTATATAAGGGGCGGTCTCACCTTCACTGGGGTGGAGAGGTGAGTTTAGGTAGCCGTAATTTTTGTTGACCGCGCTTTATGTTCTTTGTTTTGCAATGATACACGTCACAAAGTGTACACGTATTATATCGGATGTGCGCGTGTAAATTATTGGCGATTTTTCCTGATATTAAAGCTCCGAACACTTCAGTGAAATGTGGGCGCTTCTTTGGAATCATTTTGCACTGTTGACGCAGTAGTTCTTCTGTGTTAGCGTCTCGAGACCTTAGGCCAGTCTGTTTCGGACTGCAGCGGGGTGACGCAGCTCAAGGAAGAACATTTATGATCATTTCTTTATCATTTCCTTTAAGTAATATCACCATATTAATCATTTTGCTCTTCCGACGCTGTAGTTCTTCTGCCTTAGTGTCTCGGTCTGATTGTATTTCTATGAAGAAATAATCGTAAATGTTCTTCCTTGAGCTGCGAAATCCCGCTGCAGTCCGTAACGGACTTGCCTAAGGTCTCGCTACAAAATATGACCCTAAATTAATTTTACGCCGGAATATCCCTTTAATGATAATCTGGTTCTTCACAGTCCTGTAGAGAGTCCGCTGACTGAGACTGAAGGGACGAGTCTGTCTGGAAAACCTCAGAGTTCAGCGAGCGGAAGAACGCCGACTGGAGGAAGTCGTCTTCTTCCTGGAACATACGAGATAATCCTCTGCGTCGACTTCATCGAGACGACAGGGTAAAAAAAAAAACGAACATCCACACACTCGAGTTATCCAAATTTAAGATTGTTTATTTTTGTTGAGTTTAACGTCTGTTTTATTCACGCAGCGGCAGCCACCACAGGAAACAGGAGCTGGTCAAAGAGCTGCAGAGGAACGGCGTCAGCTTCGACGTGAGGAAGCTGAACGTCGGCGACTTCCTGTGGGTTGCTCGGGAAAAGGTCGCACCAGTTCCAGGTAACAAACATTAGATTATAGTTCAAACTCTTTTAACGTCTGAGTTTGGAGGCAGATAACCGAACATCTCCGAATAACTTCAACAATTTATCGTTCATTTTGAAAATCCGGTGACGTTTAAATGAAACACGGCGAGACAACGAAGAAGAGAGCGAACTCTCTTGGACCGACTTTTGATTAAAAAGGAGAGTTAAAGTTTGAGCAAACGAAGTCTCGCTCTCTGTTTCCAGGTCAGCTTCGAGCTCCTGCAGGTCGGGAACTGGTGCTCGATTACATCATCGAGAGGAAGAGGATGGACGACCTGTGCGGGAGCATCATCGACGGACGCTTCAGGGAGCAGAAGGTGAGAGCGAAAGGACGACTGTTTCTCTAAAACGTCATTATTGACAGTCGACTTAATCGAAGCCTCTTTTTTCTCAGTTTCGTCTGAAGAGGTGTGGTCTCCGGCGGCCCGTCTATCTGGTCGAGGAGTGCGGGAAGGCGGCGTCTCACCTGAGTCTACCTGAAGCGACACTGCAGCAGGCCATCGTCAACACACAGGTGGGCGACACGTGTCAGTCTGGTTCGGTCCAGATCAAGATTTAGATGAAGAAGTTATTTAAGGATCATGAATAAATTTTTGTGTTTAAATTTCGAGAGTTCGGAATTTTCCGATCTTAGTCGACTTTCATGTGTCTCAGGTGGTTGATGGCTTCTTCGTGAAGAGAGTTCAGGATGTGAGAGAGTCGGCCGCCTACCTCACCGTCATGACGCGATACCTGACCAAACTCTACCAGGTGAAAAAAAAAACTCGCTTCTTCACGAACTTTTAAAACTCTTTAACTTTTTTCCGATCAGCCGTGATCGTCTTCTGACTCTGTCGTTTCAGAACCGAACCCTGATCTGTCGCTCCAGAGAGCTGGAGGGCGATCGTGGGATTGAGGAGGAGGAGGGCGGAGGAAACCCGTCCTGCTCTTTGATTTCTTTCGCCGAGTTTAACCACGGCGCCGTCAAAAACAAGGTGAGTCCTCTTTGTTGATGATTTCATCAGTCTGTAAAAAAGAAAATTCGTAAAAAGGGTTCGAACCCTAACCGGAATACGTGGAAATACTCCCGATCACTTTTTTAAGGATCCGTAAAAATTCCAAAGTGTCGTGAAAACACGTTTAGAAACAAATCTGGTAAAGCTAGGGTGATATCGTTTTTGTTTTGTGGATTTGTTTGATCACTCTTCTGCGTTAAAGCGTGTTTTTAAAAACCAAAACTTTTTCAGAGAGATGTTAAAGAAGAGAAAATAAAAATTTGTTTCAAGATAAAAATACCGAGTCGTCGCGTATCGAGAGACCTACAAGAGAAGCTCACAAATTTAACTTTTTGAGGTCTTTAAAGGGTCTTCAAAAGTCCGAAGTGTCTCCGATAAAGAAGTTTAACACATGCTCATGAAAACGTGCGTAAATACAAATCTGGTCAAGTTAGAGTGACATCATTTTGGTTTTGTGGATTTGTTTGATCACGTTGCAACAGTAAAATGTGCTTTTAAAAAAAGTTTGAGAAGAGAAAAGAAATTCAGTTTCAAGATAAAAATACTGAGAATTGTCGCGACTTGTGAAACCTGCGAGAGAAGCTTCCGAATTTAACTTTTTGGGGTCTTAAAAAGTCTTGGATTTGGCTTTAAAAACTCTGTGTTTAAAGAAAATGTAAAGTTTTAACCGTTATCTAAAAAAATCAGTTTCTGCCGAGTTCACACTCCTCTGTTTCTCTCTCCAGTGTCAGACGGTGAAGGAGGTTTTCGCCCGTCAGCTGATGCAGATCAGCGGTTTGTCTGGAGACAAAGCCGCAGCGATCCTGGAGCACCACAGCACACCTCACAGGTGAATCCAACAACTGTTTCTGATTGTCTCATGTCGTTTGCTGCGACACAAACATTCCTCCTGGTACAAATAAAATTATAAATCTTTAAAAATAAACTCTTTTCTCTTCTTCTCTCATTTTCAGTCTCCTGGCAGCTTATGACCGATGTCGAAGTGAAGCAGAGAAGGAGAAACTCCTCTCCTCTATCAGATACGGGAAACTCAACAGGTTCGATCCACGAATTTGTACTTTTATTTATTTAATGTTTCACTTTTCTAACCTCTAAAATCTAAAAGTGGAGCTGAGAAAGCGTCCAGGTTTTTCCTGCAGGTGTTAACTCTTTCTTGTCGTGGTTTGTTGTGCAGGAATCTGGGTCCAGCTCTCAGCAGGACGGTCTATCAGCTCTACTGTACTGGAGGAGCGCTCTCCTGAACACTAACTACCTCCTCTCATGACGTTTCAACCTTCACAGTCATTAACTTTCACTTCCTGTTCCACTTGAATCCCCTTCTGGGTTGTTTAATTTCATGGTTTTGAAGACAAGAAGCTGCTGCTATATTTTGATCATGATGTAAATATTGATTCTCAATAAAGTGTTTTTTTTGTACAGGATGATTTCAGCCGCTCAGAGTCTCTTTTATCTGACACTGAACAAAAATATAAATGCAACACTTTTGTTTTTGAGAGAACGCCGTCAAATGTGAGCGTTTGGAGACGGTTTATGGAAGAGAAATGAACATTTAATTCACGGGAAACAGCTTTAAGCAAACTTGCGCCTTTTATAGTGTCCACAATAAGTCACACCTGTGCAGTCATCATGCCGTCTAATCAGCGTCTTGATTCGCCACACCTGTGAGGTGAAGCATTCTGAGATCTTTGAGTTCAGCTCAGGAGAAAAAGTGTTGGGTTTATATTTTTGTTCGGTGTTTTTGTGGTTTTTAAAAAAGGACGTGTTTCTAGAGAAGTGAAGCAGACTTGGGGCAATGTTGAATGATGGTGAATTCATGAAACGCTACAAACTTCAGGAATCATCATGTTTGTGGTCGAGCTCTTTTGAGACGCTCTTACTTCTCCAACCCAACCCAACCCCACAATGCAACACCACGCGAAAAGACAACCAGCCAACACGGCTTCTTATAGGCCGGTCAGCAATCAGAGACATTGATGACAGCTGAGCCGATTTACCCTCGTTAAGATCAAACGGAGTTCAGATGTTGAAAGTGCAAAAATGATTAAAATAAGCAAATAAATAAAACTATAACTATGTGACGACTGTTTTCACACTAGGTTTTCACTCATTTTAAAGGATAATTTTTAAGTACAATAAACCATGGAAATGTATTGTATTCACCAAAAAACAACAAAAAATAATCTGTTATTGGTGTGAAAAACAGCAAGGGGGGAAAAAATATTAGTACAAAAGAAAAACAGATAATAAAATAGAAAAACAAAAAACAGAATCAAAATTTGTCCAAAAATCAGAAAAAAGGGGAAAAAAAACAGAATAAAAAAAAATGTCTGAAAAACAGAAAGACAAAAAAAAAATTGTATGAAAAACTAAGAGATGAGGAAAAACAGAAAGACGAAAGAAAAATAGTATGAAAAACAACAAAAATTTGCCCGAAAAACAGAAAGAAGGGAAAAAATTAGTCAGAAAGGCAACAAAGAATAAACAATATTCAAAAAAACAGTTACCTTTTTTTTGTAAGTGAATGCAATACGCTTCCGTAGCTTTCTATTCATTCAAAAGATTTTTTCTTCTGTGTAAAATATTTTTTACAATGACTCAGTCTTCATTAGATCAGATTCTACGATTAAGTTTACCAATTTGAGGGTCCATCCTTTGCCCATTATCACTAAAAGTATATTTTTTTTATCGAGCTTTTAGCAACAACTTATCAAAAGCTAAGAGTCCTAGCTAAGAATTTTTAGGTTAATCAATTTTTCTGAACGTCCTAAAATCGCAGATTTGCTCTCGCAGTCTCTCACAGTGTTGAATTCTTTTATTTTCAGTTCTGACAGACTCGGCCTCTCTTGGTGCCGTTTTCATGCCCAGTCATGTTACTCACCTGATGCTAATTAACCTGATAATTAGCAGCAGGTGTTTCTTAAGGTGTTTTTGAAGCATTACATAACTCATTAAGTGTGTCATTGTCCCTGTTTTACCTTTTTTTGGAGCAAGACGCAATCGTAAATTTTTCAGTTTCAAACTATTCGCACTCAACCGACTCTAAGGACTGAAATCTACCTCAGAAAACAACCTTAGCTCTCTTTAAAACGGTTTAATATATAAACGACATCATGCAGTTTCAGGGTGAAATCTTGAGTTTAATGCTAAAAATAAATATATGAACACAACAGTGAGGATGTCTGTGTGGGCAGCTATCACCAGAAGAAAGTCGAGTTGTTCTGACTTGAATTGTGAATAAATCAGACAGCTTTAATGGAAAAAAACAGGGTGAAGAGGATATGTAGAAAAAAAAACGTACACAGCAAGCTGGACACTCCAGCGAATCAGAACGAAGGAAAAAAAGAGAGAAACGGGTGATTGTTCTGTTCTGAGTAAATCTGAAGACGGGGAATCAGGAGTAATACTCTCTATACGTCAGGAGTGGATTTTCATGACTATTAGAATCATTACAGCCGTAAATGTTCAGAGGAGAGCGGAGGAACATCCTGGGCTGTGATTCAAAGGTTGTCCGGCGTGATTTCAGACAAAGCGAGTGATTGTTTGCAGAAATTCAGCTTGTATCGTGGTTATTTTTCTTTCTGTTTCAGCCGTCTTTAACATCTGGTCCCTAATATTTTTTTTTGAAACATCTGATATTTACAAGGAAAATAAAAAGAAAAGAAACACAAAACTCAAAACTGACAGTTCAGACAGGAAGGACTGCTCCTGGAACAGGTTTGACAAAGTGCTGTTTCAGTTGTTCTCTTTTGTTTTGTTTTTTTTAAAGGAAAGGTTCAGAATTTTTCAGGTCTCGACTTTTTGTTTGTGGAGTGATGGAGTGATTTTATCGATATCTGGATCGGCAGATACGAACGTTTCTGCAGAAATACTCGATCAAGTCTGTGCACGTGATGTTCGGAGTGCTTAAAGTGTCGGAAACAGACGGCAGACGTGTTACTGGAAAAAACGAAAACGTGCATTTCTCATTTAGAGTTGGATCAAATGTCACGATCGGTAGAAAATCTGCTACAGGAGAAACTTTGGGATCTTCGCTTTAAAAAAGGAGTTTGTAAATATCGGAAAATATCGCATATTAGCAAATATCTGATATCGTCCATGCTTACTTTAGAGTCTAAAGAGGAAATTGAGACACTTTGATTGTTCTTTAAGGTCAAATTATTATCCAATCCGCTGGTCTGGACTCTTATCGGAGAACACCTCAGATATTAAAATCCTCACTTAAAGGGATATTTCAGCGTAAAATTAATTTAGGGTCAAACACACCGCAAGACTGAGTTAGACCCCCCATCGAGAGATGAATGTTGCCGACCGCTTGCTTCTCTAGTTATACCAACTTGAGTAACGCCACAGCACTGGCCACAAAACATCTTTATAACTTTGACTCATTTCTTTAACAAAGAGACTAAACACAACTCACCTACTCTCTTCCAGCAGCTGCTTGTTTGTAGCAAGACCTCAGATCAGTCCATTACAGACTACAGCGGGGTTTCGCAGCTCAAGGAAGAACATTTACGATCATTTCTTTATGGAAATGCAATCAGACCGAGACGCTAAGGAAGAAGAACTACCGCGTCTGCAGTGCAAATGGTGACTATAACTTCAAGGAAATGATGAAGAAATGATCAGAAATGTTCTTCCTTGAGCTGCGTCACCCCGCTGTAGTCCATAATGGACTGGCCGAGTCTATTATGTATTATATGTCCTGTTGATGAAGTTAGGTGCTGTTCTGAGCATTATTTGTGGCTATAGAGTGGCGTCTGGGTTGAGCGTGTGGCTCTCTGTATTGCTATTGTGCGGTCAATATCAAAGCAAGCGGTCGGCAACACTAATCTCTTGAGGGGGTTTCTAACTCTGCGTTATGGTGTGTTGACCCTAAATTAATTTCACGCCAGAATATTCCTTTAAAGATCCCGAGGTCATGTCCAGATATTTCTCTGCATGTTTACGAACATTTTCGATCTCACGTTCCTCACGACGCTCTTCTATATCAAACTGAAAGTGCATAAATAGTGCTACAACGGTCAGAGGTCGACTATTTCACATGGACAACTCCAACTTCTCAAGAACGAGGATTTCTTTTCGCTCATTTTGCAGTTTTTTAAAAAAATCCGAGGGACATTTTCAGCGAAACTACTACAGTATTTTTCGCACTATAAGGCGCACTTTAAATCCTTCGATTTTCTCAAAAATTCTCAGTGAGACTTATGTATGAATTCTGGTTGTGCTTACTGACCTCGAACTGATTTTATGAGGTACACAGCGCTCAAAAATCTGTCAAAATGTTTTTATTACGACTTCAGTACGCTACAAAGCCGCACAGCCTGATGGCTTGTCGGAGCACTTTGTTCGGCTTAATGCGCTTTATAATCCAGTGCGCTTTATGAACCAGTGCGCTTTATGTATGGAAATAGATGCGTTCATTGATGGTGCGCTTTATAATCTAATGCACTTTATGTATGAAAATAGTTGCGGAAAGATGCGTTCACTGATGTTGCGCCTTACACTCAGGTGCGCTTTATAATCCGGTGCACCTCATGCATCCAAATTGATGTGGAAAGATGCGTTCATTGATGGTGTGCTTTATAATCCGGTGCGCTTTATAATCTGGTCCGCTTTATGTATGAAAATAGATGCGGAAAGATGCGTTCATTGATGGTGCATGTTATAATAATTCGGTGCGCTTTATAATTTCATGCGCTTTATGTATGAAAATTGATGCGAATAGACGTGTTCATTGATGGTGCGCCTTATAATCCCGTATACTTTATTATCATGCGCCTTATGTATGAAAATAGATGCGGAAAGATGCGTTCATTGATGGTGCGTGTTATAATAATTTGGTGCGCTTTATAATCCGTGCGCGCTTTATGAATGAAAATTGATGCGAATAGACGCGTTCATTGATGGTGCGCTTTATAATCCGGTGCGCCTTATAGTGCGAAATATACAGTTATTTATCTCCAGCTGTAGACCGACACATTAGGAGATTATTACGATTATTATATCAACAACGCAGACCTGAAAAATCCAAACCTTTCCTTTAACCACACTTCCTCCTCCTTTTCTCCACCCTCGTGGTCCAAAGTCAGAACAAGCGTGAAGGTTTTTTTTTTCTGATCCCAAATTCAAGCGAAAAGTCTCTCCGATGGTCCCATCAAACGAGAAAGGCAAGAGTCATCTTTGATTCATACACACCTCAAAGATCTACGGTTACAGAGTCAGAGGTTTAGGTTGAAGTCCGGGCAGATCCAGGGTCTCCGGTTCCTGTCAGTGGGATCTGCTGTCAGTTTTCCTCTTCAGAGTGGATCAGAGTGGGAGGAAGGAACACAGTGAAACTTCAGGTGGGAAACAAAGCAGTCCTCTGTTTCTGATTCAGTTTTTTCATCCTCGACAGTTCGCCTTAAAAAAAAAAAACAGTAAGAGGATTTTGGATCCGATCAAATCCACCATCTTTTCGGTGTCACCCCAGGCAGCCACGTTGATGCAGAGTTTTTGGGTGAGCAGACAGCAGAGGAAACCGAACCCCCGTCCACTCTGCTGGTTGAGCTCCAGAGCCTGAACGCCTCAGTGCGGCAGTCCCGCCCCCGTCAGCAGGGAGCTTTAGTCCGGCATGTCGATGCAGAGTTTAGGGGGCGGGACAAAGTACTTCCCCGGACTCTGCGTGATCACCACGCCTGTTTTCTTGTGGAACATGGGGGCGATCTTTGGAGGAGGCTCCGGAACGGGGAGATCCTCGGCTGCCTCGGGGTCCTCGCTCCTCTGGAGGTCGTAGGAGACGTTGCCGTACTCTCGCAGGAAGGGGAGGAGCTCCAGGAGGAAGTGGCAGAAGTCCTTCCGGATTCCAAACCACCCTAAGTGAAACCCAAGGACAGAGGAGAGTGAATAACGACTACGATGTTTTGAAAACGCCGCAGGGCCAAGAATGGAGGCGGTTAATACTCACAGTGGTTCCCTCCTTTCTGACCAAACGTCGTGGCCATGAGGGTGAGCAGCGAGAGCCAGAGCGGGACGAACACACAGACGTAGCTCAGACTGTTGTGACCGTCCAGCTTGTGCACCAGAAGGATCTGAAGAGAGAGAAGAAATAACGAGTCTGAGGATGTTAGACGAGGCGAGGAAATATGGCGACACCTGATGATCCAAGACAGATTTAAATGAACGCTAAAAACACAACTGGACGTCAAGATCAGCAACAAGATAAAGGAATATAGCATGAGGGATTAATTGATCTTTTTTCGCCAATATCAGGTTTTAGACTAAGTCATCATTTCTGCAGCATGTAGTCGAATTAGATTTTTAACACAGTTGTTCACAATTCAGGCCACTAGAGGGCAGAGCAGGCATATTTTATTATCCCAGAGTTGAGCGTGAGTTTTCCCCTCACTTTAAGAAGTGGATAGTTTTAATGGGGGTTATTACTACTATTTCAGACAAGAAATCAGAAGTAAGTCTGATAAATGTTTAGACCTTAAAATGCTGGACCGAGGCTCAGATGCAAACCAGGAGCTGCTGGGATGCAAATTCAATGAAGTATCAGCAAATTTGCTTAAATATATTTAAGGGGTAAACCAGTCTGGGGCTGTCTTGATCTGAACCCACAGCACGTACATCACTCACAATGACATGTTTTCTATTTGCTAGCTCACTCAAGGAAGTAGTACGACGGAGTATTAGGTTTCTCAAACAAGAAGATACGTAATCTTTTGGCACATCAGCACCACATTATCAGAAGTATCATAATGACTCATGATAATGTGGTCACTAGGGGAAGACTGATTTGATTCTCGTAAGTGATAACTTCATTACGACTTTATTCTTGTTAGAATCTCGAAGTCCACATTTTTTTTCTTAATGTGGCTCCAATACTCCGTCGCAGAAGTAAACCATTTACAAACAGTGAAATTCGTGTCATGAATCCACTAAACAATAACATGTTAAAGCCTCCCCTCTCAATTCAGTTCAGTATATATGATTATAGACATTGAGATGTCAGGATTAGAGTGCACAGTGCAGCTCTGCTCAGTGGAGATGATGACAGAAAACTGTGCAGAGCTGTAGGACTCTGTGGGCATGTTGTTAGTGCAAACTACTTTGTAAATTAGACCCTTACCCCTAATTTCCACCGCATCCGGAACGGCTACGAAAAGGCCGTATCCGCCGATCGTAGCTGATCGGAACCATCCAAGTTAATGTGTCAATTTTCACCGTATTTATGTTTCAGCATCGTGGGTTTAATCCTGTCACATGGAGTACAGAGGAGTGACCAAATATCGGCGCTTTAAACTCACCTCAAAAGTGAGAAGAGGGACGACGATGGTCATCCAGCTGATTGCCATAGTGATGTGAGTCCGCCGTTGCTCGGCGATGATGTCGATGGAGCGCAGGAAAAGGACAGACCAGATGATGTAGTAAAGAACGACAAGGCACAGGAACGACATCAGGATCCAGAGCGGGACACACACCACCTGAGAATCACACAGAAACGTCACAGATTAAAGAATTAAACTTGAATGTTTGTGAAATATAAGCAGGAGCTAGTTTGAGGTCTGTCTCACCAGCCAAGGCCAGTTAATGATCCTATCCAGCCTCAGAGCGATGAAGATGAACTGAAGGATGTTTACTGAACACAACACCTCCAGCTAGGTAGAAAGGAAGAGGAAAGATGATCAGTAAATCTAACTTTTCAACTGCAACATTACAGATTTTAGTTTTACAGACTCCTCACCTCAAGGGAGCGGTCGTGTCTGAACCCCCACACACAGGCTGCTACAGAGACGGGTGACACGAAGAAGAGAGGCATGAAGACCAGGAGCCAGAAGTAGTTTCCTCTCGCCACGCGGTCGCACACAAGCACCTCGAACATCAGCAACAGGACGTGGAGCCCCACCGCGATTAGCATGGCTTTAAACTCCACGCACGTCTCCCCCTCAGCTCTATAGTGTCAGAAGAAAAGGACATGTATAAACTGTTGATTTCTCTGTAAACATTAAAGCTTTTGACAGTAGAGGTTTTTAAGAGAAAGGCAAAGTCTATCCACCTGTACTGAGGGTTGTGCGCCCACACTCCTGTGCCCACAGAGGCCCCGATGATGACCAGCAGCTTCCACAGCCATATGGGGGTGAACACCGCCCAGTAGCTCCACTGGATGACTCCATCAAGTCTCAGAGACAGCAACACGGAGAACAGCAGCAGACAGGAGTAGATGAGGAACTTACTGCAACAGGAGAAGACGAAAATAAAAGACGTTAAAGGGCGTTATTCCGGCGTGTTACCGATAGCCACAAATAATGCTCAGAACAGCACCTAACTTCATCAACAGGACATATAAGGTCCCAGTCATAGTACTAGACACCAAACATCTTTTTTTACTTTGCCTTATTTCTTTAGCAAAGAGACTAAACACAACTCACCTACTCTCTTCCAGCAGCCGCTTGTTTGTAGCGAGACCTCGGGCCTGGCAATTACAGACTACAGTGGAGTTTCGCAGCTCAAGGAAGAACATTTATGATCATTTGCAATCAGACCGAGACGCTAAGGCAGAAGAACTACCACATCTGCAGTGCAAAAAGATTAATATGATGATTATTACTTCAAGGAAATGATAAAGACATGATCAGAAATGATCTTCCTTGAGCTGCGAAACCCCGCTGTAGTCAGTAATGGACTCACCTGAGGTCTCCATACAAACAAGCGGCTGCTGAAAGAGAGATGGTGAGTTGTGCTAATATCAAGCCTGCTGCCTTCACTCACAGGGCAAGGTATGCAGTTCGTTCATTCAACAGTAGTATTGGATTGGAATCAGATATTGGTCGATACGCTCAGCCCACATATCGGTATCGGATTGGATTGGAAAAAATAGGATCAGTACATCTCTAGTTCTGGGCATTATTTGTGGCTGAAGAGTGGCGTTTTGATTGAGGTTTGTTTATGGCTCCTCAGACCACTCTGTATTGTTATCCTGCAGTCGTTACTAAAGTTAGTATAACCAGAGAAACAAACAGTTGGCAACATTCATCTCTTGAGGGGGTGTCTAACACGGTGTTAAGGTTTGTTTGACCCTAAATTAATTTTATGCCGGAATATCCCTTTACGTTCCAATTTTGTCAATTATTTCACAGTTGATATTGTTCTTCAAAAAGATTATTTATGGTAATATGGGTGATTGAGGGAGGGATGAAGATAGTATAAAGTCATTGTGGAAACACCCAGCACTCCTAACTTCTATTATTACTCCTACTATTTTAGGTTTGACCATATCTGTGTGCCATCTGCTTTCACACTGAGCTTTAGAGTGTTTTAGTCTATTAATTCACAGATTCAGCACTTTATCCTTTTTATTAAACTCACATTTCGTCTTGTTATTGTTTTAACTTGTGGTGAAAGACTAAAGTTAGCATTTAGACCAACATTGAAACCTTGATTCCCGTGATTGTCTCTCATGTGGGTGTTCAAACATATCTACTATAAACAAATGTGCTCGATAATAAACCTAACTTCGACTTTTTGAGTCTGAAATGTCAGTTGAACACTTTGTGAAGAAGACTGACAGCGTTAGCAATCTCAAACCTTCCCTCAGTTAGCATATTAGCCGGGCCGCAATATATGTTTTTTTCGGAGGATGGAAGGGAAGGGTCCCGCCTCCTTCGCCTCTGATTGGCTGTGAAATGTCATCGCACGCTCAAGCCGAGCGCGAGTTGTCGACTCTGTACATCGAACAGAACATTCCAGAACATGATCACAATTCTGAATCTCATAAAACTAACTTTATTTTCTAGATTTTTTGTAGTTGTTCCACTTTGCAATATACTCCTAACCCTAACCGACAGACGATGACGTTTGACAGCCATAAGGAATAGCCAATCAGAGGCGAAGGAGGGCGGGACCTTCCCCTACAAAAAAAATCCTTCAGCTGGGCCCAACTATGTCAAAATCACTCTTTTCGCTTCACCTACGGTCAATATACTAACTTCATAACGTGTAGCGTTTGTCCGGCTAACAGGAAGAGGCCTGTCTTGTATTCACACATTCATAAAATGACATATTTAGCACGATGTAGCACTCGGTCGCACCAAACGCTTCCCAGGCTAGCAGTGCTAACCAGCTAGCTCAATGCTAAGTCACAGTTTACGTTACCTGGGATTGAAATCCTGGAATAGTCCTCTTAAATTCATGATGTTTGAGGCCGGTTAGCTCGCCAACATTAGCTCTCGCGTCGTCAGCTAATTCACAACCCAAAATTTTAAGCTACACATTTTGGTTTCGGTGAAACTCTTGGTTCATGTTTTAGTTTCATTACAGCGATGTGCTAGCCTCTGTGTTTTGGTTGTTTTTTTTTTTTCAACCTAACGGAAGTCACGTGTCTACGAAGAATGCCCGGACGGCCTGACGTCATTTTTTATTTCCACGACGGTTTTTATTTTTTAATTGTTATATTCACTTAAATGATTACTCATCGTTTAAGCTAACACACAAATGAGCCAAAATATATTTTAAATACATCAAATAACTTTATTATTGTCTTAACTGTGAATAAATTTATAAACATTAGTCGTTATCGCTTTAAAATGTAGATTTTTAGTCAATACTGAACTGTTTTTCGGCCTATATAACGGTTACTCGTACAAGAAACGACTAACGCATCTTCACTTTTTCACTAAACGTAGCCTAAAAACAGGGTCAGTCGATCAACCGCAACACCAACACACACAAAAGACATTTTGGTATGATATAAGGCAGTTTTTGCCTCTATGAAACACATCTTTGTCACAGTATTAGCTTTGGATTTGATTCAGACTTTCACTTATGGTATTAGTTTGTACTTTGTCCCATGTACTTTCATCGTCTGTTGTCACAGGCACTCTCTTGAGTTGAAGTTTCACCCTCATGCTTTTGGTTTCTCCAAAGCTTCCCACCCACAGATATCAGTAACTTTATCATTGTCTTTACTGTGAATAAATAAACATTAGTCGTTATCACTTCCAAATGTCGATTTTTAGTCAATACTGAACATTTTTTTTTGGCCTAACCGACATTAACTGGTGGAATTAAGTCGAATATAACGGTTAATCATACAAGAAACGACTAACGCGTCTTGTATCCATGACAACTACAGACGCTGTTTCACTAAAAGTAGCCTAAAAACAGGGTCAGTCGATCAACCGCAACACCAACACACACAAAAGACATTTTGGTGTAATATTCAGCAGTTTTTGCCTCCATGAAACGCATCTTTGTCACAGTATTAGTTTTGGATTTGATTCAGACTTTCACTTATGGTATTAGTTTGTACTTTCACCGCCTGTTGTCATAGGTACTTTCTTAAGTTGATGTTTCACCCTCATGATTTTGGTTTCTCCAAAAGCTTCCCAACCAAAAGATATTTTTAGCATCAAAACAAACACAAAATATTATCATGACCAATATCAGTTTCTGTCTGAGTATAACCAGGTTACTTATTAATGAATCGGCAGCTCAAAATCTATAAAGAAATTGATATCTTGGCTTGAAGTCATATATGCAGATCACATTCAAAGAAGCTGTTAGTATTCATACACAACTTAAAACTTGGCTATATGTTTGATGTCAGGTTTTCAGTTACTGTAGTTGGAAAATAAATCAGGTCCCTAGTTCTGAGGTTAAGTTCCTGCAGTGGAAAAATGTGACATTCAGGTCTAAGTTCTGTGTATTTCCACCAGCAGACAGAGACTTCCTCAGATGACTGATGGGATCTACTCTTTGAGGAAAATCTTCGTAAGTAAGAGGGACATGCAGGTTTTTAAAGGCTGTCATGACTTACACTAAAAAGGATGGACGCTTCCAGTGCATGATATGTAAAAGAAATCAACCAATAAATCAGTCATTGGAGTTCTGCACAAAACTATTTAATTAAACATCATACTTGGAGTGTAATCTTAACATGACTAATAACAGACAGAGGTTAACTCAAAGACGTTAGCTGCTGTTTATCAAAGCTTTGAGAGTAAACACTGAACTTTAGCACAGTTAGGGTGGTGACAGGATATAAAATACACAGTTATCGTTGTCATAGACAGATTTTTACTGTATAAAAACAAACAAACAAAACTTTTTTTCCATTCTAATGTAGTGGTGACTCAACATTTTCAAAATATAAAGTGCAGAATATTTTTTTAGATGATTTAAAACACAAACAGACTTTGAAACTAAATCAGTAAATAACACAGGACACGACAGGCAAAAAGAACATGCCACATTAGGTAGTTTTTAACTCAGTAGTCAAAGTCTTGACCAAATAATCAATGTGATCTACAAATGTGATGATTTATCTGCAATTAGGAGACAGCACAGCACTCACATCTCGATGTAAAACAAAAGAACAAACTATCAGAGGAACAGTGCAAGAGGATTTTTAGTGCAAAACTCACAAGAGGCAATAAGGTCACAGTAAAAAAAATCTAAATGAAAAAAAAAAAGGCCAGCTTTTTTTTTAACCAGTTTTTAGTTGAAAATACTCAAAGTAACAGTAAAAATTCAACTATATAAATAATCTGTTGTTCTTGTGTGTAAATGTATTAATAATACTTTAACTCTCCGCACATTTTCCCAAAACATTCCTCTTTTTGAAAAATAAATAAACAAATGATGAATTACAAAAAATGCAGATTTAGTGCTTCACTCCGTGTCTGGAGATGATGTTTGTTTTCATTCACAGTTAGTCAAAAAGATCCAGGCGTGCGTGGTGCAGTTGGCTCTGTCCTTTCATGAGGCGCTTAGATTATCAATACTTTTATTAGCTGGAAGGAAAAGAAAGAAAAACATCAGAAGAGGAACAAAAAAACCATCCTTGATAATTTTAGTCATGCAGATTTGAGTGTTTTCCTTTTGTTTTCCATCTGATAATATCTAGAAAAATGTTTTAACTCTGACTCACCTTTTCTTCTTCACACTTCTGTAACAAGAAACAGATGACTCCTAAACTCATGACCATCAGGAAGACAATTAAAACTCCAATCAGGGCCAGTCTGCTTCTTGGTAAACCACCTGGAATGAATCCAACAACATTTTCTTCATCAGACTTCCTTCTTTGAAATTAGCGCTATTGTCTTTATGAATGTGCTCATTGTTTCCTTGATGAGATGGGGTTACTCATATGTTACGGTATGTTGTAAAAAATACTTGTTTGACAGCGACTCAGTCAAATGAAGTCATAAAGATTTTTACAACTGCTATCATTGAAAAGGAAACTTTTGCAACGTGTCTGATATCAAATATGAAACACTAAAGACAAAAAAAGAAACAACAGCCCATCCTCACCTGTAATATTTGTTCCTCCCCGTAAATTAGGACTCGGGAGACTTGTGAGTTGCGGTGGTGTCTCTGTTGTTTTCGAAGAGTGTGATCCTGTAATTAAAAAAAGAGCTTTTATAAACATTTGGAACAAATGAAAGAGAGACAAGATAAAAGGTAAAAAATATGGACTGTAAATTTGGTTTTAGGGCAAAAAGTGACTTGATATCAATACTTGAACTCACCAACAACAAGGTGAACAACTGCTGATCGTGCTCTGCTCCTCAATTTTGGAATGTAACACCTGTAACTCCCCTCGTCTTCAGGAGTTACATTACTGATTTTCAAGGATATGTTCCCCTGTCTCAGCTCGTTTGTGAAGAGCTTCGTTCTTCTGACGTACGATGATAGTTTCATATCTGGGACCTCGCGGTAGTCTCGGTATAAGTGCACATATTCCACCCAGCCCTGCTTGTTTGGATCGTACCGGAGGTCCGGCTTTGACCATTCAACCGTCAACCCGGTCACATCAGCTGGAGGCTCCACCTGACACAGCAGGATGGCGTCTTCACCCAGGGAGGCTACAATTGGCTGAGTCGACCCAATCACCTGTGGCTGACCTGAGGAAGAAAGAAAGAAAAAGAAGAGCTAAGACAAAGGGTATAGTGACAGACCTGAGCTCACCACTTATGATTCAACAGCGGTGACTTAATATGAGCAGTCGATACTGTTTTATCAAACTAGATAACCCTCCCTACATGATAAACCAGGTGTTGTGCATGACAAAGCTTCAGACTGAGGTCTAGACCCCAAACCGCAAACCCCGATGACACAGCAGATGGAGTCAGAGAGCATGTGATCATGCTTCAGCAAAACAGGCTCAAGTTTGTTGTCGGAAACAACAAAAGATGAGGTTGAAAGGGGAACACAGGCCTGCTGAGACTTATACCAAAGCTTATCTACAGCAATAAGTCTACTGCAACAAAATGCTCCCAGATAAAATTCAAAAAGAAATCTTTACACAGCTTTGCTGATTATTACAGCACATAAGTAGCTGGATTAATGTACTTATTTATTCTATTTATGTTGTATTTTTTTGTTAAAAATACAGAGACAGACTGATATATCTGAGAAAAGGAGAAGGGGTAAGTTTAAAAAAAAAGGCATAATGCTTCATCCTACTCCTTCTCGGACATGTTGGGTTTGCATTATTAGTTTTTATTTTTTTATTTTTATTTTGCTTTCATTATTGTTATTGTTGTTTTGAATATTCTCACTGGTAATGTTTGTTTGTTTTAAGTTTACTTTTGGTGTTGCATGCACATGTTTGAAAAAAAATAATAAAAATGAAAAAGTGAAATGACAAAAATACTGTTTTTTTCCAACAAGTGTTCATTTCAGTTTATGTTAAGTTACACTGCGAAATTAGAGAGCACAAAAACCGTTTTCATCTTAATTTAAGTTATTACATCTTTTTTTTTCGTCACTTCAAACTCAAAAAAGAGGAATAAAAACACAAAAAATAAACAATGCTTCAAAACACGTCTATGCTTTGAGTCTTCAATAAAAGTTGTAGGTGTGTTTGTAATAGTAGTTCTAAACAGAGGAAAAACGGTCAGGTTAGCTAAAATAACTGACCGTCCAGTGGTTGCTATGGTTCTCAATAACGCTTCTTTGCCAGGGCAACGAGTGTCAACGGAAAACAGTTGAGAAAAACCGATGAGAGACGTTAGAAACACAAAATATCGTTCACAGATTGCATCCGGGTAACTATCCAGTTTAAATTATTAGTTTTACTTCAACAAATGTTCATTTATTTCATGTAAAGTTGCGGTGTAAAAGAAGAGAGTATAAAAATCGTTCTCATCTCAATTATGGTCATTAAATCTCGGTTTTTGTCACTTCAGACTCAAAAAAGAGGAATAAGAACACAAAAACTAAACAAAGCTTCAGAACACGTCTCCACTGAGAGTCTTAAATAAAAGTTGTAGGTGTATTTGTTTGTTACAGCAGCCGAAACAAAGAGGAAAATCGGTAACGTTAGCTGAAATAACTAACCGTGCAGTGGTTGCTATGGTAATCAAAAAGATTCTTTGCCAGGGCAACGGCCAACTGTATCAACGGAAAACAGGTTTAAAAAAAAAACGTTAAAAGGCGTTAGACACAAAAAATACCGGTTGCATCCGGGAAACTATCCAGTTTACATTATCACTTTTATCGCTACTTCGAGTAAATAATTAACTTCGTGACTTACCTTTAACAAACGTTTCGCCAAAAAGCAGCAAAAGGACGACAATAAAAGCTAATTTGCTGAGAGAGATGGATAAACTGGACCTGCCGTAGGCCATCGTTAGAGAAGCAGCTTCAGCCTACGACAGGAGCAGAGACACTGACACACACACACAGACCGGTATCAACATAAACTGTGCCGTGAAGAGCTCTGCCCATACAAGCCTCATACACGTGATGTAATGGGGGAAACCCCATGGCGAGGCGTCCATAAAGAGAAATACACGAGAGGATAGTATGTTGAAAAAATATCCCAAAACTTACAGAATACTTATGTAGATTTAAAAACATAAATATCTGATTCTGATGATAAAACAGTCCCCTGAGGCGGCGACAGCCCTCATTCCAGCTCCATACGGAAGCTCCTAGCGGACGTACATCCGCATTTTAATCTCTTTGTGTACTTTTGGTCAAACTTCAGTCTGTTTTCTGCAGATTTTAACTCAATCTGTTGTTTTACTTTAACAGGTTAATTTCAGCAGTGTTTTTTAAGGTCGTGCTTATTTTTTAATCTTATCTCTTCTCAACAATTATTTATGGCGAGCTCTTTTTTTACACCCTCGTTTATAGACCATAAAAAAAAAATAGAAAAGTCACTGTGATCCGCCAAACCAAAACATGCTGCCATGTCTATTTAAGTGTAGGTAAGTCAGTGGTTTACGTGCTTCTGCAGACAGGCTCTTGAGAAATGGGGAGAAACGCTTACAGGGATTATTATATACAGCGTTATAATTAACTTGTTGGTCGTCTTGCCTTAATGAATGATTGCGCAGTCATTGCAATGCCCCCCTGAAGTCGCATATCCGACTCGGAAAGTTGGACGGTCCAACCCCAACTTGACGACAATGTCATAATCCAAGATGGCAGCGCAGTGCAGTAAAAGCTCTCGTAAAGTATTATTTATTTGCACCTCTGTTTTGTTTTTGTGAAATTCAATAAGTGGTAT
Organism: Xyrichtys novacula; assembly: GCA_962446985.1. Classification (NCBI taxonomy): domain Eukaryota; kingdom Metazoa; phylum Chordata; class Actinopteri; order Labriformes; family Labridae; genus Xyrichtys; species Xyrichtys novacula. The sequence continues at coordinate 1,838,801 of OY660886.1, forward strand.
ATGTTGTACTGCCCAACGTCTAACTGTGAACACGGTGCTATGGCGTTTGTAAGAGAAAAATACTGTGTTATGAGTTGTTTACAAATGGTATAGCTAACAACAACTAACAACAACTGACATCCGCTAACAACTACTGACAGCAGCTAACAATAGCTGACAATTGTAAACAACGGCTAACTGTAGGTGTCCATCTTGGTTTTCCCACAGCTCCGACATCAGACTTCCAAGGTAACTGGAACGCAGCATCGGTTTATGGTTTTACGTGCTTCTGCAGACAGGCTCCTGAGAAAACAGCTAAAATTTCCCAGTGAAAACGAAAAGAGTAGTAAGTTTACGGATGTGTGCCCACTGAGAACTTCTGTCTGGACCACAGCTGTATGCTGAAGAAGTGACACATTTACAGTCAGGACACAGTATACTTCTCTTTTTAGAGGGGCAATGCCACAAGAGAGGTAAGTTTCATCTGAAATATTCCAGGCTGGTTGCTGAAACAGATTTAAACAACCTGATGCTTGTTTTTCTTGGTCTGGGTTTTAAGGGGCTTACAGGGATTTATATATATGGCGTTATTATTAACTTGTTGGTCGTCTAGCCCTGCTAAACGACTGTACAGTCATTGCAACATCCTAATTTTGACATGAGTGAGTGTGAGGACTCAAATAGATTTAAAAGGTATGAGAAGTTAGATCCAGAGTTAGCAGACTCTAGAATAGCACTTCAACATGATGACAGGCAAAAACTATCATTGCATAGCCTGAACTCTTCTTACTTCAATTTTTTTATTGCATTTCTTTATCTTGTCTTAAAAAAAACAAAAACACTTATAAACATGATCCTCTGGGCAGGGATTTCCCTCAACAACAACAAATTAACACGTGGTTGTGGTTTCATCGTGCTTATCATATTTCTAAAAACAGAAACATGACTCAAGCCACGATAAACATGTGACTGTTCTTGTTTGTTTATTTAGCTTAATGGTTAAGAAAATAACAACAACAAACTGCTAATCTTGTACCAAAATTAATTTCAGTCCATTTTATGAATTTAAAAGGAATATTCCGGCATAAAATTAATTTAGGGTCAAACACACAGTAACACAGAGTTAGACACCCCATCGAGAAATGAATGTTGCCGGTCGTTTGCTTCTTTAGTTATACCAACTTTAGTAACAACCGCAGGGGTAGCAATACAGAAAGCCACGCGCACAACCAAAACGCCACACTATAGCCACAAATAATGCTCAGAACAGCCCCTCAATTCATCAACAGTACATATAGGGTCCTAGCAACAGCACTAGCCACTAGTGTATTGCTATTTGCGGTTACTAAAGTTGGTATAACTAGAGAAGCAAGCGGTCAGCAACATTAATCACTCAACGGGGTGTCTAACTCGGTGTTACGGTGTGTTTGACCCTAACTCAATTTTATGCCGGAGTATCCCTTTAAAAAATTCCCCACAGGAGCTTTAAGTAGTCAAGTGTATCATTTCATATGAGTTTTTTAATATAGAAAACATACTCTGCTGCTTGGCTGACACCTGAGGCTTTAGAAATTAAGATATAAAAACAGTCAGTCTAAATTGTTTTTGTGTAGCATTAAAAAATCCTTATAGTAGCTTTAAGGACTAGAAGAAGGAGAAAAAAATGAATAAAGTGATCACAGTAGTGGCCCAAAATAAACTTCATTGTCTCAAGCATAAAAAAATAAATTAATTAATTAATTTGTCGTCTGAATCCATAACTCTATTTTATGTATCTTGACTTTGGTGCTAGCTAAGCTCTTAAATCAAAAGTATTATCCTACTTTTCATCTAATTTTCAGCAAAATAACCCTAATCATAACCATAAAGTAGAGACTTCGCACTTAAAATGGCATTTATCTGCACAGCTTTGACTTTTAACCTAATTTAACCAGTTTTGTGACATCTGGGCACAAAAATTACAGCCAGCTGGGAAAACCTCTGAAATGTTGAAATTCTGGCTCCGTTTCACCCTTGTTGTTCTGACACGTGAGACGAATTTCGCCAGCAGGAAAAGAGTGGCTGTAGTGACATGTTGTGATTGTGACAGCGATATATGAGCCTGTCACACACACATACACGGGTTAAGTCGGAAGAGCCCTGTGCTTCCCCCTGAGGCGGTTTCCATTTCCTTAAGCGGGAAGTTTTATTGTTTGACTTCTAGCAGATTAGAGTTCCTTCTCTCTCCAACAGTTTCGAAACATCTGGGTTTTCCTCTGAATGTTTCACAACGTACAGTCAGCAGAATTTACCAGAACTGGGCAGAACAGGCTGAGTCAAAAGTGAGTAAAAACTAAGCGATGAAATAAAACTTTCGAAATGTGTTTTACCTTTCGACGGATTACAACAGTAGGAGCATGTCTTGACAAAGGCGACCTGTGCTGCTTTCAAGGATAGTGGGAATTAATTGTTCTTTTACCTTATGCCTTGGTATTTTGAGCATTAGCGAACGGTTACCCTAGCGGCAGTCGCCATTTTGAGAAATAAAGCTAATAGCGCTAAAAACTGTAGTTCCCGGGTGTTAGCTTAAAGAGGGCTGTGGAAGGACAAAATACACTAGGGGAGAGTGGGGTAAGATGAGTATTTTTTTCATATTTCGGATCACTACATCAAGTCAATCAAAGTTTTGTCTCTAACTAGTGTGCTGCTTTCAAGGGTAGTGGGAAATAATTGTTCTTTTACTTTATACGTCGGTATTTTGAGCATTAGGGAACGGTTACCATAGCGGCAGCCGCCATTTTGAGAGATGAAGCTGATAGCGCTAAAAACTGTAGTTCCCGAGTGTTAGCTAGATGAGGGCTGTGGAAGGACAAAAAACACGTAGAGTGGGGTAAGATGAGCAATTTTTCGTATTTCACTACATCAAGACAATCAAAATTTTGTCTCTAACTAGTGTATCTGCAAACCAACTTAATGAGTGTAAACATAACTGTTTTGTAGGGATGTACGATATGGGAAAAAGTTTTTCACGATAGTTTTTTTTATATCAGTCAATATCGACATATTTCACGATATAAAAAAAAATTACTTGTCAATCTTAAATGTTCCCTGTTACTCCCAAATGAAATTCAACAGTGCGTATTGGTAGCATGTCTTTGCATTACAATAATCTACTGCATCTGTGAGGTCTCTGTGTCTCTTTGACTTTTGTCGTAACGCGTTGTGTTAGAGAAAGCGGACTGAATGGTCAGCTGTTTCGGCTGCACTACCGCGTGGCGCTGCTTCAGGTGGTGAAAAAGATTTGAGGTATTCCCCGATTTTGTGAGAACATGTACTCAACATAAATTGAAGTGCGCATTACTCTGCTTCATGTCCGACCTAACAAAAAACAAAATACCTCCACACCACTAACGTTTTCGCGCCAGTGTTGTCAACGATGTTGTCATCTGTTGAGCCTTCATTTCTGTCGGGGGTAGCACTCACTACCCCTCACTTCTTTTTTGCTCACTGACAGTGCTGTCGGCTTCACGTGTTAAAGTGCTATGCATTCTGCTACTACGTTGCTTGTTTGTTACTCGGTTCTAATTCATCACGATTGATTCAGCGTGGCACGATCTGGAGCAACTCCTCCTTTCTTTGGCTATTCGTATAGTCTACCAAAACATGGCAGAATACAGACTATTGAAAAGTATATTGACCATGTTTTATATTGATATCGAGGGAGATTAATTTTCAATATATCTGTATCATTTTATCGCTCAGCCCTACTGTCTTGATAATATAGCATGCCAAAAAAAGTGGTCTCCTATGCCCATCTCCTAAATATTTGGTCACATGATCAATTTCTTCTACCATTTCCAAGCAACAGGGGGTGGCTCAACTTACCCAATAGCTCAACTTACCCCACTCCTATACACCAAGTATTTTTAGAGCAACAATAAATATGTTTATGACCTGATATTGAAAACCTGATTGTCCTGTTACAACCTCCTGTCCTAATACGATATCTACTGGCTCCAAAACAAGGACTGAGATTTGATCAGGAAGTTGGTCCACCCATCATCTATCAATGCAAAGGTAAATCCAATAAGACGATATCATGTTTATCCACAAGAGGGTGCTGTTTTATTATTTTCAAAGACAACAATGTACTGTAACTTCACATCAACATACAGGATAAATGCTTTCAAAGTAAAATAAAAAGGACTCACAAAAGGATTTAAGGGTGCTACATCTACACGTGCTACAGATGGGCTGACATAAGTGAACAGTAACGATCACTTGAAAGACAGAAAAATTCATCACATTTCTATAAACAGTCACATTAATAAAAGAGTGGTTTCTTTTCCCTTTGGCATGTGGTTAGTAAGCACCAGTTTACGAATAAACCCCTGACACCTTAAAATGTTCTTTAGAAATGATGTAGAGTTCACAGTGAAATGTAAAAGTTAAACTCCTGATTATTTCATGAGAGTAAACATTTCCTAAGTACAAAGACTTGTAAACATACATGCTCAGATAACATTGTCTTTTAAAGAGACAAAGTAAAGAAACAGCATTCACGCTTGATAAAAGAATAGGGTGGCTCCATTTTGGTCTGTCTGTCTCTAAGAAGACGGAGTCACCACAGATCAGAATGAGAAACCAGATAACAGTTCTACCACATCAAAAATGGGCCCTTATATTCAAAGTGCAACAGTATTTCATATGCAGTCACTTTTAGTGCTAATATAATTTATTTTCTATAAAGTCTAAGACATTCACAAAATTCTTGGAAAACTTGTACTGAAATTATCTCCTTTTAAATACTTTGATAATATTTAATTCAGGACGGAAATGTTGAATTTGTTCTTTTACAACAACTGTTGTTGTAAAATGTGCAAAGATTACAGAAGAATCCCTTCTAGAAAATTCTGGGGGAAGGGCTGCTGCTTGCTTATTTGTCGGTGCTTAGCTTGTTTAGTGGTAGAAAGTGCAAAGAGGACTAACTACAAGTAAAATTAACGTGTCCGTCCTCAAAGTAGAAACATTCAGGAGATCAGATGAGCTCCACATGACATTTTACAATGCCTGGTTGGACAATATTCAGTTGATATAGCCCCGTCTAATGTGACTACTGTATTTAAGTAATGCTATCATGATATCTGATTTTTACCTCATGATTATCGGGGCCTGGGTGTTTTCAGAGGGAGTATAATCTCTTCATCTAAAATTCAGGCAAATTACAAAGTTAAAAACAAAAAAAACAAAACTCTTTTTAAAAACAAGAAGAAAGTTAATAAAAGGAAATATTCAGACATTCAGCCAACAACTTATAGACAACCTATGATTGATGTGACCTGCTGTAAACATGAGACTCATGGAGGCTTTGTGTTTAACAGTGAAAAATGATTCAGATCACATCTCATTCAAGAACACTTAAAAAAGTACCGATCAGGTTAAACACGGTACCCTAAAACAAGATAATCCCGTTTTTGGACTTCTCTTAATTCCTCACCAGAGAGCCAGGATAACGTCTAACGACTAACGACTTTATAGTTGCAAGAATATAAAAATGTAGCTCTACTTGAGCTGATAATCGTTATGAAAATGACTCTATAGTAGCAAGAATATAAAAAAAGGATCCCCACCTGAGCTGATTATTGCTAAAAAAATATATAACACATTAGCCTGAACATTACAATATATTTGGTTCCCTGTGCCCTGACCTATGTTTACATGTTAAAGTCAGATCAGTTTACTTGATCAGGCTTCTCTGGCAGCAGCTCCTCCACCTCATCTTCAGACAACTTGGAAAGACTAAAACGTTTTTTAGCCATGGTTGCTGAGGAGTATCTGCGTTGGAGACTCACTCTCTTTGGAGGGGGGTAAGACCCAGACATGCTCATGGAACGGCCAACAGGCTTTTCATCTGTAGGAGAGGCTGGGTGAGGACTGGGCAACCCATTGCCACCTTTGTCCAAGTGAGCAAGACTGCTTGATTGGGTTCCCTGGATTGAAACTCCAGGTACTGACCCATCAGTGCTTTGTAAGGTTGTAGATCCTCCACTGCAGCTCTTTGACACATCAGGAGTTTGCTTGGACCTCAGTTCATTCAGTTCTGGTGTCCGTTTTTGGATGATCTCATCTTTGTCCAAGTGAGCAAGACTGCTTGATTGGGTTCCCTGGGTTGAGATGCCAGGTACTGACCCATCAGTGCTTGATGAGGTTGTAGATTCTGAACTGCAGCTCTTGGACACATCAGGAGTTTGCTTGGACTTCAGTTCATTCAGTTCTGGTGTCTGTTTTTGGATTATATCTTTTGCACCAACCGTTTGCCTCAGATCCTCAATACTTATCTGATGCTCAGCGCTGTTACCTCCAGTGGCGTCAGCGAGGTTTCCACGGTGATGGAGACCATCAGTATTCCCGATTGTGGTACTTTGACCACCCAAACATTGTCCAAATATCATCCACTTTGGTCGCTCTGCTGTGTGATCTGAAAAGCACATGTACTATTAGCGGAAAGACTTTGGTTCTGACTCTGTAAATGCTCAGATAGTCCAGAAAGAAAGAAAAAGATGAATAGAGAAGACAAGGAGAGATAAGTACGAAAGAGGATTAGGGCCACAAGAAGAGAAAAAAGAGAAAAGAGACAGAACTATAAACCACCAGAAAATAAGAAGAGAGGAGTGGTTCTAGGACGGACCCCTGGGGTACTCCACAAGTTAGCTTTGCACTGGATGTTTGTCTGTACTTAAACATTTCTTTGAAGCAGCATAGAAAACAACTTAAAGTCGTTACATTTTGATTTTAACAGATCTATGAGTTACGTCTATATTCACGATTTTTACAGCTGTGAATTATGGGACATTAACATCTGCAATCAGAAAAACATTATGTTTTCTAAGGGGGAACGAAAATGTTCAAGACTTACTGCGGTAGACCCTCTTGCAGAGGTAGAACGTACACAGGCCTAATCCAATCACAAAGGCAATTACAAAAGCAGTGATGATGATGTCCAGGACCTTAGACCTCACTGTATGAGGAAGAAAGAAAGGCAAGTTAGAGTAAGAGCAAAGATATGAAATCAGCTGATACACGTGGATTAGAGTGCTACAGTACCCGGGATGTAAATCTCTGTTGTTCTTGTCTGGTTCATGCTAGGCTCGTGAGCCCTGCAGATGACCCTGTAATGGAGATCTCAATTTTGTAAAATGATCAAGAGGTCTGTGCTCAAAAAGTTCTTTTAAATCTTGTCTCATAAAGACCTGGAGAGCCACATTCATGTCCTGCGGACTTTCACAGACACACAAAACCAACCTGAGTCTAAAAAAAACAAACCTTCCGACCGGGGTCTGCAAAGTCACTCTCCTCCAGGTGTTGAAACAATTCTCATGTTGTGGGTCTTCGCTGGGTTCATGTTTTGGGTTGTCGCCACCGATGTCATCTCCTTGGTCGTTTAAAAAGGTTATCACGGGCCTCGGGTACCAGCAGCTGGCTTCACACTGAAGAGTCAGCCCATCGCCCCCGGCTGGGATGACTGAGAGTTTGGGCTCTGAAGCAGCACCTGTAAAAACAAGAATCAAACCAGGTATAACCTCTGAACTTTAAAATCTTTAAAATCTTTGAAACTGGGTGCTGCTGTTTTAACGCCTCCTCATCTGGTCAGTTTGTGGTGAAAAGCATGACTTTAGTGTTTGACACCAACACGTCCTCTCCTTATGATTGGATCATCTCCCAGTGAAACTAATACTCATCTAATCAGTCAGAAAAACATATCTCCAACCACATTATCCGAGTATGGTAATATGAGAAGTTTGATTTAGTGCTATTCCAGTAAAGCGAATGTGTTTTGAAAGTCTAGTTACGGTCAGAGTAAGGCCGTTCGTCTGGGCTAAAGAGGAACAACTTTTGAGGAACTCCAGTTTAAAGGCAAACCTCTGACCTCTGGACTCACCAACTATGAGATCTACAGTAGCACTCGTCTGAGGATCTGTCTTGCGGATCGTCATGCATTTGTATCTCCCTTCATCAGACAGCCGCACAGGGGAAATCCTCAGCGAGATGTTCCCGTTTTTCAGTTCGCTCATGATGAGGCTGGACCTGTACCAGAAAGCCTGATTCTTCTCGACATGGATCTCACAGCCTTGGCGATACAGGAAGACAGTGTTAGGAACAAGTCCTTCTTTGAGCCACTCCACTGTTGGGAGGTCATCGCTGACACTGATGTGACAGGGCAGAATGACGGCTCCACCGACAGAGGCCACGACTGTCTTTGCTGCATCACTGTCCAGGGCTCCTCAAAGGGAAACAGAAGATGAGAGCGATTCAGTATTTTCATAACGATGGTTAAATCCAAATACAGAGTATGTTATCAATAAGGTCAATTTTGTAGCGTCCATGTAGATGGTTGTTTGGACAGTTTTCTTTATATTGATGGGACATTCAACTGGTCAAACGTGTAAAAATTTCTGAAAAGATATGATGATGTTAAGACTGTACCCTTAAGTCTGTTTAGTCTGAAGCACATTAATTAACCTGCCTTCTAACTAAAGGAGGCAGATACTTAACACCTTATTCCCTCTGTCCTTAAATGGTCAAATACAGGTTTATATCCAACCTTTTAAATTTAATCATGGTGCAGACAAAAGGCACCTCTGCAGTTCACAGCAGCATTACTACTGCAATAAGATCAGGTGTCATGTCACATGTTGTTTGGGGTTTCAATTCTCCTTTGGTATTCAGACCAAGCTTTGATTACTCAACCAACTCAACTAGTTTTGCAAAGAACATGATCATGTCCTGGTATTCTTGCTACTGGCAAGAAGGATATTAAAGCCTGTAGGGTTAATTAGAATTGAGTTATCAAGACAAATCTTAATCTAAAAGGGATATTCCAGCATCAAACTGATTTAAGATCAAACACACCCTAACACCAAGTTAGACACCCCTGGAGAGATGAATGTTGCTGACCGCTTGCGTCTCTAGTTACCAACTTTAGTAAAAACCGCACGATAGCAACACACAGCAGAACCAAAAGCTAAACAAACCTCAACCAAAACGCCACTCTATAGCCACAAATAATGCTCAGAGCAGCACCTAACTTCATCAACAGGACATATTGGGTCCTAGCCACAGTGCTAGTCATCAAACATCTTTTTAACTTTGCCTAATTTCTTTCCAGCAGCTGCTTATTTGTAGCGGGACCTCAGGCCAGTCCATTAGTGACTACAGCGGGGTGACGCAGCTCAAGGAAGAACATTTTTGATCATTTCTTCATGGAAATGCAATCAGACCGAGTCGCTTAGACAGAAGAACTACTGTGTCTGCAGTGTAAAATGATTAATATGATGATTATTACTTAAAGGAAATGATAAAGAAATTATCATAAATGTTCTTCCTTGAGTTGCGTCACCCCGCAGCAGTCCGTAATGGATTGGCCCAAGGCCTCGCTACAAACAAGCGGCTGCTGGAAGAGAGTAGGTGAGTGGTGTTTAGTCTCTTTGTTAAAGAAATTAGGCAAAGTTAAAAAGATAACTGAAAAATGTTATAATTGCCTCAGACAGTGGAACAGACAGGAAAGCATAAGATCAGGGAAGACGTTATGCAGACAGGACATTGTCTATGACATATTAAAACATCTCCTTTGCCGACATGTAGAAGGACTAGTTATCTCTTTCCTTTGGGTTCCTGCTCATGTAGGAGTCAGAGGGAATGAAAAAGTTGACTTGTTGGCAAAAACTGCAATGAACTCACAGGAAATAGACATAGTAGTAAAACTTTCAAAAACATAAGTAAAATCCATTACAAAGAATCACACTTAAAAATATAGCAAGATATTGGAATAAAGCTGACACGGGACGACATCTGTACAATACCCAAAAACATGTTGGCAGAATAGCTACACAGGGCACAAGCACAAAGGAGGAGACACCTGTCTAAGAACTGGAAATACAGGACTCAATCAGAGTCCTGTATTTCCTGTCCTGTATATCCCTTTAATCTACATTATTACCTGGTTTACCTGGTGAGAAAGAGAGAATTGACACACCTCAGTATTTCTAACCCCTAATGGTCTAACCCGACGCAGGTGTTGCTGTTGAAATCAGTGGAAAATCACGTACTTGTGTAGCAAAAAAGAACCGTTTTGACACCGAATCTTTTTAACGTTAGCTCTCAGGTATAAACGGGTTTCTACATTTACCCCCTTTCTATCAGCGAACCCAAATACAGCGACTTTCTCCACCGCGGATAAAAGCTCAAGTTATCGGTATTAGTTGGCCCAATGATGCAACTTATGATGCAACTTACCGAGACTGTGGGACAGCAGCAGCGTAGAAACCAGGAAGAGAGTGCTCAACATGGCAAATACCTAAAAATCCAACACAAAACCGATCAATAATACTTCAAGTGGTCCACTTTAGTTAAAAAACTGTGCAGAAAAGAAAAAAGCACCGAAAAGAAACCGGCCCGAACTGGACGCGAGAGCTCTCCTCCCTTGTTTCTGCGGTCTGCCCACTCTTTTGCGCCGTTCACGGACGAGTCGGCTATAAGAACCGACTCCGAAATTGTAAGCAGGCTTGTACAGAGGTGAGTCGGTTAATACCTTTTGTGTATAAACTCAGGAGTGTCAGTATATGATAGAGAGTTGTTGTTTATTCGAAAAGGACCAGAATATCCACTTCCGGGGCTCCAGCAAGCCCATTTTTTAACAGACTTCGGCATATAGTCTTAACATCTGTGTAATTTTTCAGAAATATATACACGTTTGACTAGTTGAATGTCCCATAAATATAAAGAAAACTGTCCACACAACCATCTACAATTGGGGTGCAAGAAAAAACTGATTCACATAAGTATCACAACTTTTAATTTAGCAATTTTAAATGGATTTTTATGTACAAAAAGCAAAAATATATGTGTTTCAAATTTAAAAATGAATCTTAAAAACTGACTTACATGTGATGTGTATTTATTGGGAGGGAAATATTGCTCCTGGAGTAGTCGAAAGATTATAATAATCATTCAACTGTTTCACTGGTGTTACAAATGCAGACTAAAACCCGAGACACTTGACAAAATCGCAATTTAAAATCGCAGAAGAATCAGGAGAAAAGCATATCATCCCAGCCCTAACCTACATGGACGCAACAAAATTGACCTTATTGATCATTCCTGGTGGTGTAAAGTATATCTGAGTGTATTTTTTATTTGTGGTTTGAAATGACACATAATGTAAATATTTGACTAAACTCATATCTGTTAAAAAACAGGGTTAAAAAAATATACCATTGAAGAACCGAATCAAATGATCCGGATCACTTGAAATTCCCATCCCATTCCAGCTCCTCGAATTTCACTTTCGTTATTAATCATTGACAGAGGTCCCTTCAAGGGCAATGGGAGTAAACTAAACACCTTGTCAAAAACTAAACATACGGTTGATAAATTTAACACACTTAGGCGATGAAATGATATTAAATTGGCTCAGACCAAAAGCCGTAATTAAAGCAGAGAAATTTTAAAAAAGACAAATTTGTAGTCACCTTATTGATTAGAATTGTAGATACACACATTTATTCATTTTCCACTTTAAAATACAGTATAATTCCAATGTGTTATAATACAGAGAAAATTAATAATGGAAACCTCAAATAAATCTACAGTTTATGGTTTACAGGGACATTGAGATCAAACGGACACACAGAATGAGTTATAACCTGCCGCCATAATCCTACAGTCTAAGAGCTTTGTGCCAATAGTATATGATGCTTACAACAACAGGGTATTTAATGCGAAAAAAGCCACATGCTTCTGGCGGGAATGTCTTAACGAGCTGCTGTGATGCTTTTTCTTCAAATAGGCACACAGTCAAGGTGCTTTTCCCAAGGAGAGAGACTTCAGATGCCACGACAACACTGTTTCCAGTTGGAATAAGAGACACATGATAAAAGAAAAGCATAATAGTATGAAGGAAAATCAAAACAACACACGTTTGATAAATAACAAAACTGAAATACTTATAAGAAAATTTAAGATTTACATTAAAAAAAAAGTCAATATACTGCATGTAACAGAAAACAAAGAAAGGTCATAGTATAACTGCATTAAACAAAACTTGACATTAGAGCAGCTTGAACTATCATTCGGTTTAAAGGGGATATGTCACAGAAGATTAATGAGTGTTTTATTATTTTCATCAACATGGGAAACTGAATTTTGTTCTTTTTGTTTCATTTTCCGTAACACATTTTCACCTACATTACAAGATGATGCTTTCCTGTCATGGCGATCAAGAAAAGGACAAGAACCGGGTGAAAATGTGGATTTCTGAAGTTCACTTGTTAATTCTAACCCATGCTGCTGCTGCTGCTGCTTCTTCTTCTTCACCGCCCTCCCTCAGTGCACCAGCTCCAGCTGGCTCGGGGAGAAAGGCAGGACCCCGCTGACGTAGTAGGCGATGCCCAGGGACAACAAGGCGATGACCACCAGCAGCAGCAGGACCCTCCAGAAACCCAGATCCTCCACAAACTCCTGCCAAGTGGTCCTGAAGCTGGACAGGACGCCCTCGCTGCTCTGCAGGTTGGGGTTGAGTAAGGAGTGGCTTTCCATCGCACTGAATCAGAGCGGTAGAAGACGGGAAGGAAAAACAGGAACAGAAAACTTTACTCATCCCTGAAAATTTCTCTGATTTTCTCAATTTCCGAAATAAAGGGAACTCCTGACGGCAGAATAAAAAGTGCTTATATGGAACAACTGTCTGAAACAAGGAGGTAAATCTTAATCAAGAAGTACAGAAACAAGTCAAGAAGGGGTTTAGGAAATAAGATTTTTAGAAATAACAAAGATATCATCAATCCATGGTGTAAGAAATCAAGTATATCAGCACAGTGGCTTGTTGTCTCCAGACACCTCTTTACAGAGACTGTGCAGATGTCAGAAGACCTGTCCCCACACACTCACCTTTCACTGTCGGCCATCTGCATGGTCTCCAGTTTGGAGTGAGCTCCTCTGTTGAAACCTTTCACCTCCTGCTCCTCCAGTCCTTCTAGTAAACGGATGGCATCCTTATTGACTCCACGTCTTTTCGCCAGGACAAGCGGGGTCGATCCGTTGTGGTTACTGTAACATGTGACAGCAGACACACAGTGGTTTAATCACAAAGCAAATGAGGAAGTATAAACACTTGTTGAGTATAAAAACGGTGGCATAAAGCAATGATTCATAATGATTTGAAGGAACTTCCTACCAGATATCAATCTTGAGCCCGTTGGACACCAGGAACTGTATAGTGTCCACATGTCCACACAGATGCAGCGCTGTGTTTCCTTGATAATCCGTCGCCAACAGATCAGCCCCGAACTTGTGCAGCAGGCGGCAAATATCCACGTTTCCCCGAGCAGCAGCTAAGTGCAGACCGGTGCGGCCCCGGTTGTCCCTGATGTTGGGGTCACACCCGGTCTCAAGGAGCCTCTTAGCGAACGGCAGGTCTCCATCGATGCAGGCCTGCAGCAGAGGCACGTTTGTCTGCGACGAGTCGTTGATGAAGACATAGGACATGTCCGAGTGGGTATCAGAAAATTCCAGCGTACCTGCAAAAAAGACAGATACCGGGTTATGACACTGCATGAGCAAACAGTTGACATCATTTACAGGACACAATGTAGGGCTGGGAGATAAAACATTGACGATATTGAAAATTAATTTCCCTCAATATCAATATAAAACACAGTCAATATGCTTTTGGATTGTCTGCATTCTGCCGTGTTTGGTTGACTATATGAATAGCCAATGAAAAGGGGAGTTGCTCCGGGTCTAGTAGCAGGCTGCAGCTACACACAACCATAGAACTTTAACACGTGAAGCCGACAGCACTGTGGGTGAGAAAAAGAACTCCCAAGCTACCCCCGGCAGAAATGCAGATGACACCTCAACAGATGACAACATCGTTGACAACACTGGCACGAAAACGTCAGTGGTGTGGAGGTGTTTTGGTTTTTGAGGTTGGACATGAAGCAGAGTAATGTGGGTGTGATAAACTTTTCACATATCGCCAAGCCCTAAAACAGTCAATACATGATTCATAGGATTCTTAGAAATCTGACATAGACCTAAAATCACATCCAGAAACCGTGGTTTGTCCCTGCAATTTTTTGTTGTGGTCTGATGAATCAAAAATTTTAGTCTTTTTGGAAACCATAGATGCTTCATCCTCCGCTCTGCAAAGGGAAAGACCATCTAGCTTGTTGCCAGTATACTATTAAACAGCAGAAACGGCTTTTAATAATCACATATATACGAAAATAACGGATTTACCATGACAACCATCTGTTTGTTGTGTTTAACAGCTGGCTAGCTAACTGTGGCTGCTAACCGTTACATCATCCTGCTTTAATAATAACAAAGATGGAGGCACCGCTAAACCACAGCTATACACTTTTCCTTTATGCTTTTTCTAAGTCACGATAAACGCGTTTGTTGTATAAAATATGCAACAATAAAAAAGGCTGGCGAACGGTTTTAATGCTGTCAGAGCTAACAAGCTAGCGGAGTACTGTTAGCATTCGAGCTAGCGTTTCTCACAGGTGATAGAGAAATTTCATTAGTCAGATTTAGTATAAAAGAGTAAGTTTGCTAAAATAGGAGTGAATATTCTTTGTTTCTATAAAGGTTATGTTACTCACCTGTTTAGAGGTCCCAAATTAGAAGAAATAAGTAATGTTCGCTTTCCCTGTGAGCTAACGCTGCTAGCTGTGTTGTTGTTTTGAAGCTTCTTCTTCGTTGGTTTGATTTGGGAACACTCAGTTGTTTATCGCCATCTGCTGTCGGTTTTAAAAGCTGTATGTTTGATTTTAAATGACATTTACCGTTTCAGACTGGCCTTTTAAGGTGATTTATTGACTTATTCAGGATGGCATTCATGTATCTAAGTCTTAGGGTGGCCAAGAACTGCCACTGTTGCAAATAAAAAAGGATGCCACAACACAACAGAAGTTAATGACGTAATAAAAAGTGGCGATGCTAAATAAAAATGCGAAAATAAAAGGATGCAAATTAAAAAAGCCACAACGGAAGTGAGCTGCCGCGGACTAATAATGAAAACACACAAGGGGCCTGCATACTTATTTTTATAGGTAAAGCAACAGATTTTAATTTAATTCTGCGCTGTTGTCTTTTTTTTTTTTTAATCGATTACTTCTGTTGTTGTTGTTTTTTTTTTATCTGCACCAATTCTTTTTTTTATTTGCAGCAAGCTTCTGTTTTTTTTTTTTTTTCGTCGTTAACCACTGTTTTGGCTTTTCTTTTTTTTCCTTTTTGTATTTTTATTTCCAGCAGGCTTTGTTTTGTTTTGTTTTTTTTGTTTTTTTTTTGCATCGGTAACTTCAGTTGTGGCTTTTCTTTTTCATTTTTGTTATCTGCACCATTCCTTTTTTTATTTGCAGGGGCAACAGTTTTTTTTTTTTTTTTTTTTTTGTTTTTTATGCATCATTAATTTTTGCATTGCTAACTTCCGTTGTGGCTTTTCTTTTTTTTTTTTTTGCATTCCCTTTTATTTGCAGCAGTGGCGTTTCTTGGCCACTGTAAAGTCTAATTCATTCAAATTACTCTGTTTTTCCTGTGATTATAAGAGAACCTCAGTAGCTTTTATCTGTTGATTCACTTTCCTAAATATTTAAATACACACACCAATTTAACTTTTATGTATTTTTCTAACTACATAATATAACCTGAATTAGAAGTGCTGCGTCCATAAAAAGGCAGTGGTTTATGGGTACAAGAGTCTGCATGAGATACTGACAGTTTGTTTAGAGACTTTATTTCAAAGTGTGTGAGCACAAAAATACAAATTACTGTAACAGACATGTTATAACCACTTTCTTTGTTGTTACACATCCTCTTTGAGGAAATCTTTTCTGTCATTCCAGGCACTTATTTCTGTATGAAAAAAAGGGGTAAAGACCAAACTGACGATGAATCGTTTTGTCTGTTAAACCATCAGCGAATATAATATATTTTCCTTATAAAAACATCATACTATAGGCATTTTCCCCATATTATAATTCAATGTACACATCATTATCTTCCCAGGCCCTCCCATTGCAGTAAATAAAACCAGGGGATATTATCATGACTTAAGTAAAATAATTACAATCTAGATTACAAAACAAAACAAAAACAACAGAAGACAGAAAAAGAAGGGAAATGAAATAAAAACAGGAGGGGTAAAATGTGACACAAAATTAGGGCTACCAGCAGAGAGACACGGTGGTCATAGTGGTTACAAGGCACCCAGCGGCTTTCACTGCGCAAGGATACTTTAAAAAAGAGGAGAAAAACCACATTAAACCGGTTTATATCTGTTTTTATGAAGTAAACTCAATGAGAAAAATCTGATCTGAAAATGGGTAAATTCTCCCTCTTTTTCAATCCAATGACAGAGAAGCGACACAGACTGGAAAAAAAAATGAAAATAAAATAAAGAGCAAACAGCATAATTGACTTTTGATCGATCATACTTTGCTGGGAAACACAGTTAGCACTATCTATGTACAGCAATAATCAACAATCTAGGAGAAAGTGTGAGATTGGCTTCCTGTCTGTGAGAGTAATCAGGTGAAAGTTCACAATAAAACCCAAAATAAAACACTTTTTGGTCACAATGTGGAAATGAAAGCCTGCGAAGGTGGGACTAGTGAGCCTGTTTGATTTTTTTTTCCGTTTGACTTTATTATTATTTACTGTTCGTACCTTTTCGAGTTTACATCAGTGCAATATACAAGTGTACAAGTTTATGACTACAGTCGGCTGTTGAGGATGCTCCGTTGGCAGGCAAGGCGAGCCATTTTAACGCGTGAGCTTTCAGCAAATGATGCCTTTCAAGTCAACTGTCAGGGTATCGTAGCACCGTAATATACAGAGGAGACAGGCGTTACTAAACATGCTTCAGACATCTAAGAAACATCACTGCAGTTAAAGTGGTTGTAATCTGCAGACAACACAAAAGAAGCATGCTTTAACGGTTGCTTTTTGCTAAATATCGTCGAACTAGAGCCATGTGAGGTTGACGTCTACTTCACTTATATCTGTTCAGGAGAGGAAACGTTAAACTCTGCTGTGAATACCTCAGATTAAACCGAAGACCGTGTGAAAGAAGTAGCAATAACATATCTACCGTTCCTCCTCTGCTTCCAAAAAGTCAAATAGTGATGGTGAAAATGTCACACATCAAAGTGGGGAACCGTGAACAAGCGGCAACATTAACCTCTTCCACACGGTCTATGGTATGAACCAGCCTTTTACGCTCTGGGACTCTACCCCTCTGAACCGACTTGTGTGAAGCAGACGTCTGGTTGTGGTGTGTAAGCGGTGTAGTGCTATCCAAAGGGGGTGGCACTCTCCGAGGTAGCCGAGAATGATTCTCGCCAAATACCGTAACGAGAAAAACAGACACAAAATAAACACAGGACATAAACAATAGCACCATTGTCAGTGATAATCTAGAGAAGAGCATTCACATCGCAGCTCTTCTCTTTCCATTCCCTCCTCCCAACTCTTTTTAAACAAGCCATTCATTCCTAAAGAAGATCAAAAAACTGATTTCTGAAACATCAGTAAAGCAGGAGAGGGCTCATATTCAGTCACATGTTCTTTTTTTGTGGATATCCTCATAAATTGACACCTCTTTTCTGTTTTCCTTTGAGGTGTTGATATTTCACCTCCTGACGTTCCCTCCTCCTCCTCCTCCTCCTACTACAAGATCTTGCTGCAGACTTGGCAGCGGCTGGCTTTGGAGCGCTCCTGGCCTCCCTTCAGGGTCTCCTGCACTGGTGAGTAGACAAACTCCTGTCCAGGTTCCACAGTGGCGAGCCAGAAGCTGTACTTGTTGGCGAAGTAGTGGCAGGTGCCTTTGGCCCCGTTGCACTCGATGAAGGGTGTGGCGCGGAAATCCTCCAGGCACGAGCCGGGCGATACCAGGGACTGACCGCCGCCCTCAGCGCCGGCTGCCGTGTGCTGCAGGGACAAAAGAAAAATGAAAGATGACAAGGCTTCTTCACTGTGAACAAATGACATTTTCTCACTCAGTACGTTTAGATGGCACTTGAGAAAACTGACTTATTGCCTTACTCCAATTAAGACCGGACAACTGACCCAGGATTTTCAACGTACGGCAGTTCCTACTGGATCCGTTTGTGAGACGAATTTTGCGGTGGATTACGGACAGCGGGAATCGCGAGAACTCACAACTCACTCTCTATAAAGACAGCCACATAGGCTAACCATATAAGCAGTAGATTGTGTCCTTTCAGAGGAGGAAATCTACTTCTAGACTTCTGGAATCAGCGACTCCTCATCCATCGGGGTGAAATGCTGTCTACAAACCTTTCACTTGTTGGTCCCCGCCCGTTTGCATTGTGTGAAATACGATCCGCCTGAAACATGGAGTGTTTTATTTTGAAAAGAAGCCGGATGTTTTATTTTGTTTCTGTGCCCGGGTTAATCTGTGCTGAATTTATTCGGCATGCTCTGGCATCCGGAAAAATAGAACTCTTGGGATCAGCTGCGGAGTCCAGCGATCCGCAGCTGAACGGAATGAAGCCGGTGGAAATTGACACATTGTCTTGGATGGTTACGAACACGAATTATGAGCTTAGTCCGATTAAGATGTGCATGTAAACGCACTGAGTGAGACCTTAGGATAAAGGGAAATTGAGTGGCAGAAGACTTTTAGGGGATGAACAAGGTTCTGATTGCACTGCCATGTTCCTGAGAAGTGGAAAATCCTAATTTAGTTTGTCAGTTTTATTCTAAGACAAAAAAGTTATCAAGTCTGAAGTTTACCATGAGGAAGGAGTATCCTATCCAGAGACTCCTCCAGCCAGGGGGGCAGGTAGGGATGGTTGTGTCCTGACTGTGGACCGCCACAGCCTGAGATGGAGCCTCACACACTGAACACCTACAGACAAGGAGTTCCTTCAGTATGTGCATTATTATCCCCACAGAAGTGACTGTAAGAACTTGACTTTTTACAACTGAACACTAGATGTTAAATGATATTTTATAGCACACAGTACCTGCTGATGTAAGGTCGAATCTGCTCCTCAGCCACCGGCATCATGGGGATCGGTGCTGTTGTTGACAGCCAGTAGGATTTGTCGTTGCGGCTGGCGTAGTAGCAAATCTCGTTGGGGGAGCAGTAGAGGAAGGGTATGGTGCTGAACCGGGGGAGGCATGACCCTGGTTGACCTAAAGGAAATAAATACAGGATGTTATTGCTGTAACATCCTTAAAGGTTGAAAATCATTGTAACAACACTGTCTTGACTTGTTAAGTTTGTGTTCCCGTACCGAGGTCTTGGTTGTGCGCCTTCTCCTGCCCCTCCACATATAGTAGACTGTAACCATCCCACAGCTTGGCCATTCCCTGAGGACACATGGGCACCTGGGAGTCCTGACTGTGCTTCACTAGAGTGTAACCAATACTGTAACTGCGGCCAACACCGCCGGGAGAGCCAGGCCGCCCGATTGTACCAGGAAGACCTGGAAGGGGAGCAGACAAGAGGGAATTTAAAGTCTTTATATGTCGTGTTCTTGTCATGTTTACGTGATATTTTTCTAAGCTGTATGAACAGGCAGACCACTAACCTTGTTCTCCAGTGGGTCCAGGGAAACCAGGAGGTCCAGGGTCACCCACAGGTCCTGGAAGACCAGCAGATCCAGTTCTTCCAAGTTTGCCTACGGAACCTGGACGGCCTTTGGGACCTGGAGGATTTACAAAAACAGTTTCCTGTCTCTTTCTGTATATGGACTTGTTGGTATGGGCAGAACCTGAACAACTTGATGACTTCCCACTCACCTTGACGTCCAGGCAGTCCAGGTTGACCCAGGTCTCCGGCGCCTCCAGGAGATCCAGTTTCACCGGGATAACCCACTTCACCGAAAGGTCGCCTGTCTGGCAGCGGCACTGACAAGGTGATTCCAGGAACACCCTTACGACCAGGACGTCCTGAATTGGACAAGAGGAAAAACGAGGAGGATAGGAAGAGGGGAGAGAAAGAGGATGAACCATTAAAGTAAGTTTTGGTGTGATATTACATTATTTTTCTAAGCTGTATGAACACAGAGTTCTCCTACCTTGAATTCCTTTTGGTCCCTTGCCTCCATAATAACCAGGGTCACCAGAAAAGCCCTTGAGACCAGGACCGCCACTGAAGCCAGTCTCACCTCGTGCTCCTGAATTGCAAAGTCAGATGTTTTACTCTCAAATATTCTTAATCAGTAAAACCGATGCTTGCCTTCAAGGTTCATGTGTGTCAGGCTTTTCCTTACCTTTAAAACCAGGGGAACCAGGACCACCTGGGCCTCCAGGAAAGCCTGGTTCTCCTTTCCCGCCAGGTGACCCAGGGAAGCCTGGGAGACCAGGATCCCCTCTGTCTCCCTGGGCTGTACCCGGACCAGGAGGACCAGGAGGGCCTGGAGGACCTTGGAAACCTGGAGAAGAGAGGAGATGGGAGATTTAGGACAAGAAAGACCGGACAGGACACAGAAAAAGAAAATACTGAAAAAGGAGAAAGAAATGAATTGAGGATTTGTTTTTACCATATTCTCCATCGAGTCCAGGGAGCCCAGGGTCTCCTAAAGGTCCAGGAACATCCGATCCCACAGTTGGGCCAGGAGGTCCTGGCCGTCCAGGGAACCCAGGGAGTCCAGGACCACCTGTCACAAAAATAAAATTAAGGTCATTATATTTAGGATTTTTTAGCTCCCATGAGTGGTAGCAAAGTCCACGGTAAATACAGGTTGTCTTACAGACAGTCTTCAAAGCTCAACTTCACTTCATCATTGAGACCGAACATGAGCTCCCTAACTTGAGACGCGACTTCTACAGAGTTTCTGCAACAAGCCACCAAGGTCCATCTCACCTGAATTTCCTCTCTCTCCTTTTCCTCCTGGGAAACCTGGACCTCCTGGGTAGGAGACACCTCTCTCTCCCTTTTGGCCTGGAAAACCAGGGGCACCAGGACTACCTCCTCCGCTCCCACCTGGACATAAACACAACAAAGCATTCATCAAATATCAACATTCATTGACAGAATGAAGATGAAATCGCCTAATCTTTGTGGTTAGGGTTGGGTTAAGGTCAGGGTGTCAGGTTCAGAAGTAGCCCCCCAATGGAAGAATATTCCAAGTAAATTGGATTTTTCTTGCTTTTGGACATAAAAATAGTGCACAATCAGACTGAGGAGTCCCTAATGGGGTTCTTGCCTGGGGTTCCGGGAATGCCTTTAGGTCCACCAAGTCCATTAAGTCCATCCAAACCAGGAGGTCCAGGCAAACCTGCAAGTACAAAACAGAGAGGGTGTTTCTTTGTTTGCATCCTAAGATTGTCTCCTGATGTTTTTTTTTCTCTCATTACAAAACAAAAACAGGCCATTGAGACATCTCTTTCTCACCTTTAGCTCCAGGACCTCCAGGACCACCAGGAAAACCAGGGGTCCCATCTGCTCCACTTCTTCCTGGGAAGCCATTCTGACCCTTTGGCCCAGGGAATCCAGGAGAGCCTGCAGAGGTGAATAATTAATCATGAGCCTGGAGCTCTATCAAGGATACGCCAACCCAGAAAATGTTAAGTCCATCTCACTGCTTGGTCTCTGAATTTTTTTAGCAAAGCTTTCAAGTAGTTTACCCAAATAATGATTTTACTTAAAAAGTACTTCCTAAAACTAAGGAGTAAATAAGAAAAACAGCCGAAACAATTTCCCCTTGTGGGACTAATAAAGGAGTATCTTAGTCATCACATCTGGCCCTCTCACCCATTATTCCCGGACGTCCTCCTTCACCAGGGCTTCCCTTTTGTCCAGGGAAACCTGGAGCTCCTGGGAAACCGTTGTCACCAGGAGCGCCATCATTAGCGCGGCCACCTGAGGAGAGACAACCAATGAGGTAAAAAGTCAATAAGAGATTTTTTAAGAGAAGGGGAACAAGCAAATCATGTGGATTTATCACATCTTACCTGGGTATCCTGAGTCTCCAGGCTGGCCTTTAGCTCCAGGACCTCCAGGATAGCCAAAACTATCTCCAGGTGGACCTGAGAGATACAACATGAAGACAAATGTTTCCATGGTTGAAAGCACTGACTGGCTGAAGGGATGTTTTTGGGGGTGACTGTGACTTGGTGTTTACACTCACCTTTTCCACCAGAACGACCAGGTTCTCCAGCGCTTCCTGGAAAACCAGGTGCACCATCGTCACCCTGAAAAAAGCCATCAAGACATGAATCCTACTGCCTGAACTTGCTGAGTTTGTAGGTTTAAGGTTTCTGAGGTTTTTTTTACCCTTGGTCCTGTAGAGCCGGGGAATCCCATGATTCCAGCTTCTCCCTTTGGTCCAGGGAAGCCTGGACTTCCAGATCGACCAGGAAATCCATTATCACCAGGTTGTCCTTTACTCAGTTCTGCAAAACCGGGAAGGCCAGGTAGACCCTGACGACCAGGCAGACCAGGTAGACCCTTATCACCTGAAAGTTAGAGATTCAATTCAATAACTCGTCTGAACACAAACAGTTG
This sequence comes from Xyrichtys novacula, assembly GCA_962446985.1. Classification (NCBI taxonomy): domain Eukaryota; kingdom Metazoa; phylum Chordata; class Actinopteri; order Labriformes; family Labridae; genus Xyrichtys; species Xyrichtys novacula. Next base: position 1,861,305 of record OY660886.1, read on the forward strand.
GTGTCAAAGCTGCGAATGAACAAACAGGAAGTGGCATCACCTCTGGGTCCAGGGAAGCCAGGAAGGCCGTTGGTACCAGGAATTCCCGGTTCTCCTTTCTCCACAAATTCTGATCTAAAAGGAGGAGAGGGCAGACCAGGGCGGCCGGGGTACCCTCGGTCACCTACATAAATAAAAGCACACGTGTTGTTGGTGAGACCTACAGGGTGATGTGAACTCCATATGAAGTGTTTGCTGTTGCTCTAGCTTGGCCCCACCAAGAATCAACTCAAAAATAATGACTTTTGCTTCTGGATTCACAGATTCTTTTTGTGTCATCATAATGCTAGAGACGAGAACATTCAAACCAACACATGGGGACCCCTAACAAGTCTTGGTCACTCATCAGCAGAGGACATAAAAGTGCATATCATTGTTGGAGTTGTTTTGTTTTGCTCTTTTCTGATACTCTACCTTTTGGTCCAGGGAATCCTGGGCCACCGAAGCGTCCAGGCCCTCCAGGTCCTCCGCTCTCTCCCTTACCTCCTGGGAACCCTGGAGATCCAGGGCGGCCAGGTAGTCCTGGGAAACCCATCAGTCCTGGGAAACCTCTCTCACCTGTTGTGGACAGCCGCAGAGAGTCAGATGTTGCAGTTAGCTTGCAAGATAGAAGTTTGAACATAAACTGGGGTGATGAACAGCGGTTCAAGCTTACCCTTAATTCCTGGTGTGCCTGGGATTCCTTCTCTGGTTCCTGGCCCTGGAGGTCCTGGGGGTCCTCTTGGTCCAGGTGTTCCAGGGGTGCCGGGCAGTCCTGGGGTTCCCTTCATTCCAGCAGGTCCAGGGAAACCTGGATCTCCTCTATCTCCCTTGCGGCCGGGGAAACCTGGAGGTGGGCAGATGGTGGACGACTGACTCAGTCAAACTCAGGTTGAAATCGGTTCATTTTTCAAGAAGAGTAAAAACGAAAATCAAAGTATCTACAAAAAACTTACCCTTCCCTACATAATCAGTGGACTTACCTCTGGCTCAAGAGCTAAGTTATGAATTTATAACAACAAAAGTGAGTTATATAGTTTTATAGATAAGCACACACTCACACAGTTTTTCAAAATGTGTCCAACAATGGAAACAAAAATGTTCCATTAGTTTTTTTCAGTGTTAATGCTGGAATTGCACTTCGATTGTTCATGTTATCAAGGACCAATTATTATGATTATTTACATGGCTAGTTTCAGACAGTTCACATCTAATGGATAAACGTTGTAATTGTTTGAACGACTTCCTCTTAACAAGAAACTCAAGTGCAATTCCAGACTGTATTAGCCTAAAGTCGACTCTATCACAGCACATTAAAAAAGACCCATTTTCAACACATCCATGCAGCTAAATTTGACCAAGTCTAACTTCCCACTAATATGAACCTACACAGGGATGAGTCGCAAATGAAGACCTTTTTTAAGAGCGTAGAAATGCCTACTGTTTTCACTTACACAGCACCGATGTTTAAGCTGTCACACACGAGTAAAACAGTTAATGCAAAATAACTCATCTACAACAGATCACGCAGTTAAACTAAGATGGTTAGTGCAAAAATAAAACATCACATCAGCTGATACTTTTTATCATGAAAACCTCTTTTCTGGGTCTCTCACAGCTTAAATGTCCATCTGTACACGTTAATCTGCATTTAAACTTCAGTATTGATGAATTTGATTCACTTAAGTTTAGCAAAGTTTGTTTTTCTTCTTGAGTTTTTAGCGAGCAGGGTTGAATCCTTGTAAGACGATGGAAATAGATGTTTACTTTAGCCAACAGCCAGAGATGAGCACACATCTTCCAACTCTTGATTATAAATGTTACCTCGGGATTTTTGCGTTACCTGACTTTCCTGATTTGTGTGATCTACTGACATGTCTGTATAATGTCATCGTCGCCAACTTCCCTCCGGAGCAGGTGTACCGCTGACTCACTTGAGTTGGTGCAACATACTGGCATACTGGGTCAACTCAAAACTAGGGTTGGGGATCGTTTTAATTTGAACGATTCCAGTTCTGATTCCAATTTCTCGTTTCGGTTCCGGTTCCTAACGATTCTCTTTTTCGATTCTGCTCCATGAATCCAGAGGTGTTTAATCCTGTTGGTCTTGTGTTCTTCTTTGCATGATATTACTGTGTTGCCAATGTTGCACTGAGACGACGGTTTATCATTCCTGCTAAAGTTTAGCCAAACATTTGACTGCCACCGCTCTCTCTCTCTCTCTCTCTGGCTTTGTCTCATATGCTTTGTTTTTGTTGGTGTTTGGCAGCTTCTTCTTTGTTGGTGTTTGGCAGCTATTTCTCCCGGTCGGCAATTCCGGCATTGAAACTTGGAATCCAAATTTCAAAATTTGAACGGTTCCGGGAGAATCGTAATGTTAGTCCCAGTTCCCATCGATGCTGGATATTCGATGCTGAACCCTACTCAAAGCCAGCCTAAGCAAGAGGATACAACCTTTGAGATTCCAAGTGGTCCCCATGTGTTTGGATTCAATCTTTTCTAAGACTTGGATCATGGGGACCCTTCTCATTGGGTGGACTCTTGAACTCTTACTAAAATCAACACTGATTTTAACTTCCGTTCACTTTGAGCGGAGTTAACAGACTATTTTTGCAGTGGTGATGGACATTTTTGGCTGAAAGGACCAGAAAAAGAGAGCAAGCGCACACTTTTGAGGAAAACAGCTGAAAGCATTTGGTCTGATGCATGAAAAGCAGAAGGATGGAGCAATGGAAGAGATGGATGGATCGATGGATGGATCGGGAAAAGAGTCTGTCTCACCTTGGCAGCCTATAGCGAATGACCCAACACCAAGAAAAGAATGGAGGGATGAGAGGATGGATGGAGATAATGGTGGAGGTGTGTAGGAAGGGAGGAGGAAAGGAGGAAGAAACACAAAATAAAAAGAAAACAGGAGAAGAAGACATTCTTTGGGTGATGCAGAGTTTCAACAAACGACTAGAACAAAACAGGCAACTATGGTGTCGGATTTATAAATGGAGGATTGTGGAGGAAAAATGAGGGAAAGGAGAGGACTCAACCAACACTGAGGGGATGAGGAGTGAAGACAATACGACCTAAATCAAACTACGTGACATTTTCCGTCTTTTCCTGAAAGTCTGACATTTCACATCAAATCTGACAGAATCAAACAGGTTCGGTTAGCAGTGTGTCAACTTCAAGACAGGGAGTCTGTCTTTAACTGACCTGGTGATCCACTCAACCCTGCGTTTCCAGGAGCTCCAGGCCGACCAGGGATACCACCAGTCGGCTCACCTGGAAGTCCAGGAAGGCCTGGAATACCAGGAAAACCATCAACACCGCGCTCTCCCTTCAGACCAGGGATACCGATTCGTCCATCACCGCCTGACAGGGAAAAGAAGAAAATCGTCATTTTTAACCATTTTTACTGCCTCTGCCATCGTCACCCGTATTCATACTTTTACTCTCTCAGTCTCACCAGGTGATCCAGGCCCTCCAGGTGTTCCAGGCTGGCCCTTGTCTCCAGGGTATCCTGGCGAACCATCCCGACCGGGAGATCCAGGCGTGGCTCCAAGCACATCTCCGGGCAGACCCTTTGCTCCAGGACGCCCTGGAACTCCATCCTTACCCCTGCCTCCATCAAAAGTCTGTCCTGGTCCACCTGGAATACCAGGGTCCCCTCTGGGTCCTGGGAAACCTGCATGGAAAGACACAAAAAGGTGATATACTATATATCTACCCTTCTTACCATAGCTTTTGTGTTAAGGTCAGGAGACAGGCTGCGGTTGAAGTTTACCTTGTGGTCCAGGTTGGCCTCCGAAACCAGAGTCTCCTCTCTCTCCTTTGGCACCATCAAATCCTGGACGTCCAGGACCTCCTGGTAATCCTGGCTGACCTTTAGAACCTGAGAGGTGCAGACAGGTATGACCTCATTGTGGCGCTGATTTGTTTGGTTGAAATGGCATTGTAATGAGACTTTCAGGCTAAAATTGGTTAATCGCACTTAAACCTACAAATGGATGTTTTTCTTCAAATGTTTCCGTCTTTTATATTTTTCACCAGATTACAAGATTACCAGATTACACCAGCAAATATTACTAAAACTTTGTCACTGAAAAAAAAAAGATATTGCTGTCTGAAAATCTTTAAAACTAAAAAAAAAAACATCATTAACTTTGGACATTTTGATGGAAAAAGAATAAAAGTTCATGTACTCAAGCTAGATAATGTGACCCACAGCTGAAAATTCAAAACATTGGAAATTACAGCATTAAAAAACACAATGTGAGAGGAGACAGAGGAATGTTGGACATCATGATTGGGTTTGAAGTCTAGAATAGAATATATAATACCTGGACGTCCTGGTATACCAGGGTAACCGGGGTCTCCATCCTCACCGGGAATGGTGCAAGGCAGCACTTGGCCTGGTAGCAGTCATGTACATGTTAGCAATCTCACACTGAATACTTGCACAAAATCAAAACAACAACATCTACTCAGTCTTAAAGTTACAACTGCGTATTTTTATAACAGATCCCTCCAGACCTGGTCCAAATAATTGAAACAAACAATTAAATGGTTCTGTTTATTTTGTCATTCAGATCATGTTAGCTTACCGGGGGCTAAGCACATGTTTTAGCCATAAATGGATTACGGCAGTATTAGACAACTGACGCCTTAAGTTCGCAAGTCTGGTCTAAATGAATATTTTGGTAAAACTTATGAAAAAGTTTAGGTTTAAACGTAACCATCAGAAAAGTTGAGGATAACAAATGTTAGAAATATCTGAAAATAAGTATTTGGACCAGGTCTTACAAAGACAAATATGCTAACGTTAAATAAGCTAGCACAGCAAATGTTAAAAATTTCAAGCATGTCAAAAAATTATGAGAATAATAAAAACAATATTTCTTTCGCTCATGTTGATGATTTTCCAACCATCAGCCAGTAAAATCTCATGAATGTCTTTCGCAACTTTGATTGTCGGTCGCCTCCATTCATGCAGTTACTGCGTCTCTTTGGTTAATCAACGGTCAATCATGGTAATCGTTGAGTGTTGCAGGTTGAATGTCGTTAGTAGCAAATTTGTCACAATAAAATAAAAAATTGGTGGATGATAAACCAACAAAGTTATGTTATCAATCCAGTTTTGTGTTTGTTATCATATTACCATTGGCCCCTCCCCCACCCCACCCCATCCCTCACTGGTTAAAAGCATTTAGCAGAGGCAGGGCTTGAAAACATGCGCCAGGTTTCAGCAGCTTTGACTGGAGGAAGAGGAGAGTTGTGGCTGAACGATAACTGTGCATGGTGGTGATTCTGAAATGAGCATAAAACCGGACCTGACTGATTCTACCGGAGTGGAATCCCTGAGACTTCGTGTGCAAGAAGTTTCCATCGGGTCCAACAAATGGTTCACAGCAAGTTGTCAAAGTGTAAAAGCCAAAACAGCTAATATTCATAAAACAGAATTTTGTGAGTCAAACTCACCAATGTTCACACTGCAAACAGATGAATTAAAACTATGGGTGCAGGATATTGTAAAAGTATAACAGCATTTAATATCAATAAAACCAATGTCTGGTACACAGGTGTTGGGCACTAGTTGCTGGAATTGGATTAACTTAGTATTCATCATGGGTGGAGGACACTGTTGTCCAAATGGTAGCTAAAGAGCTCTGACATCCTTCTAAGTTATTGGGGAAGCATTACTATCATATACCACATAGTACATCTGAAGGGTGAACCGATATCTGGTTTTCTACCCCTGCATGTCAGATATGACAGTGGGCCTTCAACTTACCAGCCAGATGTTCAAGTAAGTGCCAAATAGCTGGGGTACTAAACTAGGTCCACCCAATCCTTGATGGTCCCAGATGTGTTACCCAAATGGGAAATATTTGATGGAGCCATACAGGCCAACTTTGGATCAGTCCATTATCTGTTAAAACACCCACCCTCTATTTCCAGCTCGTGTGTTTTACTCATCTGCTTTGCAAAGTTAAAGACCACGTAATGGGTCCAAACTGGCCAAACTTGGATGACTTTAAAATCTTAGAGGGTAACCTAGAAATTACTGACAACTTGAAACAAGAGCACCACGTTGGACACTTCTTGGGCAAACCCGCCAATAAAGTCCAAACTAGAACCAAAGTTCTGGTACTCGATTCAGTCTTATTGTAGCTGACTGTCAAACTGTTTGCACTGTGAACACGTGGTGACAAATAGAGATATGTGGCAAAACACCAAGCAGTTTTGTAAGTTTTTGAAATAACGGTGTCGGATACTTTGTTCCCTGTCGATTCGATTGACTCTGGCTGACATGGGAACGTAAACAAACCTAGCCTCTTCTGCTGTACGACTTCCGTTTCGTTTCCTCAGGTGGTATATTTCATCAATCCACCAGTGGCTGGGTTGAAACTACAGATTTTATCCCAGACTCTTTACTCTGGCTGGTGGATGAAAAAGTTAGTTACCCACCCGTTCCCTCTTGGGCTTCATTAACCTCTCCACAGCTTTCACCTGGACAGATACACATGCACGTGGACGGTCAGAGGGATGGAAGGATGGATGGAGAGAGAGAGAGAGAGACAAAGAGAGAGAGAGAGGTAGAAGATGGCAGCATACAAAGCCAGTCAGGGTCATTTGCATGCGCCAATAAAGCAATTAAATGTTTGTCATTAAACAAATCAGCAACAGTTCCATTCAATTAACTCAAGCCTCATTCAGTTACAGCAAAAGCACATTAAAATGCTTGCTTCCATGTAAATATTGCTTAAAATAAGGTTATTCCACTCTATGAGAAGAGAGATCGAGATACTTCTACTGTGTTTGAGTCCAATTCAGGCTAAAAGTCCAATCCACTCTTAATTCTCTCTGCTCAGCTGAGTGACAATAACCTTCATAATTAGAGCAAAATAGGTCATTTTTTTAGCATTAGCATCACAGTTGGAGAGCACACATTCATACTGGAGATGAGTGGCCAGCTGGACTTTGTGTCATTTAGTCTCAGAGGAGCAGAAAGGAATAATGGCCGCCTTAAAGGATGAAGCTGGTGTCTTTACTACGTATCCTCCCAGATCATTTTAGATGTTGTTGGTTTATTGGAAAAGTAGCATTATGACTGTTTCTGTAAAGGGCTTAAAGGGATATTCTGGTGTAGGGTCAACCAAGTTAGACACCCCCATTATTTTAGCACTTGACTTATATTTGGACAAAGCAAGTACTAAAATAACTTTCCTAGATGGAGCCATCTTGTTTCCACCTCCGATTTTGCTTTTTTCTGACTTGGTAACTGAAACCCTGGGAACTAGGGTGGGACCTCATTTTCAGCTCCGACATCTGATTTCCAAGGTAACTCGAACGCAGCATAATACCAGCATCATCCTTTTTTCGGCGTGACTAAATGCAACATATTTGAACAGACTGAATCTGAAATCCCTCCCTCTGAGACTAAAGAAGCACAGTAGCTGTTGAGCAATTAGCATTAAAAAAAGTCATCATTTTGCATGAATCAACTAACAAAGCAGTTTATGGATTATAGATTATTGGCTGCAGAGGAAGTGTATAAGCACATTAATGGAGACCATTAATCATGTAGTTAACAGTTTGCTGCTGCAGCCGAGGCATGAAGGGCAGGAGGAAAAAAAATCTGTATGAGAGACACGTCGTCTCCTCAGGTCTGGAAAAGTTTGGTGTCTTCAGGCTCAAGCACCTGGACCAGGAGCTATTTGTCCCTGACAAATGTCCTCTGATGGTTAAGAGTGTTAGGATGAGGTTGCCATGGTTACTATTGTAGATGGAGGAAGGACCATTATGTGATTCAGTGGATGTTTGCCCAAGGGTCTACCCTGTTTGTGCAAGGATGATGTGAAATCCACAGACACACACACAACCTCAGTCATGACCACACAAACACACTCCCATACACTAACAAACACATTCACATACACTCACAAACATTCACAAACACACTAACAACTTCAGTCATGACCACACAAACACACTCACATACACACAAATACGCTCACATACACTCACAAACACTCACAAACATTCATAAACACACTCACATACACACACAAACACAAACAGACTCACATACACTCACAAACACTCACATACACACAAATACACTCACATACATGCACAAACACTCATATACAATCACATAAACTCACATACACACAAATACTCACAAATATTCAGAAACACACTCACATACTCTCACAAATACTCACATACACACAAGTACACTCACATACACACACAAACACTTACAAACATACTCACATACACTCACAAACATACAAATACGCTCAAAAACACACTCATATACCCACATACACACACAAATACATACACTCACATACACACACAAACACACGCATTAACACACACAAATACACTCACATGCACTCACAAACACTCTCATATACACATACAGACTCACTCACATACACTCACAAACACACACCAAAGACCCTGTTTCCTTGACTTTGGCTCCGGGACATTTTTGGCCTGTCATCACTTACCTCTGGGTCCGGGAAAACCTGGTGGACCTGGCAAACCAGGTATACCAGGATCACCATCAGCGCCACGGAAGCCTGGTGTTCCAACAAAGCCAGGACCGGGCTCGCCGGGACCACCTGGACGACCCTTGCCCCCTGGGAACCCTGGGAAACCTTTCTCTCCAACTGTCCCAAAACCAGCATCACCCTATTTGGAAAAAAAGTTGTTCTCAAATCCTTTTATTGTGCCCATTTTTTCAAGAACATGACAAAACTCTGGAATTAAACCCCAAATGTATGTACAAAAATATTATGTTAAGGCACTTACCGGGGGGCCAGGGGCTCCAGGGAAACCAGGCAGTCCATCTCTCCCTGGTTTTCCAGTTTCACCAGTTGGTCCTCTAGGTCCAGTGGCCCCAAGTTCTCCCTTTACCCCCAAACCAAGGGTAGGGTAGAAAGAAGCTCCCTTCTCTCCTTTTCGTCCAAAGTAACCCCTCTCACCAGCACGCCCCTGTGAAAAAACATTTATTTTAAAGCTGACATGACTAAAGTAAAAACTCAACAACATCAAAATCAGGGTTTCTACTTACAGGGGATCCCTGAACACCACCAAAACCAGGTGATCCACCGTCTCCAGCTTCACCCTTTCGACCAGGGAAGCCAGGACTGCCGTTGCTTCCTGGAGGTCCAGGTGGGCCAGGCCGCCCAGAGGTGTCCCCTCCGAGACAAGCACAGTCGCCAGGGTCACCTAGAGGACAGAGTACAAGAGAAGAGTGATGGAAGATGCGAGAGTTGAAAAACAAACTTAAGTCACTTCTTCTCCGTGATACTCCATTTTGAAGCTGTGTACCTCTGAAGCCTTTGTATCCTGTACCGCCCGGCTCTCCTCTGGGGCCAGGTGTCCCAGGCGTTCCAGGAGTGCTAACGGGTGAACCATCGGGAGAACCTGCAATCACACAGACACACATTTAGTTAGATCAATGAGTCAAAAACTAAAGATTAGGATATTGTTTCAGATTCCACACTGTCTTCACTGAATTTAGTCTGACATCGACTGACAGATTTTAAACCAGAGGGCATCTTCAAACCAAAGGACCTTTGTCCAAAGTTCCAAGAACATTTACAGAACCAAACCCCTTTTTCTTGTATTTACACCATACAGCGTTCTTTGCCATTGAAAAGTGAAGCCTGCAGTTCCTTAAGTGTCCACTAGGGGTTGGCTGCAAGGGTCCCATTTCAAGCCCATGGTAAAATTCTATTGCCACAACAAAACTAAACCTGTTAATAGTGTTGTAGAAACCAATCAATGGTCCAATCAATACCAACTACCTAATACCCCCAACTTTTAGCTTCATCGCATCTTGCCACGTGAGTTGGTCAGTCAAGAGCACAAAGGAACACTTTTACTGTGACTTGTCTATAAAGTCATGAAGCTAATAATGTTAGCTAACAACTCACCAAAAACAGCAAAATAAGTCCCTGACACACAGAAAATTAAAAATCCAACCATAGTTAATCAAAAATTAGGAAGCTCAGATCCAGAGAGGACAATGTTCTCACGGTTGCAAAATGTATTAACATCGTAAATTTCAACCATGTTTTAAAAGTGTTTGAATGCTAACCTTAACCGTTGGCTAAAGCTCGCTAATGGTAATAAAATCTGTTGTTTTCGTCTGAAATATGGCCTGATGTCTTTAAGATTGTTGCAGATTGATTTTTTTAGTTGCTGGTGGAATGGAGAGCTTTGAATTTTTACGACTAGTCAGATTTGCAAACTCCAACACAGGAATTCAACACTATACACCTGTATGAACATTTGCAAATGTAAAAAAAATAAAAAGCTGAATTGCTCTGCTGTTTCCCTCGACCATCCTCATGACTCTTTGATCTGAAAATGCCCACTGGATAGCTTTAAAAACCGAGACACTTTAAACAACATGCCTTTAGACTTTAATTCTTATGTGAAACAGATACAGTGTGAAATCAGGATTAGTCCCTGTGGTCAGCATTTAATATGAAAAAGGTTCAGCTGCTTTTGCAAGATGACAGATGCTCACTTAAATAAAAGCATAAAATTGTTTATATTTTAGTAGAATATAAAACAGTATTTCCTTCAGTGATTTTACATGGACAATAATGGCTATGAGCTACTCACATTATGCAGCATGCATTTGTTGTTCTAGTTTTGGCACTTTCACAAACAAAGGAAAAAGATGTTCACGATCCAAAACCAAATCAAGTGGTATTCGTTAAAAATGGAGGTTTACTATAAACCATCAGAGCAAAGAGAATCTCATTTAAAATATTGATTTATGATGATTATCATCACTACGTTTCATAGTTTGTTTCTCTATTCTGTCTTCCTTTGTTTTAACGTGCCCTTAAAGTAAAAAGAGTAGAACCCCTGCTGCCGTGCATCATGTCCATGTAAAACCAGTGAATATGCAGGCGACACCTTGTGGCCAAAGATGAGAAAAGCAGCTTGGAGTAGAGAGCCTCCCATCCAAGTCTGAAGCTTGTAAAAGCTCCTCTCAGCTATACTTACCACCGCACCCTCCACAGAGAATAGCGTTTTTGAAAGCATTTCGACAGTAAGATTCCGCCGACTGAAAGTTTTGTTTGCTGAATTTGCTGAATTTTTTATTATTTTGTTTTTTGGCAGACTGAATATTGCCACGGCAATCATGGCAATATGGCCACCTTTAGAATACCTGCCTTTGGGCCTGGGAGACACCTCAGGATAGATGACGCATGGACCAACGGCAAGGCCTTGGAGGACAGTTAAATCAGTCAACCATTGTGCTGTAAACACTCTCACTAGTTTCTATTTTTAGCGCTGAACTTGCTCATATGGCTGCTACACAAAATCTTAAACCCTTTTTCTGAAGGCCTAGTCCTTTTTGCAGAGTACATCAATGTGAGAAATGTCATGAATTTAGCTTCTTACAATTGTAGAACTCATGCTATAACTGCTCGTTCAAACACAAATTCGAAGGAGATGGCATCCCTGAACACTAACATTAAAAATGTATCTTAAAAGTCATGTGACTGTGATATTGTGTAATACATAGCCAACAGAAGTCCAAGCCTAGCTGTTGGCCTTCCTCGATTTCCATCTCCAATAAAAGTCATGCCAACCCTTATTTTCTTACAACCACCTGTAAAGAGAACCAGAGAACTTTTTCTGTCGATTATACTCAAACATACTGGTAGCGCCGGGAGGTCCTGGAGGGCCAGGGGGTCCTTGGAACCCGGGGGAGCCAGGAAGTCCCTCTGGGCCATAGCCAGGAACACCTGGGTTACCCTTCTCTCCTTTTGGGCCTGGGGTTCCTGGAAAGCCTTGGGATGCTGGACGACCTGGCAGAAGATCAGAGAAAATGCTTGGCTGCTTGATGCAAATATGAGCTCAGGTCTGATATTTCTTGACATTAGACATCAGATTCATTACCTGGACCAAATCCACCAATTCCAGGTGGGCCTGGTGCTCCTGGGAATCCTTGGGGTCCCTGGTCTCCAGGAGCACCGGGAAAGCCCCCGAGACCCGGGTTACCTGGTGGTCCTGGGGCCAATCACAAAAGAAAGGTCAACATGAAAACTCATAAAATAGCTCTCTCAGAAGAGACCACTTATTGATTTGATAAATTATGGGTTCAATTTTTGTCTTTGTGTTACCTTGAACTGCTGTCCCAAAATCACTAACATAAGCTGGAGGTCCTGGTGGCCCCTGGTCTCCCTGGTCACCCTAAAAATACCACAAAGGTAGAAAAAGAAATGTAGCTGTGAAACGATTAAGTCTTGTCTTCTGATGTAAAAAATGTGGAGTATCATCTTAAAAAGGAGTCTTTGAAATATAATGGTAGATCAGCTACCTAGCATCAGGGGCTAGTTAGCTAAATATTTGCTTGACAAAAAGACTGCAACAAGCAGAAACAGATAGTTTGGCATTGTCCAAAGGTAAAAGGAAAACTGTTTTTAGTTACTTCTTACAACAATGGCCTGTAGACCTGAAAGTGTCCTGGTGCTGCCAAACCAATCTGACCTGTTTACATATTTAGCTTACTGTGTAACATGCGGATTCCTAGATGAGCCTGCCTGAGATCAGGCTCAGGGATATCAAGTGGTTAAGGTGAGTTTTCGGCATCGGTTTTGGTGTAGGACACCCTTTACCTGAGCTTGACTTGGTTCTCTCTGGAACTGCATGTCAAGAGAAAGTGTAAACTGCAAACATACACTTATTTACCTTGGGTCCTATGTATCCTGGTTGCCCTGCGAAACCTGGGTTGCCTCTCATTCCCTATTAGAAAAAAGGTTTTGACGTGAGTGTAGAAATGACAAGAAACTTCAACTACAAAGGACGCTTAATCAAACAAAACAAGGTACTGCCAAAACAAGGGTGCCTAAGATTTGAACAGTTCTTCAGAAAGTATGCATTACGGAAACTGACGGTTCATGGTTGTACCATGGGAATAGTATTTAAAAGGCCTACCTGCTGTCCTGGGGAGCCAGGAGGTCCATTAAAACCAGGAGCACCCTGTGCGATGTAAACCGAGATGACATCCAAAAGGAAAAATTGAGGTGAGAGACATTTTTGCTTACAAGGGAAGACTAAAAACAACACTAAACGGCATATCTACACTGAGTCGATGGACAAAGACTGTCATTGTCAATAATGTATAATATCACTTGAATACAGTCAGCTGTTGGCGCTTACTCTTCCACCGGGGTATCCAGGAATGCCTTTCTCTCCGAGTTCACCACGATAGCCAAAAGGTCCCTAAAAAGTGTAAAAAAAATAGTTCAACATGGGTTTCAATTTCTAGACTTTCACAGATGTTAAAGTGAGGTTTGCAATACTTTCAAGTATAAAAGAAAAACGTACAGGTCGGCCGGGCCCACCAGGAAATCCTCTGACGCCTTTTCTGCCGGGTTCACCCTTTCGGAAAAACAGAAAGAGAACAAAGTTAAACCTGAGTACAGCATGATTTTCCAAGGTCCAAAATTAAATGACTAAAATTCAGTTTATAAATTTTACCTTCTTCTCTTGTCTTTCATATTATTAGTGCTTAAACTTACCTTTGACATCCACTTAAACTGTTAGGACAGGTAGATGACAAACAAGAACTGCTGGTTTAAGGATTAATTCTAAAAAAAACTAGCTTGACTGAGAGTAAAGTGTGGTTCATCCAAATGTTAGAAAAGAGCCAAGGACACGTAGACAGGCCGAGGTTTTCAAGAAAGTATAACTTGTTGTTGTTGGCCCAGAACTTCACTATGATCAGGCCTAGAGAGGATAGACCTGGGCTTGAATCTCTGCCTCTCCTTGGTAAAGTTTTCCAGCTCTTCTTGGGAGATTCCTTGATGCTCAAGAGAGATGTGATGGATAGCAACCCTACCAAGTTGTAGGTCTAACTTGGACTCATCCTAATTGGATGTGCTCTTCTGAAAGGTAGGCAAATCTCAATCAAACACCCAGAGTATCTCAGCGGGCTCCTTCCAATGTACACGATAGTTTGTCTATTCCAGGCTCAATCCAGATGTTTCATCCTCTTCCATCATTTCAGAGACCAGAAAATTATAATCCTACCCACATCTCAGGCACTTTCAGGCATTTCCCATTTTCCTGGCAGGAACGAGAGTATTGGGTATCTTAGGGACGTTTTTCAGCTTCCTTTTGGGGGTCCAGAGGTGTTCCTTTGGCTGGATGAGAGATACAATCATTCCGGAATCAGCACCAGTTGGACATGCCCTTCCAAAAAGAGTGATCCAGGAGACGTTCCTTATCAGTTATCCAAACCACCAAAGCTGGAGCTTGTGTCTTGCATCTTGTTTGATATCAGTACCTAAAGCTCAAAATCATAGACGTGGACTGGAATTGTTGGATCAATTCATCTTGTATCCCCCCAACTCCAGAACAAGATCTACAGATCATCAGATCTGAGAGAGACTATCACTCCCAACTTCCATCCACCAAATTTGATACACTTAAATCATAGCTGTAAGGCATTACTTGTGTGCCTTTCTCTATTCCTTTTATTCCAGTCAACCTTTGGTTTTAAATCTGTTTTTGCATGAAGCCTGTGACACTTTGGTAACTTTCCAAACCTGGAATACCACCAGTATGTTGCTGAAAAACTGACCCAAGTCTGGAGTAAACTTGTAAGGTAAAAAAAATCTATCTGGACATTTTTGGACTCTGCATCTTTGTGTCGGCCTTCCTGTTCACTTTTCATTTGAAATTTGACTCTCAGAAGTTTTGTATTTTCCAACAAACCTGCATTCCTTTGTCTCCTTTGGGAAAACCCACAAACTCCACTATGCCATTGATCATTGGCTGTCCAGGGTCACCAGGCAAGCCCACGTCACCCTGAATGATTCAACCGAGGAAGAGAGAACTGTTTATCTTGGTCGTTGGGCGCGGGGAGAAGGTGGTACAAGGCAGAGGGGAGGCGGAAGTTCAGTTTTCGGACATGGGGGAATAATGGGAAAGGGGTGGGAAATCGCGACTGGAGGACGGACTCTGTTTGACTGTGGATGAAGCCGGTGGAGGGGCTGTTGTTCACAGAGAGGGGAGAGGAGTGAGGACATTTTGGGGCTGATGTTGAGAGGCTGGTCTGACAAAACACAAAGTCCAAGAATCCTTTTGCGGAGCGATGGGTCAAAAGGTTTGGCAATGCTCTATCCAGTCTAGTTTAAGCGTATTTATATTATTTTGCACACATTAGGGGATAAAGTCAGTTTGGTTCTTTTCAACTCCAGCTCCGACCGCTTGGTGTGTCTGAAGTATTCCACCATGCTTTCTGTGCCGATATCTATTTGGACCAACTTCTCATCTACTGCTACCCAAAGTCTCCTCCTCCTCTGACTCCTTCCTCTCCATGGCTGTAAAGTTTGCTGCAACCACTGCTCCTAATCCTTTAATAATATTTGGATTTTAGGACAAGCAGCCTGCTGGAGAGTTTTATCACTTTTAAATTGAAACCCAACCACATCCAGGTATGTACGTTTGTGTTTACGTGTTATAGAAGCATTTAAACCATTACTCCTAACCTTCCCTTGCCATGTTACCTTATCTCCTTTGTAGATAGTGAGAGTTTGTTCGCTTCTTAGCGACCCGTCGCCGGGAGTACCACTGGGTCCTGGAAGACCCACATCGCCCTGTAGTCCGAAATACACACAACACACTGTTAGCCAATCAGGAAGAGCCGGGTGGCAGAAAAAGAAAAGAGCTTATGGGAAGCAGAATGAAAGGGATAGAAAAGGAAAAAATAAATGAATAAATGGACCCCACAGCCAAAAGTATATAAAGACAGTCACTCATTTGTGATAATTAGGGATTCTAGGAACACCACTGTTCTGTTTTATTAGCATCTTTGCTAACCCAGGGATTCCACCGGAACGGCTTTGCTCTGCTCCGGACCAGCAGGTGGATCAAACTATCCACCATCAGAGGAGAAGCGCTTGCGAGATTACTGATATTTCTCGCGAGACTGGACTAGATCTCACCAGATCTTGTGTGTTTCCCCTTGAGACACTGACTGAGATCCGCTGATCGGTGTGTATAAACGGCAATGTATATAAATTCCGACATCCCACAACCCTGGCCTCTCCTATTATCAAGTGAGGAAAGTGGAATCACACACTTTGATTATAATACTTGGGGATTTGATCCGCCTGCTGTGCCGGAGTGGAGCAGAGCCATTCCGGATCCCGTGGGTTTCAGCCGTAACTCATCAAACTGCTAACAAACTAAGAAACCATCTTTCAAAATTATTTTAATCATTCAGACTCCTAAGAATGCGTAAGTAAGCTGGCTACCCTTACTTCTACAGTCTTTCTATAACATGAACATAGTCTTAATTACTTTATTTTCTGATTCCTGAAGAACGGCCATATTGGAAATTCTGACCTGGCCTCACCTGAAGTCTCCTTTCAAATAACAACAACAAATCCCCCTGAATGCTTTTAAGAATAAAAATGCTTTAAAAGAACTCTCCCCTTCTTAGTTTTGCATCTGGCATTTTAAAATGGACTATGACGGCTGTTCCTTGGCTTTTGAAGCTGGCCCCCAGTGGACACTCAGGGAACTGCATTTTTATGCACTGGCTTCCTTTGTGTTTTTTTTTAAACATGCAACTAATGGTGCAAAGCCAAGGCATATAAATATGTTGATGCCAGTCGATCACATACAGACATGTCTTTGTATTGTAACTGATTTAGCTAAAGAAAAATATTCTTGTTGATGCTAGGCTAGCGCTAGCAACTCTCACAAGCACCTTTATCCACATAATTCTGGCCTATAAGTACAGCAATAGATAAGATAAGGTGGAGTTTATTCTTAGTTTTCAAGGCAAAAAGAAGTGATGGAGGAGAGAAAAACTATCACAAAAGAGAAAACACCCTGTCTGCAAAGAAGCAAAATATAGAAAAAGTCAGAGGCAAGAGTTTAGGAGTACTTCATCTTGCGTTTTTCGCCAAAAGAAAGCAGAACCACAGGTCGCCTCAAGGCTGGTTGAATGCATGTCAACAGGCTCATAGTAATTCCAGCTGCTCCCACGTTCACTTGAACCCTGAATCTTTCCTTATTTCCGTGTTTTAGAGTTTTGGTTGAGCATAACATGCATGCAGTGTGTGAGGAAGATGACGGTTAGTACTGTCGTGTGATTTGTTCAAATGAGATGGGTGGGTTTATGAGGGTTTAGGAGTCAAAAAGAGCAGGCAAAATGAAAGTCCCAGAATTCACCACCAGATCACCGTGAATGAAAGGGAGGTTTGGTGCAATGTGAGAAGTAGGAGCAAGTGATTCCAGCACCCGGTTATTACAGTCCACATGTCGTCCCCCAGAGTGACAGCTCAGAGATTACAACAGTGAGGTTAAATCAGACTTAGAAGAAGAATTATAACTTGGTTTCAGTTTTGGTTGAGGCGTGAATGACTTTGAGTCCAATTAAGGAGGAAAAACTTTGAGTCAAATCTCTGAGCTGTCTTTACAGTGATGGAAACAAGAGAGCGGTGCCACCAGACGACTCACAAACCAAGTTTGGAGGTGATCGAATCTTGAAAACTCAGAGCTATCACTCTAAATGTGATTAACTTTGATTGGAAATGAAGCATTATGAGTGAGTTTGTGGCTCGTCTTAGTGGCATCACCGACCATTTGAGAGAACAAACCAGTCTGAAACAAGTAAGGGTTCATGTGATCTTTTTATCAAACAGGAAACAGATGCAGCAAACAGTTTATTAGACGTGTCAATCAAGGAGGAGGGTGTAGAGAGGGATGTCGGGTTGGGTGGGTGGGGTTACAAGAAGGTGAATTAATGTGTTGGACGGAAGAAGTGCGAGTCGCCAAGCCACCATCAGTCAGATTTTCACATGCACAGGATTATGTCCAACCAACGCATTCGTCAAACAGGCATGCAAACACACATACATGCATGGACAGCTGTGCAAACGCATCTAGATCCAAGCTAGATCACTACAAGCCTGTTGTTGTTATGATGTGAAAGTCTAGGCTTAAAAAGAAAAAGTGTCGAAACCACAACCAAATCAGAATAATTACACTTTTGTTAATTATTTAACTCCCTAAATGTTGAATGTTGTGGTTTCAACACTTTCTCCGAGGTGTCGTCATGGTAACAAGTATCGTCAGTTTTACTCACGGCTGATTTGACACCTACTGGAGTGTGTGTGTCATTACATCTAAAAGTCACAGTGTCGTTTCTATGGCGTGAAATTCTACTAGAGCTCCTCAGTTAACCAATCATACCTTGTCTCCTCTCTCGCCTTGATATCCGTCGCTACGACTCCCCTAAAAACGACAACAGTTATAAAAAAACGCTTTGGAAGAAAAAGACATTATTATTCATTCATAGCTGAAGAATTTTCGCTCTTATACGACTAATATTTCGATAAAACTGAGGTTAAAGAGGATTTTTACTTACCATCGCCCCTGGGGCACCGGGAGGACCAGGTGGGCCCTAAAGACAGAAGACAGATTGAGACAAATTCAAATACACAGTCTGAAGTGTGTGGTGCAAAGTCAATTAGAGCTGTCCTACCACATTCTGCTAATAAAGGGTACGAAGTGAAACCCAGATCATAAAGAGACTGGTTTTATTCAGAGTACTTCTTTATTATTTAATATTTTTATTTTTTAATATTTTGTTTTATTTGTATTTTTTTATTTATTTAGTATTTAATGTTTATATTAGTTCATTTTTATTTATTTATAATTAAATATTTTTTATTATTTATATTTTGTTATTCAATATTTATTTTTACATATTTTTATTTATTTATTATTTAATATTTTTATTATCTAATATTTTTACTATTAAATATATTTTTTTATTTGTTTATTATTTAATATTTCATTGTATTATTTTATTTTTATTATTCAATATTTACTTTTATTTGTTTTTATTTATTTTTAATTTAACACTTTTAGTATTTTATTTTTATTTCTTTATTACTTTATATTTTTATTTTTTCATTTCTATTATTTAATAATTTTTTTATTATTTCATATTTATTTCAATTTATTTAGATATGCTTGATAGTAACCTAGGTTTGTGGTGAGGGTGTCCTTTTCTTCTGATATCCCGAGATAATAAAATTGACATGATAGGAGAGTTAAACCCGTCTATACCATTAAAAAAATCCCTGCTTCCTGTTTACATCCATCTGTAAAAGCACAACTAATGTAAAATCTTACACCCATCTACGGTCTAACTAATGTGCCCACTAGGAATCAGGTCAATACTAAGTCCCTGACTCTGGACTTGAGACCAGATTTTTGGTGAAGACTATTTCTCCTTCTCCAGGATCACGATGAGCTATCCATAGTCCTATAACTCTTCATGGTCGGAGCTTTCTAATACAAACATTAACACAAAATGCTGAATTTGTAAGATGAAATGTTATTTTATGATAAATTACTCTTTAATAACTCTAGAAAATCCCTTCATGTTTACTACACTTTAAAAAACTTAAAATACAAGTTTAATGGTGAAGAAATCTGAGTTTCACTTACAGGGTATCCATCAGGACCTCTTGGACCAGGAAAACCTGAGGCACCGTCAGGACCTCTGCCACCCTGCAGAAAAAGATTAACACATTTTAGTATTTTACACAGAATTATATAATATCATCTAAAATATGTATGTTTGATAGAGAGCAGCAAATCTTACAGGTGGTCCGATTGGTCCTGGTGTACCTGGAATATTCTAAAAGACAGAAAAAAGAAGTGAAAAGGTTATTTATGAGATTATAATTCACAGTTTATCTCAAATTAACGAAAACCTAAGTAATGGACTTGAGCACCATCTAGTGGCCAAACAACGTTAAAACAGTACCCAACTTTAAACAGTGGGAAAAAAAGAGGAACTGGGCTTTTTTTTAACAGATCAAACTTGTTCTGATGTCTCGAAAGTTTCCTTTAGAAGTTGTAAACAAAGTGAAGGAGTCAAAGCAGGAACAAAAACATTAGACTTCCTCTAAACTAACTGGAGATATGAAGACTCGCAGACAGGTATGAAGACTGGACAAAGAGGAAAGTAGGGGGGACACATAAAAAGACTGGACCTACCGTGAATTCGTTCCCTGAGACGTATCGAGGTTCTCCTTTCTGACCTTTTGGCCCACTCGGTCCCTGTTAAAGGATGAACACGATCAGTATCTACGATGTTACAACATTCAAATCACAGGATCCAGTTTGAAGTTCGTCCTCACTGGAATTCCAGGAAATCCAGGCACCCCGATTCCAAAACCAGAATCCCCAGGTTCTCCTCTGGTGCCGTTACAGCCGTCCAGTCCTGGTGGTCCTCTGCTACCCTCCTGACCGGGGTGACCCTGGTATCAGAGATCCAAAAAAGAGGGGAGGTGGTCGTCAGGACTTTATTTTTACTCATAATGTGTTAGTGTACTGGGTCTGACTGGTGTGACTGGTTTACTTACAGGTACTCCATCGTTTCCCTGGAACCCTGGCACTCCCATAGGCCCCTGTTTGAGGAAATAATCCGATATGTCAGTTTATGATTGATCTAAATAGCACCCCCTGGTGATAAGAACATCATCAAATCAACATGTTAAAGTCAGACATATACAAACGCGCTGCTCAGTAACACCCACTTTGTCTCCTTTAGGCCCAGATGGTCCTTTCAGTCCGATATGGCCCTTCTCTCCTTTGGGCCCCTGGGGTCCCGGACCTCCACGTGGCCCCTCTGCTCCGCTCTGACCGACTTCACCCAAAGGCCCAGGACGACCCTGAGAGAGGAGACAAGTCACGGTTATTACAAATTTTTAAATCAAGAAGAAGAAGAAGAAGAGGTGTGTTTCGTTTTTGTTGCGTCTGGTGGATTTGAATGTCAATATCCGACATCAGTCCGGCATTGACATCGGATATCGGTCCAATATTGTTACTGGACCAATATCCAATATCAGTATCAGACTAGAACACCCCTAACTGCATCATATTTGAGTCAAGTCTCGGTTGGTTTTACCGACAAAGACACTGAATTGTGTTGCTTCTGTAAATCTGTCCCGACTTGCTCTTTGGCACTTTGTTAACATTCATCTAAAAAGGGCAACCAGAGGGCTCTTTGTTTACAATTGATCCTCTAAGAAAGCAACTAGAGGGCAATTTGTTAACATATAAACCAAAAGAAAGACCAGACAGCACTTTGTTTTCATCTTAAACCCTGGAAGGGCATCGCAAGGGCACTTTGTTTACATTTTATCCTCAAAAAGACCAAATAATGAGTACTTTATTCACACTTACTCTGCTATAGGGCATCCAGAGGGAACTTTGTTTACATTTTATCCTCAAAAAGACCAACCAATGAATATTTTAGTTACACTTACTCTGCTATAGGGCATCGCAAGGGCACTTTGTTTACAATTGATCCATGGAAAAAGAAACCAGAGGCCCCTTTATTTACTTTTTATTCAACAAAAAGGCAACTAGAGGGCACTTTGTTTACAATCGATCCTCTAAGAGAGCAACCAGAGGGCGCTGTCTTTACACTCAACCCACTAAAGTGCAACCACAGGGCACTTTGTTAACATCTTATCTACAAAGGGCAATAAGAGGACTCTTCGTTTACGTTTAATCCACTGAATGAGCGACCACAGGGTGATTTGTTTACAATTGATCCTCTAAAAGAGCAACTAGACGGCATTTAATCTTAATCTAAAACACTGGAAAGGCATTTTGTTTACATTTTATCCTCAAAAAGACCAACTAACGAGGACTTTATTTACACTTATACTATGAAAGGTCATCCAGAGGGCAACTTTTTTCTGATTACATGTTGCTAGATAGAAGTGCTGGAGCGGATTCTGGAATGGACTGCTAGTATGAGAGTGCTAATATCAGAGATTTTAAATGTAGACCGATATAATCTGATATTTATATATATATTTTTGATATCAGTCCAATATCGATATCAGACCGATATCCGGTATCACTATCAGATTGGGACACCCCTAACTGCGTGATATTTGAGTCGTGCCCCCGTTGGTTTCACCCACAAAGACACTGACTTGTTTTGCTTCTGTAAATCTGTCTCGACTTGCTCGATCGCTCGCCACTTCTAACCCGTGACGACTGTTTGACTTTAAACGGCGGGTGATTCATCGTGAGTCAATCCCTTAAATCTGGTAAAAGCTAATAAGTGACCTTTATGTGACACCTGTAATCCTCTTGTACGCCTCATTACCGTCCTTATCAGACCGAGTATAAACACAGCACCTTCACCCGCGTTTCTCTTCCCACCTGACGACGGAGTAACCGAGCCGGGGAAACACTTACAAACAAATTGCCAGGAAGCCATCTTGTCTTTGTGTCGTGGGTTTGTTTACACGAGACGGGGGGGAGGACAAGTCCGGGCGGAAAGACCCAGCTGTGGGTTTTCTTTTTTTCCTCAACCTCAACACGTGAGCGGGCCTCACGATCCCAAATCTCAGAGGGTTTGTGAAGTGCTTCATGTGGGCATGTAGGGGCAAGTGGGCTCAGGTGGTGGTCTGGAGGGAAAACCGCTACTGTGGAGGATTACTCGGTGTTAGAAGAGTCTGCTTTAAGACTTTAGAGTCAACTTTTGAGGAAATTTGGGGAAATTCAGGTCGAGAGTGGAGGTATTTTTAGGGGGGGTAAATGCTGAAATACATTTTCTAACCACATGAGGGCAGCAGAGAGACAAAAATGTAGCATCAGCAGATCATGACACTCCAGCCTCGACTCCTGACAACCTGCCATTAGCTTGTATTTGCAGGCAGGGAGAGAGGAGACAGATGGAGGGAGGAGGAAGAGGAGAGAGGACAGATGTCTGCGCTCGGGTCAAAGGAAAGTCAAGACCCAGACTCGTATATTTGAGACGGAGCTTCTTTCACTTTTAGGTGTTTGTAAATCATGTCAAACAGACGCGCTTATGGATGTAAACGTTTGTGTTCCTAACAACCGTGATCTCATCCTAAAACACTTTAATCCCCTTTAAACTTATTTCTTTAATTACAAGGTAAAATGTGTAGGAAGTTTTCGAACCCAAAATAAAGACGTATGCGCTCCAGATTCCCTCCCCCAGCCCGTGGCGCTCGTGAACACCCCTTATTACACTCAAGGTAAAGGTTCAATTCAAACAGCCCTTTATTATATCTCTGCACACACACACAGAAAAAAGAGGATAATCGTCTGCTCTACACCTGGTCCCGTTCATGGATGTCAGCTCTGCCTGCAGATACAAAACCATCAAACCCAGTATGGAGACGCTCCAGTACCAGCAGCGATCATAAAGAAGCTTTAGTGTCGGTTTGAGCTCCGAACAGACGGATAATAACGTCCTGATCATAGACTGTATATAAGATGGACAGAGTCTGCCTCCTCTCTGGGTGAAGAACAGCACCCTCTGGTGACGGGCTGCAGTATAGGTCATTAATCCCGCCTCCTTATGGGGCTGTGGACAAACTTTAAAAATTTATTACACAGAATATAAATGTTTCTCCCCCCTGGTTGTGATGTTGACATGTAGTTACTGTCAGACTGGTTTGTGCTCAGGTCCTCTTTTTTTCTGTGCAGCTCCATTTTTAAAAGTTATTAGGGGGTTCATGTTTTCTATGATTGACACCTGATACAGCCTATGGATGTACGAAGATTGCGTAGTTCACCTGGGGGATACGCTGTTTGAGCCGAGCATCATCACAGCGACTATCCAGAGAGCGTTTCGGCTTTAAATCTGTATACTGATGGAAGGCGGGACCAAGTTGTCCAGAGTTTATACAGTCTATGGTTCAGAACGCAGCAGCTCGGCTTTTAACTGGTTTTAGTTGACGGCATCACATCACTCCAGTTTTAGCCTCCCTTCACAGGCTTGATGTCAGTTTTAGAATTGATTTTAAGATTTTATTGATAACTTTCAAGTTGGGTTGCAAAGGGCGGAAATTTTCCGGTAAATTTCCAGAAACTTTCCATGGGAAGTTCAGCTGGGGAATTTTGGAAATATTCCTAATTGTTAAACTTTCCATGAGAATTATGGGAATTTATGGGAATTTATGTGAATTAACTAGAAATTGGGGGTAATTTATAGCCTGGCTGGGCCATCCAGTTGCGTGAATCACTTGCCGTTCCTTCCCACAACAGTCTGGACTTCGGCCAATTGGAAGCGTGTATTCCCGATCAGAAAATAACCGGGCCAATCAGAGATTGTGTTTCGACTGTTACCTGGACAACAGGGAAAGGCAGCCCCTGATTGGTCCATGTGTAGATGGTGACGTCTAACACATGCTGCAGGACTTTTCAAAGCGCCGTTCATTCAGAACGCCGTTAATTCTGCAGTTGACTTTGCAAAGTCGGCAGAAATAGTTTAGATCCGCAGAAGAGGTCGGATATAAACGATTTCTCGCGACTTTGCAAAGTCAACTGCAGAATTAACGGCGAAGGTCTCCTGGTCGTTCCAAAGTCGAGACTCAAAACTAAAGGTGATCGAGATTTCTCCATCAGAGCTCCTCGACTTTGGAACGACCTGCCAGGAAAAAAGGCAAACAGCAGAGACAGTCATTTCTTTCAAGTCAAATTTTCAAACTCACTTTTATAGACTTTTTTTTATGTGATGCTGTCTTTTTTCTTTTATCTTATCTTATTTCGGTTTTTTTAGCTTTTGTTATACTTGTACGCTTTTCTAAATTAACCTTTTAGGCCTATCTCTCGCTCATTTCTGTTATTATTTTATTATCCCTGTTGATATTGCCTTTATTTTTACAATCCCGTTTCTGCTTTCGACCCTACTATTATTCTTTTTTCTTACCTATTTTATGTTTTTATTTTGGTCCTCATGGAAAATGGCCTTCAATTCCGTTTAAACTGAGCTTTTCGTTTTTATCTGCCTCTTTCCATTTGCTCTATGACTACATGTCAAAGCACTTTGTAAACTTCTGTTTTTAAAAGTGCTAAACAAATAAAGTTATTATTACATCTTTCATGAGGACACACGACTTTCAGCGAACGGTCGTCTCTGAAACATCAGACTTCGCCTCTTTCCTTCACTTGGATTTTAAAGGAAGGGGATGATCCTGCGTTCGCCTTGACCACATCGTGTGTCTGGTTGCGGTTCCTCTTCCAGCCCACGTGGCCCGAGGGCAGACGGTAACTCTAATGACAGGGCTGAACCCCGCTGGAGCTGTCTGGCCTCGCAACTCGCACTCACACCTGGTTTCACCTGGGGAAAATATGCAGATGGAGTCCAACTTTCTCTCACGCCTCGCCTTTCCTCTGTCTGGTTTACCGCCGCCCCACCTTTCGCGCCTTCGTCGTGGTTTAGTTTGACTGTACTGACTCTTATTTTGTGTCTCTGTTGGTCTGAAAACGACACGCTTTGAAGGCTTGTGGGGTCATCCCGTCAAAAGGCTCCGACAGCTTTCGAGTATCTACTTTCAGGTCACGGGGGTCACTTTCAAAGACTCGGCTGGGTGCTCCGTCTGTCTGTGGTTATGTAAAAGGTGAGAGGTGAAGAGTGAGTTCAGGTAAAACGACGGTTTGAGGTCCACTTCTGAGTAAACGGTGGTTTTGTTGCTCTTTTTAAGTCTATTGGAGATCGTCTTTCACGGTCGGATAGAAGTGAGCGTTGTTAGAGAGTTTGAGGCAGGAAGTGAGATAAGTTCAGACCATCTCTGTTTATTCCCTAACATGGCGTGGACTTTAAAAATGCGGTCTGCAAAAGGAGAGATCACAGAGAGAGAGGAGAGATAAAAGAGCGGGGATAAAAGCGAACAAGAGCCGGAGAGACGGGACAGATCAGATTAACTCGTAGAACTCCACTGGATCGCCGGCAATCCCACGTGACACCTTTAATATTGTTTACAGTTTCTCAGGAACTATACCGTGTATCTCTACGGGGTAAAAAGTGTTCAAAAGTTTACCCTTTTGGCGATCTATCAAGGGTTTCCAGACGTTTCTACACCTGCCACAAGGTTTACAATCCAGCCACAAAAACAGGTGTTTGATCAGAGACGTTTGATGGTAAATCCGCAGTGATATACCAATGAAAACTTCTTCCATTGTTCCCTTGACGGTAGTGCCCAATAAGAGGCAACTAAAGATCAACAAGAGACAAGAAAGTTCCCTGCTTGTCTGCAAAATCAGAAATAATGGTCCTCAATGTTTGGAAACAAGAAAAGAAGAGATTCTGAGCAGGAACTACTTCAAGGAGTGGCAAAAACAACTGTAAATAGTCAAAAATGCCTGGAAGAATGAGTGTAAATATGTCAAAAGTTTCTGTTGTGTGTTTGTTCCAATCCCAATATTTATTGTCCTGATAGCCAAGACTTGAGAGAATGATGTGCAGGTGAGAAAAGGCTTGGTCACTGTAGATTTATGTGTTTTTTGAGCAAGGTACTGTTGGAATCGATTTCCGTCTTTGGTTGACTTTGATGGTTCTGAATCTAAGGGTTGAACAAAAGCATGAGGCAACCCTGGAAGTCACCACCGGGTGGCGATGTCCCCAACCACACAGGCGATAACTTTCTCCTTTTTTTTAAAGAGCAGCTGAGTAATCGTAAACTTCAGGTGTTTATTTCAGTGATTCCAGGTTCAGACGATCGTGTCAATACTTTCGTTTGCGGTTTTGGTTTCCACTGGTGGGAATCTGGTTTGTCCACATTAAACAAATAATTGACTTTACTTTTTAGACACATGGAGACATTTCTATCCTGCCTTCGTCTCCCCCCGAGTCCCGACCCCCTTTGCCAGTTGGCATCCCCGTCTGTTTTCATGCCTGCCCATCGGGTCTCCGGCCGGCTCTTCCAGACCTTCCATCCTCATCACCTTCCAGCAGACTGGTCAGTTTGTAGGCCCAAATCCCCTCGCGCACAAAGGGCACAATGGGGCCTATTCTGGGCCGCTAAGCTCTCTGGACTTACCGCTCCCATCGGGCGCACCTCACTTCCTGACGGAGGAGAGTGCTTGGACAGACAGATTCTGCGAAAATCAGCGTGTGTGTGTGTCGTCCGTGAGCGCACGCGCACAGAAACATGAACACACACCCTCAGGCCCTCTGAGGATTTATCAGGACGCATTGTTTTGAGCCGCGAGTCTACCAGGGGGAAGATTTGAGCTGTCACACCGCATGCTCACTGGGGGACACTGATGGGAGCAACGTGTAGGCGAGGGGCTGGGCGCTTGGCAAACGCTCTTTGGCCGCAAGTCTAACCAACGGGGCGGTCTGATAACGCAATTACGGCATGAAAACGCACACATGAGTCTGCAGGACCTCGGACGCCCTCGACTCAAAGTTCAGAGGTAAAGATGGAACAAGTGAAAACACTAACAAACACCCTCCTGTAGGTGGGAATGTTTAGGTCGTACCATCTACTCTCCCTCGACAGCGATCACACCGTGAACCCACCCAAACACCTCCGCTTATCTCGGGCGTGTTTGTCCTGCTCAGGATGAGTGATGATACCGCAACCAAAGATAGAAGAAGAAAAAAAGAGAGGGAGAGCGCCACCATCTTTGCATACGGGCGTCAGAGATGGACTGGCTCAGATACTCGTGTTATCTGAAAGTATAGAGGAGCATCAAAGTGGGAGAAATTTGGCGTTGAAGATGCAATCGAGCCCGCACTTCCAAACTCAGCAGCTCTAGAATCTTTGCAGTCTAGTGCACAAAGGTGAAGGGTTTTAATTTTCGAGGAATTGTTAGTTTCCAGTTATTTTATAATCTGTTTGTTTGTTCCTATATAACCATGGCAACTGAATCAAAGCGTATTAAATTAAGTTCAGAGCTCTGAGAGATTTGTTTAACAAGACACGACACGTATATGAAACATATAAACTGGTAAAAATACCAATGGAGCTCTTTGTTTATATATATACATATATATAATCTAATAAACAACCACCAGGGGGCACTTTGTTTACATTCTACTTACTAAAAGGCAACTAGAGGGTACTTTGTTTACAATTGATCCTCTAACAGAGCAACTAGAGGGCCGGCCCTTTTTTACATATAATAAACCAAAAGAAAGACCAGAGGCCACTTTGTTTACATTTTATCCTCAAAAAGACCAAACAATGAGTACTTTATTTATACTTACTCTGCTAAAGGGCGTCCAAAGGGCACTTAGTTTACATTTATCCATGGAAAAAGGAAACCAGAGGGCACTTCATTTACTTTTTATTCACTAAAAAGGGCAACTCGAGGGCACTTTGTTTACAACTGATCCTCTAAGAGAGCAACCAGAGGGCGCTGTCTTTACACTTAATCAAATAAAGTGCATCTAAGTGCAAAGTGTTCACATTTTATCTTATAAGGGCAACCAGGGGGCTTGTTGTTTTGAATCCAGTAAAAGAGCAACCACGAGTACTTTGTTTACAATTGATCCTCTAAATGAGAAACTAGACGGCACTTAATCTTAATCTAAAACTTTGGAAAGACATTTTGTTTATATTCTTTCTTGAAAAAGACCAAACAATGAGTACTTTCTTTACACTTATTCTATGAAAGGGCATCCAGAGGGCCCTTTGTCTACATTTTATTCACTAAAAAGGCAACTAGAGTGCACTTTGTCTTAATCTAAAACCCTGGAAAAGCATTTTGTTTATAAAAGACCAACCAATGAGTTATTTATTTACACTTACTCTATGAAAGGCATCCTTTGGGCACTTTGTTTACATTTTTTTACACTGGAAGTGCACCAATAAGGGCATTTTTTGCATTCTTTGGGCCCTCAACACGGCCTTTCTATGATGTTTTGTCTCCTACAAAGGCATTTAAGAGGGCGCTTAAGTGGCCTTTTTTTCCAAACATGAGGGCTCTAACATTTCTGATCCATATTCCAAAGACAGCAAACACTCCACATACAGATAAAGTTTCTGGAAACACTGGAGCAGTTTCAAGAGTAGTCTCTGTTTACATAGTGTCAGTTTAGATAACAGTTTTCATCTCTTCATTCTCATCTCTTTATCAACTCCTTATGGATTTAAAACAGTGGTCCAATTCAAGATTAATGAGGAGGTTCCTCTTTATCTCAATGTTAATTCTAAACAAATGTGTTTTCTTGGTTGATATTAGAGTGTAAACTATAAAACCTAGATATATGTGTTATTTGGTGCTTGTAAATTAGATGGGCTCTTGCAGGACATGAACCAGTCCCCCCCTGCGGTTCGTCACTCTTCGAAGACACCCACGTTGGTTTTCCCCCTGTCTCTTTTCTTTTTTTCCCAGCCTCCTCTGACTCGTCTGTTTGTGCTGATGGCCGCCATTAAACAAACAACCTGTTCTCTCTCATCACCAGGTGCTTTCCCCTCCAATAAAAACCCACTTAGCAGTCAGCAGGCCTCCGCTGTCCCACGGTAATGATGACGTCATAAAACTGTCCTGTTTTCTCAGCTGTCGGACAGTAAACCGAGGGAAACACACGGACGAAGATTTCTACGATACTTTAGTTTGTTTGTAGATGTTTTTTTTCTTCTTCTTTTGAAAGCAGCTTAATTTGAGGCGTCATAAACACATTATGCTGATTTTTTTTTACGCCTCAAGTCTTAAAAACATGGATTTAAAGATCCACAATGAAAGATGAGCCTGAGGAGACGACAAACTTTTACTGCAAACAGCAGATGTAATTGGTACGTTTGGCTTGTTTTAGCCTTAAAAACTGATGTACAGATGTGACGGTCGGGGCGATGACGATAAAAAGAGACAAATGGTTAAAAAAAACAAAAAACTATTAACTCTGCTGTGTTTTTACAAAGCTACTCTGGGTTTTATGGAGGAGTTTTAAGACAGAGGGTTAATGGAGATGGATAATGATTATTTCTAATTATGCAGATACGCGCCTTCAAAACAAAGAACTCTTTGATTCTTCTCTATTTTATGAGTTGTCTGATTTCGACGCGGTCGACCGCTAACTTCACACCCTGCAATTAAAGCAGCTAGTTGATTCCTGTCTGCTTTATCTTATTGATTCAACCTCGAGGCGTGTTCGAGCTCTTTCCAACCCGCAAAGATGTATATCTCTTAAAGTCGACCATTAGCAGTTGAATTTTGTCGACACCTGGGCTGGCAGTGATGATACGTCACTCTTGATGCCAGTTAAGCCTATTTGAGTGGTATTTTGTCCCTTTTGGCACACTGTAGGTCAGCTACCGCAGAGTCTTCCTGCTTCTTGCTAGTGTTCATGTCGTTCATGAACGTTTCGCTCAAAAGAACGGAACTGCTGAGTGAGTACTGACTGATTCAGTGAATGAATCTTTTGAACGAATCGTTTTAATGAACGGATTCTAAAGATTCAGTCCAGTCAAAAGAACCGTTCTTCCCATCGCTACTTCTTGCTGCTACGCCGAAACAGAAACGGGCAATCACATAAAATATTCCGCACTTTTGAACGAAAGATTTCACTTTTGAAAACTACAAGACAGTTCAAAAGCAAAATGCAGAACTAAACTAGAAAAGCACTCGGAGAGCGCAGACCTCCACCAAGCAGCTCATGTCTCCCCTTATATTGTGATTCACACCAAAACTTTTACTGTAACGTGTCTTTTATTAACTTTTATTTGTGTTTTAACTGGTATGTTCACTGTTCATAATGTTCATAAAACAAGAAATGCCCTGACCGGAATCCGAACCCAGGACCTTCTAGTTGTGAGGCGACAGTGCTAACCACTACACCACTGTGCCGCCCATTGGTTATCTTTCAGCATTGAAAATTCCAACGACACCCTTATTTTTGTGTGTTCTGGATCACAGTATCCAGAATTTTGTCTGGATCACCACCAAAATTTAACGAGATCCTCCTGGGGCTGAGACACACCTCTGGTGAAAATTTCAGGTCAATCCGTCTGTAAGTTTCTCCATAAAGTTGCTAACAGACAAACAAACGAAACAACGCTACCGAAAACATAACCTCCTTGGCGGAGGTAAACGTGGAAGTTCACTGAGTTAGAGCTTTATCGGAGGTAAAGCTCAATTTTTTGGTGTGAAAACTGCCTCTGATCTACATCAAAACTAAATCAAAGCAGTTACGAACTTAAAATCTGGTTTGAAATGTGATTTATTTACATAAACTGTCCATGTGACGCCCCAACTTTAAATGCAATCATCAAATATCTCCAGTTTTCGTCATGTTTCGTCTTAACTTTTTTTTGAGTTTTTGCATTTTATAAAATTTTAATAAATTTTTTTATAAAAATCGTATAAAAATTACGTGTTTGCAAAGAAATGGTCCATTCCCAAATCTCACTGCGTCTGTTTCCACCTTAAAAACACCATCCCGGATCACCAGTCGCTCACTAGCAACACGGAGGACTGTTGACAGCGAAGCCTGACAGGAATGTGGAAACCCACAAACAAAAACCACGCAGACATCCTTCACACTGATTCAGCTGAGATGTCCAAACATGATCCGGTGGACCTCCGAGACGTCTTCCAGTTTCACGTCTCTGTTTATAACGAAGGATGAGACGCCCTGAAGAAGCGCAGAGCCAGCTGTGTTTAGTTTGGTCGGGACTGAGATTCCTGCCGAGTTTGTTGGTGCTCTGCGAGCGCGCATATTTTCTGTATCAGTGCGGCCGGCGTGGGACTCTTCTTCTCTGCTTATCTGTTGTCTCAGCTCCTTCAAAACAAGAGCGCGGAGATATTTCTGCTCGTTCTGATATAATCTGACGCCCACCCAACCCTCAGGTGAACTCCCTTTATCTGTAAGGGTCAGGACTCTTCGCTTTCTCAGTTACAATCTATTTTATTAGTTTGTTATAATTTGTGTAGTTTTTTTTTTTTATTTATTCATGGTGTAATTTGGTTTTATGATGCAGAGAGCTGAGAACTTTGATAACACTGTCAACGCAGACGTCCAACTGGAAGGTTGCAAAAGCTGTAAACTGTGACTCATCAACTCGACACTCTGTATGGGAGCTACTGTATATTACACCGCACTGTCTCCCATATTATTCAAATAAAACATTCATTTTTACTCAAAATCAAACTTGAATTATAACATCTACCATCATATCTTTCCATATTATATCATATTGCATTGTATCCTAAGGTTTTATATCATATTGTGTCATATTCTATCCAATCCTGATGTATTGTATCATATCAGATCGTATCGTATGCTTTTATATCATATATCGTGTTCTATCGCACTGTACTATTTTGCATTATTATATAGTTTCATATTGTATCATATTATGTCATATCCAATCTAATCCCATTGTATCATATCAGATTGTATTGTATCGTATTGTATGGTTTTGCATTGTATGATATTGTGTCATATTTGGATGTATTCTATCCAATCCTATTGTATCATATCATATCAGATTGTATTGTATCATAATACATAATGTATCATATCAGGTACTGTATTGTTTTATAGTATAGTCATTCAAACGGCCACATGAGTATTGTTTCATGGCATTCTGTATCATGTTACATCACACATTATCATTATCATGGGCTGTATATGGGGTATTTTACGGTAGCACACTGTATTTTTGTGTTATAGTTTAATGCTTATTTTTTGTTACATACAGCGTGTCATATTGTATTATAACATATACAATAACATTATACTATTGACTATCTTATTTTATCCTGTGATCATTTGCTGACTATCCTCGACCTTATGTAGGACATCAGTTATCATTTTATATCATTACGTAACATAAAACAGTATAGTACTGTAGCATAATTTGGTATTATCATAATAACAGTATTATGTCTAAATGTAGCTTATGTTTTGTTATTACGTCATATTTTATCATGTTACATCACATACTATCATTATCATGGGCTATATATGGGGTGTTTTACAGTAATATACTTAATTTTTGAGTTATAGTTTAAACGGTTATTTATAATACACATAATACAGTAGTGTGCTTTAGAATAACGTGGTATTATCATTATAACAGTATCATATCTAACTGTAGTTTATTGTATTATTATTGCATCATTTTTATCATGTTTCATTACATTCTATCATTATCAATATTGAGTATTTTACAGCTATATTCTGTATTTTTGTGTTATAGTTTAAACGGTTATTTATAATACACATAATACAATATTGTACTTTATCATAATGTGGTATTATCATTAAATCATGTCTAATCATGTCTAACTTTAACTCATTGTATCATTATTGCATCATATTTAATCATGTTACATCAGGTATTATCATTGTACCTATATATATATATACTGTATATATATATATATATTGGGTAATTTACAGTTACATACTGTATTGTCATGTTATAGTTTAACGGTTGTTTCATGTTACATAGGAGGTATCATATTGTATTACATAATATCATGTCATAACATCATACCAAGGTATGCTGACTATCCTGGACCATATGTAGGATATTAGTTCTCATTTCATAGCATAAAATAACATAAAACAGTATAGTACTGTAGAATAATGTGGTATTATCATTATACCAAGTTTCATATCTAACTTTAACTGTTATTTCATCATATTTTATCATTATTTTGTATTGAACTAAACTGCATGATCTATTCTAGTGTATTAAATTGTGATACTGTTACTATTGTAGGACTTATATCAGGTATCATAAATCAGAGTATTTCAGTCTCATGTTGTTGTATCAGGCCGACATACAGCTTCACTTTGATGGTTCGAACAGTTATGATTTAAAGACACTCACAAATATCTTCACACCCTCTAAATGATCCTCCCTCTTTTTAAAGGTGATGAGAATCCACATGTTTAACAACACATCATTAAGTTTAGGCTGCAGGCGCATAAATCAACATTTTGATTTGTGC
Organism: Xyrichtys novacula; assembly: GCA_962446985.1. Taxonomy (NCBI): domain Eukaryota; kingdom Metazoa; phylum Chordata; class Actinopteri; order Labriformes; family Labridae; genus Xyrichtys; species Xyrichtys novacula. The sequence goes on from OY660886.1 coordinate 1,895,091, forward strand.
GTATCCTGCGTTATATCTGTGTGTGTGTGTGTGAGTGTGAGTGTCGTAAATAACTGCGCCGTCATCATTTAAACTCAAGATCCTATAAATTCAGTAATAACCAGTTTTGTACATTCCTGACCTTTCGGAGGAAAGTGTGTGTGACACTGGATCACCCAGAAGTCCTCAGCCTCCTTCTCTTTGGCGTTTTTTTCCCACTTCATTAACTTTTATTTTCTCCTTTTTTCGCTCCAAATGTCAGATTAAGACTGTAATTATGAAAGGAGGAGTCGTTCGAACAGAAACCTCACTTTTGATTTGATTGATGGTCTGAACTGAATCGAACAAATTTGCCTTTTTTTGTGCCTTTAAATCCTCGCTCACTCCTGTCGATTTAGGCGTTATAAACCGGATTAATCTTAACACCATGTGAGGAACGCTCTAAGTCTGTGGATATCTATACTCATAATACTGCTCACACTCTTTCTCTAGGTTGCTGCAGTTCCTAAAGGAGCCATGTGAGGGCAGTAGAGCGCACTCCAAAGGACGAGGATGCAGCTCTTTCATTCAGGCTCTGACCCGTCTATCTCTGACTCTGTGATCCCGGCGCCCCTGACCTTCTCGAATAGCCTCGCCATTGTGTTGGCTCTGACCTCTGACCCTTCCTAGACTAAACTCGGCGTCTGGTGAGTGGATGAGCCGGTTTTAAGGGGTCAGGTGTGTGTACTTGTGCGTCCCTCCTTTTCTTTGTGTTCGAGGGGGGAAGTTCAAAGCGGAGTCGAGAGTGTTTAGACCCCGGGACTGTGTGTCTTTAAGGATAAGACCGTCCTGTACCTACATGTCACACATGTACAAACATAAGAGTGACTTCACATGAAATAAGAAGGAGAGAGAGAGAGTTTCAGATATATTGAAAGATAAGGAGAGACAGGAGATCAAAGTCAGCGTTCATGCCTGTCTGAGGGTCACGCTGCTGCCAGCCGTGATTATCTGAGTTCAGTCTGAGCCTGAAGACTGTCAGTGAGGGAGAGAATGTGCCGTATATACAGGACATCTCATCATCTGCACTCTCCTCCTAAACATTTTTATATTGCATCCTTCTCCGTTAAAAACAATCCAATCTGTAGTTCCTCTAAACGCCACTAGAGGCTGACTCCAAAAGAGGGACAATCCCAGTTAAATCCATTTCAAATCTTAAACTTAATTTTTTTTGACGTTTTTGGACCAAAGGAAGCCTTGTTTTTTTCTGCATCCAACTCTTAAAAACTGTTTAAGTTGCAGTTCCCCAAATGGCCACTTGGGACTGGTTCTAAAAGTGAGTTAACTCCCATAAGGCCGAATGTAAATCACAAATTTCTCCTTTGTTTTTGTTTGTTCTTCGTCCTCCCCCAGCAAAAACGATCTTACATGCAGTTCCTCTAAAGGCCACTAGAGGCTGGCTCCAAAAGTGAGTCAACCCCAGTTAAAGCTATTCTTAACCTTAACTTTTTTCTTTTTTTGATGTTTTAGGACCAAAGGAAGCCTTGTTTTTTCTGCATCCTACTCTTTCAAACTGTCTAAGTTGCAGTTCCCAGAATGGCCACTTGGGACTGGTTCTAAAAGTGAGTTAACTCCCATAAGGCAGAATGTGATTCTGCACAAATTTATTTTAAAGGCTTTTAACTTCTTAGCCAATTTTTGTATTGTATCCTTCTCGGTTAAAAACAATCCAACCTGCAGTTCCTCTGAACGCCACTAGAGGCTGGCTCCAAAAGCGTGTCAATCCCAATTAAACCTAATTTTAATCTTAAACTTTCTTTATTTTTTTTACTTTCCAGGACCAAAGGAAGACTTATTTTTTCTGCATCCAACTCTTAAAAACTGTCTTAAGTTGCAGTTCCACAAATGGCCACTTGGGACTGGTTCTAAAAGTGAGTTAACTCCCATTAGGCCGAATATAAATCACAAATTTCTCCTTCGTTTTTGTTTACTCTGCATCCTCTTTCAGCAAACCCTACCTAACATGCAGTTCCTCTAAAGGCCACTAGAGGCTTTTAACCTCTTAGTCAATTTCAAGTCATTTCACCCTTAAAAACCCGAACCGCTAAACTGGCGTCGGCTGTCTTTGAAGTGAGATATTTCCAGCTTCGTTTTCGCTCTTTTTTTTATCTCTCCTTTGCTTTATGAACCAGATCAAATCTTCTTTTTTTCTCCTCTTTAGCAGCTTTGAATAAAACTTGAAACTTTGGCCGATGTGTTTCACTTCTGCTGCTGACCTACAGGGAAATCTGCCAACCCCTCTCTCTCTCTCTCTCTCTCTCTCCCTCTCTCTCTCTCTCTCTCTGTACCTGTTTCAGGATTAAAATGAAGGAATTCGGCGATGGAGAGATGCAGTCTTTCATCGAGAGGCCCTCTGGAGGGGTTCATCCCTCCTTTCTTATCTTCCCATCCCACCGAGACACTCATCCACTATCACTTTACCCTCATGGTGTTTTAAAAGGGGGAGCCGCCGCCGCCGCTGCTCTATCTTTACCACTCTCTATTCATCCTTTTTTCCTGCTCTCCTTTGTTGTCTCGGTGTGTGAAACAGAGTCTTTTCTTCTCAGAGCTTCACGTCTGAATTTGAAGTTTGGTTTTCTGTTGTTATACTTGATAAATAAATGAGTTATTTGTTTTAAGTGGTGCTGTGAATGGGCGTACCCGGACTTTTTTTCAGTATACAGGAACTTTTTAACCAGCTTCTGGTCCTCTTTATGGGACGGTTTCTCTTTAAAATCAATAACAGCACAACATGCTTCAACAGCAACACTTGATCTTGTGTCCACTCCTCTCTCTGCTCAGTCTGGGTGTAAATTAAGCACCCGGCTGATTTTATGTAATTAAGTTCGAAGGTAAACACAAAGCTTTAACACCTCATTGTGTGTGTATGTGCATCTGTTAACACTACAGCCTGTATCTCATTTGTAAATTAAGGACCTCTCTTTTTTGAAAATGTAAATTAAGATCATCTTTAGTCCTCTCCTCCAAAAGTTCCTGTTATCGAAACAGAGACGGTCCTTAAAAAAGTTCCTAGTTTCTCTGAAAAGTTCCTGCATCTGTCTCTACACAACTGGCCTTTATGTGTAAATCAAGCACCTGATTTCTTTGTAATCAGGATTTACAGAAAAGAGGAAACTGCTATCAATCTGCGGTGCGTCTGTGTAAATATGCTACTGTATTTCATATGTAAATCAAGAACCTCCTTTTTAATTGTAAATGAGATCAATTTTAGGCATCTCCTCCAACAGTTCCTTAACCTTTGAAAAGAACAAGCTTGGTTCCTGTTATCAAACACGGTCTTTGAAAGAGTTCCTAGTTTCTCTGAAAAGGTCCTGCAAAAGAACTTTTTTAAAAAAAGTTTCTGGTTCCTCTGAAAATGTCCTGTCCTGTCTTTTTCTGCTCAGCCGGCGTTTCTGAGTAAATCAGGCACCTTTTTTTTCTTATAACCAGGATAAGCAGAAAAGAAAAAAGTGCTAAAGTATCCAACTATATTTCAAATGTAAATTAAGGAACTTTTAAAAAAAAAAAAAAAAAAAGTAAATTAAGGAGCTTTTTTTTAAAAAAAATGTAAATTAAGGACCTTTAAAAAAAAAAAAAAGTAAATTAAGGACCTTTTTTAAAAGAAAATAAAAAGAAAATAAATTAAGGAGCTTTTTTAAAAAATGTAAATTAAGGACCTTTAAAAAAAAAAAAGAAGTAAATGAAGGACCTTTAAAAAAAAAAAAGAAGTAAATGAAGGACCTTTAAAAAACAGTAAATTAAGATCATGTTCAGGCCATTCCTTCAAAAGTTCCTTGACCTTTTAAAAGTAGCATCCTGTGATGAGGGATTGCCCAAGCCTGGTTCCTGGTATTGAAACACAGATAGTCTTTGAACAAGTTCCTAGTTCCTCTGAAAAGTTCCTGCTAAAGAACTGTCTGCATCTCTCTCTACTCAGCTGATGTTTACGTGTAAATCAAGCACCTATTTTTACATATTTATAACCAGGATTTAAAGAAAAGACGATACTGCTATCGATGTGTGTTAATATCCTTCTGTATTTCATGTGTAAATTAAGAACCTCTTTTTTTGGTCCTACCCTGTGAGTTTATTCGCTCCTGGAAAGTTTCTGATCCCTGAATTAGATCGGACTCGGGGCCAAAGATGAGATAACGCAGCTCAAACTGTCTCTGTTTGGACGTCTCTCTCTGTAATGAGCTGAATTTGTGGACTGAAGATGTCATCAGTGAAAAAAAACAAAAACCGGGACCTGATCCCCAAACTGGATTTACTCCAGCGTGACCCAGAAACCCCCGCCTGATCCCTCTAGGAAGTCCTCTCTCTGTCTCTGTTTCTGATCGACACACATGGAAGTCTGTCCAAATTCAATAAAGCTCATCCCACTGACCCCTCACACACACACACACACACACGTAAACCTTACTCCATCCCTCACACTGACCCCTGACCCTGGGGGGCTTTACCCAATAGGAGCGGATGTTATTGGTCCTAATGGGTCCAACATGACACACAAGTTTGGAAACACTCAGCTCTGTGTTTTCTCAAAGTCTCAGGACTTCAACTAAAGCCCCTTCAGCTAATGATAATGAAAACCAGCTAAACCCAAACCGGAGAATCGGGTCTCTCTGAGTCCGTGTTGGGGGGTCAGACTTTGTGATCCCCCCTCAAGAGCCGGGTCATAGTAAACTCATGAAACTCATAGTACCCATGTGCAACGTTTCTTTTTTGTTTTGAGAAAGCGAAAGAAGCACCAATTCGCCATCACTTGAAGTTGAAGTAGACTCCAATTTTGTCTTACGATGGTAAGGGAAGGTCCCGCCCTCCTTCGCCTCTGATTGGCTATAAGTGCCGAACGTTTGGCTTGAGCGTGTGATGACGTTTCCAGCTTTTCTAGCCAATCAGAGGCGAAGGAGGCGGGACTTTCCCCCGGAAAAGTCGCAAAATCACATCGCGCTCGATGTGTATAGTCAGGCCCATCAAAATTCGCCTCCGAGTATTTCGTAATTTCGCGTTCTATATTCGATTCGGCCCCGGTGTGAAAGGCCCGCATTGGGTCCATTGTCACAATACCAATCTAGAATTTTCTTCAGTATTGGGACCGATTCCGATATCAAATATCGGATCAGTGCGTCTCTTAATTCTGCGACTTTCAAAGATATCAAACAGCGTATTTCTTTAAATCGGCTGAAACTGTTTTACCTTCGCCTCAGTGAACGAATTGCTGCTCGGCAGTTCGTGAACGACACTACGGAAGTCGTACGTTTCGTTCTCAGACTAACTGATACTTATTGTTCATTCGTTGTGAGCAAATCACGAGACTCCGCCCACCCGCTCGCTTGCTGGCTGGCTGTGTGTCGTTCGCCAAAGAGTCAACGGCAGCAATTCCACTCCCGACCGGCACGCCAGGTTCACAGCTGAGCTCAACTGAACGAATCAGGTCTTGGAGTGATTCCATTCACTCAAACGTTCACGAACGACGCAACACTACCCTGAGGAAACGTCCTAATTTAATATCCCAGCATGCCTCACTCTCTCTCAGTTACACCGTTCTGGATCCGATCCCTGATTGATTCCTCTGAACTTTCGATAAACTCGCTCCTGGTTCCCGGTCGACCGTGTCTTCTGACAGGTCGCTGCAAATCAACTCAAAGTTCCCCCCCTCGGGCGTCAACACGTGTGACAACATTCGCCTCTGTCAGACGGCGGCCATGTTTGATTCCTCGTCTAATTCCCTCTGTTGTTAGTTTTTCGTCTCAGGTGCCAACGCTCCTCCTTACGTAACCGAGGTTATTTATGGGACGGTGAGCATCCTCTTGAGTCAAACAGGGTTGAGAGAGACAGGGGTCTGAACCTGATCCAGAATCCACTCAAGGTGGATGAGACGATGACAGGAGAGTCTGAGATCACAGACGAACGTGTCCACGGATCGAGAGCATGGCAGCGTGAAGACAAGGCAGCGACGCTTCGATAATGTCGGATTAAAACGAAGCTAAATTCAGACGTGCATCTCCTCAGAACACAAACACCGACCTCCACCTGCCTCCACCTGTGAACCTGGAACCGTTCAACACCTCTCCGATCTGTGAGCACAAAAGTAAAACTGAAAAGACACAGATAAGCACCTGAGCGCTGAGACGTCTGATACCGCCTCCCTCTGTGTGTGTCTGTGTGTGTCTCTGTGTGTGTCTGTGTGTGTCAGAGCTGCTGTGACCTGACTGTGTCATTTACCTGAGCAGGTACCTGAGGTCGTGGTCGTGGTCGTGGTCATGGTCCTGCTCACTGTGTTATTTACTTAAAGTGTTGTACAGTAGAGTAGGTGAGTAAGTGTAGGCTGCAGAGGCAGACAGTAATTGTTGTTTGGATACAGGCTGAAGGAGCGAGATACAGAGAGGAGCTCAACTCAGACTGCTTTACACCAGAGCACACACACACACAAATACACACAAACACACACAAATACACACACACAGAGTTATTTATGTACAGAGGATTAAAGAATATTGTCGTACTGATAAACTGTTGACCTCCGAACACACACTGACATGTTTCAAACACACCGTTACAATCTACAATGATAGTGAGGGAATTCTATTCTATTCTATTGAATAGAGGCAGAAGATTCAGGACCACATGTTCTATTCTATTCTATTTTATTGTGTTCTATTCCATAATATTCTATTCTGCTCTATTTTACTCTGTTCTATCCTATAGTGTTCTACAATATACTATTCTATTTTATTTTATTCTATTCTAATCTGTTCTATTCTATTCCATTGTGTTCTATTCCATTCTATTTCACTCAATTTGATCTTATGGTGTTCAATTCTATTCTGAAGTGTAAATGTGAAAGAAGATGAGAAAGAAAGAAAAAGAAAGAAGGAAAAAAGAGGAAAAAAATGAGAGAGAAAGAGAGATAAAAAGAGAGAAAATAAGAAAAAAGAAAGAAAGAAAAAAGAAAGAAAATAAGAAAAAAGAAAGAAAGAAAGAAGAAAGAAAATAAGAAAAAAGAAAGAAAGAAAAAAGACAGAAAAAAGAAAGGAAAAAAAGTGAAAAAATGAGAGAGAAAGACAGGAAAAAAAAGAAAGAAAATAAGAAAAAAGAAAGAAAGAAAAAAGAAAGAAAATAAGAAAAAAGAAAGAAAGAAAAAAGAAAGAAAATAAGAAAAAAGAAAGAAAGAAAGAAGAAAGAAAATAAGAAAAAAGAAAGAAAGAAAAAAGAAAGAAAAAAGAAAGAAAAAAGAAAGGAAAAAAAGAGAAAAAAATGAGAGAGAAAGACAGGAAAAAAGAAAGAAAATAAGAAAAAAGAAAGAAAGAAAAAAGAAAGAAAATAAGAAAAAAGAAAGAAAGAAAAAAGAAAGAAAATAAGAAAAAAGAAAGAAAGAAAAAAGAGGAAAAATGAGAAAGAAAGACAGAAAGAAAAAACTAAGAAAGAAAGAAAAAAAGAGGAAAAATGAGAAAGAAAAAAAAAGAAAGAAGGAAAGAAAGAAAAAAGTAAGAAAATGAGAAAGAAAGAGAGAAAAAAGAAAGACAGATATCCCTTTCTATTCTGCCCTACACTATTCTATCCAAATGTGTTCTATTTCATTCTATTTTACTCTATTCTATTCTACTGTATTCTATTCTATTCTACCCCTTTATTCTTTATTATTCTTTCGTATTCTATTCTATTCTACTTTATTCTATTCTATTGTGTTCTGTTCCTTCATTTTTACTCTTTTGTGTTTTTTTCGCTTCCATTTTATTTTGTTCTATCCTATCATTTATATATATTTTTGATCTTATTCTATTCTATCGTTCCTTTTTCCTATTTCTATTCTATCCTATAGAAACAGAGGCTGCAGATTCAGGACCACATGTTTAGTTCTTAGATCACTGAGGACTCTATTCTTAATGTCAAACTATCATCACGTCTTCTTCTGTTGTTTTATAAAACTGGTCTGTATAAAACTTTGATCGTCTGTTTTTTTCTGAAGTCTCTGAGTAAAATAATGTCTGACATTCAGATTTTTCTTTTTCCTCTTGTCGAGAGGAAAGTCTGATCTGATGATGCTGGAGTTTTTATACAGGCTTGTTAGTGCGGAGAGATTTATATGAAGCCGGCAGGTTATGAAATCGTCTTCTTAGCTGTAAATCAAACTCTATCCGACGTGCGAAACAGCTGACAGGTGGGAAAAAAAAAACTATAAGTGTCTAAATTTACTGGAATAAGTTCTCAACGTCTCCGAGGGTGACATCCTCTCAGTCTGTCAACACTCGTCAGGATATCAGCGCGAACAGATGACAGTTAGAGCCGATTTTGAGTTCCCCGCCTGGAGTCTGTTTGTGTTTTTGTGGGATTGTTCGTCTGAAAATCACCGTCACTCTATAGATAAGCGATGTTCGAACATGTACGACACAAAGAAAGCCACGTACTGATAACATGAGCGGGTGTAAATGTACGATCAGAGATAAAGAGGTGAATTAGAGCCCTGCAGGTCGTTCTGACTTAATGAAGTGAAGGTGGTCGACGTGTTTCTGCAAATTAAACCTCAAATGAACAAACAACGATTCTCTCTGTGTGTTTGACAGCGTCTGTGGGATTGTAGTTCTGCCAAAAGACGTAAAAGTGTTCACTCAGTTTGCTACCATCTTATCAAAACAGGATTATTTCATGAGCCTACAGGGATGAAGAAGATATTTACGCTTATTTATGAAAAAATAGATAAAAACTTCTGCAGAACTTCAAGAAAGTTTCACCACAAAACTGGAAATGTGTGTGCTGCATGTACTCATGTGTACGGTGGCCGAGAAACGTCACTGCTGCAAATGAAAAATAGTCACAATGGAAGTTAATGATGCAACAAGAAGAAACTGAAGATCGCTGCAGATAAAAAAAGAAACGGTGTAGATTAAAAAAAAGCAACAATGGAAGTTAACGATTTAAAAACGGTGCCGATGGAGAAAAAAAAACAAACAAATAGTGACGATGCATCAGTGTTTTATGATCTAGGCACAGAAGACGACGGCAAGAAGACGAGCAAAGAAGTTCGTGGAAAGGTTATTGTTTAACTTTTTCGTAAACGTTTCAATATTTCATTTGGTTAGACCATGTAGCGCCTGAGTCGATACGAAGTTAAGCTGGAGGATGCCGATGTAGTCTAATGGTGCATTCAAGTTACCTCAGAAGTCAGACAGCCGAGCTGAAAATGACGTCACACTGGAGTTCCCAGTTTTTCAGTTACCGAGTCGGAAAAAGCAAAATTGGAGGCAGCTACGAAAGTTATTTTAGCACTTGTCTTGTCCGAACAAAAGGCGAATGCTAAATCAACTTTCGTAGATGTAGCCATCTTGTTTCAGTCCTCCGATTTTGCTTTTTCTGACTTGGAAACTGAAACGCTGGGAACTTCGGTGTGACGTTATTTTCAGCTCAGACTTCTGAGGTAAATTGAACACAGCATTAGCTTCGGTTCAACTTTGTATCAACTCAGGCGCAACACGGCCTAACCAGAATACAACATTTATCTTTCCATTTACTACTTCGCTCATCATTTTGCCGTCGTCTTCTGTGCCTAGATCGTAAAACATCGGTGCATCATCATTATCGGTCCTCGTCAGTTGTGGCTTTTTTTTATTTGCATTCTTTTTTTTTTTGCATCGCCACTTTTTTGCGTCATTAACTTCCGTTGTAGCTTTTTTTTCTATCTGCAACGTTTCTTTTCTTTTTTGCATCGGTAACTTCCGTTGTACGACTGAGTATCAGGGCCACATTAAGGGGAAAAAAATGGAAGATTTAGTAATTACTGACGAGAATAAAGTCATAAAGTAAATAAAGTCTTAAAGCTGCTTTTGTGGAGGAATAATCCAACTGACGATCAACATTTATGATTCAGAGGGAATGGTGTTCCAACGAGCACCGTGTCTGTCTCTGATGCCGACACAACACCGACAGGAACCTCCACCTGCAGAGGCACCAACACCTGATGGCGTATAGATTGATACGATCAACTAAAGCTGTATGCTATTGCTATAAACGGCGATGCTCCACAGCGCTAATTTAAACAACAGGTTAGAATAGCTATTAGCTACGACTTTATTCTCATAAGTAATGATTTATAACGACTTTATTCTCGTTAGTAATTACGAAGTCTTACATTTTTTTCTTCTTAATGTGGCCCTAATACTCCAGTGTACCGTTGTGACTTCTTCTTTTATTTGCAGCAGAGGCGGTTCTCGGCCACCGTACGTGTTTGTTAGAAAAGAAGAAGAAGAAGAAGAAGAAGAAGACAGGACTCACCCTGCTGCCTTTCTCCGGGTTACACCTGCATCCACCGCTGCAGTCCAGACCTGCACACGGCTCGTCAAACTTCACACCCTGCAGAAACACAACAGAAATCACAGTCATGAATAAAGATCAAATAAAATTAAAACTTCGTCAGATTCGCCTCTTTAACGTCGCTTCATTTCAGCGTCTTTGTGCACCGTTTGTAGTCCATAAACTCCAAGTGAACTACAGATTAACCTCTGTGTGTGCAGGGTGGCATTCCTGGGATATCTCCCAAACATCACGCCGTGCTTTTAAACTTTAAAGCGACGCGCACACACACACACACACACACACACACACACACACAGCTTTAATAAGCTGACACATGAGTGGCATGAGCTCGTATATATGAGGCTCCTCAGACTCCCAATGACATCCATTCAGCGGCGTGGAGGGAGGGGGACGGACCACACGTTGAGCAGAGGTGTACATCCGTGGGTTCGATACTCGGTTATGAATACGTGTTTTTCCTCCCGGACCACATGTCTCATAAGAGTCCGCGGTTAATGGGGTCTCCCCCGGGGTCAAACTCCAGGGTCAAGGCTGGCATTTCGATGTGATTATCGGATGAAAGGGTCCTGGCAGGGTGGAGAGACGGGGACAGGAGGGGAGGAGGGACAAAAGGGTGTTGACTGGGGTGTGATGGAGGTTCAGAGGACAGGGGGTAGACGAGGTGAGAGTGTGCGCGGCGTATTAGTTCATACGACCTCAGTGTGTGAGTGTTCATAATAATCGAGGTCAAGGACCCTCCAGGACCCCTGTAAGTCTGCTGGTCTAGTCTGGGTCTGGACCTGCAGTCATAAAGGCCTGGGAAAGACCGGTGTGTCCCCTCTGAGGGGGTCTGACAAAGATTTAGAGGTCATAAAGAGGTTGACATGAGTTACCAACTCTACAGACATGTGATAATGATGTTTTCATGACAGCTTTAATTAAAAAACAACAAAAGTTTGAGAAGTTCGGGTCCAGAGTCAAACTTTTCTACAGAGATACAAACTGGGCTGGTTTTTGATCAACAATATTCACTCAATAAATCTCAATAACGTCAATTAAACTGTTAATTTACGCTTTTTTTAAAGCATTTGGCATCAGGAAGTTGCATTTTCAGACTTCTTTTGATCGGGGTGGTGCTAACTCAGTCAGAGGGTTAGGCCGTCAAAATTAACCCGTTTATATAAATAAATTCAAGTCAAAATTTTTATTGTATTTGCATAATTTTTTGTCTCTTTCCATACAAACATGTATTTATGCTCTGAAAATTGGCGTTTTTTTAATGACTGTGTATGTGGTTTTAGTGCTTTTACAGACAGCCCCTAGTGGACACTCAGGGAACTGCAGTTTTTAGCAATTCAACCCACGTCAAACCCATTATGCAAAATATATAACAGACTTCAAAACAAGATATGGTCAAAGTAGGGCTGGGATGATATGCTTTCCTTACGATACAGTTGTTTTGGATGCCGATTTGATATAAATTGCGATTCTACGATATTGCCGATTTTCTCGATCTTTACACCAGTGAAACAGTTGAATGATTATAATTGTCTACTGACTATTCCAGGAAACATATTTACCCCCAAAAAATACATATCACATGTGAGTCAGTTTTTAAGATTTATTCTTAAATTTGAAAAAAATAATGGATTTTTTAACATGAAAATTGATTTAAAAATTGTAAAACAAAATCCCGATACATATGTGAATCGATTTTTTCTTCTACCCCTCATTTGAAGTACAAACAAAAAAATGTATTATAAGAAAAAATGAATTAAAAAGTAAAGAAACCTTTCATTTATACTTTTTGGGTTAAACCGTCAAAATTAACGCATTCATATAAAAAACTTTCGTCAAACTTTTTATTTTATATGAATGTTATTTTGTCTCTTTCCATGCAAACACATATTTTTTCCCTGAAAATGGGCTTTCTTGAATGATTGTGTATGTGGTTTTTGGTGCTCCTGCAGCGAGCCCCCAGTGGACACTCAGTGAACTGCAGTATTTAGCACTTCGACCCACGTCAAACCCATTACACTAAATATTTAACAGACTTAAAAACAGGAACCATATTTCCCCCAAAAATACACATTACATGTATGTCAGTTTTTAAGATTTATTCTTAAATTTGAAAAAAAAAAAAGATTCCCCCAGTTCTAAGTACGGACAAAAAAAAGCGTCTCATTAAAATTTAAAGAAAGCTGCGAAAATTGGCCAGTCAACAATAAATCTTTTTAAGGTGAAATAATACATGAAAACTTATGATATTAGTGATACGGACGATTTTTACGACTACTACCTGACAAGAAATGTGATAAAGAGGTAAAATCAAGAAGAAGAAAACACACGAGGAAGAGGAAGGTAGCTTGGCACAAATCAGAGAGAGAGAGAGGGAAGGAGGGGAAAGGTCAGTGGTGCTGGTCCTGCTTTCTTCCCTCTGATCTCCTCAACTCTTCTAATCACACTGACAGAAGGAGGGCAAGAGAGGGAGAAAGTGAGCAGGGAAAACGGTAAAATTTGGGCTAATGGAAGAGGGGGGTAAAGGGGGTATAAGAAAGGGATGGAGGTTAAAAAAAGAGAAAGCAGCTTACATGAAAGTTTGGCAGAGAAACTCGACAAGAAGAAGAAGAAGAAGAAGCTAAAAATAGAAACTGAAGCAGGGATCTGGAGCGAGCTGGAAAACAAGTACATCCCAAAATGAAGTCAGCAGCAGCTCTCATAGCTTTCAAATATATCATGTTCCCTCTTTTATCCTGCTGTATTATCCTCTTTTTGCGAGGTACGAATAGACTCTCGAGTTTGATCCAATCAGAGCGAGCTGCCTCAGATTCTGAGATCCATTGTTCTGGGACATAATCCAGCCTCTACCTGAGAAGGGCGGAGATGAACTTGGACGCTGATCCTCGCCTCACTTTGCAGCGTCCACACCCTGACTTAAAAGTGAGCGATGATATGAGCAAACAGATGCTAAGCCCAGGGCCCGAGGGAGAACATTCAGCCGAGCACAAAAGGCAGCGGTATAGCTGACAATACGGGATTATTAAGAGGTAAATAAACACACACACACACACACACGAGGAAGAGGGGCACGTGAGGGGAGCTGGACGTGCACACAAAGGTGATGATGCATCGTGAGGACACACAGGACGTGTGAACACCCTTTTTCCAAATCCCGTAACCGTAAATTAACACTTAGATTAATCCATAACGGATGCCTGGTCATAAAGGCCACGTCCTCACATATGTAGAAAAACAAGAACACTTAAACCAAGCGCTACTTTTCCTGAAGATGAAAAAACACAATAAGATGGCAATTTCCTGCAATCTTAAGAAAAACCCACTTGTAAAAAAAGCTCATCCTTGCAAAGATAGATAACTAATGTCCTGATTTGACTCTATGGTACACGTTTGTGGTCCTCAAATAGATAGAAAAACAAGAACACAAAGTCTTGGAGGTGCACAATTATGTAAACGGTTGATACCTAATTTCACAACCTGAAAGCCACTTAATTGTCTTACCACAGACTCCAAATAATGTCCTGATTTGACTTGATGGTAAACATTTGTGGTCCTCAAATAGATACAAAAACAAGAACACAAACGCTCAAGGCTACTTTTTCCCATCAAGACCAAAAAAATGCAAAGATAATGAGCTAAATATGTGGTTAAGCAACCTCAGAGCCACTTATACAACTCATAATAGATACTTAAACTCTCTCACCTGTCAAAATTTAATGTTCTACAACATTAGACCACACATAGATAGAAAAACAAGAACACAAAATCTTGGAGTTACACTCACAGAGGTGCACAACGCGTTAAAAGGTCGATACCTAATTTCACAACCTAAGAACCACTTAATTATCCTATCACAGACTCCAAATAATGTCCTGATTTGACTCGATGGTACTCATTTGTGGTCCTCAAATAGATAGAAAAACAAGAACACAAAAGCTAAAAGCTACATTTTCCCATCAAGACCAAAAAAATGCAAAGATAATGAGCTAAATATGTGGTTTAGCAACTTCAGAGCCACTTGATCAGCTGATTAAAACTTCAAATAAATACCTAAACACTCTCACCTGTCATAATTTGAATATTCTACCACTCGTCCACACTTAGATAGAAAAACAAGTTCTCCAAAATTAAGGAAATTACTCTTTTCATCAAGTTTAACCAACGCATTTACGGACAGTAAGCTAAGGGGCCAGTTAAGTATGTTGGAGTTGCACCGAAGATGACCACATTGCTCAAATCTCCATGGAAACAAGGAAGTCTTTCTTTCCAATGATCCTCTCTCTCTTCCTCTCAGAAACGAATCAAACTTGTTAAATAACTTGAATTACTTCCACAAAAGAGATCAAATTACGGCCATGTTTGGCACCTTCCTAACACCGTTTCTGATAAAAAAAAAAGGTGGTTTGGTTTTCGGGTGTACCGACTCCTGCTTCAGAAGAATGTTCCACTACAGGAATGCAACTCTGTACAGGATGAAACACGCACCCCCCCCTCTCCAAAAACTTAAACCACCCCAGACAAAAGCTGATTTGCATAAACTCATTGACATAACGTGATCCAGCGGGCACGTTTTCCGTTTTCTCTGCAACAGTGACTTCATTCTTTCTTCCACTCTGTCATCCCGGCATTACCCAACTATGTGTCTCTAAGCTTCGGCTAATGTACCCCAATCAATCTCTGCTGTTTACTCAAACTTTACTGTTCAAACACTTTCCCGTATCCGCGTCTAACTGGGAATTTTGAAAGCTGTCCATAATACCCAGCTGCTTAAAACCCCAATGCTGTTCATACACCTGAGAGTGGCAGCTCGTGGGTAACGGCTGACGTCTGGACTTGTCTGTTCATTCCTATAGGGTCTGCTGATGTTATCCTGATGAAGGTTGAGTCTAGGGTTACCCAGAGAGACAACAGTGGATGATGTGATGAGGCAGACAGCTTATTTTTACACAAAACACAAGATAAAGCTTTGCATGCTTCGTACGTCAAAGAATGTCCTCGCTTTTGACGTGATGGTGGTGGTTTCATTGAGGGTCGTAGAGGCCCGGGAGAGATACGGAACAAATGAGGGATCCTCTGTTTGAATGCAGCTACAACAGGACAGAACTCAGTGCTGGTTTTAGGAAACTGAGGTAAGCGCACTGGCAAGGATTTGGTGGATAGGCCTTGACCAAAAGAAACTGCAAAGATAGGCGTCATTTCAAGAAGGCCTCTGCAACTTCAGGGAAAACCTCTCCGGCAAGAAGGGAACCGAATATTGTGCAACTAGATATCCTGAGGCACATCACTGAAGAAGCACCAAACTACTGGAAAAGGGTTAGACTTTCCACTTCTTCAACAACCTGGAGATGTTTCACAATCCACAAACTGAGCGCCACTGTGTTTAAGATTGGTTAAATGTGATCACAAGTTACAGGAAGAGATCGGAATAAGACATGCTCCCTTCTGCACAACATATACTGAGCTCTGGATGTGGACAAGCTAATTCCACTAACAAAGGACCTTGACCCTTAAACCTTGACCCTTGAGGCTGCCCACCAACACCGGTATATCATTCATACAAGGTCATACCTGCTGGCTAGACCATCAGGCAGAATTCGGGGCTCCAAGGACACTTCTGGGATGTTTCCACCAAGCAGTACTGTTCAGTTTGGGTCCATTCGGTATAGTAAACCCTGATCCTGCAGTCAACTGGTGTTTCATGCTAAAACCACGTTCAGACCAGCTCTCAAAACCCCCCTTGCTTTCCTGCAATGCTTTTATTTTGAAGAGATGTTCAGGTCAGCAATTTGCTAAAAGAAGTAAGTTGCACAACTCTTCCCGTGACCCAATTTCGCTCTGCTTGTACAACATCAGGCAACTTATTCAGCCAGTGGATGTGGACGAGCCAATTCCACAAATAAAGGACCTTGACCCTTGACCCTGTAACATTCATACAAGGTCATACCTGCTGGCTGGACCATTGGGCGGAATTTGGAGCTTACTGTCTTGTCCAAGGACACTTCTGGGGTGTTTCCACCAAGCGGTACTTTTCGATTTGGGTCCATTTGCCTATTTTTCTCCCTCCTCCTCCCTCCTGTCCTCCTTTTTTCCCGCTCCTTTCCCCTCTGTATGTGTCTGTCTCTTTATGTTTTCTTGGAAGGGTCGAACTGGAATGCAAAATTCGCTGCTCTGTGACAATAAATCCAATCTGAATCTGGTACAGTAAGCCCTGATGCTGCAGCCAACTGGTGTTTCATGCCAGAACCACATTCAGACCGCCTCTTGTTTCCAACTTTTGGGCCACCAATGTAGAAAGTAGATGTCTCCTTTGAGGTTTGGAGGGACTACCCTTGTTTTCACGCAATGCTTTTATTTTGAAGAGATGTCCACGTTAGCTATTTGGTAAAAGAAGTAAGATGCACAACTCTTCATGTGGCCCTACAGTGAATTTTTGCTGTCCTTCCTGTTAATCAACCCACCACATTGTGTTAAACTACAAAAGAAAGACGCATTAATCGCACGCAAACTCTGGGATTTAAAGAGCAGAGACGGCACACCATCAAGATGCAAGAAGAACAATTTTCAAGTCAAACAAAGACCCTGGATCCTCGAGTTGAACCTTCATACTTTCCGTACTTTGAGCTACTTTGCCTGTCAATTACAACCAATGGTAGCAGCCAATGGAAGCGCAGAGTTCACTCCATCTCCTGTTCATCTAAACTGGATCTCACAGTCTGGAGGAACAGAGCCGAATGATTGACGATGATTGCCGTAAAAATCGAGCCTGGAGGACTTTCTTTACATTTCAAGCTTCATCTGACAAGAAGGGAAAAAACTTGATGAATGGTTTCTGACTGTTTCATGGACACACAAAAGACAAGGAATACGATAACAAAGGAGAAAGAGTCTCTTGTCTTATCTGTCCTCACATCTCCTCCTTGTTTAGTCTTCCTCTCGTCCCTTTAACACCATAATCTTTAATACTTCCTCCTTTAAATCCTTCCATGTCTTCACTCCTTGTTTCCTTGTTCCTTCATCATATCTCCCCACTCTCTCTCGCTCTCCCTCTTCTTCCTCTCTCCTGTGCTACATCTGTGACCCTGACATCCGCCACAGGAGACTAACCAGCTGTGTTTAAGCCTCCAGCATTCCTGGTTTACTTCTGTTTATTCCGCGCTGCGTGTGCGAGAGAGCGGTATGGATGTATATAAGCACACGTGTGAGCTTTGTGTACTTGTACACAACGCTCATGTGAAGTTCTGCGAGTGTGCGCTATCAACCGGGGCCACCCAGCTAGAGTCAGGTCATCTAAGACTTGGCCAGACAGCGGAAATTTGCAACGGGACCCAAACAGGACGTCACACACAGAGGGGTGACATGGCCTCCAGATGCAAAATGTAAATAAAGAAAACCTCAGATGTGGCGGGCAGAGAGTAGACATATCAAGATAGATGTGGAGAAGACAATCAACTTCTCAGACTCAAGACAAAACTCTAACTTAACATCAACATCACTGATCAAGCCATGTCTTTAGAGAGTCATCCTATTCTTGCTGCTTCCTTAGCAACCACTTAGCAACCAACCTCATTCCTGGCGCCTCATTTTTCTGCTGCATCTGATTCTACAAGTATTAACTCTGTTTGACGAGAAAAGCTTTACTGAAAACACAAAAGGCCAAAAAATGCAAAAGGTATTTCTGAAATGTTAGGTAGCATTTCTCATTCCTGCATCTCTCTACCTTAAATCCAGGTAAGACTTTGTTAACGTTGTGAAACATTTTAAAATCCAAACATGACGCTTTCCCGGCAGATTCAGAGTAGACCAGGATTAAGAGAGCTAAGATCTTCCTCAGAGGACTGACAGAACGACCAAAACAAGAAACTTTTCCTTCAAACACTGAGATTTTAATACAGACATGTTGATATATCAGGTTTTAATCCAAGCAAATTGACTGTCAGATAAAACTGACGATGAAGAAAAATAATCCTTTTATGTGATTTACAGAGTCGTAAAAATATGACGCCTGCGGGGAAACGATCTGAAATAAAAGTTTCAAAGCCGCTACAGGAGTTCCTGGACCGAATCCAAACAGGCGCAGGAAAACAAATCTACGTACTGCGACGTTCTTCATCTTGTTTCTGTCTATAAGTGTTTGAAAACCTTCCAAAATAAAACTTATCAGACATGTTATTGAAAGTTGTTACACGGTTTATGCAAATCCCTTTGTAACCAACACCTCTGAAACAGACACAGCCTGGCTCACTGACAACAGACGCAATATGATATAAGAGCTGATCCAACGTTACAGAGTCTCTGATACAACAAAACCTGTGTGAACCTGCAGAATTAGATCTGAGATATTGAATACAGCTTTTAAAAAGTAGAAAACGGTGCATAAAAATGATGTTAACTTCAGCTTTACCTAGTGCAATATTTACGCTAGTGGTTCCCAACTGGTGGGTCCCGGACACGTTCATGATGGGTCACAAACAGCTGGTCAATAAAGTAAATATTTCATGCGCATCTGATATTTCATGTCTTTTCCTTTGAGAAATATCTTATTTTGTGCATTTTGATATTGTTTTTTTCTGTACAAGCAACTTCAGTAGTTGTCGTCCTCAGTTCATGTGCTCTGAAATGCACTTTACTTAATAAAACAGGTGTAAAAATAAATAAAAAATAAATTTTCTTGGTTTGAATTCTATAAAAGTGGGTCGCGACTTCAGGACCATGGGAAAATGTGGGTCCCAGAGTGAGACAAGTTGAGAACTACTGATTTACGCAAAGTTTACATCAAGAGTTACAACCCAATTGGGATACAATAATCCCAATCTCGCTGTATTTCAAATTGGACGTAATTTAAGCCCATTTTAATATCCATTTTATAATCCAAAGAGTCGCATCAAACTAGAATTACTAACCAGTTACAAAATCATTCATATGTTTGTTTAAGCCAAACTGTAGTACATCGGCCCACCACTAATGAGCGCTGTAGCAGCCATAATGCTAGTATGCTCTACTTCCTGGATGCAAACAATCACAGGTGACATAAGAAGACACTTGTTTAGTAATTTTTTAATCCGGAAAACTGGCATGTAGATATTAACCTGCACCATTGTTGATTTCTTTAGCAAAGAGACTAAACACGACTCACCTACTCTCTTCCAGCAGCCGCTTGTTTGTAGCAAGACCTCAGGCCAATCCATTATGGACTACAACGGAGTTTCGCAGCTCAAGGAAGAACATTTATGATCATTACTTTATCATTTCCTTGAAGTAATAATCACCATATTAATCATTTTACTCTGCAGACGCGGTGGTTCTTCTGTCTTAGCGTCTCGGTCTGATTGTATTTCCATGAAGAAATGATCATAAATGTTCTTCCTTGAGCTGCAACACCCCGCTGTAATCTGTAATGGGCTGGCCTGAGGTCTCACTACAAACAAGTAAGTTGTGTTTAGAAAATGAGGCAAAGTTAAAAAGATGTTTGGTGGCAAGTAAGTTTTGTTTATGGCTCCTCAGACCACTCTGTATTGCTATCCTGGGGTTGTTACTAAAGTTGGTATAACTAGAGAAGCAAGCAGTCGGCAACATTCATCTCTTGAGGGGGTGACTAACTTGGTGTTATGTTGTGTTTGACCCTAAATTAATTTTACGCCGGAATATCCCTTTAAAGTAACATCCTAAACCGAAACATGAAGAAGTCAAAGTGTAAAGCAGCAGTAAGTGGAAAGGTTCAAGCTAAAGCACTTCCATAAAATGAACAGCACAGCAAAAGTGCATCTGCACAAAACGCCCACTCTTACTGCTTGTAATAAATTAAAGAAATTTGTACCTGCTTGCATGCATGCAAAAACCTGTATGCACACACACACAATAAAACACACACACACACACACATATAGAGCTCTTTTTCCTCTGGCTAAGCATTCTGCAGTCACGGTGGAACAGAAACGTTGCTATTAGGATTAGGACTCTACCTGCCCGGCCTTGTAGGCGCTCCGTCTTTCTCTTTTACGGCTTTTTTCCCTCATGAACATAATTAGAGTCTTAAGGGGGGAAATTTAGCAATTTTATCATGTTCTTTAAGAACAAAATGAACCGAGGCGAGAACGGGCATGCACGCAGAACAGGAGCTAAGTAACGTGTTTTTGCTAATACCACTCGTGCAGGTTAATGTAGTATATCCTCAGGTAGTGTTCCTGGTATTTCTGCCCTGCCCAGGTACTTAAGAGTGTCTTTAAGAGTCGATGTTATCAGCTGGAGGTGGATCGATCTGCGGTGACTAATACTTCCACTGAAGGGCACATTTTTTTTGTAGATGTAGGTCAGGGGTTCACTGAGTTTTTGATTAAATAAGATACTTTGAAAATCTCAGAAATGTAGGGAAGTCATTCCTCTATCTTCCCCACCCTCCTTCTTCTCTCTTGAACCCTGTCTCGTCCTCTCCTGTTCCTCAGATTGATAAATCCTGGCACAGAGATCAAGTCTTCAAAAGAAGAAGAAGAATGATATCTTCAAATTTCCAGAGAGGGAATTTATTGCAGGTGCAAGACATGTGCAAGATCATGTGCAAGGGCAAGATCGGTATTGCCCTAGAAGTCCACAGGGACCGGCTGGCATAGTCCAGCCTCCATACTCTGGTCCACACCGTGACTTGAACTGTTGGATGAGGACTAAGTAGCTGCTTGAAACTTTGAAATTACACAACACTATGATTGATTTTTAGGGTAAAATACCGGATGGTCAGCCACTGTCAACGACTTGCAAAGGACTGTGACATTGCCAGTTGACCATGCCGCCAACCCTAAACTCTTGATCAAGTGCGGTATCTGCAGTTTCTACATCAATTAAAGTCCTGGTTGACAATCTGAGAAGCAGTTGAAAACAAATGAGCCGTTGAGGCAGATTTGAAAAAAGCGTCCCACCCCCCGACACACAAACCTCTCCCCTCTGTCCACAATAACTCCCCCTCAAACCTGTATCGCCTTCCCCACGACACACCCCCTCTGGCAGAGCAAGAAGCCGGGCGACAAAAGATCCTACGCCAGCTTCAAATAGGATTCACCATGTCGGATAGGTAGTGACTAGCGGCAATAAACGCCAGCTCTGCTAGTGAGCGCCGTCTGCACCTGCCTGGACAGCTACCGTGTTGACATTGCAGAGACTAATAAGAGTTATTTATGTAACATGAGCCACGATAAAAGGAGATAAAAATGACCTGTTCTACAAAAACTCTGCCGACTCTGCGTCTGTTTTCAGGACCAAATCCTAGTGGAGCTTTCTCCACTGCTAGAAGGATGACCTGATGTTTATTCCAGTTAGATTACTCGCTTGGTTACGTTTTCTTAGCACTTTTGGTGGTGAGGCGAGCAGAAGTATTTTTTTGCATCCTTCTCCATCACAGCTCCTGTAGCTAAGCTACTACGTTACTTTTAGCCGCTCAGTGCTCCAAGAAGGGGAGGGGATGAGTTGGAACTAAAGGAGAGGGGTGTGTCAAATACAGCAAGGTGATTGGATGGAGAGGCAGAGCAGGAGATTGTCCGTGACCAATGGCTCCAATTGGTCAATGTTTTTGCAGGGTGAACAGATTTTTTTCCGTTCTATTTTCTTATCACTTTGTGGAGATCGCACTATAGGATCATGATCGCCATAGAAACGAGGTTCATAATAATTACCAATCTCTCCAATCGTCAACCATGCCAATCATTATCTTTAAATGTTTCTAACTCTTCCTCTAGGAGGAGCTGGATACCCTAAAGTCTTATCAAATGATTGCGCCTCCAATGTGGATAGATGTACTGTCGCCCTGACAACATAATCACATGATCTCCAGATACTTTTACTACTGGTTCCCAAAGTCTCAGACCCCCTGTCTCAGCCCCCCTGTTTGGTATCCAGACCTCCAGCCAAGCTGCAGTCCAACACTCTGCATCGTCAGAACATGAGCTTCCGTTTGGGATTTGGTTTCTCTTTTGCCTTCACCCCCCGCCCAGAGCTATAAATCCGCTCTGGGAGCAGGACTGTGACATGAAAATAGACCCAAACCCCCCAAATATAGATCGGTGAGTCAGTTTTCAAGTGCATGCGGGGTCAGCGAACATTGGAGTGGACGAATCAGACTGGAAAAGCGAGGAATCCCTGAAACTAAGACACATAAATCAGAGGACTGACACGCCTCGATTAACTTTTATATAATTCCACATAAGAAACAACAACAACGTTTGGAGTTCCCCTTCCTGCCAGATTTGAGTCCCATTGTTTCATCCGCCTCTTCCATTGCCAGTGGAAATGATTACTCATCATATTTATAACCCCGATGTTGAAAGACTGAGTGCAGCCGGAGTCTAAATTTATCTGTACATCCTCCACCTTTCATCACAAATGCAGACACACTTGGAATGAACCTCCTTAACTCTCCGCGTGCCAATAAAGGCGGCCGGGCTGCCCACTGGCAAAACCGGCGCGAACAGGCAGCTTCACGCCGGCTCGCTGATGTCATCCGCGGCAATAAAAAAAAGGGAAAGATCCCCCTGAGACGTCGAATGCAGCAAATTTCTACAGTCGGCACAGACAGAGACAAAAGAAGAGACTGAGGTCGAAGCCAAAACAAACTGCGAGCTGCTGTCCGGACAAGAGCGCAGACAAAGAGGGGGAAGAACGCGGTGTGAGCAACGCAGCAGATAATATGTGTGTTTAGGTGTAAATCAGTCATAAATTACACGGCAGGAACAGACGAGAAAGAAGGATCGGCACAAAATAATGGGCAGGAAAGAAGTGTTGACAACACAGTTTTGGGGACTGTCATGGTTTGGCAAGTGAGACGAGGAAATATGAGGTCGGAGAATTTATGAGGATTAGAGCGAAAACAAGGATGACGAGAGTTTTCCTAAAAGGTTGTGACCGAGGGTGAAATCTGATGATCTGTTTGGACAACTTGGCATTTCCTGATTTCACGATTCCATGTTATCAACAGATTAATATGAAATTTGTTTTTCTGAATGACGGATGAGACAACTACCTGCTAATTTTGAACATTGTTCTGTTGTGTGTTTGTTCCAATCCCAATATTTCTTCTCCTGATAGCCAAGACATGAGAGAATGATGTTCAGGTGAGGAAAGGCTTGGTCGCTGTAGATTTATGTGTTTTTTGAGCAAATTTCTGTTGGGATCAAAGTCCATTTTTGCTTTTTGGTTGACTTTGATGGTTCTGGATCTACTGTCACATTTATAAACTGACAGATGAGGTTGTCGTAAAAAAATAGCTTGGAGTTCTTCGGGTTAAAGGGTTCGTCCTCTCGACCTCTTGAACGTCTGTGCCAATTTTTACACAAATCCACTTCATCGTTGTTGAGATATTTCAACCTAAACCACCGACTTTAAGCTGTTGTAAATATTTCAAGTCTTATAAAAACATCTAAAGAGGCAGCGACATGTCGAATTAACGTTTATCACCCTGCAGTTTGTCTGTCCAGTCGAAATCTATGCTGTAAATATTCGTCATCATCATCGTCTCGCTCGTCAGCCAAATCGAAATCGTAAATACCTCGTAGCGGTCTGGTGGTGTAATGTTTCTTGTCTCTTGTCTGGAGCTAATTTGTCAAACTGTCTAAACATTTTGTGGTCAGATATAAAGTCGTGTTTTATCAACACTCGAGAGGGGAAGTGATTTATCAGAGTTATTATGAGCGGGGAGGGGAGGAAGCACAGGACCAAACCGAACCCAGATGCTTGGACAAAAATGGGATGTTTGACTTCCAGATCCCCGACTCCACCTGTTTACTGTGAAAATAGTCCCGGAGCGCTCTTGGCGCGCTCCGTCTTTGTGTACATTTGGGCTGCCAAGACGAAATTAAAAGATGGAGATTACAGTCGCTGAGTTGTTTTACTCGGATCTAAAACTAGAGAATGATGTCAGCCAAAGTTTTCCCTCTCTCCCCTCCGAGCTGGTCTGTAAACTTTGACTGTCAGCAGCTGTGTCTTTTACTTTGATATCTCTCGGTGTGTCAGACCTTCCTGTGATGAAGTATCAGATGAATTAGTGGTAACTCTTCATGGGTACAACCTTCAGAATTGGTCCTGTAGAGGTAGGAACCGATCAGTTCACACTAGAAACCTGAAGGGTTCAGGTTTGACTCCAACATTGGACCATTATTTCTTATTTTGCAGACAAGCAGGGAACCTTCTTGTCTCTTGTTGATTTTTGGTTGCCTCTTATTGGACACTGCCGTCAACGGAACAATAGAAGAAGAATATGAGACCATGTCAGGGGTGGGCAACCATGTGCCACGGAGGGCCGAGAGGTCGAGGTTTTCTTTCCAACCCAAAACTCCACCAAGTGATTCCACTGATGACCTTACCTCCAATCAGAGAGCAGCGACTAATCAGTGAGATCACCTGGTGGAGTTTTGGGTTGGAAAGAAAACCTCGACCTCTCGGCTCTCCGTGGCACATGTTTGCCCACCCCTGGACCATGGAATTGGTCGAAAGTTTGACAGAGAAAGACGTCATCAAAATGGCATTTCGTGATGGCGATCTTTTTTCATCACAACAATCTGATAAATAATCATGTTTTCACCGGTATATCACCATCAAACGTCTTCGATCAAACACCTGGATTGTTAACCTTGTTGAAGGCCTAGGAATGCCTGGAAACCCTCAATAGATCGCCAAAAGGGTAAGCTCTTGAACACTTTCCATCCCATAGAGATACACGATATAGTTCCTGAGAAACCACAAGTGTTGAATAAAAACAGCCAAACTTAAACCAACTATAGGAAGAATTGCCCCAAAACCCCCCATCCAGACCGCAAATTCAAGTACGAAGAAGACAAACCACACACTCACAGTGACAGTACCCTCCCTCCTGATAAGTGCTACGATAATCACCCCCTTTGAAATACATTAAACACCCCTCGCCTGGAGGGTCTGATGGGGGGCTTTGAAGAGGAGAGGGGGAGATAATGGGGGGAGTTAACCTAAACCAGAAAAAGCACCAGCGGCTGTAAGTCGTAATGGCTCCCAACAGGTACTCATGGGAGAAAAGAGGGAGTAATGGTGGACAGGTGGGGCTGATGGTGTGAAAAGAGTCCGCTGTGGGAATGATGGGAGGAAGAGGAGGAGAAGTATGAAACAGATCTGGTTTCAGACTTCTGTTTTGTAGCTGGGAGCGATGTGCGAAAAGATGAGGTGGGGGGGTATATGTGTAGACTATATATGTGTGAGTGTGGGCGCATGACAATAGGACAGTAATTACAGCTGGTGTATTAGAGGGGAGGAAATCTGAGCTACGGCTAATGTGCGCGCCTCACAGGAGCAAAGAATCTTGTCGCATAGCTGTGTCCTTACCCAGAGGCCCAAAACACACACACACCAACACACACTCCATACACACACCCCCATAGAAAGTGGTATTTGATGTGTAGTTTAAGGTTTCAGCAGGACAAGAAGCGTAAACCGATCGGTGGGTCCCCCCGGATCGACATGGAGGGATTAATGCCTCCAACGCCGCCGCCATATACACGTGTTTGTGTGTTCTAGTGTGTGTTTTGTAGTGTGTGTGTGTGTGTGTGTGGGTGTAGGCTAGAGTCAACGTCAGAGCGACAGGCGACCAAAGGTCCTCATGTCCGTCAAAGTCCGTGCCTGTGATGATATCAGTTCAGGCCCACAGGGCGGCTTAGCTGCTCTTTGAACTGAACGAAAAAGAGGCGGAGCATCAACTTAACACCTCGCCATGTGTCGTCACACAGGAAAGAAAAGTTAAAGTCTTTTTAGGCCTATTAGCGGAAAATTAGTGATTGATAAATAAAAAAATAAAAGCAGCGAGCATCAGAATTTTATGCTGCGTTCAAGTTCCCTCTGAAGTTAGAAGTCGGAGCTGAAAATGACGTCACACCCGAGTTCCCAGGGTTTCAGTCACCAAATCGGAAAAAAGCAAAAATCGGAGGCGGAAACAAGATGGCTAAATCGACAAAAGTTATTTTAGCACTTGGCTTATATTCGAACAAGGCTAGTGCTAAAAAGCTGTCGTAGATGTAGCCATTTTACAAGAGTAAGACAAATGCTGCGTTTGAGTTACAAAAGTTATATAGCGCTAGCCTTGTCCGCATATAAGGCAAGTGCTAAGAAGATTTTTGTAGAAGTAGCCATCTTGTTTCAGGCCTTCCGATTTTGCTTTTTTCTGACTTGGTAACTGAATTGCTGGGAACTCGGGTGTGACGTCATTTTCAGTTCCGACATTTGACTTCCGAGGTTACTCGAACGCAACATTTGTCTTACTCCACTTTGAATTAAAAACACCGGAATGCACCTTTAATGTTCAAAAACTCTTGTGGTGCATTCAAGTTACCTCAGAAGCTAGAAGTCTGACCTAAAGAAATGAGGCTAAATACGCGTTACCATATCGGAAAAAAGCAAAATTGGAGGCAGAAACAAGATGGCTAAATTTACTAGTTATTTTAACGTTTGTCTTGTCCGAATATAAGGCAAGCGTAGATGTAGCCATCTTGTTTCCGCCTCCGAATTTCGCTTTTTTCCAACTTGGTGTGAATGCTGGTAACTTGGGTGTGACGTCATTTTCAGCTCAGACATCTGACTTTCGAGGTAACTTGAACGCTGCATTATTTCATCACTTCTACTGTGTTTCAGGATTCTCTATATCCAGATTCCTGGTGCTATCGCCATGGTAACCACTTAGATTCTGGATTTACATCCTCATGAGGGTTTTTAGGCCCAAGAGGAGGAATGTCATGGTCGTAATGAGATGGCCCAGCTAAAAATCAAGGAGAAATTGTGAATTCAGAGGAAGTAACGATGACCCAGGAACCAGTCTGTCTTCACTCGGTACTTCTTGGTTCCTTCTACTTCCACGTGGTCCTAAAATACGTCTTTTAAAGCTATCTCTTATCTCAAATCGGTATAAACAAACAGCAAATACAGAAATAAACAAAAACCCTTTAAGAGAACATCTTCACTTCCCTTCTAAGTCAAACCACCTCGATAACCAAATCTCCGTCTCACTCCAGCTGGCCTCAGAACAAACTCAGAAGCAGCAGCAGCGGCGTTGAGCAAGCGTCTCCTCAGGTTACCTCACTGTATCCCGCCGCCCTGCCAAACAGCACCTTGGATCGCGTCTCCCGCTGCCAGCCAGAGCCAGAGCCAGAGCCAGGGGACTATTTTTAGCTCCGGAAGTCTCACCGACGGAGGTGCAACTTCACTCCTCTGTGCGAGAGGAGGACGGCAGCAGTCAAAGGTCTGACTTCAGAGTGAGAGTTTGTCCTGAAATAACACCGAGGATCTCAGGTACGTCGACCTCGGACTGAAACTCTTTAATTCACAGATTTATACGTCTCTGTGTTTGTCTGTCTGTGTGAATACCCCTGGATTCCTCACCTGTCCAGTCCCTCTTTTCTACCTCTACATCTTTCTGCATGTCAGCATTTCTCAAATCAGCTGATGAGTCAGCAAATAACAACAAAACCGCGCCGACCGCACGTCTGATAAAGCTTTTAATGTGGTTAGAGTTCATCCACGCCACCAGACACGGTTTAAACAAACTCGAGCATGTGACGAGACGCTGACTCACCCTCCATCCCTCCATCCGTTTCCTCTCGCATCGTCTGCTTTCCCCCCAATTGACGAGTTCAAACACATCAACAGACACAGGGGGCGCTGTAGTGAATCAGAAGGCTGACCCCGAACGCTAACACACCTGAGAGCCCGCGGCGCTAAATTCAGACCACTCTTTTGTGCTCTCTATTAATTTTCACTTTAACCTCCTGACTAGCTAGCGGCGGCGGCAGGTTCGGACCATTAAATCTGACTAATCGCGATGACTAACTCGCCTGGCTGCAGGGCGGGAAAGTCTATCAAAGCAAACCTCGGGTCGTGTGGTTGCTTTAAATAATCTTGGGTGTTTGTTTTAACCTGTTTGAGGAAGCAGACGGGTGGGGACAGTCTGGATTACATCAATCAAAAAAAGAAGACGATGAAGAAACGATGATCTGCAAAGATTTGAAAGACTGTCTGGTCGACTGAATCCTAACAGACTTCGAGCAGATACGGATGCGAAGTGACACCTCCTTTTTAGCTCCTAAAACAGGTAAATAAGCGGTTAGACACAGCTGCTTTCAGTCCCTGCTTCAAAGAAAACCCATCAGAGTTTTTTTTACGGACAAACTTGGCGAGCCCACCAGGAGAAAAACCTGCAAAGTGCTGAGATACGATCCAAAATCAGACCTTAAAACAGGAAGGAGTTCAAGTCTTACAGCTGCGATCACTCCAGCATGTGACCTGGTTTCAGGCCGCCTGCAGGCTGGAGAACCTCATCCATACTCTGCTCTCGATCCCTCATCCTCTCACCAGAGGTTAAAATATCACCCTGACTCTCTTTCTTTTGTGATCTGATCCTCCTCTCTCCCTCTCTCTTTCTCTCTCTGATTAACAGACATTCAGGCGAGTATTTCACCGAGAGGCAGAGGGGAACAACAGGGTTACCTTCAGACCATTAGACTTTGATGGGAACCAGTGAAACACAGCCTGGAGCTGTGAATGGGAGAACGGGAAGGAGAGTGAGGAGGGAATAAAAACTTCAGACATAGGAATGTTTCTGTTAGAGGAGCCGCGGGGAGTGGAAACTCAATTATTCGTCAAGAATCAAACATCATGAACCTGCAGCTCAAACTTCAACGTAATCGGACTCTTTTCAACAACATCGATAAAGACGCTAAAAGGGTTTCAAAAGGGTTTCAAAAGTTATGATTGTTGTAAAAAGTGTTTTTAGCTTCTTTTAATCTAATTCATTGATGCTTGTCCCATGGTGTTGCATCAACCCTAACATTGTTTACATATCATTTATTATTTTTTAATCAATTTTTATCATTTTTTAAATCATTTTTTTATCATTTTTTAAATCTTTTTTTATCATTTTCAAATCTTTTTTTTTTATCATTTTTTTGAATAATTTTCAATCATTTTAAAATCGTTTTTAAATCACTTTTTTAAAATCATTTTTTAAATCATTTTTTATCATTTTTAAATAATTTTTTATCATTTTTTAAAATCTTTTTTTATTCTTTTTTAATTCATTTTTTATCATTTTTTAAATCCTTTTTTATCATTTTTTTCAATCATTTTTAAATAATTTTTTATCATTTTTTAAATAATTTTTTATCATTTTTTAAATCATGTTTTATCATTTTTAAAAAATCATTTTGTAGTGCATCCAAATCAAATAAAATCTCTTGATTTGACTTCATTGTTCGACTTTATTTGTGTTTTTATTTATTTAGACCATGTCTTATATAAAACTTCATGAATTAAACCAATGAAAAGACAGGAACTTTGATTATTTTCTTTAGTTAACTGATGGGTTTTCCTCTTTCTAAATGTTAAGTAAAGTTAAATTTTGGAATTTTTAAAAAATTCTTGTGAGTTTTTTCTTTCTTAATTCATATTTTAGAGGTTCAAATCACCAAATTCTCATTTTTTTAAAAGGTTTTTCTCATCCGTCACTGAGTCTCATTCTAGCAGAATTGTTGTCATGGCTACTTTTATCATTTTGTAAAATTTTTTTGTCAAAGGTTTGATTGAATTTTGTAATCTCAGTCACTTTGGGATAGGTGTTTGTAGAAAAATATTCATAAATGTCAATACTTGGTCTATATAAACCACTAACACCACTCTTTTTGTTTCGGTCTGGACTCAGATAACATCTCTTTAGTGCAGATGTGTTACATAAATCATCTGTATCCTCTGGGATAAGTGGTTTTTCTAAATGAGGCGAGAACTTAAAAAGAAAGCAACCTCTCGTCTGGTGTCTTTGTCGAGATCTTGAAATATAATAATGTAAAAAACGAGTATTTTTCTCTCTGCTGGATCGTCGTGGAGCTGATGTGGTGTAACAGCAGCTCTAAAACTCATAGACGGTGGAGTTCGCCCTCAAGTCCGGCTCAGAGAGAAAATGAGAAATGAGAGAAACTGAGATTTCTCATGACGGACAATCAGGGGAGGGAAAATAGAGAATCATAAACCCCGAGCTTTAAGAGGCTGTCAGTATTTAAGGTACAAACACTTCATCAGCAGACGGAGGTGTTTGGGGTCCCGAGGCCATGAACGTCTTTAAGTTTTACGTGCAAAGAGGAACAAGCGCTCCTTTAGCTGGATGTGTGCGGAAGCTGCGGTTGTGGTTTGGGATGATGAAAGTGAAGCTCTGTAGGTGACACGGTTTAATCGCTCGCTGCTTTAAGTCTTTTATTGACTCTTTAAGAGGCTGACGAAAGGAGAGGAAGAGCGGGATTAAAGAATTAATGTACGCCCTAAACAAACACCTCCATTTTTTACCTGAACACCTGTCATCCTCTGGGCGGAGGGTGGCGGGTTCGACATGCTGATAACTAACACTTTTATCATAAACACCAGACTGTTTGTGATAAAGAACTTCTTTGTTTCCCAAATTTCCTGGTTTCCCTGGAAATTTTCACCAAAAACTTTGTATTACTGACCAAATACCTTTGTGACACATCCTGTCCTCCAATGAGACTCCATCGGGAATAAGGTTGCAAAAGAAAACCGGTTTCTGTTCGCCGAAATCAGAAGAGAGACGCCAAAGATCTTGTTTCTGCATCCTTCATGGCGCTAACTATCATCTTTTCTTCTTTGTCAGATTTGCCAAAAAAATCCAATTCTGCCTTTTTTTTCCTTTTTCCGAGAAAAATGCAGAGAAAACTAGTTACCACCTGGGAAGCCCCGAGTCTGAGAGCTTGTGACTTATTTCATTTTTCTGGGAAACGATGGTTTTCATAATGTCAGGGCAAACACCGAACAAGCTAAAGAATTATCTGTTTGTCTTTTTGATTTTACATAATTTAATGACTCTTTGGTGTGAAATCATTTGATGTCTTTAAAACTTGACCTGATTTTATGTCTTTTTGATTTGAATGTATTATGTCCTTTTGATTGTTAATCATTTTATATCTTTGATTTTAAATCATTTTATGTATTTTTGTTTTTTAATCATTTTATGTCTTTTTGATTTTAAATTTTTTCGTTTTGATTTTTAACCATTTTATGTCTTTTAGAATTTAAATTGTTTTATGTCTTTTTCATTTAAAAGCGTTTTGTGTCTTTTTGATTTTAAAAAGGTTTCATGTCTTTTTGATTTAAAAGAATTTTATGTCTGATTTTAAATTGTTTCATGTCTTTTTTATTTTAATGTTTTATCTTAATTATAAATATTTTTATGTCTTTTTGAGTTTCATTGTTTTATGTCTTTTTGATTTTTAATCATTTTGTCTTTTTGATTTAAATCGTCTGTCTTTTTGATTTTTAATCATTTTATGTCTTTTTGATTTAAATTGTTTTTATGTCTTTTTGATTTTAAACTGTTTTAATCTCTCCTTTTTGATTTTTTTGTATTTCCTTGCATCTGTTAAGCACTTTGAATCACCTTGTGTATGAATGGCGCTGTAAAAATAAACTCGCCTTGGTTAGTTCCGAGTTTTTGCTCGCCTTCTTTGAAATGAAACTAAATATTTCTCCCCTTAAAAATCTTGATTTGGAGCTGAAGTGATTGGCTAAAGCATCTTATGAACGCTGAATTTGTCTTTAAGTTAGAGCTGCTCGATTATGACAAAAATCTTAATCACAATTATTACCTATTGACATAAAAATCACATGATTACTCGTTTACATCACATACATTCATGGACCTTTAAAGCCCCTCCATGTCTGTGCTCACTCCGTCCTTTGTCTTCTCAGACACAAACAAACAAACAAACACCTTCTGCTGTTTGATCCGCAGGTTTTTACTAAAATCTCATCCTGCAGGTTAAAACAACTTTAACTGAAGCGATGCACAAACACACACACAGAAGGGTTTGGGTTTGCATGCATATTTCAGCGTGCTGTAACAGAGCAGGGGTAACCCAGCAGCCGTTCACACAAACCTTAAAAAAGCAGCAGCAGCAGCAGAAATGTCTCTTCTACCTGCAGGCCAGACTGTGTTGACATATTTCTATTATTAAAAAAACATCAATCTGGATACCAAAGACAACCACTCGCCTGCAGGAGAACTCACATAATAGGAAAGTTTGGACTGGAGGAGGGGGGCTGGGGTTTTTTTGTGATCGAGGTTTGGCATGTTGAAGCAAAATGAGTGTTTGAAAATATTTACTCCACACAACAGGGAGACAAAAACTCGGTTCGCTTGCACGCGAAGATTGATGTCGATTAATGTAAGGATTCTTGAATTCCTGCACGTAAAAAAGCGCTAAAAGTAAATCTGTTCAAGAAGAGTTACCCGCTGATATATAAACGTCTGTAACAGAGTGATTTTCAGCTGTCTGCATCCTGTCAGCTCGGCCTTTATACGACCGTGGATTTACCGCAGACCCTCTCTGGTATCCAGGTGCTCTGCAAAGCCAGCAGCATCCAAGCATTTCTTTCACATGTACAGTGTGTAATTGAAGCGTCTCCATTAATGAGCACATGGAGCCAGCGGAGGCCATATATCGCCTGAAACATCCCGACACATACCGGCTCTGAGGCTGCAGTCTCCAGGATAAAAACTGCGTTCAGAGACCCCCAGAGACACGATTTCCTTCAGAGCGTAATGTGCGGCTCTAATAGTCGTAAGAAAATGTCACAAACATTTCCCGCAGCTGTAATGAGATGCTGTGGACAGATTTGTGAATGTAATTATGATGATTACAGAGGCGGGGTTTAACCTGGGAGATAAGAAAGAGGAGATAAAAGGATTCCTCAGCGGTCACGGTTTTAAAAGCTTTTATTGTGTAACTTTGATGAATTATGCAGAAATGAGAGCATAATTAACCTTCAACGACTATTTGACTGTTTCATTAGTCACATTTGTCCTGTATATCTTCTGAAATATCAAACTTATAACTCTAAATTACGTTTTCCAGTATTATGTTTTCACAAAATATGTTGAAAATTTTTACAATTCCAGGGGTAATTAAAGTATGTATATGTAATTTTTAACTTCTCCAGTGTAGTTTAAGGTCTGTATAGAAGAGTCTTTTTGAAAGCTTTTATCTTATAGTGGAAAAAGATTACATAAACGGATAGAGTCTATTGGAAGGCTTTTATTTTGTAGTACAAATACATTTAAAAAGAGAGTCTATTTAAAGCTTTTTATTTTGAAGAACAAAAAGATTTTAAAAAATAGTCTATTTTATAGGCTTTTATTTTGTAGTGTAAAAGTGATTGGAAAATAAAGTCTATTTAAAGGCTTTTATTTTGAAGGACAAAAATTAAGAAAAGATGCAATCAAGGCAAAGGCTTTTATTTTGTAGTACAATAAGATTTAAAACGATAGTCTCCTTAAAGGCTTTTATTTTGTAGTAAAAAAGATTAAAAACAGATAGTCTATTTATAGGCTTTTATTTTGTAAGAAATAAGATTAAAAAAGATAAAGTCTCTTTAAAGGCTTTTATTTTGTAGAACAAAAACTATTTGAAAATAAGAGAGTCAATTCAAAGGCTTTTACTTTGTAGGACAAAAAAATTAAAAAGATAGTTTATTCATAAGCTTTTATTTTGTTAAACAAAAAGATTAAAATAAGAGTCTATTTAAAGGCTTTTATTTTGTAGGACAAAAAGTTTAAAAAAGAAAGAGTCTATTTATAGGCTTTTATTTTGTAGGACAAAAAGTTTATAAAAAGAAAGAGTCTATTTATAGGCTTTTATTTTGTAGCTTTTACATTTGTCTTATTTGAGAGTTCATATCATACCTAAAATGACTGTTTCATGTTTCAGCAACAGCTCTATAATTTCGTCTTTTTTTAGGGTACCCCTTTTCAAGTTCTTCTTCTGTTGACTTCTGGTTTGAAATGAGACCGTAAACCCAGAGGACCTCCTAAAACCTCCGATTCAGAGGTGCAGTCATCCTGCTCTGATCCCTGAAGGACTTTGTAAGCGATTCGAACCTGATCGACTGCAGAGATTTCCGCTTATCAGAGTCTTAAACAACAATAAAGGTGAAGCTCTGAAGATCTTATTGGTGTCGTATCTACTCCTCTGGTGTTTATGTGTCTCATTTAAAGATACGGCGCCCTCATCCGCACAGAAATCTCTTCATCGGATGTTTTTTTTTTAATCTGATTTACGTCAAACTGTCCGTGAAACGCCTGTCAGCTGTGTAATTTCTTTATCTGCCTCTTTTATACCTTTAGGATCGTTGCGTAACTCGCCGCTACATCACAAGAACGACAACGGGTTTGGGTGATTTGTGACAAAAGTCCGCCGAAATCAATCAAGAGGGCGAGGCGGACAAATGATTCCTCTCCAGATGTTTAAGGTCGAAGGTGAGGCGGCTGAAGACAACCCTCCGGACAGGTACGAATGAATGATGTGAATCAGGAAGCGGAGACCTTCTCCAAACCAGGTGTTTGCACCTGTACCCCTCAGGTACTCCGCTCGCCGTACACTGTGCTTAAAAGTGACAGATGTGAACGGCTGAACTGTGAGCGCCCAGACGCATCAGTCTTTCCACGCCCTTCGTGAACCGTGGTGTCCCTTCTGTGACATTGGCATGTCTGGACGGCGAAGGCAAGATCACGCTTTGATAGACACGACCACGCGCTCTTATTAAACTGTCGACTCATCTAATGATTTAAAGGTGCATTACAAAGTTTAATATATAGATTCAAACTTGATTTACATGAGGTTGGATCTTAATCGTCTTCCCAGCTGCTGCCAAAAGTGTGTGTTCGTGTGTGTGTGTGCGTCCGACATGCATTCCTCTATCTTCCCCGTCTCCTCTATCTCCTCACGACTTACATGACAGGACAAGAGACGTACATAGCTGTCCCTCATCGCTTATAGAAGAAGAGTGTGTGTGTCTGTGTGTGTGTGCATAAAGACACCGTCACACCACAGCTGCTTTCCCTGACCCACTTTCCCCCTCGGATCCGCCGAGAGCGCCGCTCGATCTATCATCTTCCCTCTTTTCCGATTCCCAGCTTCGTCTCAAGGTTTGGAGCGGCCTTGAAAGTCATTAAATCGTACCGTCTCTTTGTGAAAGCGAAGTCGGGTTTGGTGGAGGTCTAACGAGGTATCATGACGCGATCGGGACCTTGTGGTTGGCCAAACGGGTCAAACCAAGAGGGTACCAAGACCACACACAGTAAAGGTGGGGTAGGCAGGATTCCGTGAGCGGTAAACAAAGCCATTCTCCGCCTCCCCCAACTTTGTGGTTGTGAGGCAGACGCTGCTCCCCCCTGTCTTGAGGCAAACTCCATGTCCTCGACTAACGTTCATGAGCCCAAACAAAGTTGGCGTGCGACAATATCAGACAGTAGAAACCAACCAGAAAGTTCGGAAAATTGTCGGAATCCTCGTTTGGCCACGACTGCCGACACAAGCGTGAAAACAAAGTAAATACCGGAGACTCTGGCGGAATAACGGGCGCTTAAAACGGAGGTAGACCGGACAAGAGCTAAAAAGCCGGGTCAATCGGCATAAACGATGGAAGACTCTTCGGGATCTTACGAACCCTGTAACCTTTCTGCTGGACAGGTAAACCGCTTTAACAAAGTGAGCCAAGTGTCTGTGTCACTTCCTCAGATCCTGACTACCCCACCTTTAAGTCGAGCTCACTCTGGAGATTTTAATCATTTTTGACTTTTCTAAAACGATTGATGAGTTTCCCTGCCGTCCTTCCAAGGTCATGTGAAAGAAAATAAAGTAAAGCAGAGAAATGAAGGGATGAACGTGCGCAGACAGCGGTTATATCCTGTCTGGATGTCCACCTGCACATGTCTCCACGCAGGTGCATCTGTCTGTTTGTTTTAGCTTAAACCTATAAAAACGAGAATTCGGGACACGTATGGTAAATTTCCTGTCCTGTCGAGCGTATGAGTGTTTCTATCTCGACCTATCAAAGCAGGAATGTAATGCACTCGTCTGTTGAACTCCTCCGTTTGAACCTTTGATGTGAGGATCTTTCCACGATGTATGCACGCCAACGTCTCCTGAAACTTTCTCCGGTTTGTGTTTTCTTTGATAGGCGCCACAGAAACAAACCCACAATCACAGAGAGGCTTTCAAAAGTCAACGCGGCTTACTTCTTGGGTGATTGACAACCCAAATAGAAGGATCTGAATCACCCTGATGCACTTGACTGTGACCATCTGGAGCTGCAGGCAGGTTCAAACAAACAGAGTCTGCAGGATGGTGTACTTAATCGGTTGGCATCTCTCGGAGGCTTCTGCGTGGGCATGCCTTTATTGGACCGACTACCTACCAATGCCACTTTCTGCACCGTTGAAATCCAGTAATGTCTCACATGTGTACAAACCTGAGTGTTGCAGAGATCCGAACCGGATCATGAACTATATACTTGTTTGCGGTACGCTGTTTGAGCATGTGCTCCTGGATGTTTTGTTAGCCGTTTGCAAACTTTTCACCTTCTACATTTTTTTTTCTGTTTCCATTCCAGGGAAGAGTCTGCACACGCCGGGGTTCACCTTTACCTGCAAACGTCTGAACAAAGGCTGCAAATATTCAACCGAGACAAGAACAAATCCACTCCACCAAAAGCAGCGTCTTCCGCAAGGTGGGAATCGATTTGGGGTTTCTTTCCCATTGATACTTTGACGTGCAGCCGTGGGAGTTCGGGTTGAACTCTCAATCATCCAATTCAGAGGTGGCCCACTCTACTTCTGAGCCACAGCTGCTCAAATAAGTCTAGACCGGAACCTTTTCAATAAGTTAACCCATCTAAACCGGGACAGGATGTACACATTTCAACCTTCCAAGACGGGAGCGCGGCTGTGCATTTCTCCTCGGAAAGCTGGGTGCATGTAGGTATTTCTACCCTTCAAGTCGGGAGAAGCGTGTACGCATTTCTACCCTTTAAGCCGTGAGTGCGGATACGTCATTTTGTAACATTCTGTCATTTTTCAAGTCGTGGCGAATCAAATCATCATACTCGTCTGCCTCTGATGGGCTAATAAAGCGATCAGATTGAAGCTCCGATCTTGCTACCTGGTTCTTGAGGCAAGTAAACAATAACGGAGGCAGAGAGCAGCTTCATCGGAGAAGCGTCCGGCCTTAGCGAATGTAGTGACATTGACAGAAATTATGACGTTGACGACCACTATTTGGAACCTTCTGGGCCACAAGATAGAGATTTGTTTATGAGAGGATTGTTTTTGGTCAACTTCTCCCTGAAAATGAGAGAGCTGGTGGTGCTCCATGCCCCCCTCCGTTTATAGTTGTGTGCTTGAGGCAGGAGACTTTGGGGTAGGTCCAGAGATCACTGAAGGGGTTACATATCGCACCTGGCTCTGGGTACACCATGGGATTCCAAAGGGGGACCTTTGAATATCACGACCAAATGGATGGATCTGAAAAGTGTGATGTTGAAGTTCCAAAAGCGAGTCAGAAAGTTGTTCCATGATTTCCCTGATTTCCCTGATTTCCTGTTTACCAACACGCTACAACTATGGGAGTGATTGATTCAAGTGTGCAAAACAATAATAGGTCAATGCAAGGAACCGCCATCTTGGATTTTGAGCTTTGGGTAGGTTAAGTTCCCCTTTCTAGACGACACAGACTGGGCATCAACGCACCAATGGTTGAAATCGCCAACCAGTCTCTCTACTCTCTTCTTCAACATCCTGTCCTTTCAATGGAGAGGCAAAAACATCCAAAATATAACAAAAGAACCAAACTCATCAATGTTAGCTCCAGTTAAAGCCTGTTATGATAACATTTCAAAAACATGGTCTGCTGGCGAGAAATGCAATTTTTTCCTTAAGCGTAACCTCGAGCGCTGCGGCGAACATGTGCATCAACAAATATCCATCAATGTAATGAGAGAGTGTAATTACACAGGTATGTAAAGTGTGTGTGTGTGTGTGTGTGTGTGTGTGTGTGTGTACTGCAGGTATTTTGACCTAAGGCTTCATAAACAGGAGCGCGCTCTGCAGGAGCTCCTACAGGAGTTAACATGAACAACAGCTCTGTCAGATCCACTCCTGTCAATCAGAGTGTGTGTGTGTCTCCATCTCACACACAAACACACACACACAGACACACACAGACACACACACATGCAGATCCGAGGACACACTGGAAAAAAAGAGTCGTTTTCTTTAAATACCTCTGTAATTACACTCGCCAACTCCATCTGCTGAGATGATCTTAATTACCTGAAGCAGGTGATAGGTGATGTGCTGCTCTTTGAACACACACACACACACACACACACACACACACACACACACACACACACTGTTTGCACCGTGACCAGATCAGATCAGGTTAGTGTTCCTGGATAAAAGGTGTTGAACGTGTCGGTGCATCTGCGCGGCCTGCAGGCTTCAGATTCAGGAGGGAGATAGTCAGAGAGGGAGAAGGAGAGAGGGATGGAGGATGGAGGGAGACAGAGGGGAGGAAGAAGAGGGAAGAGGATGCTCATTTTAACTTGTTTCAAAAAGGTCGGGACGAGGTGATTGAAGTAACATACTGTGATCTAAAGAGACCGAGATGTCGTCCTATCCTTGATTGAAGATTTCAGCTCCTCCATAAATGGACGACCTACCGATCTTCAGAGTTCTTATGCATCCTCTAACTATCATGGATTCTGGTTTTTGAGCATGCATAACAAACTGGATGGAGGATGTGGCATCTACAATCCCGCAAACTTCAACTTAAAGGGATATTCCGACAGAAAATTAAGTTAGGGTCAAACACACAGACAAGACTGTCAAGAGATGAATGTTGCCGACTGCTTACTTCTCTAGTTATACCAACTTTAGTAACGACCGCACGATAGCAATACAGAGAGCCACGCGCTCAACCAAAACGCCACTCTATAGCCACAAATAATGCTCAGAACAGCACCTAACTTCATCAACAGGACATATAGGGTCCCAGCCATAGGACTAGCCACCAAACATCTTTATAACTTTGCCTGATTTCTTTAGCAAAGAGACTAAACACAACTCACCTACTCCCTTCCAGCAGCTGCTTGTTTGTAGCGAGACCTCTGGATGAGTCCATAATTGACTACAGCGGAGTTTCGCAGCTCAAGGAAGAACGTTTATGATCAGAACAATCATTATCAAATGATTAATATGATGTTTATAAATTAAAAGAAATGATGATGAAATGTTCATATATGTTCTTCCTTGAGCTGTGACACCCCGCTGTAGTCCGTAATGTACTGGCCTGGGGTCTCCCTACAAACAAGCATCTGCTGGAAGAGAGTAGGTGAGTTGTGTTTAGTCTCTTTGCTAAAGAAATTAGTCAAAGTTAAAAAGATGTTTGGTGTCTAGCACTATGTCTGTGACCCTATATGTCCTGTTGATGATGTTAGGTGCTGTTCTGAGCATTATTTGTGGCTATAGAGTGGCGTTTTGGTTGAGCATGTAGCTCTCTGTATTGCTATCGTGCGGTCGTTACTAAAGTTGGTATAACTAGAGAAGTAAGCAGTCGGCAACATTCATCTGTCTTATTTTACTCCGGAATATCCCTTTAAGTAACAAACTCCATCACTTCTTCTGACATGCTCTGTAAAGCATCTGAGACTTTAAGAGACCTGATTTCTGGAGTTTGGAAACCAAACTGTAGTCCCACTGCTCCTAAATTTCACACAGCAGCGCACTAACTCTCCCGCAGAACCCAATTAATTTGTCTCCCCCGGCTCGGCCCTCACACAAAAAGCCTCATCACTTTCTGTGAAATTCCTCCCCCTCCCTCTCTCTCTCTCCTCCCTCGTCTTCCTCCCTTTAATTTTGACCCTTTCTTCCTCCTGTCAGAGCCCTCTGCCCCACTGCCCTCTGAATGCGCCTCCACACAGACGAAGAAGAAAGAAAGAAAGAGAGAGAAAGAGAAAGAAAAGACAGAGAGACAGACAGCGGGGGAGGGAGGGAGGGGTGAGAGAAAGAGAAGAAAGAGGGAGGGGGAGCTGATGGGGATCGCCCCGGTAATTTACGGCTTTTCATAGTGATGCAAAAAGGTCAATAAATTGAGTTGATGTGAGGCTATTGAGTCACTCACACACACACACACTCATAGTTACACACATGAAATACACACAAAAAAAACACACAACTTTAACCTGGAGAAGTCGGATCAGCTGCAGCGCGGTCTGAGCGCGCTCAAATGAGCTGTTAGTGTGAACATGTGTGTGAATCCGCCCGTGACCTTTGCAGATAAAGACTCTGACAGATATACGACCATCTCTTTATCGAGTCTCTTTGAACGCACAATCACTCGCTCCTCCGCCCGCCTTTCACGTCTTCTTCTTCTTCGTCTTTTCATCATCGCTCAAACCTTCACTCACTCTTTTGGGTTTTTAATTTCCTCCTCCTTCTCTCCTCTCTCCACGCTTGAATCTAAGCGACAGGAGAGGATGAGACGAGCGACGCTGGGTCGACGCATGAAGGTCACGCAGGAGCTGAGGGTGACCTTTGACCGCGCCGTGCTCATCGTATATTTTGTCTAGAAGAAATAAAGCCAACAGAAGAAGTTTCTACCCTGAATTATCCGATTATATGGCGATGCGAATTTCCTGGACGTGATAAATATAAGGGGGAAATATGAAACCACACACACAGACACACACACAGACACACACTATGTTGTGTAAAAGCGGCTCACAGAGAGGAGGAGAAAACCCCGTTAAACCCCCTCCGACCACGACAGCGGGCCTTTTGAATGGTAATGCTATTCTCTCCTTAGCTACGGTAAAAACAGCACATCACAATGCACTGCTCATCTTCTGCACCACAGTCCACTCAGCAGGGGGTCACACACACACACACATGCATACACACACACACACACACACACACAAATGCACCCACAATAGAGCGGATGGGTTTCTAGCTGAAGGAGCAGCGTCATGTGGACTCAGACTGAGTGAGATGGATTGTAACCTGTTGCAGGTTTTTACTGGACCAGAGGCCACACACACACACACACACACATTCACACACACATTCATACACATTGTCTTTCTCACACACACACAAAGACGGTGGTACCCTTTGAGGTTTTTTTTAAACAGAGCAGTCCCCAGACACCACTTTGCTCCATGTGAAGGGCTTAAGGGGCCCCCGGGGAACTGTTAAAACCTGGTGACTTTGTAGGTCAGGAACCTGCTGCTGGTGTTCGGTGAGTGGAGCGCACCAGTCCGCTCCGACAAACGCTTTTAAGGACGACACTGAAAACACTCACAACAGGGCAGGAATGCAGAACTCTAGTTATACCAACTTTATTAACGACCGCAGGATAGCAATACACAGCGGTCTGAGGAGCCAAAACGCCACTCTATAGCCACAAATAATGCTCAGAACAGCACCCAACTTCATCAACAGGACATATAGGGTCCTCGCAATAGTACTAGACACAAGGGAAGTCTATTACAGACTACAGCGGGGTGCCGCAGCTCAATGAAGAACATTTATGATCACTTCTTCATGGAAATTCAATCAGACTGAGACGCTAATGCAGAAGAACTACCGCGTCTGCTGTTAAAAATGATTAATATGGTGATTATTACTTAAAGGAAGTGATAAAGAAATGATCATAAATGTTCTTCCTTGAGCTGCGAAACCCCGCTGTAGTGCGTAATGGACTCGTACATTTACGCTACATTTTACGCCAGAATACGACTCCCTCGTTTTCGCCAGAATGAGTCCGCTGTTTGCCTCTATTTGTGTCATATCTTTAAACTTTGACCCTGTGCCTTTTGGCTCCTCAACTCTGCTTGATGCTAACGCTAAAGGCAACATTACCAGGGGCGTGCGTATCTCACCCGAACACCAGAACTTACAGTCAGAGGTCAAGTAGTGC
This sequence comes from Xyrichtys novacula, assembly GCA_962446985.1. Lineage (NCBI taxonomy): Eukaryota > Metazoa > Chordata > Actinopteri > Labriformes > Labridae > Xyrichtys > Xyrichtys novacula. Next base: position 1,937,204 of record OY660886.1, read on the forward strand.
TAGCGTACGCAGCTGCTTGGATTTGTTGAAAAGTGTCCAGAATATCTGAAGGTAAACCATTTTTATCCTCCCAGCTTTGGTGTTGCTTTCATCAATGGAAATTATGACAAAATACCGTCGTCAACGAACCTTTATCACATGGCAAAAACGAGACAAGACAAAATGTAAATGGGGGTCTTGTGACGATAACTATAACTAAATATATAACGCAATATTGTTGACCAAAAAAACACCTAAATGTCAGTCGTGATGCTACAGTATTTCATTTTTTAATTTAATTTAAATTCACACGTGTGTACCTATGGATGTATTTTCTATAAGGTAACAATAATAAATAATAATATAACTTTGTTTAATACGTGAAATGAGCTTGACTAAAAGAAAATATCAGTTTTATCTATTCTATACTATGCTCAAAAAGAGATTAAAATCATTGACTAAAACTAAACTAAAATGCTCCAAGTTTTAGTCGACTAGAACTTGACTAAACAAAAATGAGTTTGAACTAAAATGACAGTTTGACACAAAGACTAAAACTAAAATTAAAATTAAAACAGACCGCCAAAAAACAACACTACCCAGCTCTCATGTCAGCAGAAAGGGCACACAGTAAGATCAAGTGGCGGGTGAACGTTGCCCACAGCTTAAACGTTAGCTCAGCAGATCAGCAGTGAAGCTGCTTTAGCGTTAGCTGTGTAAGGTTACAGGTGTAAGTTAGCTTCACTTGAGACTCCGGCCTGCATGAATGGCGGTATTGTGGACGTAAAGGAGGCGGAGGTATTGTGAGGGCCTTAGTGAATGAGGCAGAAAAGGGTTAATTGGCCCCCTTTTGCACAAAGCGTGCTACCTATGACCCAGTAAGTGTCAGGTTGCTTTAAATCTTTAGGTTTTTTAATCTGGACTCCCCTTAAAGAGCTTTGTGGGGCTGGTTTCATAGATCTGCTGAAGAGCACTTCAGTAAGAAGATTTACATACAGTTGACTCTTAAACGGTTCACTGGGCTACATTCCTGTCCTGGTCCGAGGGGCAGGACTACATGTTTTACCTAACGTCAAACCCCCCAAGCAATTTAGTAAACTTCCAAAAACAAAGTAGAGGAAATAAATGAGAGCTTCAAAGTTTAAAAGCAACTAAAAATGATGCAGAGGACTGTTTTTGTTCGGGGGGATTGTCTAACGCTCGTGTGATTGGACTGGAGTTACTCAAGAACCCACTTTGCACTTATAGATGCAATTAATAGGCACTCTGAGTGATTTACAAGCACTGAGGGAGCAAAGGTGTGTGTATGTTTGATGCCTGAGCTCCCTGCTGTAGGTGGATACACCGAGGCCACCCAGGAGGAAGGAAAAGAGGATGACTGCCAGGTACTCGAGAGGTCTGCATGTGGATCTCTGTGCAAGACGAGGTTGGAAACCATCTACAAATCATTCCATCGAACCCTATCATTTTAATCATACATCTTGTTCCTTGCTATCTCATCTTTAATCCCAGAACATTTCACTTGCCTAAATGTGTCTACGCCTTTCTGACCCCTTGGTGATATACAAGTCTCCTTAATGATTCCAGACCTTGAATGAATCAAACACTTCCTTTTCCAACACGCTGATATACGGACACGTGTCCGCCAAAAAAGTACTCAGCTTTCCTGTAATGTAAACGATAAATTCAAACACCGTTTGTCAGCTGCAGACTTTCAAAGAGGAACCAGCAGTTTATACAGACTCCTTCTTGCACTGTACAGTCAGGTACTGTTTGCCTCCTTAAGCTAGCGACTATGATTTCTTCCACTTTAGGTTAAAGTCAAATATAAACAGCCGTTACAAATTAAACCACTGAAGCTGGCACAACTGGTCTCGGGTCTCACCTTGTACTTGTGTAACCTTTAACTTGGTTAATCATCCAGCTTCATTCATATGTAAAAATATTAAGCAGAGTCTTAAGAACAATTCTCAAAGCTTTAAGCTAGGCTACTTTACTGTAAAGAGGCCGTAAATGACCTGATGCTGTGGGGAAACTAATATGGATTAACAACTATGATGTTAATTAGGGTGCATGCTTGACATGAGGAGTTTCTTTTCTATTTTCAGACACTTTTTTAGGCATCTCACTCAAGAGGAAAAGACAGCGGACAGTGTAGAAAACCGGGAATTGCAAGCGGCAAAGGACCTTGAGTCAGATTTGAACCAACGGATGAGCTTCTGTGTACTGGGGGGCAAATTATCTCTGATCTACACTGGGACCCTGATTTGAGAAGTTTCTTTTCATATTTTTCAACGGGCTTGGAAACCAATTTGGCATCTTTGACACAATACCAAGCCACAAACTCTCAGAGCCACTGTTACAGCCTCACGGCACAGGTATGTCTCGGCAAAAAGATTGGTTTTCTACAGAGTAGCCGCTTCAAAGGCACTTAGCCTGAGAAAAACTGATAGAGAGAGGGTTGTGATTGTCAAAGTGTTATCTATCAGGCATGTAATAACTATGTTTTCTGTTTTGTCCAATTTCTGTGAACCAGACAGAAAATATCTTTACAACATTTAAAGCTTTCTTGAACGGAAATTCGTATGACAACTGATCTTCTTCCGTAAGCCCAATGTTTTCTTTTCTTGTTAGAATTAATTAAATGTTGCATATTGTCACCTTTGGTACAGATTCAAGCTACAAATTAAGTCCAAAAAAGTTTAAAACAAAGTTGTTTGCTTGGCCTAAAATCAGTCATTTCCAACTTGTGGTTTAGACGCTCTTTCTATTCAATGATTCCTCCTACGTTTCCTGTAAACTGGATACTTTAAGCTTAATGCTCTTTCAATTTTCTTCAAATCTACTAATGTGGGATAGCAAAACTGTCAAAAACTAATGTTTGAATAGGAGACAATCAGAACTGAAAGGGTATCGAACACCCTGTACTTTGCTTAAATGGATCACAAGCCAAAAATGTTGACAACCACTTCTCTAGTCAGGGTGCCAGAGCAAATGTTTGAACTGTCTTGTCACTGGACTTGGCGTGCAGTGAATTCATCTCATAGTGGATCTAGCGCTGCGTGCCAATGGGAAATACAGAGGAGGGGGGAGGGGTTGCGAATGCTTGCGTGAAGTCTTCCCATGTGTTTTTGTATGTTTGTGTGTACATGCTTGGCACCCCTTTGTCCTGCTTGAATGGGGGAAAGAGGTCACAAGCAGAGATCACAGATCTGGGGCACAGCGAGGGAGAGAGGTGCCGGTTGCATCACTGGGTCCTCACGTGCTGCTGCTGGACAGAGCCTCGCTTGTGATCGTGTGTTACTGGAGGTCGTTTGGAGGGAGATCCGCGCCACAGAGGGACTAACAGTAGGAGGAAAAACTCACCGTGGCCTCGTCTTTGCAGCCAGATCCCACCACTATCCTTTACTTTGTCTTCTATAGATTTGCTCGTTTCCTTTTTCTCCTCCAGCATTTCTTTTCTGCAGGATGAGCTGATGCCAGTAACATGCTGAGAGATCATTCTGTAAGATCAGTCACGGATGATTTTCCAACCAGAACTCCACAAAGGCCTCTATCACAGAGTGTAGCACAGGAAAAATGTCTCTTACTCAGTAAAACCATACTTCGGTGCAACTTCTCTTCCTAATAACTAAAGACAAGTGTCAAGAAGCCGCTATAACTCTTTTTTGCAAATATTTTGCCTAGACCAGTGCTATCTTTAACTTATCCGCCAAAGCTAAAGCGCCAAACATTTGGGAAAGCTAAAATAACTTTCGTAGATGTAGACATCTTGTTTCCGCCTCTGATTTTGTTTTCTTCTGACTTGGCGTAGGTAACTCAGGTGTGGCGCCATTCCCAGCTCTGACATTTGACTTCCGAGGTAATTTGAAGGATCTAACATCTAAGATTGGTTACCTTGAGAGCTCGCAGGAAAACAACGAAAAGGAGTCACTATTAAGCGTTGCCACAGAAACCTCCTCTTTCTCACTGATTGGTCCATTCAGTTGAATATCTCTTCATCTAAAAGACAGATTGGCACAAATTTTGGTACAACCATTTATGCGAACTAGAGGATAAATCCTACTGAGTTTGGTGAGTTTCTGACTTTTCCTCTAGCGCCACCAGCTGGATAACATATGAGGTTCAAGAGAAAATACCATATATCACAACCAAGTTGAAGTTGTCAGTATTTTAGATGATCAATCCAGATGAGTGTGCAGAGCTGATAAGGAAAATCTTAAAAACAGAGCACTGTCAGAGAGTCAAGTATGAGTCCCCTCCCCTCCTGCTATTTGGATGCATTTTCATAAGACATACCAACCTCTAATTAAAGACAGATGAAATTGGTTTGCGTGCAGCGTGTGCGTTATTATCTGCAGCACATCTCGCCAACAAGCCACCACCAGTAAAGCACAGATGGATGCCTCTACCGTAGAATTAAAACTGACAGCAGCTTTGTCTTCGTGCTGAAATCATTCCTGTACGACCTGGAAACGGTTTCGTTCAGACATCTGCCCAACCTTACTCGCTATACTTTAGATTCCAGTGGAGAGGTAGGTCTCTCGTGTTCGTTAAGAGTGTGGCCAATGTTGAGAAATGTTGTTTAAATCATTACCGAACCCTGTGCCACATAAACACCTCCAGGAAAACTGGCAGTAAATCATCTCAGAGTAAACTCTCGGAGAAGGATGGGGCTCTCTTCGCCTTCTTTTTGGCTTTATTTTGAAAAATCAGGTTTGTACATGACGTGACAGGAAAACTTCCCATCAGCGTATCAATGAATACATCTGCCCGTTCAGGGATAATTATATATTTCACTAAGCATCATGGGAAAAGCCGAGGTTAATATGCAACAAGAGGTAGCTCTAAATACTGGAAAGGTCATAACAAAAACACACATTAACACACATAAACACACACATACACACACTCTGCTGTTTTCTCATGGATTTCCTCATGAGTGTGTGAAAAGTGCCACCCACTCTAGATGGGACAATCAAAACAGATTGTGGTCAAACGGTATAAATCAGTCACCTCACCACAGCAGCTAAAGAAAAAGACTCATATTCCTGAAATATAACACAGCAAGGAGAACATCTGTGAAAGGGCAAACTTATGGAGACTCAAAACTTTATTTAACAAGACTCAACCGCAAGACAAGTCCAATACAGGGCCTGTCTCAACAACTATGACCAATAAAGTCTTCTTATTGCAATAAACCAATAAAATAAGGGCTGCAACTAATGACTATTTTAATAGTCGACTAGTCAGCCACTATTGAAACGATTAGTTAAGTAATGGGATAATTCTGATTTTTTTTTCTTTATTATTTTTCAGCGCGTACTTCTAGCTGCTGTATGGGATGCTGGCGCGCCATGTTTGAATACCCTACCGCTTGGCGGACACGCTACTGCACATGTGTGACTCTAGGCAGAGATTGTAATGAAGTAAGATGCCTCACTCCACTTGAAAAATCATCTGACAGTAGTCGACAATGGAATTCATTGTCCATTTTTTTTATTATTGATTTTTGCTGACAATGTCGAACTAATTGTTGCAGTCATAACTAAAATATTTCAACTTAGTGTTAAAAACTGAAAACCAAAGAGTCCAGAGTAACATCTGGTCATAAATTTAAGTTCTGGGAACTTATTCGTACGGTGACGACCTGCAACAAGCCAAACAATTTTCAAAGATGATGCACAGTGAAGTGCATAGAAAAATGATAAGTTGAGCTAGGGCTGGGCAATAAACCGAAAATTTACCAATACTAAAATTAACGACAATAACCGACATCATTTTGCCCATATCAGTATATTTGGATGCAGCCTATATCTACATTAAGTCCTACTCTAAGGCCTGAGACTGGGGTTGGACAATATCTACAAAAACTGCAAACATGACTATCAGTCTAAAAATGACCACAACTCTTGAACAAACTTGTGCACAGTCAAGTTGAGCTCGCCCGCTTTAGAAACATCGACAACTTTACAACACCGTAACCTTCTGTAGGTACTCTACTCAGTACAAATGAGAGGCATACTAACTTTTAGGCAATTTGGGGCCAATCAAGATGAATACATAACATAAAACTCGATTTAGATGTTTGTCCAACTTAAAGAAGTTTCGGTTGGACTAACGAACAAATAGATTTTATTTGATACGACTAGTGGGACCAGGACTGGATGTTATTTAGCCCGTATTGGTAAATTTAGTGTCAAAAAATTAAATAAATACAAGTTGGTTTTGGATGTGTGTAGGTAGGCTATGGTCTCATGTCCCTTTAAGACGCTGTCCTACGTCAGAGACAAAGAGGGAAAGACAGGTGAGGAGATGGAGGACGGTTCAAAAGTTGTAGCGGCTGAAGTAGACGAAGTAAATGTGGGAGGGGGTGAGCAGCTTGTCGAGTAGTTATCGTCCATTTATCGTTATCGAGGTGAACTGATCAGTATATCGTGATATTGATTTGAGGCCATATTGTCCAGCCCTAAGTTAAGCTGAGTTCTCGATCTTCCTGGCGTTATTTGATGCAACTAGAGTAAAGCTGGCAACGCAAATCACAGCTGAAAAAACAAACTCTATATAACCTTACAGGTCGACCTGCGCTCACAAAGACGGTAGACTCGACTTTCAAGCATCAGTGCGAAAAAGTAATAGGGACCCTAATACTATCAGTAAATGCACCGATAATTAACCTTAAAGACCGGGGAATTCACGCTCCTCCACGTGTTTTCAAATCCACACACACTGACCTGCTGCGGCACGTTACCTGCTCGGCTTTGTCTGACATGTTCCTAAATCACACATTGTATAACAAAAGGCGCGCTGCACGCTCGATCTGCAGCACACCTGAGCGTAAATCACAGCCGATGGAGTCGAAAGAAGCGATAAAACAAAAGCGGGGAACGTTACAAGGTTTGGGAACAATCGCGTTAATGTCGTGGAAAAAAAAAGAACCAAAAAAGAAAAAGATAAAAAGAGTGGGATCTCAATCTGTCGTTACGATCTTAGTGGTGTTGTCGTCGGGCTTGTATAAACCTGCGGAGACTGCTGAGTGAGAAGTATTGACAGCTAAAACCCTGATAGGTACAGTGTGTGTGTGTGTAAGTGTGTGTGTTTGTGTTACACATGTCAAAGTGTGGCTAGCAGCTACAGAATGTACAGAAATTCCTGCGGAGGCCGGTCACCGTAGAGCCGGAGACTAATCCTCCTTAAAATAGAGCCTGCAGGGCTTATCATCACAAATCAGAGGTTTCGAGGAATGAAGAGAGACAGGAGGAAGAAAAAAAAGGAGAGGAAACAAGAGGAGAAGGAAAGGAAACAAGAGGAGAAGGAGAGAATTCTTCAATCAGAACAGAGAAAGGAGAGTTCAGGGATAGAGGAGAGAGTGGAAGATGGATGGATAGCGTGAGGGGCGTTTGTTTACCATCCTCCATCGTCATGCTGGCTGCTTGTTTTGAAACTACTGTACCCCCACCTCCACCTCCACCTCCACCTCTACGTCTCAAACCAGGAATTCAAGGACCCCAACTCAGCCGCCACGGCGCGTCACTCAGCGGGTCGTCCTGAGGTTCACAAACACTCTCAGGTAGCGAGTTCAAGCCGTCAATCGTGATCCATCAGACCGGACTTGAATGGGGGCCACTGCAGCCCAGAGGGGATTGTGGGTATTTAAACAAACTGACTATCAGGTGGCAGCTTCTGACGGGGATCAGGGTGTCGTGTAAAGATTATCATCTGACACATTCCTCCGAGCCGTGACTGTGGACTGGAGATTGCCTTGATGGATGGGGGGACAGTCCTTTGCCTAATCTACTGACTTTTATCAAAAAAACATGATAAAAAGTCTAAAATTTTCACCAGTTTAAGACTCTTTAGGCTTAAAAAGAACAAATTCTCCTTAATTGGAAGTTATCCTAGTTCTCCCGTCTGACAAATCCCAAATTGAGCTAAAAGTCACCACAATTCAAGACAAGTCCAAGATGAAGATGACGAAGAGTCTTCCTCTCTTTATTTTTCCACTCTTTTGAACTGCAGAAACCCTCCAGTGCTTTTCCAAACACACTTGTAATGTAATCTCTACAGCTGGCGACAGCTTGGAGACAAGCTGAGACACAAACACGCTTTCTTAAACACACACAAACACACACACACTGACAGATGCAAACACGGTTGTACACATGCACATGCAGGCAGGAACCGAATCTCAGTTCCAGTGGAAGTTCCCAAAGTTTGGAAATCACGGGTTTTGAATGAATATTTCAGTGTTTGCTTTTGCAATTGCATGAAAAAACTGATGGTGCAGAAACTTCGACTGAACCTGAGAGCGAATGCAAGTCATGCCTGTTGAACTTCAGGTAAACTTTCACTCTTCCAGGCAGATACTTTACCAGAGGTGAATGTATAACCATCTTCTATCTGAGTTTGTCAGCTCCTGTCATGACGGTGCAGCCTACATCTACATAAAGTCCTACTTTAAGGCCTGGGTCTGGGGTTGGACAACATCTACAAAAACTGCAAACATGACTAGACATCTAAAAATGACCAAAACCTTCAAAACTAACTTGTGCACAATCAAGTTGAACTCGCCCGCTTTAGAAACATGGACAACATAACAGCTCTGTACCTTATGCTGGTACTCTACTTGGTACAAATGGGGCCAATTAACCCCCAATTTCCACTGCATCCGGAACGGTTCCTATTGGGAATGGCGGCAATTTTCGCCGTACGCCAATTCCTACTGGATCCGTTTGTTAGGTGAATTTCGTGGCAGATAACGGACAACAGGAATCGCGATAACTCACAAGAACCCGCGGAATCACGTGCAATCGCGCGATAACAAGTTGTCTCTATAAAGACAGCCACATAACCAGTAAAAGTCCAGTAGATTGTGTCCTTCCAGAGAAGGAAATCTACTTCTAGACTTCTAGAATCAGCATCTCCTCATCCATGGTGTCATCGGGGTGAAATGACGTCTAAAAACCTTTCACTTGTTCGTCTCTGCCTGATACACGGAGTGTTTTATTTTGTGTCTGTGCCCGACTTCCTTTCCAGCCCGGGTTAATCTGTGCTGAATTTACCCGGCATGGTCCGGCGTCCGGAAAAGATAGAACTCTTGGGATCAGCTGCAGAGTCCGGCGATCTGCAACGGAATCGGAAAGAAGCCGGTGGAAATTGACATGTTAACTTGAATGGTTACGATCAGCTACGATCGGAGGATGCGGCCTTTTCGTAGCCATTCCGGATACGGTGGAAACTGGGGGTAAGGTGAATGTATTGACTGTGACCAGGACTGGACAACTTTAGTTCTCCACTTGTTTTGGACTCCGATAACGACTTTGTTTGACTACATCAGTGATTTTGACTTGAACACATCTGCAGCAGTGACTGATCGAGTTGACAAAGATTGATTCAAATGTTCAGATGAAGGTATTTGTTGGCGTTGAAGCGTATATGTGTATGTGTGTGTGTGAGAGAGAGAGAGGCATACCAGCAGAGAGCTATAGAGCTCTGCTGAAAGCTGCACAGGCATGCTGCGAGGGCAATTATCAAATTAGACTCTCAGTGAACACACTCACTGAAATGCCTGATGTATATGAACTGTGTGTGTGTGGCTCCTATTAAGACAAAAATCTGGCCCTTCAGCGACTCATTCTTCATATTTTTGTGAAGATGAGGTAATGCACTCGACTCCGCGGTCCGTTTTCACCTCGCTCCTTTTAACCGACTTTAAATAGAGCGAACGCAGACTGTTGGCGTGAGCGTCAGGCTGGAGGATTATGATATCATGGGAATCATATCTATGTCATGAGGGGGAACGTTATCCAGCAGTGAGCGTGACTTTAAATATAAGTCAGGGAAATCTATTCTAGTCTGAGATAGTGGAGAAAAAATGCCTGGAAATCCCAAACTTACGATAACTTTAACTTTTATATCGTAAAGTTTCTGGAGGTGGACTTGAGTTTGAGAGCCTTACCATGTGTCGAGCAATATTTCTGTAAAAACTGTATCTCCACTATTGTCACATTTTAAAGCTTAGGGCAGATGACTGGATTATAACAGCCACTGTAAGACTTGGAGTCAAAACTGTTTGCATTCATGCAGCGAAAACTGCTGCAAGTCTCGAACTTGCAACACAAGTTAACAACATAAAGAAAAGATACCAGGAAAAAAAGGAAAATATAATTTTAAAAAGGAAATATGAGAAGAGTAGAAAGAAAAAAACAGAAGAAGTAAGAAAAAAAATAGATAAACAAAATAATATCAGAAGAAAATGAGAGGAAAACAATGAGGAAAAAAAGGTAACTGTATAATAAATAAAAATGACAGAAAAATACAGAAAGAGTAAAAAAAGATATGAAAAAAGAAAAGGAGACAAAGATGGACAAGAAAAAAAATGAGAGGAAAAATAGAAAAATAGGAAGAAAATGTAAAACATATGGAGGTGGAAACTTAAAAAACAAAAACTAAAAGAATAAAAGAAACTAAAAAAACTCAAAATAAAGAAAATAAAGACAAAAGACAAAAGAGACACAAGACATCAAATTAAAAAATGAAAAGAAAAAGAGAAAAAGAAAATGACACAAGAAATGAAAGGAAAAGAAAGACAAAATTAATAGAAAATAAAAAAATACAGTAAAAAGACAGATTGAGAGATAGAAATTAGAAGAAAAAGAAAGGAAAAACAAAAAAGAAAAATGTAAATACACTGAGAAAAGAGGGAATGATTGAGCAAAATCATGAAACAAAAACAAAAAATAAGGAATAAGGAAATTAACAAAAAGGTAAAACAAGAGAAAAAGAAAGACAAAAAAACAAGAAATAGAAAAATAATGTGCAATGAATGTTGAAATTGAAACAAGTGAAAAGTAAATGTAAAGAAAAAAATGACGAACTATGAAAAAACAAAAAGAAAGAACAAAAAAGTAATTAACATGAAAAATACAGTTTTATTTATTGATTGAAACTACAGTTTATGAAGACATCTGATTATTTTAGCCTTATAGCCTCATACAAATCTGGATTTGTTAATCCTAAAGTCTGGATTTGCTGAATCTAAAATCTGGATTTGTTAAACCCAAAGTCTGGATTTGTTGAACCTAAAGTCTGGATTTGTTAAACCCAGTGTTATGTTGAAGTTAAACTCTCATCTCTTAACATGAGTTGAAGTTGTGGTGGTAAGTGTGGACTAACAGGTGCTGATAGCAGCGCTGGTGCAGATTAGATAAACAGCGTAAACACACACACTCTGTCATAGACGCTCTATTTTAACAACGGTGACGACCCCGCTCGCTGTGATCGCTGCTCCTGGTTTTAAAATAACCGAGACAGAGTTGAAGTAGAGAGAGGAGTGTCGGATTCTGAGTCTGACTGAGTCATCCAGAGGGGGAGACTCGGGGAGAGGAGGGGGAGGAGGAGGGAGGAAAATGTCAAATTAGGGAGCGTATTAATCCCTCGGTTCTGTTTAGAGATGGTGGCATAGCTGCAGCTGAACCGCAACAAAGATAGACGTGATAGAGGAGTTTGGTTACGCAGCAGGATGAAATTAAAGCGAGTATTTCCACCAAATATGAGGCGTGTTTCTCAAACTCCACCTTGGCAGCAGAAGCAGAGTCATGAGGAAGGAGATCAAAATATGTTTTAATGAGTTTGGTTTGACACCAGAAATAGAGGCCACACCGAGAGTCCTCCTCGAATCAGTGACTGAAAGTATCCTCATAACTCTTCTCCTTAAGTGGGACCACAATCTACAAAACAAACATTATTATTATTTGTCTTCCAAACTAATTTATCACTCAGCTTCTTTTTATAATATTTACTCTTCTTCCTTTTCTTCTTCTTCTCTTGAGGAATTCCAGTCACGGGTGGTTTGCAGCCTTTTGACCGCTCCTACACACAACTGTAAATGCAGAGTGTTTACCGCCGAGGAGAAGGAGTGAAATTCATTCAACATCTTTTGTTGACAGTAAAAAAAAAAAAGACTCGACTACACTCGAAGGGGGGCGTTCATCGACAATCGCCAGGTCAGGACATGGAGGGGAGGAATGTGACCAAGTGTTTGTAGACGACAGGACACGTCAGGTGACAAACTAGGGAGGAAGAAGTGAAGGAAATAAGGAGGGATGGCAGGGAAGAATGGTTAAGGAGGTTAAAAATAGATAAAAAGAGTGAGAAGAAATGTTGATTTATTTTCTCTACCTGAGGCCACCTCCCTCAATATCTCAACTTAAGACTCTCTCTAAGAAAAAAAGAAAATGAGAAAGAAAGAAAGAAAGAAAGAAAGAAAGAAAGAAAGAAAGAAAAAAGAAAGAAAATGAAAAAATAAAGAGAAAAGACAGACAGAAAGAAAAAAACAAAGAAAGCATCAGAAATAAAGAAAAAAAAAACAAAAGAGAAGAAACCAGGAAAAAAGGAAAAGAGAACTTAAAGAAAAATATGAGAAGAGTAGGAGAACAAAACAGAAGTATGAAAAAAAGTGATGGAAACAAAAAAATATTAGAAGTATATGAAAGCAAAATTTTTAGAAAAAAAGGTATAAAAAAAAGATGATTTAACATGACAAATAAATACAGAAAGAGTTAAATAAATTCAGAAAAAAAGACAGACAAGAAAAAGAAATTAAATGAAAAAAAGAAAAAAATAGGAAGGAAATGTAAAATTTAGGTGTTGGAAACTTAAAAAACAAAAACCAAAGGAATAAAAGAAATTTAAAAAATAGAAAAATAAGGAAAAAAAGACAAAAGAGAAACAAGACATCAAATTTAAAAATGAAAAAAATAAATAAAAGGCAGAAAAAAGAAAAAGGAAAATAAAAAACAAAAGAAAGGAAAAAGACAAAATTTATAGAAAATCAAAAAAAAAAAAAGACATTGGGAAATAAAAAAAATTGAGGAAAAAGAAAGGAAAACAAAAACAATGTAAATACACAGAAAAAATGGAATGATTAAGAAAAATATAAAACAAAAACGCAGGACAGACTGAATGAAATAAACAAAAAAGGAAGAACATGGGGAAAAGAAAACAAGAAATAGAAAAGTAATGAGCAATAAAAGTTTAAGTTAAAACAAGTGTAAAGTAAAGATAAATAAAAAAATGTCAGACAATGAAAAGACAAAAAAGAAAGAAAGAAAAGGAAAATGTATCATTGGAGCAGCACAGGACTGAACGTGTTCCGGCCGGATTCAGAAAAACTCCTTCTAGGTACGACGGCAGCAGCTCTGGATTTACTGTTTGGCATATTTATAGTGGCCATAAATAACTTTTAGCCCAGAGTTAAAAAATCAAAGATATATGAACCCCAGCTGAGGTATTTAGTGACTTCTTTCTGTTTGGTAACGTCAAAGAAGTTTTCCGCTGGATTTACAGGATGCTGAAATCTTTCGTTGTCACCTTGAGGCACATATTTGCATACTAGCTGAAAAATATACAATAAAATGTCAATTTTACAGTGTTATCTTCCAGATTTATGCCTTTTATTCTCTATTTTTATGGCGGAAATTCAGCAACTAATTGTGAAAACGTGAGAAATATGCAGAAATAGTAGATTTTCACACATTTATGTGTCGTCTGGAATCTGAACAGATAGTTTTCCATTTCCAGTCTTGGTCCTTGTGAAACAAATTGTCATTTTTAAACCAGTAATAAGCAGAAAATGTCAACATGTTGGTTAAAAGTTCATAATGAGTTTTTCAGTGGTTTTAGAAACACGTCCGCAGAAAGACGACCTCACGTGGCTTTCAAAGACCTCCGACTGGCTTCAATCCAGCTTTATTTGTACGCCTCTGTTTACACAGCCATCCATCAGCCTCCAGTTAACGACATTCCTCGGACCTACAGCTCCACAACAGTGTAAACCTCAGGTAAACCTCCCGCATATACAAACTCTCTCTCTTTCTCTGGTTTGTGTAATATTTAACCGTCACTTTGTCTTTTCCTAGAAATCACCGCGGCTGAGACGTACACGGAAAACGTATAAACTGACGGCTGGACCACCAACATTAACCATCCCAGTAAATCAGCCGCTGCGACCACTCCAGACTCTGTTTATACGTCTTTGAACGCACGTACACTTCTTTATTTCTTACTAAATGAGCGTCAAAATGAAATGAAAGCACAAGGGGACGTCTTTAAATGTCTGTTTTTGTTGCGTCTGGTGCGATTCAGGCTTAGAGTTAGCAAAACAAGGTTTTTTCTTCTTACCAACTTGCTCTGTGGCGGTGTTTTTCTTCTTCTACTGTGTCTTTGTTCAAGGTTACATCATTTAGCTCAGTGGTTCTTAACTGGCTCAAATCTTTAACATACATCCACCTGTTTTTATGAGTGAAGCGCATGTCAGAGAACATGAGGGCGACAACTATCGAAGTTGCTTATTTAGAAAATATCTAATCAATATCGCGTTGAATATTTACTTTTTTTGACCAGTGGTTCGCGACCCATCCGGAACGTGTCCGCGACCAACTCTTGGGTCCGGACCCACCAGTTGGGAACCACTGATTCAAAGGACACTTAGATCCAAAAGTGACGTACGTTCAAGAGTAAGAACGATACAAGTAAAAAACTAGACAAGAACCGTTAACCGCAAACAAAACAAAAAGAAGGTTGAAGACAAAAACAGGCTGTTCCAAAAAAGTTAACAATACACATCTTTTGGAATACAAGTTAACAGATTTGTCTTATTCTTTAGCGAAATTTACGTTAACCTGACTCAAGGAAGGCCAACATGCGCCATCTACAGGTTGGAAAATGGGATGTGATTAACGCAGTCTGGCCAGAGAAGAGGAAACTCATTTTTTAATCTTTCACTTGGCGGAATCGTCAGTTTTACGCTCAGTGCCTTTGTTGAGTGAGTAGCAAGCGATCGTAAGACCATGGGTGTGTTGGTCTGTTAAGTCGATCTACAGATGCGATCAGTTCTTGTCGAGCGTTGTGAATAATCTGGTTTAGTAGGCATGAATTGGACGACAGGTTCAACACGCTACTCCCTTCATTTGCTGATTCGCCAGATTCAAAAATCGGAACTGAAGTGAGTTAAGCCGTGTTAAGCCATGTCTAAGTCCGTGTTGGCGCCCATGGGTGCGTTGGTCTGTTAAGTTGATCTACAGATGCAATCAGTTGTTGTTGAACATCATGAATGACGTGGTTGAGGAGGCACGGATTAGGCGTGTGACGCTTCAACATGCTACTAGCTTCTTTTGCTAATTCGCCAGATTTAAAAATCTGAACTCTAGTGAATTAAACCACTTCATTTAACAAAGGTAGGAGATTTATTCGTCTGATCATGACTGTGCGACTACTGTGATGACAAATCCTCATCGTCAAGTCAACCATGTTTGCAAACAGACAGAAATGGCGTCTGTTTCCCTGCTAGAGTTCGGTTGTATCTGTTTTCTTTATTTTCCTAAAAGTGAAAACCAGTTGAACGTCCACTCATGACACCACTCTGCCCACACACACACACACACACACACACACACACACACACTCAGAGCGGCTGAGCGATGGGCTGTGGAAGTTGGCTGGCCGGTGCGAAAGGCCGGACATGAAAAGCCACAGCAATGTCACATCAGCACGCCAAGGAAGAGGGACGAACGAGTGACACGGAGAGAGAGAGAGAGAGAGAGAGAGAGAGAGAGAGAGAGGAGTGTGTGTGTGTGTGTGTGTGTGTGTGTCTGTCAGCTGGTGGGAATCTCTCTACAAACGTCAGTCCTGCTTGTCCACCTTGTGATGGGCGGCAGTCGCCATAGCAACCACGCACACAGAGCTGGAGGGGAGTCTACTGCAGCGTTCGAGTTACCTCGGAAGAGGTGAAAATGACGTCACACCCAAGTTAAAATCGGAGAACTGTAACAAGATGGCTACATCTACGAAAGTTATTTTAGCGCTTGCGTAATATTCGGACAAGGCTAGCGCTAAAATAACTTTCGTAAATGTAGCCATCTTGTTTCCGCCTCCGATTTTGCTTTTTAACTCTGGAAACTCAGGTTTGACGTTATTTTCAGCTCCGACATCTGACTTCCAAGCCAACTCAAACGCACCATTAGAGTTTTTTGAACATTAAAGGTGCATTCCGATGTTTTTTATTCAAACAGGAGTAAGACAAATGTTGCGTTTGAGTTACCTCGGAAGTCGGATGTCGGAGCTGAAAATGACGTCACATCTGAGTTCCCAGCGTTTCAGTTACCAAGGAGGCCTGAAACAAGATGGCTACATTTACGAAATTATTTTAGCGCTTGCCTTATATTCGGACAAGGCTAGCGCTAAAATAACGTAAATGTATCCATCTTGTTTCCACCTCCGATTTTGCGTTTTACCGACTTTTTACAGACCGTAACTGAAACGCTGGTTACTCAGGTGTGACTTCATTTTTTAGCTCGGACTTCTGACTTCCATACGCTGCATATTTTAGCAAAAAGTGAGACGCTGAGTCGTTCCGGTGACTCGGCAGATTAAACATGACACTGCGATTCGCCGTTTTGAGGCTTTAGTTTGAACTTTTTCAAGAAATTAACCTTTTTTTTGTCAGTTTAATACCTAACTCTACAAACCAACCCTCTTTGTGTTCCGACCTGTCGCTAACACATGATACACACACACACACACACACATACACACACACACACACACACACACAGTGCCAAGAAGCCATCAGGTAGGTATGCGGCGCAGGCCTTCGTCCAGCAGCTACGGGTATTAAACAGGAGAAGAAGAAGGAGACAGACGGAGGATCAGACAGACAGACAGTTCTCACACACACACACACACACACACACACACACACACACACACACAGTAAATCACCATGCAGCGCCCCGTGCTATGATCCGTTTAATCCTCGCAGATATTTCTCATTTGTCTCAGGGAGTCGGAAACAAGCGGCTGTGTCGTTTATTTACGAGCTGAAGCTGCTGCTGTGGAGCGGAGAGGACGACACAGAAGAAAACAAAGACGTGATCCGACACAGAAGAGGCTCAAAACGAAGCTGAGATACTGACAGACGGGAGATTAACGGTGAAGAAATAAGAGTTTCCAAACAAACAAACAAATACGAGGACTGAAACTGACTCACTGTTGGTATTTATACGTCATCCAGCTCGTAGATTCATCAATTAAAGAGTTCAATCATTAACAGACCTCCTCATTAGCCGGAGTAAAGCCGGTCTGAGTTACACTTTAACTCATCCGATCTATTCCCATGACAGACAAACACACCTCACTGCAAAATTCAGACACGCACAGCTGCACAAAAGTATTAAAAATTAACTCCTGCTCCCGGTTTTTGTCGACTGTTTCGACTCCGATGATCGCAGGGAAAGAGAGAGCGGCGGAGCGCGGGCGATAAGGGATCGGCATGATAGGAGAGTTTAAACAAACACAGACAGTATCAAGATTTAGAAAGAAAAACAAACAAACTATGATCGGATTTATCTGTGAATTTAGTTTTTGATTAAATAAACTCCTCGAATTTGGCGAATTTGGCGCCCCCTGTGGACAAAGCAGACCTCACTTCTCCCCTCACAGGAGCTTTAACCTCTCAAAAACTTGACTCTGATTCTCCTCTTGATTTGTTTCCTCAACCAGACATCTGAGCTCCTCGCCGCCCTACATCTGCAGTGCATTATGGGTGCTGGTGTTTGATAAACACTCATGCAGACAGGAACGACAGAGTTTACTGAAGCTGCGGAGTTCAAAGCTGTTTACGGATGTGACCGAGTGTGTGTGTGTGTGGAAGCAGACAGCTGTTAGGAGATAAATTTCAGTTTATGGTAATCGAGGAAACCAGAGCGAGGACGAGCTGCGCTGACTCCGTGTAATCTAAGAGGAAACATCGACGTGGTTCGGGTTTGACCTTAGAAAACGGCGTTATCTCGACTGTAGATCATGATGGATGATGTGCGGTAAGTGTGACACACTCCGCTAGCTGCTAACTGCTTTTCATGACTGTGATAAGAGTGGAGCAGGACCAGCCCACCCACCCACAAATGTACATGGAGTGTAACAGGGCTGGACAGTGTGACCGTTTCGGGTGTTGAATAAGGGACCGTCAATAAATTATCGGTTGATGTTCTCAATAAAGCTGTTTTCCTTCAATAGCTTCCATGTCATGTGACCAAAAGATCTACTGGTGTCTTCTCACTCTCCATAACGACAGCGTCATTAAGTCTACTCGGTACCCTCACTGTCAACATCCAGTGTTGATAAGGGACCGTCAATAAATTACCGGTTTATGTTCTCAAAAACATCACGTCATGTGACAAATTGACCAAAAATTGATTTCAAATAATAGTACGAAGGTCGGACGCTAAGACACACCTCTTTATTTCCCTAATTTGTCCTCTAAAAATGTTTGCGTTAAATTTAAAGGCAAATTTCGAACATTTTCTATAATAGCTTCAGTGTCATGTGACCAAAAGTTCTACCTGTGTATTCTCACTCTTCATAACAACAAAGTGGTTAAATCCACTCACCACTTTCGATGTCAAAGTCAGGTGTTGAATAAGGGACCGTCAATAAATTACTGGTTGATGTTCTCAGAAAAATAGCTTTAATAGCTTCCATGTCATGCGACCAAAATACCTAAAAAATTTATTTCAAATGATAGTACTCAGGGCTCGACATTGCGACCGTTTCACTTTCATTTGCGACTAAAAATAGATGTGTGCGAATTGTAAAATGTATTTAGGGTCACATGTGAGCATTAAAAAATTAGTCGAAGCAACAAATGTGTTTTCATGTAAATACTGTGGTGAAGTTGGTTTTAGGTTGGATATTCGACGGACTTTCACAGCAGATCTACCGGTGTCTTCTCACTCTCCAATCTACTCGGCATCCTCCCTGTCAACATCAGGTGTTGAATAAGGGACCGTCAATCAATTACCAGTTGATGTTCTAAGAAAAGGCAGTTTTCCTCTAATAGCTTCCATGTCATGTGACCAGAGGACCTAAAATTGATTTCAAATGATTGTACTTATGTCGACCAATAAGACTTACTTTTTCAACTTACTCCTTTAATGCCTGAAACCAAAAATTATGGCCAGAAAATTTAAAATTTTTGGAGCTGAAATGTTTATTTTACTTATTACTGAAAAACAAAAAAATCAAAAATGTCCTTAAAATTTAACAAATATATTTATTTATATCTCATTTGACACATTAGATGTTTTTGGAAACTGATAAACCACAAAAGGACATTTTTACCCTTTATCAGACTGTATTAAGATGTTTTTTTTAGTAATTTGTTGATCATATTGATTAAAAGAAGTATCATAAAAGTATGTATCAAATATGATTTTAAAAAAAGGCAATAAAGGGTTAGGACCACATGTGCTCCATGTGAAAAAAGTTTGTGTCAAGCCCTGAGTAAGAGGCCGGGGTCTGAGGTGATCTTAGAGGCGTCCTCAAAGTTCTCTAAATGAAACTGTTGTTTTAGCCTCTTGGCACACATACGAACAAACGCATTCTTGAACTTCTGAACTGTTCGTAAAGCCGTCGCCTTTCATCGCATCTTTAAAACAACATATAGTCGATAACAATTTAACTCCTGCGAGACAGAATCAATCCCTGGTGATGAATGCGGTGACTCCCCTTTAAAACCCCGACATCATTGGCGTTTTGAAGGACGCTGTTGAAACAAGCGAAGTGAAAACAGGTCGAGATGTGCGGATGACGGACACCCCTCTCTTTGTTTTTGGAAATGCAGCGACTTAGCCGCGGCTTTACACAGCTGGCAGGCGTCACAGTCTCGCACACGGCGGGAGATTCTGCCTGAACACGCCACCCGCCGTCCGCCCCTTGACTCCCCTCTTCGGCGCAGGAAAACACCACTCTGCTGCGGTGAACCCATAAGTGGTGAATCCCATCGGGGGCGGCCATTTTGGATCAAACCGCACTGGAATAATACAGGCGGACTGGGGTTAAGTGTCCCACTGGGGGGTCTGCTTCAGCTCACACAGACGCACTAAAAGATGATGAATGAGACGCACGGACTCTGAAACAACAGCGTGAAAGACTGAGACAACATTTCCAAACTGCAGGCCTGCTGAGAAGTCATTAAGAAGTTTAAGCTTTGATACGAGAAGAAACATCCAGATGGAAACCATTTCGGGACAAATGTCTTAAAATAACAAAGAGGGACTGCTACAGATGTGATAACAGGATTGATTAAAATACGAAGCAACACAGGAAAAAAAGAGGTGAAGATTTGTTGGTTTTGATTGAGAACAAGGTGGAACATGATGCATCTTGAACAGTCAATATTGATGTCAAAATCATGTCTTTTTCCACCACAACACAATAAAAAGAAAGCACAAGATTTTTAGATATCGTGTCGTATCATATGTTGTATCAGATCATATCATATTGTATCAAGTCATATCGTATTGCATCATATTGTATCATATCGTATCAGATCGTATTGTATCCTGTTGTATAGTATCATATTATATCACATCACATCGTATCATATCATATTGTATTGTATCAAATTGTATCATATCCAATTATATCATATCATATAGTATCGGATTGTATCATAACATATTGTATCATATCGTATAATATCTTATCATATATCATTTTGTATCATTTTGTATCATATCTTATCATATTGTATCATATCGTACTGTCATCATATTGTATTGTATCATACTGTATCATATCATATCATACTGTATCATATCCTATTGTGTCATATCTTATCATATTGTATTGTATTATATTGTATCGTATCAGATTGTATTGTACCATATCGTACTGTATCATATCCTATCATATCATATCATAAAGTATCGTATTGTATAATATCATATTGTATCGTATCATATCATATCATATCATACCGTCATCATATTGTATGGTATCATACTGTATTTTATCATATTGTATTGTATGGTATCGTATCAAATCAAATCATATCATATCCTATTGTGTAATATCTTATATCATTTTGTATCATATTGTATCGTATTGTTTTGTTTCATATCCTATAATACTGTATTGTATCGTTTCATATCATATCATATCATATCTTATCGTATCATATCGTTTCATGTTGTATCATATCTTATCGAATCATATCATATTTCATTGTATTTTATCATATAGTCAATTTTCTGATGTTTTATTGCATCACACTAAATCCATCCCCCGAGGCTGCTTCAACCTGCAAAACAAATATATTCTTTGATTTTGGACGGGAAGCAAACACTGTTCTGCCAAAGTCTCTCTGTACTTGCATGTCTAAATCAGAATATCTTATACGCAGTCATACGTATCTAACTGTTACGCAACAGTGAAAGATATCAAACAAATATGCCGGTGCATGCTGTTGCTTCTGTAAAGGGTGGAAAGTTGATTGTACTTGCAGCACTTGCTCTTTAAGGCTGATTGAATGTCAAGAAAGAAGTTTCAGTAGTTAAGTTTTCGGGTATCATTGGTCTCACTGATGGTAAAAGAGAAATCGAACATGTACAAACAGATGAAACTAGCATCTTTGAATGTCTGGTTTGGTGGCTGCACGGTTCATTGACTCAGTTAGCTAACAACACCACAGAGAACCTGACTATCAGCCAATCAGTGACGCATCCACCTGCTCGGGTTAATCACCCATGAAGCATTGCATGTCTGTGTACCCACATGCCCACAAAAAGAAAAACATCCATCCCCTCATTTTCCTCCCTCTCCATCAACTTCTCTTCCACGCTGTTTGGAGACAAAACCAACACAGGAACCTGCAGTCCGACCTCCGATCTGACACAACAACACAGAGGGAAAATAAAAGGACACTCCCTGCCGACCACCAACACCCCTCCTTTCTTTGCCCATCTCTTCTTTTGGTTGACCTCTGACCTCCTCTGTGGAGAGGTTGAGACGAGTGGAGGGAATGGAATGCTTAGTAGACTTCCAATGTCGGGTCGGTACAGAGGGAGGAAACAGGCCAGTAAATGTACAACTAACCTGCTCACAACTTTCCATGTGTGAATTGATCCACTTCATGAAAGGACCTTTAAGCAAAACTTGTTTCTATGCTTTAGGGGTCGTCTGACAGTTTTATGGCCGACCCAAAGAAAAGCTCTAAATTCATTGTTTTGGAAAAACAAGAACTTCCTCTGTTTGACTCTTTTGAAAAGCCAAAGTACCCTGATACGTTTACCTACATTCTCCTGGGTGGACTTGCTGGTTTCCTATAATGTAAAACCAGCACCTTCAACTGATCATTAACTCTCTGAGACCACCTACCCTGCAGCCTCTGTCCTTGAATCTCTTAAAAGACCATTAGCTGACTAACAGATGTTTGCCTCGGCGTTAACCTTCCCAAACCCGACATTTCCAGACATTCAATATTTTTAACTTTGGATGAAATTCAACAAATTAGGACCAACAGCAATGATTTAGATGAAGAGCAGGAAGCATGGCTGTGCAGTAAGTGTCGAGGCGTAAACAATGACCTTCCAGTGTGAAAGAGCGCCATGGGAAAGTCTGTTAAGGAGATGGAAGGCAGAGCATCAGTTTAATTTGGTCGTAAACAGGGGCTGAGTTATAGGGAAGAGGCCCAGGCCCCCGTTTTGTTTCCTTTTTGTGTGTCCTTGTATAGCCAAAGTTATGTCGGTGAAAGACCAGGGGGGTCAGAAACGGCACTGAGGGAAAGTTTTAACTATTTTACTGCTCGATCTCCAGGACCTTCTCTGGACTCTTGACATGGTCGGATACTGAAGATGCCCTTCCACCAAACACTTGGGCATAGCAACTTATGAACATGTTCCACCGTCATTTAGCTCCAGCTGTTAGTATTCAGGTAACTCAGTAATGGGTAACAGCAAAATCGGACTGAAAGGAGAGGTCCATCAGTACAATCCCCAACTTTGCCAATGGAAAAGCAAAAACAACTGTCCTTATTCACTCCAAAGTCAAATAACTTGAGGTCAAACACAAGGTCAGATGTTTTTCTTCAGTGCAATCATTTCTAAAATGAAGGTTCGCCATCATTAACCTGTGTCTGGTAAACCGAGTCTGAGGTATTTTGCATGAGGCTTAGCTCCAGGCAAAGGACTTTGAAGAGCCTCCAATTGCATCCAAAGCCAATTTTCCTTGTTTATGCAAAGCAGCTGTTGTCCAACAATTGGACGACCTTTTGAAGACCCAAATCATCTCCAAAGGCTCTAAATGTCATCTTCAAACTGATCGTATCTCTTCACTTCCAGCTGAAGGTCAGATCACGACCGTTTGCCAGAGTTGGGAGACAGTTCAGACTCCCTTGAGGTGTTTTTTTCTTGGAGTTTAAAGTGGCTCTACCTTCTACCTTATTGGCTTTTCCATCCATTTTTTAACTAACCTTTGGTAGTTTAAGGTCTGCAAACCAAGTCCAGACAAGAGCCACCTAGACTTAAAAGCAAGTTAGGGAGCAAATCACAGCACTCGTACAAATTATGGTGCTTTAGGAAGAATGCTGGGTAATTTGGGCTTTTTGTTCACAAAGTAATAGCCCCTTAACAGCCTGGAACTGTCACTTTCTACTAAAACAAGAGGCATCCTCCGTCTTCAGGATTCAAGTCAAGACTAATGGAGGAAAACCACTTTTGCTGAGCAAACCTCTGCAAGATTTATGGATCATCTTATCAGTCCGGCCGACAGGTGAATCTGTGGTCACTTCCTTCCTCCAGCAGCCATCATAGTGTCCATGAATCACCTCTCTTATCAGCTATAACCCCAGAGACAACATGCTTCCAGCTCAATGAACATAAAACGTTGACCCCCGCTGAGGTCAGAGGGAGTCATAATGGGGTGTTTACCTTTATGACATGCTGTGTGTACGATTCAAATCCTAAAAAGCGAGTTTGCTCTTGTCTGATCCTGAAGGCAACATGTACGGTTACATCATGGAGGTCCTGCTTTATAACAATACCCACTGGTGCTCTGCAACCCCTGACCCTAAGCCCCTACTCTGACCCCTAAAGGCTTTGAATTAGGTTTCCACACAGATGGATTTACAGGTATTGTAGTATCTTAAACGGATTTGCTGGAGGACAAACAAAAAATTAGGGATAAGAAAATGAAGCTCAAAGTCTTTAAGGAAGAGGCCACTGAGGTTACAGGACAGGTTACATGGAGTTGTCACTGTGCCGTCTAAACAATGACAGATGACTCGTGACAAGACAAGACTAAACACCAAGTCTAGTGGCCTAATTCCACTGGTATGTGAAATGACACCTGTCTCTTTAGCTCGAGTCCCCAACTGCAAGAAAGCCGTCCATGCTCGAACCCTTCCCCTTTAAGTATTTACATGTATGATACAGTTTACTAAACAGCCAAACTGAAGACATCTGGAGGTCTTTTGAGGGTTTGTACGACAAGAGTAAAACCTACACAGAGCATAAACTGTGGCGCAAACACTCGTATACAGCGACTGATGTAGACTAAATAAGAGGAACATCACCGGATTCCACAAGGGAGACACAAACTGTGGACTTAAGGGACGACATTCAGGCGAATCAACAGAGAAATAAAACAGGGAAGGATTCTTGTTCTCAGCTGTGCCATTAAAGACCTGTCATCTGGCATATTAAGTAAACGATTCCACAATCTAATCATCTCAACTTTACGTCTTATGGAATCAGGAAGCCAACCCATGTCACCCAGAACGGCCAGAACTGGTACAAATTCATGAACACCCAAGAATCTGTGTCTGTACGTCTTCCACTTGACGAAAATCTGAAACTGTTTTGTAAAAATATCCGTAATAAACTCCTCTGACTTACTTTCCAAATGACAGGATGCTTTTTTAGTGTTTTAATGAGGGTTTAATCCAGCCGACACATTGGATCAAGAAGGTCACTGAGTTCAGCTGAGAATAAGAGGAGAGGGGTGAAAAGGAAAAGAGTGAAAGAGTTGGGGGAAGGGAAGGGGGGAGGTAAAGGTGAGGAAAGGAAAGAAGAGGTGCAGACAGGTGTGTGACCTCCTCAAGGGGCTGGAGGGCAGCGAGGATTGGGGAAGGGGGGTTGGACAAGAGGAACTGAATGAGGGAATGAGGGAGGGTAGTAGCTATGGCGATGACATGGAATGTTCACGTCGCCCCTGGCAACGGTTCATTAGCTATTAGCCCTCGCAGGCTGATGGGTCCTAAGTCCAGACCTGTCCCCCGAACTGTCTGTCACGGATTCCAGGATTCTAAATGTCATGCGGAATGCCAGCGGGATTCAGGAATGCCTGAGCATTCCAGCTGGGAGGAAGGTGCGACGCCGAATCAGACCGCGGAGAAGAATCTTACGTGATGACCCGGGAGAGGATCTCCAGGTGCTGCTTAAAATGACGACAGCTTTTTAGCAATACTTCATCGAGTCGCCCCATTTTTCAAGTTCAAATCTGACCGGGGAGGAATGTGCTAGTTTTAGAAGTACGTCATTCCCAGAGGAAGAAAAACTGAACAAGTATGAATCCGATTTTCAGAGTCGGACCAAATTCAGGGATCCTTTTTCTTTGAAAGCTAGATGAAAAAAAACACTAAAAAGAGATAAAGTCTAAACTCTGTTCTTTCTTGGTAAGATGGATCACAAACAACTTGAGCAAAGGAGTACAGCCTTGTAGATTTGAAGTAATCTGTGTTTGGATGAAATCTTTTACTTGACTTGGGCTGTGGCAGCAGGAACAGGGGTGGACAGTTGGACTTCGGATTTAACATTAAAGGGATATTCTGGCGTAAAATTAAGTTAGGGTCAAACACACTGTAACACCGAGTTAGACACCCCCCAAGAGACTTAAATAACGAACGCAGATAGCAATACACAGCGGTCTGAGGAACCATAAACAAACCTCAACCAAAACACCACTCTATAGCCACAAATAATGCTCAGAACAGCAACTAACTTCATCAACAGGACATATAGGGTCCTTAACAAAGAGACTAAACACGTCTCACCTACTCTCTTCCAGCAGCCGCTTGTTTGTAGCAGGACCACGGGCCAGTCCATTACAGACTTCAGCGGGGTTTCGCAGCTCTAGGAAGAACATTTATGATCATTTCTTCATGGAAACACTATCAGACCGAGACGCTAAGACAGAAGAACTACCGTGTCTCGGTCTGGGGAGCAAATGATAAAGTAATGATAATGTGTATTGCTATCGTGCGGTCGTTGCTAAAGCTGGTATAACTAAAGAAGTCGGCAACATTCATATCCCTTTAACACTTCAATGTTGCCCACCTCTGGGCCTTTGGGTCTTCGGCGGATGTACCTTGAATCCTACCCAAGTTGAAGAAAGTTTAGAGGGTCAACAAGGCCGTAAAGAAACGGACGGGGAATGTTTTGAACCATGCGCTTAATAAGCTTAAGACTGTGTACATAACACTGCTAATACCTGCTTGCTCCTGTACACAGACTGAACAGGTACAGATAGTGTATAGGGAGGTTACCGCTGCTGAATTACGTCACTTTTTCAACAGATTCAGGCAAAGGTAAGGGCAAAGGGCAGAGCAACAATTTCAACTAAAACATACATGAAAAAACGGTTCCTCTCAGGGTCTGTGGAGCTAATGAAACCCCAGATTTCTCTACAGACCGTTCATATCTTGCTACTGCAGGCCCAACAATTACTCAAACACTCTGCCAGTCAAACCTTTGTATCAGTTCATCTTCCCCCCTTGGGAAAGAAACCAATGACACCATCTTCTCCTCTGTTTTTCAGCCTCTAGGATACGGAGCGCACCGCGGCGCGAACCTCTGTGTCAATCTGAGTTTTAGAGCCCTACCTCCCCCCCGGAGACCTTTGAGTTCAAACGATGGGCCCCTGAGCAGTGAATCTTTAAACGATGTCAAACAGCTAATAAGGCTGGAAAGATTTGCGATGGTTAGGCAGTCAGTCATGTGAGATAATGGAGGACGTGACAGATCTGGAAAAGGGAAGAGGAGGTACGTAAATCAGACTTCTATCGCTACAGTTTACGTAAAGGACGAACTTAAAGGGCAAGTCGAGAAAACTTTGACACTTCAAGAGAAATCTATCACCTGAATCAATCACTGCCAATCACTAATGGGGACATATTTCATAGATGAGTCTAGTGCGAATCTTAAAGGCCGATTTGACGCCGTTAAGTTGACAACAATGGTAATGGAGCCACCCTCAGTCTTTCCTCAGCTGCATCAATCTCTTGAAAAACTAGATTACGATTTTCTCTGACCGTTGACGTTATCAGGAGCATCTTTTCAGACATGACTCTATGGGCGACCATCTTTCTCCGCTGTTTGACGGTTGTATAATATCTCTGCTGCGTTAAAAACCATTACCTTAAAACTGACAAAGCTGATGAATGACTTGGTCTGATTTGGAGTCAATCGCTGTGTCGATCCATTTTTTACCTCCCTGGAAAAGTTGTCGTAAGTGACAGCTGGTCTCAGCCGTAAGGGGAACACTAGCTTTATGTATTCTCACATTTTATGCTGCGTTCAATTTTCCTCGGAAGTCGAAGTCCGAGCTGGGAATGACGTCACAACCAAGTTACCAGCAATTCAGTTACAAAGTCGGAAAAAGCAAAATCGGAGGTGGAAACAAGATGGCTACATTTACGTAAGTTATATTTAGCGCTTGCCTTGTCCGAATATAAGGCAAGCGCTAAAATAACTTTCGTAAGTGTAGCCATCTTGTTTCAGGCCTCCTTGGAAACTGAAATGCTGGGAACTCGGGTGTGACGTCATTTTCAGCTTGGAATTCTGACACCGAAATGCATCTTTAATTCCAAAAACTCTAGTGGTGCGTACCAAGTCGGAAAAAAGCAAAATCGGAGGCGGAAACAAGATGGCTACATCCATGAAAGTTAGTTTAGCGCTTGCCTTTTCCTTGCTTATATTTGGACAAGGCAAGCACTAAAATAACTTTCGTAGATGTAGCCATCTTGTTTCCACCTCCAATTTTGCTTTCTTCCAATTTACGAGGGTAACTCAAGTGTGACGTCATTCCAAGATCGGACTTCTGACTTCTGAGGTAACTCGAACGCAGCATTATCATATGAAACATATAAAAAGTTGGTTTCAATCTTTCTTTGGTTATATTTTGTCTTAATTTTTCCCTTGCTTTAGGAACTTTATATATAAATTGGGTCACTTTTTATTGATACTGCCAACAATAAAAAAAAATCAAAAAATACAAATAAATACAAAAATAAAGAATTTCCTCCTGATCTGTCTGTATGGGTTCATGCTTCTTTTACGACTTTAACTCCATCCTAAATTGTAGATTTGTGTTATTTCCTTCCACACACCCTCGACAGCACACTGACCACTCAGAGTAATAATGAAACCTCGCCTCACCCCCTTTCACTTGGCTCAAACACACACTCACACACTCACACACAGTCGGAGTCGAAGCAGCCTTCTGTGAGCGAGCCAGCGAGCTATTTTAGGAACAAGAGGGGCAACTGGGCTCTGTTGACAAACACACTGACCCCAATTTAAGACGCCGCAAGCTAACAGCTTCAACAAGTGACCGACAAACAGCTACAAGTTTGATTTTCTTTTAATGCGAAGTGGGTGAAAAAAATGTTTAAACAAACGTGAGACGGTAACAAGGAATCCGAGATAAAGACGCTCCCGGAAGTGTCGTTTGTTTAGCGGTGGAGGTCAGCACAATGATCATCTGTCCCCCCTCATTAGCGGCCGTTTGGGGCCACGGTGGGCGACGGGGGGAACAGAGCCAGGGGACTTTCTGAGGCCCTGCACTCTGTAATGAATGGGAGCTAAAGCTAAGAGAGCACGAGGCTCAGGGTGAAGCCGAAGGAACCGTGCCAGGTAGTGCTAATCTGCAAGGCACTTCAGTCAGGGCACTACAATGAGCACTATGCAGGTCAACGTCTATTCACTGCTTAAAGGAGGTTTGGACGGGACTGCAGGACTGCATCATGGGAGTTTTTTCTTGATATGTTTTAATTCGTTTTGTCTTATTCTGCAGGAAATTTGCAACAGCACGAACATGGAAGAAATGTTACATTTTACATCTGAGACATGTCTTATATGACATCTTTAAATCTTGCAAAACCAGTTTAATTAACAAAAAAGTAAAAATTTTTACCACTTTACTTTATGTCCAAACAGAAATACACAGGGTTCCTACACAGTTGGAATTAACATACCACCCATACCCTACTTTTTACAATTTTTTGGGAAATTTAGAAATACCTATTTTTTTTTTAGACTGTGGTTATAGTCTGAAAACGTAAATATTTTTTCATTCTGTATATTTTTATTTTTATTTATATTTTTTAACTTTGGTAATAGTCTGAAAACCTAAATATTTTTCCATACCTTATTTATTTATTATTTTTATTTATAATTATTTTTAATTATTTTTTATTACTGTGGTAATAGTCTGAAAACCTAAATATTTTTTCATACCTTTTTTTTCATTTATTTATTTTTTATTTTTTTTATTTTTTTACTGTGGTAATAGTCTGAAAACCTAGATATTTTTCCATACTTTATTTATTTATTTTATTTATTTATTTATTTTTTCATTTATTTATTTTTTATTTTTTTTTTTATTTTTTACTGTGGTAATAGTCTGAAAACCTAAATATTTTTTCATACTTTTTTTTTTTCATTCATTTATTTATTTCTGGTTTGTACAGGACTCATGCTGAAAATCATTGAATAATCTTAACTTTTAACGATTCTTCAGCCTCTCTGTCAAACACTAAACTGCGTCTCAGACGTGGAGACCAGAGATATCCCACAAATGCGCTGCCACCGGTTTGTTACATTAATCTCCCTCAGACGCTCTGATAGAGATTTAAGGAGACCGAGACAACAAAAGCTCTTTGTGTCATTATTGTTACACCTGCCAGAAGCTGTCTTACACTCGGCCAGGTATGGGGCCTGGGTGAGCGCAGGAGAAAAGTGGGCCAGGGTTTGCGTGTAAGGAGGGAGTCCCGCCAGCTGCAGGTCAAGGCAGCGAGGCTCAGGACGGTTTATGGTCTGGTGCCAGAGGACGGAGTGACCCAGGCCCTGAAAATATCCTCCTGTGAGGCTCGAAAAAGCAGCTACGAGTCCTCGTAAACAAGCTCCTGAAATACCTCTGAGTCTTCAGGCTGAAACAACGTACACTGAATTTATTTTTAATCTCTAAACTCCTGACTGATCTGATGAAAATATAATTATAACCAATCAGTAACAGCCTCATGTGAGAGTCGAACTTTACAGCCCGGACTGCCCCTTCCTCATCAGACCTGTCACTGGTGATGGATTGAGCTGGTGGGGGTTCAACTGCAGGGCGTGGGTGATAGCTTCACACTCAGCTACAAAGCATAGTAAATTACACCTGACTGATGTGGTATTTTCTCCCTCCGGACAGGCCTAGAAGACAAATTGAGGAGATTTATGACATTTGAAAGACGACCCTGATTGACAGACGTTAGCCAGCGGGTAAAAAGAAAGACGTACGACTGTTTCTTTTCAGCTTGACCATCCTGGGACGCTCTTTGGCCGATAAAAAAGGGAACCATTTTGGGTAAAAATCACATGAAAATAATACAGATATAATCTTATTCCTCAATCTTTAAGAAAACGGTTCGAATTTTGTCAAAATTTTCAAAACAAACTTGAGATTTTTTCAGGTTTCACCATTGACTTCCATTTAAATCATCCCATTACATTGAATCCTTTTACATTTTCTATCATGACCCACAGTAATCCTGCAATTTTCTCGCAAAACTCAAGAGTTTTAAGAGATTTGCAAAAGTGAAGTCAATGGTTCAATCACTGCAAAAAACACAAAAAGTGTGCGTCACAGCGACTCAGTCAGAAGCAACTCTTTCCTGTTGTTTAGTATACCAATTACCAATCACACAAAACTTCATGCTCTACAGTTTTTACCGTTGACTTCTATTCTTTATTCAACTCAATTTTACTGTTTCCTTATCTATTATCTTCTTTTGCAAACATTAAAATAATCCAATATTAAAAAAGCACACTCTAAAAGTGAGTAGGAAATGTTGCAGGAGATTTTCTAAAAGGAAAGTCAATGGTTTAAAAAAACAGCTTAATTAAAAAATGTGTAGCAGGTTTAGAGATGCATTTTTTGTACAAGTTGCTATAGGCTTTCCAGAAAATGAAAGTAACCAAAGATTTACACCTTTTAAGTTTTTACCATTGACTTCTATTCTTTGTTCGACTCTACTTTACTGTTTTCTTATCTATTATCTTCTTTTGCAAACATATTAATAATCCAATATGAAACATACTCTAAAAGTGAGTAGAAAATGTTGCAACACATTTTCTAAAAGGAAAGTCAACGGTTTAAAAGAAGAAGCTGATAAAAAATGTGTAGCAGGTTCAGAGACACATTTTTGTACAACAAGTTGCTATAGGCTTTCCTAAAAATGAAAGCAACCAAAGATTTACATGTTTAAAGTTTTTACCATTGACTTCCATTAAAACCCTCCATTGTATTATCATACTTAATCTCCTTTTTGTGCCTCAAAGTGATTATAATCTTAATTAGATAACAGATATCTGGGGTGAGAAGAATTACATGAAAGAGCTGCAAGAAGTGAAGTCAATGCAAATAAAAAAGAAAAGATTGAGTTCAAATGCTAATATACTCTCATTAAAAAGCAGAATATCAATGGAAATAACATCTAATATTCGAGCAAGAATTCAGCTATATGAAAATGTCATAAATTCATTGAACTAAGCACAAAATGGTAAAAAACTAGATATTCACCAACCTAAAATTTCACCATTGACTTCACTTTGTAATGCCTGATTAATCCTATTCCATAAACCAGAAAGCCATCGATCTAGTTAACTAAACAATTTAGAATCAAAGAGGTGGTTGTGTTGGATTTTTCAAGAGAAGCAGATGGAAAATTCATGTATCTTCATGTCAGTGCAGGATTTTACAAGCGCCAACAGATCAGCCGGCTGGATAAAAAAGTCAGTTTTATCAAACTTGCTTTGAGGCATTAAATCTAAAAGTTATTGCCTTCAAAGTCAGGTCGTCTTGTTCTGCAATAAGCTGTGGCACTTCCACGGCCCGAGGCAGTGTTTTCCCTCAAAGCTGTGGCATCACCGACTTTGGCAGCCGCTCCGCCGAAGTTATGACAAAATGGGAAGCGAGACGAACACAGACAAGCTGGCATCACAGGAAAAACATGCAATAAAAACGCAGGAACCCAATGTTCTGAGCTTTTGTCATTTGTACGACAGTGAGAGGGGAAAATAAAGGAGGAGGAGGAGGAGGAGGAGGAGGGTTGTTTTAGGGGAGGTCTCGCTGAGGTTGTTACCTGGCTGCCTGGATTAGCCGGCTGGCACAGAGAAGGATGAGTGTGAGACAAAGAGGTGGAAAAAACAGAGCGGAGGTATTCCTAATTACAGGGACAGGCAGAGACATAGTGAGGCGGTAATAGTACACAATAACTGACACATCTGATGCGCCAATGATAGTGTTCCTATCAGAGCGGGACATCAGTAATCTGCGACCGCAGGCTTTACCTCAGCGCAGGTTCAATAACGCTGAGGACACGGGCACATGAGCACGTCAGGTATCAGACATTATACGATATGTTGTTACATACATGAGAATATAGATAAATGATATTAAAAAAACTGATTTTGTCCAAAATTATACAGACAACCAAAGTCTGATCTAGTTGACATACTCTAGTAGTCTTTATTTTTACTTATATTGCTTATTTCATCTATTTATCACTTGATTTTTACTTATTTTATCTCCTCTTTTTACTGTTTTTGCACTGGAGTACTTAAATGAAAAGCAATTTCTATTTCTGATTCTGATTTTGATAGTTTAGTTATTCAGAGAGGCTGATGAAAACAGTTTTTAGGAGGTTCAGCAGCAACTTTAGAGATTTTTTTTAACTGTTTTATGAAGAAAATGTGATTTAAATGTTTTTTACGTTTTTCAAAATACTTGAAAAGTAGTTTAGCGGTCGTCAATATTTAATAAAAGTTGTGAAATCCCAATTTAGAGGGTTTTTTTGTAAAATATTGGTATTTCTATTAGTTTCTACACAGAAAACGATACGATACAACACTTTACGATATACCTCTATCGACACCCGACAATAGTAGCACCAAACAAAACATTATTTTTCAGTTTAGTGATCAATATTACATCTTTTTCACTGCTTAAAGGATGTTTGGACGGCAGCAGAACTACATTATGCGAGCGTGTCAGACTTTTTTCTGTTTTAATTTCATCTGTTTTAATTTGTTTCATTTTCTTCTGCAAAAGCATGAACTTGCGAAACATGAAGATGAAAGAAATTCTGCATTTTACATCAGAGAGATGTCACATATGACACTTTGGACAGTTAAGACAGTAAGAAAGTGAAATAAAAAGCCTGAGATCTTGCAAAAACTGTAGAAAATAGTCTGAAACTAGTTGAGTTGTGCTTTTCGTCCAAACGGAGAGTTGAGAAATTGTATAAAATCCTCATTACTGATACTTGATGGGTGTGAATTTTGGCACTGACTAAAAAAATGGGCATGACTCTGCAGTGGGAGTAACCACATGGGCTCAAAAATCTGCACTATGCCAAGAAAAGCATTTACAAATTTGATGGTAACTTGTTTATTCTTCTTTTGTTGTTTCTTATTCCAAAAATGACATTTAACGTGTAAAATGACCAAGTTACTTTTGCTTTAATCAACTAAATCTAGTGCAAATTATCAATTTTCCTGGTTTGTACAGGATTCATACTGAAAATCACTTAATATCTGCTCCTCTACAAGAGACAACATGAATTTATTAACCTATGAAAAGTTGAATTTTTGAATTTTGTAAGATACATGGTTTTCAAAGGTCAAGAACTTTGAGCTAAAAGTCAAATTTTCATTGACATATCCGTCTGTAAACTTGACAGTTGTTTTTTCTTCCTGAACAGACAGTAGAAAGTTGAAAAATCTGCTGCTTAATTGTTCTTTCCAGAGTTGATTCAACGACCGTCCTGAGCTTCCACTGAAGTACAGAAGCAGAGGTTTGAGGGTCTGAAGTTTTGGTATCCACAAACAGTCCGAGCTAGCACCCCCGTGCTAAAGGTAAAGTTAAACAGGATATTAGCGCTGCGCACACATTTGTTTTGGTTCGGTTTACATTAGCTGCCGGCCACATGTGTCACACTTCCTCAGAATAGTCAAACATTTACACCTGCGGCCTTATTACCCACTACAATGACATTAATAAGGACTCAAGTATGTAATTAATGCCAAAGTTAAAGAGCGTTCACTCAAACTGACGGTCTTGTCCTCACAGGAGGGTCGGCGCAGACCACCGCCACAGTAAACCGCCAAACAAAAGGAGAAGTGTTCCCCCTGCACAGGCATGCATACATGGTAATTGCAGTAAAGGGAGAAAAAACAGGTTTCACTCAAAGGCCTGATGTTGGTGTCTAATGCCAAAGTAATGATGTTGCAGGAGGGAAAGCGGAGCATCAAAGCAAAGCGGGAATTGAACCTGTCAGACTTCCTGACTTCAAAACAAACCAGAAATTCCCCCCGTGGTGGTTTAGTTTCCACGGTTTGTGTTTAAATTAAACATCAGAAATTAAAGATGTCTGTCGTATCTGGTTAGATAAATTAAACAACGATAAATTAAGGACAACTGCGAGGCACGTTTTTGTCCAAATACCGAATTTTTCGGGCTATAAGGCGCCGAAAAATCCTTAAACTTTCTCAAAAGTGGGTTATTTCTAAAAGGAAAGTCAATGGTCTAAGAAAGCAGCTGATTAAAAAAATGAGTAACAGGTTCAGAGATTCATTTTTCATTACAAGATGCTATAGGCTTTCCTGAAAATAAAAGTAACCAAAGATTTACATATTTACACGTTTTAGGTTTTTGCCATTGACTTCCATTCTTTATTCAGCTTAATTTAACTGTTTTTCTTATCTATCATCCTCTTTTGCAAACATATAAATAATCCAATGGGAAACACACTCTAAAAAGTAAGTAGGAAATGTTGCAAGAGATTTCTAAAAGGAAAGTCAATGGTTTGAAAAAGCAGCTGATAAAAAAGTGGGTAACAGGTTCAGAGATTCTTTTTTAAGGCTCTCCCTAAAATGTAAGTTACTAAAGATTCACACATTTACAAGTTTTAAGTTTTTACCATTGACTTCTATTCTTTATTCAACTCAATTTTACTGTTTTCTTATCTATTATCTTCTTTTGCAAACACATCCGATCCAATAATAATCCAATATGAAACATACTCTAAAAAGTGAGTAGGAAATGTTGCAAGAGATTTTCTAAAAGGTAGGTAAATCAGCAGCGCGCCTTATGTATGATTACTTGTTGTGCTTACTGACCGATTTTATGTGGCTCAAAAATCTGTCAAAATGTGTAAGTTCGACTTCGGTAAGCAACGAAGCCACTCCAGTAACTATCGTCGAACAGCTGAGTACCGGTAACAGAAACGAGACGGGACCGACTCGGATAATGAGGAGAGGAATCCGGGCGCGCTTGCAGAATTTTATTCGATGGATTTGTTGTTACAACTGCGTTAAATAAACTTTGATTAACCGGACCGTGTTGTTTTGCTTAACGCGCCTTAAAAATAACCAAAAAATACGTTAACTTAAAATCTTTCTTTGGCGTCTACCATCTCCTTGGGAAGTATCCAACTCTTGAACTGCTCAAACTCCACCGTGATCATTAGCTAACAGCTGACTGTATCGGCGTCGACTCTTTAGGGTTAATCAGATTAGTGTACAGTAGGTTTATGAGCTCTATTTCATGGGAAAAAGCTGCTAGAAACTGGGTTATTCAGGCACCCTGAAGACAAGCTGTAAAGTCCTTATGAGACCCCTTGGAAACCACTGGAATTAAGTACCAGATTCTGCACCAAGAAAATGACTTTGGTTCCGCCTTTTACCCATTTCTGATCAGTCAAAATCAGGTACCTTCGAATGCATAAAGAAAACCTAGCCCTGCATATTGCACAAACATTTAATCTATTGTGCAGCTTCAGGTTGCAATATTTTCCAATCTCTCCTCCAGATAAGAGGCCTCCTGGGGTGAAAGGATCAACAGTGAGGCCTGACATGAACAGTAAAAGGAGTACAAGTTAAACAACACGAAGCAGAGATAAGGAAGAGTGAAAGACAGAGAAAAGAAAACCCAATAAACGGGGAGAAGTAGATTGGAGGTCTAATCCGTCTGAAGTGCAAACAGCCCCGAGGGGAGTGATGGCATTAAGGAGAAGGGACCGGGCATGTCCGACAAGCTAAGACAGCACTCCCACCGCGCTCACAGCCAGCCAAACACTGCCCCACCTCAGCTCCTCTCTGACAGCCTTAAAGACCTTCACAAACACAACCCCGAGGGCTTGAACCTTGATGGAATAACTACCCCTTTCTTCTTCTCTGCGCTCCCAATCTTCGCAGTCCGGGGTTGTCGTCCTTTCATAAGAGGCAGAACAGCAAAAGACAAAGTGCTATAAACAAATCTAGAGAGCGGGCGATGGAATGTTAAGCCATCGCCGTGGCCGCGAGACCCCGCTGGCTTTGTGCTCGGTCGACCCCCTGACCTCGGGAGTTCACCGCGACCAATCTGGGGACAAACTAACAGCGTGTGCTTCGTAGGAAAAAGGAAGGAGGGGGGAAGGATGTGAGATGTGAAAGTGGTCATGCCAAGGCTGCGCAGACAGACAGACAAAGGGGGATGATGCGGTGACGCGTTACCGTCTCATTGTCCCGTCTTGTCATTCGTGGTTAAAACTGGAATCCCAACACAAACTGACGAATCTGACGGTTTGGCAAAAACACGGACCTGTACCGGCCACCAAAACTCCTGATAACGCCATATCACCACACAAATAAAGTCTGATTGCAACACAAATACCCATGAAGAATCCATCAGACTGATTACAGTAAAACACGACTTCAATCATCCTAATCAATCATTCCGCGAACAAGCCGCGGCACAAACGCAGCAGACTGTACGTGGCTGTTAACCATACCTGGAAGCATTACTAGAAAGACATCCACGCAGTGTTTGTGGAAGATGGATGGATTCACAGGAATGACAGGAGGGGGGGGGATTGAAACGGAGTGAAAGACAAACACGAAGACGAGGTAACCAGAGGGCACGAAGACGCATCTTTCAACAGGAACGCCAACACGCCTTCATCGCTCTGTTGTCTTTGGATGTTGAATCAAATCTGTTTTGGACTTTGTTCAGATTGCATAAGAATTCCCAGTTACAGACCGAAGAATTACAGTTCAGGTCAAAGTAGGTGGAATACGGCTAAGGTCATTATCGTTCAAATATCAAAGAGGTCATTAACGGTCGTTGGTGAAACGCGTAGGTGGCTTGTGGTTTCAGGGTGGAAACATTTATGCCTCTAGAGCCAGAAGCTCATTACATTGGTTTCTTCATCTGCCAAGACCAGTGAGGTGGAGATGGGGCGGTGCACAATAGTAGGATGATGGAAAACTTGTGTGTAGTGCGACTGCAGAGCAACACTTTTGAATATTTCTGCATTCATTCTGCAGAAACTGTAAATTGGTGCATTTCTACCAACAGCTTTAGAGTTGAGGTGCTAGGATATTTGCGAGGTGTGCCGCGAAAATATACGCTGCGTTCGAGTTACCTCGGAAGTCAGATGTCGGAGCTGAAAATGATGTCACACCCGAGTTCCCAGCGTTTCAGTTACCAAATTGGAAAAAAGCAAAATCGGAGGCCTGAAACAAGATGGCTACATCGATGAAAGTTATTTTAGCGCTTGCCTTATATTCAGACAAGCGCTTAAATAACTTTCCTAGATGTATCCATCTTGTGTCTGCCTCCAATTTTGCTTTCTTCTGACTAACGCTGGGAACTCAGGTGTGACGTCATTTTCAGCTCGGACTTCTGACTATGAGGTAAACTGAACGTAGCATTAGACAAGCTTCATGAAAAGTTGCAGAGTCCGATTGCTCCTTTCTTCTTGGTCAATTACCACCAAGTGCATCAACATTTTGAGCAACTGCAAAAACTCAACGTCTAAAATGTTTCTCTAAAGCTTTTTAACATCAAATTTCAGAATTTGCACCAAAGTCCTAAAACAGAAACACCAACTTCTGACTCAATTCATCAAAATGAATGAATGAAAGGTCTTGGACTTATTAACTACGTCATCGTTCATCGCCAACGGCCATGAGCCGTAAATCTCTCAGAGTACTGTACTCTACTGTAACATCTCTGGGTACTTAGGGATCTGATAAGAACGCCTGTTTCCACAAACTTGACATTTGGTTCTTCTACTTCAGTCTCTTTTAACGCACACCGTAAGGGTTTTTCCCAGTAAAAAAAGAGGTCTCGATCCCACCTGTGCAAGCAAACACCTATACATATGATTTACAAGGATTGGGAAACATGCATGACCACCTGTAGGAACCACACAGGTTGCAGAGTCTTAACTGTGGGCGTGAGCAGCAGCAGAGTAACAGCAGGGGCTTTTCAGCAGTCCTTTAAACCTGCTGCATGTGGTTTATTGGTTTCCTAATGCACTTACGCTCAAAGTATTTTAGCATTCCTCAGGAGAGAGAAGAAGACGAGTTAGCTTAGCTCTCCAAACATGGAAGTAAATGAGGTTTATGGTGAGTGGGAAAGGACGGGCGAGGGTGCAAGGTGTCGAAAAGTTGAAAAAATAGTAAGAAAGTCTCAATCCTGAGTCTGAGGAGAGCGAAAAACATACCCTCAGGATTTACCTGTCGCCTCTTTATCGTATCACGTTTCAAAACAGCCTCAGAACTTTGTCACAAACTTGACTCTAATCCCGTCCCGACCAAAATCATCCCTGTTTAGTCTTGGTTTTAGGAAAAAGCCCTCTGGGAATGTAAACCACGGCAGGCAGAGTCTCTTCTTATCATTCAGAAACAACCGTCAACTCTTGACAAGGTTCAAAAAGTAGACAATCCACCAGGTAAAATAGAGTGTAAGTGAAATAATCTGATGGATTAGATGCAACAAGATTAAAAAAAGATAGTTTTATTGATTCCATCTAGGTAGATTCAAACTCTGGTGCTTCAGGGACAAGCACTCGCAAATCAACCCACAAATCAATCGGTGATGGGCTGCCTGACACGGGGGGAAGCAACGAGGGCAAAAAGTGATAGGAAAGAGGGGTGTGAGGGGGTAATAATGATCGGGTGAGGGAAGGAGGAGGGAGGGCAGAAGGGGAAAGGAAGGGGGGAGGTGGGGGAAGCTGAGAGTAGAGTTGGGTCGGGGAGGGTCTAGAAACCACAAATCAAGCAGTGATCAGTCGCCTCACTTAGCGTTTCTGGAATGTTCCAGCCTATAGCACCTGCAGGGAGCGGGAGACAGCCCGACAAGTCCTGCCAAGCTCTGGAGGAATTCGACAGAGAGGGGGGGAGCAAAGGGAGGAGGGGGGGAGTGGATGGTTGTCCCTGCACCATTTGTCAGTTCACCTCTCAGCAGCTTTATCACATCAATCTATCTGCAGGAGTTACAGACTGTAAAACAAAGCGACAACAACAATAGGAGAAGTCAAAGAGTTACAGGGAAAGTACCTGGGTATGTGCTGAGACACTTGAAGAGAGTTTTATAGGAGGAACCCAGAACTTCTGCATGTTCTCAGCCCATGTTCCTCCTGTAAAGGGGGGCCTACCTTAGGTAAGTAGGTAAAGGTAAGTATAGGTAAGTATAAGGGTGCTATTCCAGTAAGAGACAGCACCCTAAACTCAATTTAGGGTTGTCAGATTGGTCAAACATGTCCAAGTCCAGCGTTTGGGATGTAACTTTGGTTTGTGGTAAAGGTCATTTGTATAAGCAACTTCACCTGCAGAGTAAACCAGACTAAACCATCTACCTCAGAATGAATCAAGGGCCTATTCCTGACCATTTTACATTCATTTCTATGAGTCAGATTCAAAAACATACAAAGAGGATCCTGGACCTCGACCTAACCGCAATCATACCGCAATCTCAGCGTCATTTGCTTGTCGTTGCGAGTCCTCTGTCAGTGACTAAGAAACCTTTCACTGTCTGGTTTCTCTCTGTCCCTGAAGTGAGGGATAAGACTTAAATCATCAAGACTTCATTTACAAAAAGTTCAATTTCTGCCTTTAAATTCAAGAGAGCCAAACGTGTTCCCCGAACCCTCATTGCAGCTTTATCACATTAAAATAAAGCAACAACGATAGGAGAGGTCAAGAAGTTGCAGGGGAAGTACCTGGGTATGCTCTGAGACACTCGAACAGAGTTTTATAGGAGGAACCCAGAACTTCTGCATGTTCCTCCTGTAAAGGGGGGCCTACCTTAGGTAAGTCGGTAAAGATAAGTACAGGTACGTATAAAGGTGCTATTCCAGGACTGAACATGTTTGTTGGATTGGTCAAACATGGTTTTGTCTAGTGTTCGGGACCTAATTTTTGGTTGTGGTAAAGGTCATTTGCATGAGCAACTTCACCTACAGAGTAAACCCAACTAAACCATCCACCTCAGACCGAATCAGTGTTACCGGATAGGACATAAAGAATGATTGTATTCTGGGTAAATGATCGTACACCCGTCGTAATCAAAACAACAATCTTACTGTTGCATGATAGTCACATACAGCCAATCTGTTTATCGTCCTACAGGCACTGATGATTTTGTGGCTACAGGTTTGTGGTCATTCACCGCCCTGCCCCACATCTTTTCAGCTCCCGTTCATCACCGTCCTCATTTTTCTCAACTGAGCATGATTGACAGTCAATCATGCTAGTTGTTGGGAGACAAAGATCACTCAAACTACAATTGGATGGAAACATCACATGGTAAAAAGATGCCTCTAGGGTTCGCAAATAAAAACTGAAAAATAATGTGTATGGCAGACCCTGGACTGAATCGAGGACCTAATCCTGACCACTTAACATTCATTTCTACGTGTTAGATTTAAAGACATAATCAAGAGGATTTGGACGTCGACGCAACCCTGATCATACCGCAATCTCAGCTTCCTTTGCTCACGGTTGCCAGTTGATCAGCAAACTTTAGAGAGGTCCTTCATCACTGACTGGGAAACCTTTCACTGTCTGGTTGAAATTCATCAAGACCTCATTTACAAAAAGGCCTTTAAATTCAAGAGTGCCAAACTTGTTCCCCCGAAATCTCCATTTGTCATCCCCGATTACACAGTTTGCACAAATGTGTACGGGCCATCCATCACGCATTCCAGCTGGGTCAGAACAAACACAAAGAGTTCATCTCCGTCCAGGTAGAACCGAAACACTGACTACAAACGTCCGCTCCCCTCCTCTGCTTCCCGTCATGCCTCGACCCCTCTCCTCCTCACCATTCTTCCTCACCCTGGTGCGATGTTTTCCTTGTGCCAACAGCTGTGTCAGCCCGAAAAAAAGACACTCTGGAGGAGATCCTACAGTTTTCTCCTCTCCCTTGTATGTTCCCTGACACATCGTTTATTAAAACATATCGCAGACGTGTTGAAGAATGAAACAACCAGGGTTAAAAAAGAGGAGGTAGCCAAATCCAAATTTAGAGCAAGCTACTGTAGCTACACGACACTCAACCGAAGACACATTTACCCCGCTGCAGCAGCCAAGACCACCCAATAAACCCCCCATCTGTCAGTCACTCAAACCCACTCTCACTCACCCACGCTCACATATACAACACAATACAGCGGGGAGGTGGGAAGTGGGCGGAGGAGTCGATTCAAAGTCAACGCGGCTCCGTCAGCTGAGTCCCATTCAGACGCAAGAAGCTTTCCGCTGATTCACTTCATCTCCGCTACAGCTGATGGTGATTTCAGAGGCGTCTACTGTCACTCAGCTGTTACAGCGAGGGCATGAGCGCTGGCACGGTTCAAGGTTCGAGTCTGCATATACGTCAACGGTATTAAAATTTACCTGTTTGCTATTTTGGACCTCTACTCGGACTGATAAATGTTGACTTTTATTACTTGTTACTTGTTAACACTCAATCTTTACGGAAATTTAGCTCCCACTTTAGAAAAACTGATGTAGAAGACGCCGCTGTGAGTCCAACTCCTCTTTCTTAGTCTAATTTAGGAGTTAAGGGGTGTAGCTGTATTGACCCTTCACCTTACAACTCAACCTGAACCCTGTCATCACAGACAGCCTGTCTGCATCTCAATAAAGTTTTATTCTAACTAGGGCGACAATATTCTGAATCCTTACTACGCGGGGTGGAGTTGTGCGCAAAATTTTGAGTGTTTTTTATGCGCTTCTAACTCAGTTAGTCCAAGCTACACAAACTCAAAACCTGGACATTTCAAGGGTTTTATAAACTCTCCCTGGACAAGCCGGACAGCCCCCCAAAAGAGGACATCTCTGGGTAAAAGAGGATGTACAGTCACCCTATTTTAACATGTCACTAAACACATCACCACGATGTAGATTTTTACCTCAATCTGAACATTTTTATGAGCAGTTTAGTCGAAGTTCAGTACTTAAATGATTGAGCGATTTATCAGAAATACAGAAGAACTTAATTATCTGCAGGAACAGGTCTTCCTCCGCTACACTAGGTGGCGACATGTCCCGTCTTGAAGTTTCATTTGCCTAAACAGTGATGTGAAATGAGCGTAAAGTATAATCACTCATTTGTCAAATTTTCACCCACAGAATCGTCTATTCATGCAAAATCTTTTCCAACCACTCTCTTCTTTTTCCGTTAACAGTTACTCATTCAATCGTTAATTGCATTTGTCCACGCTGTGCTGCTGTAGAAACATGGCGATGCAAAGATGGCGGCCTTTAGTAAAAGTGGATTGGCGTCTAATGCTACGTTCCAGTTGTACTCGGAAGTCGGGATTTCTGAGTTGGAAATTCATCCAGAACGCCCCCCTCAAGTTGGGATTTCCGACTCGGAAAGTCTGATGATCCTCGCCAATCCCAGCTTGGCGACAACGTCATAATTCAAGATGGTGTTTGTACGAGTAAAATACTGTGTTGTGCGTTGTTTACAACTGGTATCGCTAACAACAAATAACAACAGCTGACAATTGTAAACAACAGTTAACAACGGGTAACTGTAGGCGTCCATCTTGGTTTTCCAACTTGATAACTGGAACGCCATCAACTCAGGTTTAACGTCATTCCCATCTCCGATATCTGACTGGAACGCGGCATTAGTAGATACTCAACGAAATCACATAATCTGGAGATTTCGCACTAATCTAAACAAACTCGTGGTGGTTCTACTCCCTTTCAAACATCTGTATTTTGATTTAAAAAAACGCATACTGCACCTTCAAAATACTTCCAAAACAAAAAAAGTCAGTACAAGAGTTAAAATGTTAACAAAACTCAAAC
This sequence comes from Xyrichtys novacula, assembly GCA_962446985.1. NCBI lineage: Eukaryota > Metazoa > Chordata > Actinopteri > Labriformes > Labridae > Xyrichtys > Xyrichtys novacula. The sequence continues at coordinate 1,980,433 of OY660886.1, forward strand.
TAGGAGATTATTTTCTTGTTTTCTCTTATAAATTATAATCCCTAAATCAAAGCTCACACACTTCAGCTGCATGTTTAAAGGCAGTTATTAAAATAATGAGGAGATAATCTGAAATATTGTAAAATGTATTGACAAAAAAAGTGAAATAGCCCTTTAAAACAACTCATGAAATCTAATATTCAATCACTATTCCAGACCCTGAAGGTGGGGTTTAGTAAAAACACGTTTTGCTAATAATCTCCTGAACCTGAATATTCATTAGTGGGCGTGGGCTTGACTTGCAGATAGATCTGAGCGGGTCCACTCAAACGTGGGCTGCTTTTTTCACCCCCTCAGGGTACATTTAAATGCAAACTACAAAGAAGAGCAATAAAATACTCTTCTGTACTTCTGCAAATTTAAAGAAAACAACCTGGATGACTGATTCAATCTTAGAAAACTTCACTAAAAATAAAAAAGAAAGAGTTTCTAAAAGGAGTGAGGTGCGGAGGAGTCAGTCTTGTGAAGCATGTGCACGAAAGACGCTCAAAAGTTATAATTAATTCCACAAACTGCGGCTGCCGCGTTCAAGAAGCGTCTTCGCGCAGATCCGAACAACAGATTCGTGCTAAATCTCCAGGAATTACCCTGTCCCAATTCAATAAACACACAGATTCGGCTTCATTCACTCTGTCTCTGCTCCCTGAATAAACCGAGTTGAGCTACTTGACCTGTAAGGAGTGTAATAGTAAACAAACGGGACTTACTCCGTGCGCAGATCTCACCGCCAAAGCGACCGCGATCGCACAAATCCTGCGGGGGAGAGAAATAAACATGTTTTAGTGTGTTTGTTTCCAGAGATTATCCGGCAGGTAGAAAGTGCGCAGGGAGCTGGACTCCACGCCAGCCCGACTGGTGGTGGAGCTACTGGTGAGCACCCCCCAAAAAAACCCAGTCTGAGTGAGATTTCTGCAGCTTACAGGAATTTCATGTTGATCCGACTGGCAGAGAGGGAACCGCAGGTCGACTCTGGACTCCCCTTGTCTTCACCAGCAAGCCTCTTCAAACGCGCTCATCGACGGATCCAAAAACCCCCCTGTCATCTACCCGGAGACACACACAGACACACACAGACAGAGAGAGAGGAGAGATAAAGTAGTCCCACCGCACCGGACAAACACAGCTCCCCTTCAGCAAACCCCACGCTCACTCTCAAACACGCACATAACCAGAAAAGCAGAAAAACGCACCGAGCGTGTTTCGTGTCATTAAATCTGAGCTTCTCCAAACTCACCAAAGTCGCAGCGGTGAAGTCGCTGCTGCGCTCTCCGGGCTGTTGCGCTTCAAACTCAGCAGCGCACCACAGCAGCAGGAGAGGAGGGGCCAACTACACATGTCATTCATGCCTCCGTACCTTTGGCTGGAGCAGAGTTTTACCCACGAACACGGAGCAGGAGAGCTTCACTCAGTCCAGAGCAGCAGACGAGGACTCATCTGTTCCCTCAAAGTTTGAGTTTGAGTTTGGAAAAAGCAGAACTGTAAATGTTTTCCAGTCAAATCATGAAGAATAAAGACATATCTTATCATTTTCCCATGTAGAAGTCATGTTTTGTCCGGTCAAATAAAGATTTTTACTAAATCTGTGGCACTTTTGGGGTGTTACTGTGTAAAAATCAAGTATTTTATAACTGAAAACTCCAAAAATACTCCACATTTTTAATCATGATTGCATATTTATAACAAATCTGAGTCGTGGAGGTTACATTTATCTAAAGTTTGAGACTAAAATTAAACAAATCTCAGTTTGGATCTGAAAGCGGCTCAGAATCTGACCTGCCAAAGTTTGTAAAAGTTTATGATAACTCTTAAATCATCAACTTAAGTAAAGGTTTAGATCTGTCCCAACAAAAGTCTGGGTTTTAGTTTGGAAAAATGAAAGACCTAAAACTATTTTCCAGTTTGTAAAATCATGAAGATTAAAGAAACATTGTAGTAAACCCCTTCTCATTATGACAAATCTCTAAAAGTCAGCTTCTTAATTGTCTTTTCACCATTTTTCCAAAGTTAAAGTCGTGTTTTGTCCGGTCAAATCAAGATTTTTACTAAATCTGTTGCACTGAAATGGTATTTTGCAATGTTATTTTGTAAAAATCAAGTATTTTATAACAGAAAACTCCAAAAATACTCTTCATATTTAATCATGATTGCACATTTATCATTAATCTGAGTTGTGGAGGTTACATTTATCTAAAGTTTGAAACTAAAAATCAGTTTGGATCTGAAATCGGCTCAGAATCTGACCTGCTGAAGTCGGTAAAGGTTTACGTTAACTCTTAAAAGATCGACTTAAGTTAAAGTTTGACTTTGTGAACCTTTATCTGCAAACAGATTTTACTGAAAATATCTCAGTTTAAGTCATCTTGCTGCTCCATTGTAGTTTGTTTTAGCTGTGGTGTACCTCAGGGATCCTAACTGGGTCCTCTTTAATTCACCCTTTTAGATTATCATCTGTTGTCTCTGTTGTTACTAATGAACCTTATTATCACCATGTTTAACTCTGAGTCCAGACTGCTGTCACTAAGATGCTTCTGAATATTACAGCAGTGTCTTTAAGAGTTATGACAAACACGGTTTTTACCTTTTTTGTATGATTTTTACACCTTAAAGTATCTTTGATAACACCTGTGCAACAACAAAAACAGTAAGGATGTCACAGATTTAAAAGTTTAAGGGGGTTTTCTTGAGTTTCATAAACGAACACTGATTGAGTTAAAGTTATTTTCTCTAAGCAGACCAGAGTCCGAGTCCTGTGACAAACAGACTCAACAGTGACGTTTTTAAGGAGACATGAAACCAGACGAAATGCTTGAACCCAAAACATCAACGTTTTTACTCCAGCTGTATTATCAGGGAATGAAAATCTGCTTTTGGTCACATTTCAATCGTTGCAACTTTTACAGTTTCTGAAAAACTTTGAAATAAATTCTGTTGAGTCACTTTAACACTTTAGTTGGTAACTTTGGCTGTTTTTTGTATAGTTTATTTCACACGACAAGAATCAGGACATCACATCTTCACCCTGACTCAAAGTTTTTTCATTTATCATCGACTCATTTTCTCATTTAGGGTCAGATTTCTGCATTTGAACATCCAAAACACGCAAAGTTTGACTTTATATGTGTGTTTGTAAACATAGCAGTCCAATTTGTTGGACCTCTGAGAGTTTTAGACACTTTTTGAGTTAAAAAAAATATCAAATGGACACCTGAGATGAGAACTGAGACTCTTAAAACACCTCAGATTTCATTAGTTTTTTTAATGATTTTTACAAATTCATGAGAACTGAGGCTCTCAGTGCTGCTTTTAGTTACTTGTCTGTGCACCACAGCCGACATCTTTGGGATTTAATTTCAGACTATGGATCCGAAAAGAAACCATTTAACTTTTTTCAACTTTCAGACTTTCCAAAAAACTTGAAAATTGAATGCGTTTTATCACTTTAATACTTAAAATGGTAACTTTGGCTCTTTTATTTGTCTAGTTTATCTCATATGGCAAGAATCAGGACTTCACATCTTCACCACGACTCAAATTTTTTTCATTTATCATCGACTCATTTTCTCATTTAGAGTCAATTTTGAGCATTTGGACGTCCAAAACATGCAAATTTTGACTTGATATGTGTGTGTTCTACCTGAAAATTGGAAATGCTGACGTAACAGTCTGATTTGTTAGACCTGAAAGAGTTTTAGACACTTTTTGAGTTAAAACAAAACCAGATTGAGACTTGAGATGAGAACTGAGACTCTTAAAACATCCTTTAGATGGTAACTTTGTCTGTTTTTTAATCTAGTTTATTTGGCATGACGAGTCACAGGACATCACATTTTCACCTACACTCAAACCTTTCTCATTTCTTACTCATTTTGCATTTTCTCATTTTCTCATTTAGAGTCAGATTCTCACTCTTGGATGTCAAAACATGCAAAGTTTGACTTTATATGAGTGTTTGCTGCATGAAAACTGGAAATGCAAAATGTAACAGTCCAGTTTGTTGGACCTAAAAGAGTTTTCGACACTTTTTGAATTAAAACAAAACCGAATTGACACTAGAGATGAGAACTGAGGCTCTTAAAACACTTCAGATTTCATCACTTTTTAATAATTTTGTAAATATTCGCTTGTTTGTGAAGTATGCTGTGTGCAAACTTGACTTATGTAACTCTTAAATCATCACATCAGCCTCTCTAATTCTTCAATCTCTCTCTCGCTTCATTAGGAAGTATGAAACCCGAACATGAGAGGAATGAGAAGAGGGTGTTTTTTAACTTTCCTAACATAAAGCCGAGCTCTACTTTCTTCCATTCTCGCCAGCAGCAGCATCTCTCTCTCTCTCTCTCTCTCTCTCTCTCTCTCTCTCTCTCTCTCTCTCTCTCTCTCTCTCTCTCTCTCTCTCTCTCTCTCTCTCTCTCTCTCTGTCAGGAGTCAAAAGCGAGTATTTGACCTTTAATAATCTGGCAGGAATGTAACGTGCCCGGGCCTATAGAAAATGTCAAATAAAGGTTTAATGTCAAAGCTTTTCTGCAGCCTCAGGCGCTGGGTAGGATTGGATAGACGAGCAGGAAGAAGGCACGAGCAGGTTATCCATCCGCCCCTTCACCGGGTCCTAACATTCTCACCGACTCACAGGCGGATTCATTGACGCACAAACTCCAAACTTAGCCGGAGTGAGGTGTTACGCACAGATCCTCGCTCTAAAAGTGAGTTTTTTACGCGCAACTCCTCCTCAAAGTTTAATTTCGCTGCCCTCTCCGTCTTGGTTGCTAGGTGCAAGGGCGCTTGTATCAATGCGCGCTGAGATTGTGGAAAGTAGATCCGGCTCGGGGCAGGTTTGCAAAGTTGAGGAGAGAAAAAGTTAGAGAGGGGGACTGCAGAGGCGCACGGTGCCAGAGCCAGGACCACTAGGGAGCCTCTGCAAGCGCCGACAACAAGCCCGACGCGAACGAGCCGAAGAAGACGAGTTTTTTCCCCCACTTTTTCACCCACTGAGGGCGCGCGAAGCAGGGCTATGACACGCGCTTAAGAGCCGTACAGTTCGCGAGTGTTAACGCAGGCGGATTCTTGTGTTATTCACCCCCCCTCCAGAGCCGAGATGAATAAAGACTTGAAGAGCCTGCGACAGCTCGCCGTGCCGCTGCTCCTCTTCGCCCTGTGCGTCGCGGTGCAGCGATCAGACTCCGCGGTAAGTCCACGAAGAGTGTGTGTGTGTGTTTTTTTTTACCCCCACTTTGCAGGAGATGTTCCCGAGAGAGCCGGCAGCCGGGGACACCACCGGCTCTCCAACCACCGGGGTTTATAAATAGAGAGGCTGCTTTTCTCCTTCTGCTCTTCTAATAATACTCCTCCTCCTTCCTCCTGCTGCTCTTTCCGCTTTCTTGCAATGAAAATGATCAACCTGAGAGCTCTTTTAGTGCGGCGCTTTTAGGAGACTTTTCCCACCTTCGCGAACTCTGATTTCTCGCTTTTCTCCGTGGAAGTCCGGAGAGTGGAAGAGTTTCTCTCCTGCTCCCCTTTTTTGCGCATCACGTTTCTTTCTCCTCCTGCGACCTGTAGCGACACGCCAACGCCTGCATGTGTCTTTTTTACTTCATGTCACCATCACTTTCAGGGGAGTCACGGCTCTGTCTGACTCTGTCTGTCTGTCTGTGCACCGATCCTGCTCTGTCAGTGTCAACACGCTTCTGCTGCGCCGCATGTTTCCAAAACACCTTACGCGTAAAATGAGCCCGAAGCGTCAGAGTTTGACCACCTGGGTGTTGGAATTCGGGGAGTTCGGACTCCCCTCGCAGGTGTGTTTCATGTTGACAGTCCAGGTGAACAGAGTGGGCTTTTTTTTGTGCGTAAATTTGCACTTGAGATGATCGAGGTGTGTGTGTTTGTGTGTGTGTTTGTGCGTGCTTCAGTCCTCCAACATCTCTGACATCTTCAAAATCAACCAAGAGCAAAGAGTCAGGCTCCCTCATGTAATATTCTAATAAGATGAATATTCACACCTCATTAATATTCATGAGGGGGAAGGCCCCGCCCACAAGATCCTTACCAGGCCTCTGTAGACCAGTATGAGTCTGGATCTGAAGCCTTAATCCTCTAAAAGATCTAATCCAGACGACAAATAGATCATGAAAGCCAGATTAAAGCTACAGTAAGGGGTTTTTGATGTGTTTGTAGGCGCCTTTTTATGACACTCAAAAGTAAGACTGATGAGTTTTCTGTTACAACTCATGCATATAGACGAGCAAAGACTGCTTTGTCCACAAGGGGGCGCCAAAATCGACACAAGCAGAAAGTTCCTCCCATACAGGAGCTTTAAGATGATTGTGGAAATGCAGCGTCTTTTAACTCTGTACACTCACACACTTTAAGAAAAAATTCTTAACAGCCTTTAATTAACAGTTAACTGTCCAGGATGCGATATTTTTTTTTTGTAAGATGGTAGGAGAAGATCCCGCCCCCTTCACCTCTGATTGGCTAGAAAAGCTGGGCTCTGATTGGTTATTCCTTATGACTGTGAAACATCATCCATGATCGCAATTCTGAATATCCTAACCCTAACCCAATAGACGATGACGTTTCACAGCCATAAGGAATGACCAATCGAAGCCCAGCACTTCTAGCCAATCAGAGGCGAAGGAGGCGGGACCTTCACCTACTATCCTACGGAAAAAAATATAGCAACCTGGACAGTAAACTGCTGATTAAAGACTGTTACAATTTTTTTCTACTGGTGTCTGAATGTATGGAGTTAAAAAAAAGTTTACTGTCCAGGATGTGATATTTTTTTGTACGATAGTTGGGGAAGGTCCCGCCTTCTTCGCTTCTGATTGGCTACAAAAGCTGGCCTCCGATTGGTTATGTCTTTTGATTGTGAAACATCATCGCACAGGTTGTCGGCTCAGTATATCGAACGGAACATTATCGCAATTCAGAATCTCCATTTTTAAAAAGTCACACCCTTGAAATTTGCGCCTTTAAAGCTCCAGTGAGTAACTTTTGGTTTGCATCCATCTTCTTTTGCGAATCTCGTCCTTCTTATGTTTTAGTCATGACAAAAAATCTCATCTTTTTGTGTTTTCCACAAAAATTCACCAACATGAACGTCGGTCTGTTTCTTGAACTTAAAAAAAAAAAACTCCTCACAGGAGCTTTAAGTTGATCATTTATGAGTCAAAGTGTTTCTTGGTGTTTTGCACGTGTGACTGTGTTTGTGGACTCTGTGGCTGTTATCGTTGCCATGGAGATGTGAAGTCAAAGGTGAGGGGGGGGGTTCACTTTCTACAGAGGAATGTAGCCGACCCCGCCCTCTTTTAGAGTCGAGGATGACTGAGGAGAGAGAGAGAGAGTATGAAGCAGGAGTCCAGGTGCAGGTGAAGGTGTTTGAGGAGACTTTGACCTTCAAACACGTCTCACGACCTTCAGAAACCTGAGAGAGAGTCTGTTGGACCTTGACTTGAGATCACAGGAGGAGAAACATTTAAATAAATCAGAGATAGAGTCAGACACAGGTGTGATTTTCTCTGTTTCGGTTTAACTCTCAACAGTCATGAGGCCCCCTGGTGGAGGATTGGAGTACTGCGTCTAAATCCTCAAATACTTCTTCATGAGTTTGACTCGCTTTAGAAAGATCTTTACACTTGATGTTTTAGAAGATTTTTAAAGCTTTTATAACCCTTTTTTTTGGCCTGTGATATTAACAGTCTTTAACGGTCATTTTTCTCTTTTTTTTTTTGCTGTAAAGAGGTCAAAAAAATGTCTTTTAAGGTTAAATCTTTAGCCTTTTTTTCAGGATGAATTCAACTTTTAAAAATCTCTTAAGAATGATATATTTTTACATGTTTTATGTATTCAAACCATGTGAAATAACAAAGAAAACTAAAAAACAGAAATGGATTTTTTGAAATTTTTCTCTTAATGAACATTTTTGATGTACAGGTCAGAAGATTTTGAGACGACAAAAACATGATTTGAACTAAAACACAACAACACAAGCAGTTTTGTTTTTTCTGGAACCTTCTTTTCACCTGTTACTGCGTCAAAAAGTCTAGTAATAGTCATAACTAGGGCCCGACTGATACGGATTTTTATGGGGGCCGATACGGGGGAAAACTCTGATTACCAATTAATCGTACGATTTTTACAATTTTTATGAAGTTTTAAAATTTTGTTAATTCAAGTAACATATCTACATATTTACTTATTCTCAGTAATATTAATTTTAGTAATATTCCACATATTTATCATGAATCATAAAAGCGTCCCCGCCTCGCGCCGATCGGTGCCTCCGCATCTTAACTCGCGTTACTCATTTCCGGTCCGGTCTCATCTGGAGACATGCAGCTGCCTCAGTAAGAGAAGTCGCTCGATCACTAACGTGTACTGTTGTTTATTCTGCCGTTACTGACACGGCTAACAGTGTAGCAAGGCTAATAGCAGGTGGCTAACTCTAACTTTAGCTTGCATATTACACGGTGCTTCAACGTTAACTCGGCGTGACTGAGACCAGCACAGCGGGGAACATCGTGAAGTGGGTTGAACTGAAACTTGTTGACTTATTGTGTATTTCACAAACTGGTTTATTTACCGTTGAGGCGGACCAAGATTGTCATGAAGTTGCTGCGCCATCTACAGGATAAATCGGGGATCTTTTCAAAAGGCGGAAAATTTTCGAAGTGAAAACAAATCTTATTCTCCACATTTTATTTCTGAAAACATCAGTGACAATCGGTGAGATTTGGCCGATTACTGATTAGTCTCAAACGGGCTAATATTGGCTAATTGACTCACTGATAAATCGGTCGGGCCCTAGTCATAACCAGGCGATTTTTCAGACCCCTTTTTGACCCCTTAAAAACACATTTTTACTCTCTCCTTGGTGCATTTTTCTCCTAAAACTTGAAGTCGAGTTTTAAATCTGCGTCTCATGATCCAAACAGGACAGAACAGCAGGTCTGGATCTGCACATAAACTCAACGCAAACTCTCAAATCTGACTCCTTATATGTGCAGAATCACATAACTTGTTAGAACCAGAGCGTCATATAGTATCGTGTGTGTGTGTGTGTGTGTGTGTGTGTGTGTGTGTGTGTGTGTGTGTGTGCAGATTAATCCTCAGATATGAATCTCCTCTCAGCAGGTGAGCGAGTTCAGCAGTAATGTATACCTGGAGCTTTTCCCTTTGAACCCGTCATGCAGCGCGACCACAAACACACACTTTTCATTACATGCACATGTACACACACACACACACACACACAAACACATATACAAAATGTATGCACGCATGCACAGGAGCCTCGCACGGGCTCCCCTCACTTTTCACATGACCCACATCCCAGCAGGTGGAGGTGGGAGCTGGATCTCTGTCTGTGCCGGTGTGCGTTTTTGTAGCCAAAACATCCTCCGATTGTAGAGATGTGTGTCTGGGACTGTGAGCGAGAGGAGGAAGAGGAGGAGGAGGAGGAGGAGGAGGAGGAGGAGGAGGTTTCTGTTTTCTCTCAGACTTTTTACCCTCTAACCTCCATCAGGAAGAGAGAGCGCGGCGTTCGCACGCTCAGGATCGGGGTCATTAGCTGTCCAAACATTTGACATTTCTGAGCTCTCATTGACTTTTGTCCTCCTGTTAATCCTAATGGCATCTTCAGGCTCATTCACACCACAGTGAGAGAGACACACACACACAAACGCACACTCACACGTGCACACGCAGTCTTTATATAGAGTGTAAATACAAAAGCAGAGTGAACACGCTCATGTCGTTGCCTGTTTGAGGAGCTCTCCTCCAGAGCAGGTGAGATAAAGATGGAATTTAGCTTCAAGAATAGACGACGCAGAAGAAAGAGAGAGCGAGAGAGAGAGACACAGAGGGAGAGAGAGAGAGAGAGAGACTCAAATCCTGCTGCTTAAAACAGTTTTGAAATAAGTTAAAATCAAAGTCAAAGAGGGATGTACTGATCTGATGTTTGGATCGGATATCGGCTCAGATATTGACAAATTGACTGGATCGGATATTGGATGAATGACGCCGATCCAGTTTTTTTTTTCTTTTAATTAATTTTTCTTCTTTCACGTCTTTTTGCTGTGTGCTAATGTCAAGCCTGATGCCCTCACTCATCGTTGAGGTTATACAGTTCATTCATTCAACAGTAGTATTGGATCAGTATTGGATATCGGCCGATATGCTCAGCCCAGGTATTGGTATCAGATTGGGTCGGAATAAAAAATGAATCGGTGCATCTCTAAAGGCAAATTTACAGGACGAATCCAGATAAAAGAGCATTTTATGATGATTTAAATGCAGAAATAAGGATTTTAAAAACTCTCTTAGTGTTTCTGAAAGGAATAAGAAAACCCATCTTTTAACCGGGCTTTTATTTTGAAATAACTCCATCATTTGTGTCAAAATATTGTGTAATTTTAATCAACTTCCCCAAATTAAACTGTTTTTTAAGTTTTACTTAATTTTTGTATTTTTTTTACTTTACTTTACTTTTGAACTTTTATTTTTAAACTTTTTCCAATTTTTTCAATAATGATTTAAAGAAGAAATAAGGATTTTGGAAACTCTCTTAGTGTTTCTAAAAGGAGAGGGAAAATTCTTCTTTTAACCGGGCTTTTATTTTGAAATAACTCCATCATTTGTATCAAAATATTGCTTTGTTTTAATGAACTTTTCCTGATTTAACTTCAATCATTTTAACTGTAATTAACAGTTTTTTTCCATTTTTACTTTATTTTTTTCTTTTTAACTTGTTTTAAACTTTTGCAGTTTGTTTTTATGATGTTTCAAAGCAGAAATAAAGTTTTTAAAAACTCAAAGTTTTTAAAAGGAAAAAGAAAACCCACCTTTTAACTGGGCTTTTATTTTAAAATAACTCCATCATTTGTATCAAAACGTTTTATTCTTATATTGTTAAGTTTTAATTTGACTTAACTTGTATCATTTTATTCTCCAAACTATATTTTTTTACTTTTTTCAATTTTTACTCTATTTTTCTTTTTTACTCGTTTTGAGCTTTTATTTTTTAAACTTTTGCCGTTTGTTTTTCTCAGTTAGAGTCAATTCTGTTCAAAATAACTAAAGTCTAGAGAGTCTGAGGGTCTAAATCCTTTCAAAAACGTAATTCAAAGACATTGTTTTTATAAAAATCTGCAGATTACTTCACATTTCCAAAGACGGAGCGATCAGGCTCAAGTTGTTTTTGATCCATCTTACCGTAAAAGAGCAGGTTTGGATCCTTCTGTCTTAGGTAAAAAATTAACCTGAAATTTGTGCTATTCAAGAAAACCAAATTCAACCAAATTGATGGAAGGATTAGCAGATTAACAGACTAAATTGAGATGAAGTTGAGTGGGTTTAATTGGTCAAAAAGTGTCGTTTCAGTCCTTATTTTTGTGTCTTAAATCAAATATTACAGAAAGTTTAAAACTCTCTTTACTCTGACCATCATATCACTTTCTGTCACCTCCATTCGAACCCCATTCTCACCCTCCCTCCCTCTCTTTCTCTCCCCCATTCAGCGCTAAGAGGAAGGTAAACACGGCGTGTTTGTCTGGGACTTCTTTATTTACTCCATCCATCACCGTTTGGTTTAAGTCTTAAAAGGTCAAACGTCTCCCTCTCTCTCTCTCTCTCTCTCCTCCGAATATCTAACGATCGTTCCGTTTCTCCACAGTTGTATTATTCGTCCGTCTCTATCCTCCATGTGACGAGTTTAAGCTTTCTTGAACTCTCTCGAAAGGGTTAAACGGCGGTCACGTAACATTTTAGCGAGCGTTCCTTTGAAGAGCAGCGAGAGGACTCAGATTAAAGCAGAGGCCTCGCTGGATTTGGGCTGAATTAGGTTACAGATTAAGGTTAAAAATACTCGGTCTGGATCTCTGACCCCGTCCACCCCACGGCTCCAAAACAAAGTTTAGGCAGCATGTCTGAATTTTACTCTTACGCAAGAAAAAGGTGAAGTGTGTGAATCTCAAACCTATGAAGAAAAGAGGAACATAAAGTCCGAACCCGAGGAACATGAAGAGACTCGGAGGTAGATTTATCTTGTCAGTGTATTTCATTGATTCAAGTCCAAGTTTGTGTTCTTCTAGAGTGTCAAGGTTGTTCCGTACCGGCGAGGGAATAAGACTGCGGCGTCCGAAGCATTTAAGTTTCCGTTTGTGGGCTGAACCGAGTCTGAGTGGGTTTTGAAGAGGAGCGAAATCAATAAAACGCAGTTCAGGACTTTCGACAGACATCTGCAGGTAGATGCAAAACAATAAAAAACACCTGGTAGTCGATGTCGTCCAACAGATTCAACTCAGCTCTCGTTTCGTAATTGTTGGCATTGAATCCGGGTCGTGTGCTGTGATGTAGCTACCCGCCAGAACTCATTTGACTTTGACAGATGTCTGCGGGTAGACTGTGCCGCCCTCGACCTGCTGGGGTCAAAGGTGGCGCAGTCCAAAATAACGGAGATAAAGTGTGAAAATGTGGGAGTGAATTGTTCGCAACATAAACGTGTGGACATTAAATTCAGAGGAAGGCTGGTTGGGCAGGTTCTGCTATCGTCTACCGCACCTGGCGATCTAAGATGTCGTTGTTTGCCGACGATGTGATTTTGTGTTTTGAAGATGTGCGTAACCAAACCGTGGTTTTATTTTGAAGTGTACTACTTCCTGTTGATCGTAAGTTCCAGATTTTTATGTAAAAGAAGAGTTGAGTGCCCAAATGTCTCCCAAAGGGATGCTAACGTTAGATCGCTAGCAGCTGCTACCTCTTCTTCTTGGTCTCTCCTCTGTTTCATGACCTTTATCGTCAATGCCGATGTATATTTAAGACGGCCCTAATTTGTACGTTAACTTGCTCTGCTATCATTTACCGCTTTGACAAACTAAGATATGTTGTTTGCAGACGATGTGATCTTGCGCTTCTTTCTTACAGTGCCGTTTACTTGTGGGGTTCTTCAGGGCTCAGTTCTTGATAGGGGTGTCTCGATACGACTTTTTACATCCGATACGATTCCGATATTGTAGCGTCCAGAATTGTCCGATACCGATATTGATCCAATATTGGCACAAAGTTGTGCTTGACAAGTTTTGCACTTAGCTGCAACATCTTTTTCGGATTTTAACGAAAAATACTGCCACAGGGTCGAGTTAGTACCTTAGTACACACTGTTGTCATCATATTGTGGGCTCTGCATGCTAGATCCTGGCGCTGCTAGCTAGAGGTGCTTAAGCGGAATCTGGAATGGACTGCTTGTATCGGAGTGCTGATATCGGAGATTTTAGATACAGGCCGATATAACAGGTATTCGGATATCCAATTTCAAAAATCGGATTGGGACATCTCTAACAGATGCGCTTCCCTCTTGGAGTTCCATTTACTCGTGGAGTTCCTCAGGGCTCAGTTCTTGATAGGAGTGTCCTGATGTAACTTTTTTACCTCTTATACGATACCGACATTGTAGCCTCCAGAATTGTCCGATACCGATATTGGCACAAACGTGTTCGTGACAAGTTTTGCATTCCGCTGCAACATCTTTTTTGGACTTCGCCACACGCCGACATCACTCCTACTCTTTGCTACTTTGTTCGTACTTCAGTACACACGGTTGTCATGATAGCTAAGCTCTACATGCTGGATCTGGACGCTGCTAGATAGAGTTCCTGGAGTGGAATCTGGAATGGACTGCTTGTATTGGAGATTTTAGATCCAGGTCGGTACAAACTGATATCTGTTTTTTGCTGATATTAGACCGATATCCAATATCAATATTGTTTTGTGACATTCTTAGTTCTTGAGCCATTTTCTTCTCTCCATGTAAATCCTCCCGCTGGTTTAGGAAACTTGGCGTACCCTACCGTTTTCTCCCCACATTAGTCACTCAGAAACAGCCTTAGTCACAACTTACTTGTTGATCTTGAAATCGTATCTTAGATAAACTTCCTCATCCTCAGTTAAGAGCGTTACGAAGATAGTTCTCTAAGTTTATCCGTGAAAACCATCAACTGACTGTCTACTCCAGCCTTTCCTAAAACGTACTTTTGACACTTCGGCGACTTAAAGTATCTTGATCAAATCTCAAATTGGATTATTCCAAAAGTGAGCTTGAAAAGTATCTGAAGACTCTGTCAAAATAAACTCTCTGTAAGAAATCAGAAGCTGGATGTAATCCGCCCCCATACAGGTACCAGTATCTGCTTAATCTGACCTCTGATCTGTTCACACTCTACGCTGTTTTAAACTCACTTTATCTGTTTCAGGTGATCGGGTTTTGGTGACCTGGATTTTCTTCCATTTAAAAATGCGATTTCTGGGTTTTGGGGACGAATTCGGACAGATGTTGTGTTCGGAGTTTCAGATCTGTTTACTGTTAGTCAGATTATCCGAAGCGGAGGATGAATAAAGAGGCGGCCGCTGTGGGAGTTGAAAATTCACTTTTTCCCCGATTGTGTCGAAGTTCAGCACTTTTTTACACCTCCGTCTCAAACATCGTCTTTCTTTTTTTATCTGAACTTCCTCGTCGTCCTGCTGTGTCAGTGGGTACGTTAGTGTGTGTGTGTGTGTGTGTGTGCGTGGCTGCGATCCAGTGGGCTACCTGTCAAGTCCACCTACACAGAGCAGTCACAAGACATGCTGTCCTCCCTCCTTCCCTCCCTCCCTTCTTCTGTCTCTCCTCTTATGTTTTCCTGACCTCCTTTTTCTGAAAGAACATCACCCTCGTCTTTCTTCCTTTTTCTCAAGACAGAGAAAGTTTTACGGCTTAAAGAACAAATCTGTAAAAGAAATAAAAAATAAAAGTTTGACTTATCGAGAGCAGAGAAATACAGCAGATGTGCGACTGTACGATTCAGACGGCGGGTGTTTCATCTCAAACCTGGAGCATTTATTGTTTTGCATTCTTTCCTGAACAAAGACGGGGAGGAGAGAGAAGGAGAGCGGTTTTAATCTGAGATCAGCAGGTCACCTTGATCTTCAGATGTCTGCTTCTTTTCTTCCCTTACCTGCTCAGACTGAACGCTCAGAGTCTTCGCTTTAGTCTTCAGCAGCTTTGGATTCTCTCCAAACAACGACACAAAACAGTCTTCGGCAGCTACACTCCTCGTGCCGAGTCGTCTTCTTTACGTCACAGAAAAGCCGCCATGCGAGGTTTTTGACGAATATTGTAGGAGCGAAGTCGATATAATTTAAGCGGCTGAGATGCTTGACCTGGAGTAACCTGGTTGACGCGCTGCGATACTGACTTTTACTGTGGAACACGGAACAAACAAGGAAAATGTCAGCAGTTAGCGCCACGGCGGTCAAAAACCCTTCGCCCTTCTGGGTCAAACAGGGTTATGAGACCATAGCCTACCTACACACATCGAAAAACCAACTTTGATTTATCAGTTTTTTTGACTAAGAATATACCGATATGGGCAAAATGACATCTGTTGTTGTCGTAAACTTCGGAATCAGTAGATTTTCAGTTTACCGCCCAGCCCTAGAGAGGTATCATTTGGATTGTAACGATTCCGAGTCTGATTCTGATTCTCTAATTCTTATTTTTTTGACACCAAATATACTGATATGGGCAGAATGGTGTTGGTTGTTGTTGTAAATTTCGGTATCTGAAAATTTTTGGTTTATCGCCCAGCCCTAGATAGGGTATCGTTTGTGTTTTAACAATTCTGAGTCTGATTCTGATTCTCTAATTCTTATTTTTTTGACATTGGATATACCGATATGGGCAAAATGATGTTGGTTATTGTCGTGAACTTTGGAATCGGTAAAATTTTCGGTTTATCACCCAGCCCTAAGTCGGTATAGTTTTGATTTTAACAAATCCGAGTCTGATTCCAATTCTCTAATTCTTATTTTTTTGACACAGATTATACTGATATTTTCAACAGACTTTGTCAAAAATTTTGGTATTGGTAAATTTTTGGTTTATCGCCCAGCCCTAGATAGGTATCATTTTGATTTTAATGATTCAGAGTCTGACTCGGATTCTCTAATTCTTATCTTTTTGACACCAAATATACCAATATGAGCAAAATGACGTCAGTTATTGTTGTAAACTTCGGAATCTGTAAATTCTCGGTTTATCACCAAGCCCTAGATAGGTATTGTTTTGATTTGAACGATTCTGAGTCTGATTCCGATTCTCTAATTTTTGTTTTTTTGACACAGAATATGCCGATATGGGCAAAATGACACCAATTATTGTTGTAAATCTGGTAGCGGTAAATTTTCGTTTTATTACCCAGCCCTAGCTAGGTATCGTTTGGATTTTAATGATGCTGAGTCTGATTCAGATTCTCTAATTCTTATCTTTTAGACGCAGAATATGTCGATATCGGTAAAATGATGTTGGTTATATTTGTAAATTTTGGTATTAGTAATTTTTCAGTTTATCGCCCAGCCCTAGGTAGGGCATTGTTTTGATTTAAATGATTCTGAGTCTGATTCCGGTTCTCTAATTCTTATCTATTTGACACAGAATATACCGATATGAGCAAAATGACATTGTTTATTGTCGTAAATTTCATTATCGGTGAATTTACGATTTATCGCCCAGCCTTAACATATTTAAATATACTGTATACTTATCATTAGTCCTGTGACCCAAACATCTTCAGAAAGAACAACATCTATGTTCATTTATTTCTGTCTTGTATTAAGGTTTCTTTGTATCCTGCATTACCGAACTGTGCTTTTATTTTGAAGTTTACCACTTCCTGTTGATCTTAAGTTCCAGATTTGAATGAAAACATTTAAAGGAACAGTTAGAAAGTTTAAACGATCAGTAAATCTTGAACATCAGTATTTAAAAAGTGGCTAATCCTGTCTCAGAAGGATGCTAACGTTAGCTCGCTAGCAGCTGCTACTTCTTCTTCATGACACTTATCGTCATTGCCGGTATATATTTGAGACGGCTCTAACTTGTATGTTATTTAAAGGTTGCTAAATCAACGGCCATCTTGGTTGCTATGAGGAAACATCAATGGCGCCTAAAAGGGTCGGAAACAGGCGAACATGTCTGGTTACACGACACATGCTCACAGTTTCACATCCAAGGTTTAATGTTCTTAACATGTCGTCTGCGGCTGTTCACAGACGAGAAAAAGAATCAAGTCTTCATGTCTCGTTTCACGCCACAGCAGCAACACTCGAACCCGCGTGTGGGAGGGCGTCTGTTTCTCTCTTCGTCTCTGTTTTTCCCTCTCTCTGTTGTTTCCGTCACGACTTCTTTAACACTCGCTCTCTCTCATTTTCTGGCACCTGTTTCTTTCATCACACTACTGAAGAGGAAACAGGGCTTCCCCAAAAACCACCAGGGAGAAATCGAGGTCCAGAGGTATGACGGGGCGTGCGTTTGCGCGTGCGTGTTTGGCGACTCTCTCTGTACGTTTTTCAGTCTCGAGTTCCCTCATAACCTCTAATATACCCGTCCAGACGGAGTCATTTGGACGTTAAGGATCGGTTAGATGAAAATATTCGATCCCCTGCTCTCTGTCAGGCCTTTAGAGGTATTTTTACACTTTCCTCTCACGGCCTGAAAGAGTTACGACTCTCTCTCTCAGGAGCAGAAAGGATAATAGAGCGATGTCTCTGTTAACGGCGTGTTTCCCACCGTGTTTTTACCTGAGACCACCTCCACTTCCTCTCCGCTGACCTGCATTAACTCATCCTGCCACCACTTTGGGACAGCAGGGAAACACAGACTTACACTAAAGTTGAAAGACTGAACGGTCGGATTCAAACCATGAGGCTTTAGGACTCTGCGGTCCTGGTTTCGCTCTCATAGATATTAAATATTGACCCAGATTTGGAAGAATGTAGGTCAATATTTCAGAAGAGGACAAAATATTTGATTTAGTCTGAAAATGACGGTTTTGTCGTATCGTATGGTGTCTTTGGTTTGGTTTTGATTAAGATTATTGTCTGAGAAAAAATGAAGAAACACAACATTTCTCAGCTGTTGTCAAATCTAGATGTTAAAACTTCTTCTCCAGAAGTATGAGGACTGTTTTCCTCATTGGCCTCTTTTACCTTTTGCGCTCTGTTTCTTGGTCTTCTTCTCTTTTTTTTAATGCTCTCTCTGGGTCTTTATTAGGGAGGAGTTGATCTTTCCTGATGTTTCGCTGGAAAAACATCAGAATAACCCGAGTCAGGCGGTTTTTATCGTCCTGTTATCATCGCAAAACAAATAGATCAGCATTTGTACGCTACTGCAGTTTGATAAGATCAGAAAAGATCATGTTGTTAGCTAGAGAAGTATTCGATAAGTACTTCACACATATTTGCTGAATTACCCGTGGGATCCCTCAGGGCTCTGGTCTCGGTCCTCTTCTTTTCTCTTTAAGCACTCATCATTTTATTTATTATTTTTCTCTTTTTTTAAATTTATTTTTACATATTTTATCTATTATTTATGTCTTTATTTTTACTTATTTTTACATATTTTATCTATTATTTATGTCTTTATTTTTACTTATTTTTACATATTTTATCTATTATTGATGTCTTTATTTTTACTTATTTTTATATATTTTATCTATTATTTATGTCTTTATTTTTACTTATTTTTACATATTTTATCTATTATTTATGTCTTTATTATTTTTACTTTTTTTTACATATTTTATCTATTATTTATGTCTTTATTATTTTTACTTTTTTTTACATATTTTATCTATTATTGATGTCTTTATTTTGACTTATTTTTATATATTTTATCTATTATTTATGTCTTTATTTTTACTTATTTTTACATATTTTATCTATTATTTATCTCTTTATTTTTACATATTTTATCTATTATTTATCTCATCTTTCTACTTTATTTTCACTTGAGTTGCTGTGACAAAAGCAATTGTTTAGTGTCACTAGCCTAGAAGATGATCACAAAAATCTTGTTTAATCGTTTATTTTTGTTTATTTTTAGTTTGTCTAAATTCCCCTTTTGTTCATATATTTTCTTCATCTTTATGTTTTTCAGCATCTTTACTGTATTTTACGTCTTTTTCAGTCCGATCCCTCCTCCTCTGACTTCTACATTAGATCAGACTCGGGTTGTTTGTACAGTAGTCACTAATACTGTTTTTACTTTACACTTTGGCGCACACAGCTGAAACTTGTGTGTAAATGTGTGTGTGTGTGTGTGTGTGTGTGTGGCTCAGGTGGAGTCCGGTCGTAGTTAATCCCAGGTCAGTGTGGCGGCTGGTATGCGGCTAAGCTGTTAGCATGCAGTTAAAGGATAATACAGAGAGTGTGTGTGTGTGAGGTTTCACGGTTAATTACTGTTTTTGTTTTCTGTATGTTCTTGTTTTTGTTGATATTGTTGGTCTTTGCTTTCATTTCCACGTACTTGCTTCCATTTTTAGGTACAGGTGTTCTGTTCAGGTGAAGGAAACAGAGACTAAACACAACTCACCGTCTCTCTTCCTGCAGACCTTTGGCCAGTCCATTACGGACTACAGTGGTGTGCCGCAGCTCAAGGAAGAACATTTATGATCATTTCCTTGAAGTAATAATAATCATTTTAATCATTTTGCGGTAGTTCTTCTGCCTTAGCGTCTCGGTCTGATTGTATTTCCATGAAGAAATGATCATAAATGTTCTTCCTTGAGCTGCGGCACCCCACTGTAGTCCATAATGGACTTTGTTGGAGGTCTCGCTTTTAACAAGCGGCTGCTGGAAGAGAGTAGGCGAGTTGTGTTTAGTCTCTTTGCTGAAGAAATTAGTCAAAGTTAAAAAGATGTTTGGTGGCTGGCACGTGATTTCTGTATCGGTATCTGCTGTCGTTACTAAAGTTGGTATAACTAAAGAAGCAAGCAGTCGGCAACAGTCATTTCTAGAGGGGATGTCTAACTCGGAGTTACGGCATTTGACCCTAAATGATTGTTGATAAAACAGAAAATTCAAACCTCGACCTTCTCCGTCTTTTACTCTTTTGCGTCTTTTTGTATTTGAGCCCAAACTTCTGAGTGTTTTGGTGCATATCTTCTTTACTTCAGTGTTTATCATCTGCAACACAGAGTGAGATGTAGAAAATGAAGACGCAGCATGCCTTACATTTGCGCGTATGGGTGTGTATGTGTGTTTGTGCATGTCAGCACTGAATGCACGGCATTCCTGGTCTCCTCCAGACAAACAGACCCCCGCCTATCAGAACCACGGGAAACACCAGACATCTGTCAGACTGCAGATCCAGATCCAGTGTGTTTCTTATTAATTTGGATCCTGCGACGCTCCGATCCGTCTGCTCTCATTAGGAGGTGGTTTAACTTTTGGATGTTTAAGTGAAATATGGGCAGGGCAGGAACCTGCTGAGACCTGCCTCTCCACCAGATCAGATCAGACACAGAGGAGGACTTACAGAAAGCAAGAGGGAGCATGTTCACCTGAGAGGATCTGAAACAGTCAGTGAGTCAAAAGTCGATCACGGCTTCAAGTCATTGAACTCGGATAAGTTTGTCCAAAAGTTGCTGATTCGATAGATTCTGATTCATGCACACCCACGAGGCGAGACTCTCAACTGTGGCTGAGGTGCTTTTCATTATTTACCTGCACTTTCTTCCCTCTCTACTGCCCTCATGTGGTGAAGATAGAGAATGGCAGTTTTCCAGAAAGTACCATGCACCTTTCAAGGTGTCCTGATACCTCTGCTGTTTTACTTCTGGGAACTTTTCCTTTAACATTAATTTCCACTTTTTCTTAAGGTCTCAGCTCGCAAAATTTTCAGGACACAAGGGGCAAACCTTGATTTCTGTAAAATGTTGAATTTTTACCCAAACAATCAGGTTTCCAGTCAAAAAAATTACGGCTTTTATCCTCAGGAACCACTTTTCAAGGAACTGAAAAGTTCATTGACCTTAGAAAGTTAGCCTGATCCAGTCATGGATGAAAAACGGACAGTTTCGTACTGTATACCCTGATCTTTCTACCCACTTGGATCCACTCTACCTCCGCCCTTTACGGTCAGATAGTCGCTTGGTACCACAACAGAAGGGTGTGAAAATGTAGAGGACAGTTTGGATTGGATGCTTTGGTCCCTTTCCCAAATTTTGATGGTAGGAATATGAAATTGTCTCCAAACTGAAGGTCAAAGGTGTATTGGGGTCAAGCCTTTCTGTTGGACTAAACTTATCAACCCTGCAACACCATCCTTTGCTTAAACCAGAACTTTCTAGAAGTATTGCCAACCAGCAAAGTTCTTGGTTGTTATTCAACACTCCTCCAGCCGAAATCCCAAATCCCAGCTGTAATGTAAACCCTGATCTTGCTACCCACTATGATCCACTCTTTAGGGTCAGATAGTCGCTCGGTACCCCAACAGAAGGGTGCGAAAAATCTAGAGGACCGTTTTGACTTGATGTCTTGGTTACTTTCCCAACTTTTTGATGGTAGAAATAAGAAATTGTCTCCAAACTGAAGGTCAAAGGTGTTTTAGGGTCAAGCCTTTCTGTTGGGCAAAACTTACCAACCCAGCAACACCATCCTTGCATAAACCGGGGACAAGCCTTAACGCAGGAACTTTCTAGGTATTTCCACCAGCGCGATTCTTTGTTATTTCAACGCCCCTACCAGCCGAAATCACAAATCCCAGCCGTAACTTAAACCCTGATCTTTCTACCCACTTGGATCCACTCCTTAGGGTCAGATAGTTGCACGGTACCCAAACAGAAGGGTGCGAAGATGTAGAGGACAGTTTGGATAAGATGTCTTGGTCCGTTTTCTAACTTTTTGATGGTAGAAATAGGAAATTGTCTCCAAACTGCAGTTGCAAAGGTGTTTTGTTGTCAAGCCTTTCTATTAGACCAAACCAATCAACCCTGTAACACCATCCTTTGCTTAAACCAGAACTTTCTGGAGATATTTCCCTCCGGCACGGTTCTCGGTTGTTATTGAACGCTCTACCAGCCGAAATCCCAACTATCCTCCCCGTCTTGTCCTCTCTGCTCTGCAATCTCACAGATATAGTATCAGGACGTCCTCTGCTATCTTGTTTTGTCTACAGTAGAGGCCTCTGGGTAAATGTTAAGATTAAGGCCTAGGCTCATCCAAACAGTGAGACACCTCACATGACGAGGTTTGATATTGATTGATTTATGGAAGCGGGGAGCGGTTTACTGTACGAGGATCGGTTTAAACTTGAGTCTAAACATATCAACACTTGTATAGCAAAAGTCGGACAGGTTTATAACAAACTGGGGTCATTTATTTTCCCTGGATTGCTTTGCTTGAGTTGTGTTTACAGTTGGACATATTTTCAGGTCCTTGTTAGACGAGGATTTGGACAAATCTGACTTGAAGTTCACAGATTTAGACTCTGAGGGTCTTTTTGAGGTGGTAATCTCTTCCCCTTTCTTCCTTTTTCTGAGTTAACTTATTACTTCCCTCCTCCTCCTCCTCCTCCTCCTCCTCCTCCTCGTCCCCGAGTGTCCCCAGGCTACACATATCCAGGTATTCAGCTGGCACGCCGCCGCTCCCCTCTCTAATTTCTCGTTGCCCGTAGCTACGACACTCCGCGCCAAGTGGTGATGTATGTGGAGCATTGAGGGAAAAAAGGTAGACGGGCGTGTTTGAACCTGCGTAAGGCCAGGCTGGGCAGGGCCAGGCGAGGCGAGGCTAGACCGAGGTGGGTTTACATATCTCTCAGTGGAAGGAATTCAGCCCCTCCCCCCGCTCCCAAGATCCACGTGAGGAAATTTCTCAAACAAAAGCTGATAGATCAGAATAATCTAGAGTCTTCTATGGCTACAAACCTGCTGGTTCCACTAACTGTGAATATCGTGAGCATCATTCAGATGACAAATCAAAGTTTTCCCAAAATTTTTGCCCCTTTTTCTACATTTTTATCCACATTTTTGGTCTCTCAAGGATGCCTTTTGGCATTTCTTGCATTAGGCTCTAAATGACGGATGCCAACCATCGCTCTTTGTGTTACTGCCATCTACGGCACTGGTTTGTGGCTAAAGTACCTCAATATGTCATCACAGGAAAGCTGCCCCTCAAAGGTAACGTCAAATGACCCATCAAAAATGGCTCCCACCTTCTTCTAGGCCTTGATCCACTTCTTGAGAACCACTGGTTTACCGATTTTATGGAGTGGTTGACCAGCGTATGTTAATCAGACCAGATCCCGTCAATAATCAGGTGCAGGATGGCTGATATATCACGCCAAAGTCACGTTAAAACTCCTGAAAAGTATTGAACGGTCAATCCGACAGAGTTCCCGAGTTAGATTTTCTCTACAGTGTTTTATTTGTCTGTGAAAACCATCTGTCAGGAAGAAACCAGCATGGGAAGTGACTAGGCTCCCATCACATGCGGAACCCGAGTGACGCCAAACACCTGGTGTGTGTGCCGGTGTGTTTACCTCCCCTGCAGGGCTTGTTTAGATGAAGGTTCATCTGGTGGAAGACTGAGGAATTCCAAACACTCCTGAGAAAGTGTGTTTGTGCGAGGAAAAGAAACTTTAGGGTGAACGTCCTTAATGCCGAACCGACGCCTCCATCTGTGTGGAGGCGTCGGTTGAACATCAAACCCGATGGGCGCGTGTTTTGGTTCTGGTTCAGTGAAAGTTGAGGGGTTGCGCCGAGGGATGAGAGAGTGTTGTTACAGATGTTACAGAGAGGGTTCCTCCTTTATAAGCTTCATCAAGAGTCCTGAGAGATCTGCAGACGGCAGCTGGACCAGTTTTGACATGTGTGGTCATGATGCTGTCGATGATACCGACTGCTTTCCAGGCATTCGGCGAACCGTTTACCTCTTCTGTGGAAGCTGGAGAAGTTTACAGGGTGGGGCTTCACACTGAGATAACAGTTTGATACAGAACCAAAGTAAATGATATGATAGGATTTAAAAGTGCAAACAGAAACATGGAATAAAATGACAGGATTTGATGTGTTGTGGTATAAGATACAAGGAGATTAAATACAATAAATATGATAACAATACAGCAACAAGCAATATGAAACAAAGAAAGTATAATGGATATGTTGAGTTATGATAAAGTAGGACAAATTACCATATAATAAGTCATAATTCTTTATTTGTAATTAGATACGATACAATAAGTTACTAACAATACTATATGTATTGTTACGTTACATTACTAAACTATACGATGCGATCAGATACGATACAATAAGTTACTTAACAATATAATACTTTTGGTTATGATACAATAGATACTATACAATACAATATAGTACATTACATTACTAAATGAAACGATACAGTCAGATGCAATAGGATACAATAAGATGCAATACAATATGTATTATTATACAACATTACTAAACTACACAATTTGATCAGTTACGATACAATAAGTTACAAAATGGTATAATTCGTTAGAATACGAAACAATATGTTGTGTAACATTACTAAACAATACGATACAATCTGATATGATACAATAAGTTACTAAACCGTGTGATATGTTACGTTAAGTTAAATTACTAAACTATGCAATATGATCAGATATGATACAATATGATGTGATACAATCATATATGATACGATATTTATATTGTTATGTAACATTTCTAAACTTAACGATGCGATTAAATACGATACAATCAGTTACGATACGATAAGTTACTTAAAGATACGATATGTATCGTTATGATACATAACCAAACTATACGATATGATACAATATGTTACTGAACCATGCAATACGATACAATACATATTGTTACGTAATATTCATAAACTTTATGATGCGATAAGATACGATACAATCAGATACAATGCGATGGTATACTATACAATCAGAAGTGATAGGATACAATCAGATATGATATAATAAGTTACTAAATGATACGATCAGATACAATAGAGTTATATATCTTATTTATCTTATATGATAAGATACTCAATAGAACGATTCAACATGACACAATATGATAGTCTTTGTCTTTTATAGGGAAAAATACTGAATTTCCCCTCAGGGATAAATAAAGTTCTTATTATCTTATCTTTATGTCTTGACCTTAATTGTTTAATTCATAGAACTTTTTCCACATTGGACCTGACATGAAAAAATAATACCAAAAAAGTTCATGTTTCTTTTTTATCCACACTGGTCCTAAAAACGGAATCATTGCAGAAATGCCAAAGTAATGATTTGTGATCACATTAACTGATTTAAAACAAAAAGAAGGAAAACGGTTTAGAAACAGATGATGGTGCATTTGTTAATTTTGGTAAAAATTAGTCAACAAAGATTAAAATCACTATAAATCAAATATCTATTAATATGTTGATCTATTGTTTACTTTTAAGTGTTAAATCCAGGTTTGAAAATGTACGTAAAGTTACTAAAATAACCTTTGAGAGTTGAGATTAGATTCAGGGAGATTCAGGCAGAGACGGTTTTGCGTTAATGATTGAAGTGTGTAGGTGGTGCAGAGTTCTGGGTCAGCTACCCGGTGCCCCGATACCCTGAAGTGCTCTCCCTGCAGGTATCTCTTAGTGGGAGGTCACAGGGGTCAACATTCATTAGACCAAATGAAAAGAGACGAGAGGAGGGAAATAACTTGAGAAATTCCCGAGAAAACCAGTGGAATTCTTCTGTGACATAAAGGCGTGTGTGTGTGTTTGTGTGTGTGTGTGTGTGTGTGTGTGTGTGTGATAGTGGGGGGTAAGGGGTCCTCCAGTCAGGGGGTCTTCCTCCTCCAAAGAGTCGGTGAGTCAAAACACACATGGTTGGATTTTTGTCCAGAGTGAAAATATTTGGTTTGGTTGTTCCTCTCGGGGCGTCAGCACCTTGAAGTAGTCAAAGTCCAGCCGCGATGAAAGGGATCAACGGTTTGAGTTAGCAGCTCGGCGCCCGCAGTGCCACTCTCCACAGCAGGATAAACACCCACACACACACACACACACACACACACACACACACACACACACACTTAGAGACAAAGAAGGGGAACCCACACGCAGATACAGAGTCTGTGTAAACGAAACCTTGATCCATCCATCGAACACCAACACTGGGACACTGGAAACTGGGAGTAAGAACTGGGTTCAGGCGTGATGGTGGAAGTGCTGACTCTAACTAACTCCTGTCTTAAAGGGATATTCCGGCGTAAAATTAATTTAGGCTCAAACACACAGTAACATCGAGTTAGACACCCTGTCGAGAGATGAATGTTGCCGACCACTTGCTTCTCTAGTTTAGTAACTTTAGTAACGACCGAAGGGTAGCAATACACAGCGGTCCGAGGAGCCATAAACAAACCTCAACCAAAACGCCGCTCTATAGACAGGTTTCTGTGCAACGTCGTCACAGGTATGCGCGCGAATCAACGGAGAGAGAAAACGACAAGGAGTTGTTGTGCTGTAAACTGCACAAATTGGCAAAACAAACAATCGGCAAACATCACGACCCTGCTCCTGATATTAGAAACATCTAAAACAATGTCACAACTTGGTGAATTGAGTGAAATTCATGGATATTTCAGTGTTTTTCTGATTTTACTGCAATGAAAGACAAAGCGATTTTTCAACGAAACGACATTTTATTGCAATTTTGTCACAGAGAACTTCTTCATTGATATCGGTTCACTCTGAAGCAGGCTTTTGCCCCATAATTGCGCACGCACCTGTATTGTTTGTACACAAGAAACCCGTCTTTATCCACAAATAATGCTCAGAACAGCACCTAACTTCATCAACAGGACATATAGTACATAATGGACTCGAGCCAGTCTATTACGGACTACAGCGGGGTTTCGCAGCTCAAGGAAGAACATTTATGATCATTTCTTTATCATTTCCTTGAAGTAAAAATCACCATATTAATCATTTTTTACAGACGCGGTAGTTCTTCTGCCTTAGCGTCTCGGTCTGATTGCATTTCCATGAAGAAATCATCATAAATGTTCTTCCTTGAGCTGCGAAACTCCGCTGTAGTCGATGGACTCGCCTGGTGCTATGTCTGGGACCCTATATGTCCTGTTGATGAAGTTAGGTGCTGTTCTGAGCATTATTTGTGGCTATAGAGTGGTGTTTTGGTTGAGTGCGTGGCTCTCTGTATGTGTCTAACTTGGTGTTACGTCGTGTTTGACCTTAACTTAACGGCGGAATATCCCTTTAAGACCGAACATGTCCTTTTCTAGCCTCTTGAGGAACTGCAGGTTCTTGTATCCTGATTCTGGTCCAGGTTGATAAGTGAGAAAGCAATCAAATCAAAAGCGGCATTTCCACTGGAAATACATGTTTACTTGTGTTGCCGTGTGTGTCTCTCGGTTACCCGGGAAATGGCGAGAACGTGTCGGCTCTAGTCCCTCCTGATTGTGGCGAACGCCTGCCAAGCTCGCCGGTTAACAGCTGAGGTCAGATCCAACCTGAGTGTGTTTCTTCTTGTTCGTGACGTCCAAATGAAAGACACACACTAACACACACTGAGTTTGTTATGTGTGTGTTTACAGTGTGCGTTTGCACGTGTGTGTGTGTGTGTATTTGTGTTATTCGGGCAGGGCAGTGTGTAAAGGTGTCTAATCATCAGTCTTTGATGAGCGGGGGAATTCCAGTCTCGCCAGTCTAATCCCTGGTTGCATGCCTTCCGCTCACCCCCCTACCCCACCCCTTTCCTCCCCCCTGTTACTCCACCCACTCTCACCTGGCTCACCTCTACATCAGCCTGTACACACCTCCATTGTTTTTGTACGAAAATAACCCCTGAGACTCTATTTTTAAGGCGATAAATACAGTTTTTCGCTCATTTCTGACCCACATTTTTGTCGGATATTTTCAAGAATAATGGTTAAGATGACTCAGCAGATTAAATTAGCTATCATATGATATATTTTTGGTATAAGGGTAAAATTTTGATATAAATACTCCACAAAATACTCCTTTAAACGACCTGTAAGTGCGTTTTTCTGTCTTTTACCCCCTCTTCTTGACCTCATCTTGTCTGTGAAGCTGACCAGGCTTCCTCGCCGCTCTTGTGCGATGCGGTCAAAGTGGGACGGAGGTGAGCAAAAAGGCCGGAGGGCGAAAAGACACAAGAGAGGGAGACACTGACAGAAAGAGTGGAGCAAATATCTGCGGCTCACTGACCTTTCTAAGTGGATTACGCGCCCCGACAGTGCATTGAGGGTACAGAGAGAGGGACTGAACTGAGAGAGAGCCGAGAGAGAGCGTCCGTGATCACTTCATCTCATCTCCGTTCATTTCACAACAAAGAGAGAATAATTGGCGGTTATCAAATACCTGTGTGTGCAACACCTCAGCCTGCAGCTGATCGTATAATCGAATGAAAGTTAGATTCCTCCGAATCAACCGAACATTAAACACGAACACTGACTGGAACATGTTCAAAACCAACACGACTGATTGACAGAGTTATACAACTGATCTGTTACATAATGATATCACCTTTTTTATTATTATTTAGGCTTCAGTGTCGTTACTATCTGCATTTAGCTGATAATAACTTCAGATTATTGTACAAATACAGTCGAATATGAGTGTACGGATCATACCCGCTCTTTGGTGAAGTTTCACGGGATGGTTTTCGGTGTAAATTAGCTCCAAACAAACAAAAACTGACTGATTCAAACTTTTATTGAATAAATGTTGTATAAAACACAAACAGACAGAATACATTTCCTACAATGCTGAGATTTTCTTCGGTACTTCACCGTGAAAAATTGATCAGTTTGTGCAGCAGGGGGCGGCGAGCAGTTGGATACGTTATCTTGAATAAATTAGATGAACCTTTGGCACAATATTCACAGATAAGTAAATGTCAATTTGGCAAATATGAGTTGACACTTTTAATCTGACTGTGCAGCAATTTGGTAAAACTCTAATTTGCAATTCAGATAAACTGGATTAGATTGAAAAAAAAAATTTGATTGGTTTGATTGGATTGGCTTGGATTAGTTTGGATTAGTTTAGAGGATTAGATTGGTAAATTTGGATTGGTTTAGATTGGTTTGGTTGGCATAGAATGGATTAAACTATCTTGGATTAGATTAGATAGGTTTGATTGGATTGGCTTGGACTGTTTTGGATAAGTTTGGATTGGTTTAGATTGAATTAGATCAGATTAGAGGCATGGATTGGATTAGACCATCTTGGATTAGATTAAAATTGGTTTCAATTGGATTGGCTGGGATAGTTTGGATTAGTTTAGATCGGATTAGATCAGATGAGATTGGTTTGGATTGGCATGAATTGGATTAGATTGTTTTAGATTAGATTTGTTTAAATTGAATGGACTAGTTTGGATGAGACCGGATAGGTTTGGATTAGATCAGATTAGATTGGTTTGGTTGGCATGGATTGGATTAGACCATCTTGGGTTAGATTAGATAGGTTTGATTGGATTGGCTGGGACTAGATTTGTTTGGACAGAATAAATTTGGATTGGATTAGATGGGATTAGAACAGATTAGATAACATTAGATTAGATTGGTTTGATTGGATTGGCTCGGACTGATTTGGATTAGACAGGATAGGTTTGGATTGGATCAGATAGATTCGTTTGGATTAGGCTAGATTAAATTGGTTTGCTTGGTTAATATTGACTTGGATTGGATGTCGAGCCAGTACAAAGGTTGAGCATCCCTCATCTTTTTAATTTTAGCCGACTCTACAAAGTAAAAGTTTGTCCGATAAAAAGTTTCTTTCTTTATTTATTTAAAGTCAAACTTGCTAAATTCAGTTCTTGTTTGAATCCCTTAAAAATAAAGCTCCTAGAAGCTTCTCTTAGTCCACGAGGTGAGGTGTAAAGGTCCTCAGGGTTTTAGGTTTAATCCTGCCATCCTTTTGTCAAATAACGTTTAAAAAGAAGAAGTGAAAGGAGGACGAATGTGGGGATGACGGAGAAGCAGATGGATGTAGAGAAAGAGGAGAGAGAGAGAGTGGAGCTGCAGGCCTGGGCGTGGGAGAGCAGACTGCATTGAGCTGAAGCAGACCAGAGACTAATCTGGAGATTCAGGGCTTGTAAAAACACCTCCACACACACACAAACACACACACACATAGACACATACTAACACAGATACACACTTGACTACCCATGTGCAAATGTATTCAGACATGTATGAGTGTGCCTGATGGAAACCTCTTCACCCCGCCGCCGTCCTCAACAACACGGTTTGCACACGTTTTTGTATTTTTACTGCGAATAAGCGACGTTCTGCTGACTCCGTTACAAAGTGTTTTCAGCGGGAATCGAACCCTCGACCGCGGCGTCAGAAGGGCTGTGTACAGACAGAGCCGTGACTCTATCGGAGCTGAGATCAGTGCGGTGGGAGAGGATTTCACGGCCTGTCAGTGTGTGGTTAACACCTGCTTTATGACCCAGGACACACACATACACACACACACACACACACACACACACAGGAATGTCACACACACGATGTAAGTGTATATACAGCGTGTGTGTGTGTATATACAGAAACGATAAACTATGGTTCAATGCTTCATGTCAGACCAAACTCTTAACTAGGCTTCGGCGATTTGGACGAAAAAAATGATCGCAATATATTTTGTCATATCGTCCGATCTCAATTATTATCACAATTTTTTTTAACTGCTAGTTTTAAAACATCTGTACAAAAAACTAAAGAAACTCAAGATTAGTTCAACATTCAGGGTTAGTGATGGGCACGGCGGTTCTTTTAGATGTACTGAATCACTAGAATCAGTTCACTAAAAAGATTCGTTCAAAAGATTCGTTCACCAAATCAGTTGAACAGGATTCAGTTCAATTTAAAGCTTCTGGGACCAAGTTGTTGTGGTGGCAATTTAGCAGTAAATAAAATTATATTTGTTTCCAACAAAAATGATTCCGTAGAGTGTACTTCAATGTGTGATTCGTTCACCAAGTGATTCAGGTGTCGGTTCATGAGGTCCCTCATTTGCTGGTTGCTCGCCTAGCAATGCTGTTTGTCACTTCAGCGCAACTGAAGTGAGAAACGAACGAATCACTCGAGGAAGTGATTCAGTTCAGTATGTTCACTTAAAAGATTTGGTTGTTTTGAACGAATCGTTCGCGAACCACACAACCAAACTCAGGGTTAGTGATGGGCAAGGCAGTTCTTTTAGATGTACTAAATCACTAGAACCAGTTCACGAAAAAGATTCATTCAAATGATTTGATCACACATCACTGAATCATTTAGCAGGAGAAACCTGCGACTCCGACCTCCTATTTCTTATTGTTACCGCTGCAATGATAGGATATTGTGCGTTTAATGCACTACTTGTTACATGCTGTGTCCTGTTGTATGCAAGTTGTTGTGGTGGCAATTTAAAAATAGGTAGTTTTGTACGACAAAAATGATTCCAGAGAGTGTAGTTCAATGAATGATTCGTTCACCAAGTGAGTCAGGTGTCAGTGCATGGGATCCATTGTTCGCTGGCTGCTGGCCTGGCAACTTCAAACGAACGAATCACTCAAGGAAGTGATTCAGTTCAGTGCGTTCACTTGAAAGATTCGGTTCTTTTGAATGAATCGTTCACAAAGGACACAACACTGCTCAGGGTTAATGAAGATGCCTTGAAATGTAAAGATTCAATGATGTAAACATAGATGATTCGATTGATTGGTTTGGTCTGGTGGCTGTTCCGCTAGTTTTAGCTAAATTGTGAATGCTACTTGCGCCATCAGCAGTTTTTGCATTTTCACGTTTTCCACATAATCACTTGGGAAGAACTCCTTCAAATGATTAAACAGATCTGTTGTGTTGTTGAGATTGGTGAGGGCACCGACCGCCGACATACCTTAACACATCTGCACAATTAACAGCCGAAGTGCAACCGACGTTGATTAACTTTTTTAACTTAAGATTGCATCTTCGGAGGGCGACTCAATCAATTTTGCTGCCGCCCTCAGTTCCGTGTTTAGCTTCACTATCGGACATTCCGTTTACTTCTCCGTCAATTTACACAAGTGCGAAGCTGGACTCTGATTGGTTGTTGTGACGCACATTTCCGCTATGTTTGATCAAGAAAATATGCTAACCACTGAGAAATTTATCACGATCACATAATCGCCCGGTCCTACTCTTTGAGGTATTTGGTGCCCTCAGAGTCCCCGCTCTGACTGTGACCCATTAACTCTCGTACACCTCGACTTTTACGGTTCTTGGGCTGATCTTTAACACTCTATCGGTCCTTCTTTGTGCAGGTTTTAGCTTCTTAAACGGGGAGGATTTGCCGCTTCAGTGTGAATGAAATCTAAAGAAGACATTTCCAAGACGCCCGCCTTCTTTCTCTGACGGTGTCTGAGGATTAATCGCAGCCATCTTCCTGTAAATCTATCAAAACCACGAGCCCAAACATGGACACACAAAGCTTTTTGCAGACACAGAAGAATGCTGACTTATCCTCTCTCTCTCTCTCTCTCTCTCTCTCTCGCTCTCTCTCTCTCTTTCTCGTGCGCCCTCGGCCTCTCCGTCTTTCTCACAACCTGCCTGCCCGGCATGCGTGCAATCGATGCCCGTCTGGCATCCGCTGTGTCAACAAGCCTGGGAAAAGTTAATCAGCGGCCTGGCACTCCCATCGTGCCATCCCTCGCTCCCCGCTCTGCTCTCCTTTAACCCTCTCGGACTCACACACTCGGCCTCCAAACTAAAGATAACGTGGTTTTATTTTTCTCTTTACGACCCCGAACACTTCTTCTCATCATCAAACAAACCTGCGGAGAAAATCCACTGACCTTTCTCCTCCTTCTCCTCCTCCTCTGTGGGAAGAAACGCCACCTGTAGCACGCTGTGGTGTAGCAGCCTTATGATGGAGCTCCCTCTAGTGGCAGGAAAGGGCTGCAGCATGAAATATGTGAAATATATTACAAAACAGCAAGAAAAGATGGCTTTTGTGTACAATTTTGATATTAAAAACTTGTGCTTTTATTTTGAAATTCATCCCATGTCTGTTCCAGTGGTGCTTAAACACATTTTTCATCATTTTTCTGTGGTTTAAATCGAAAAATTCTGAGTTTCTTTCACCAAATTGAGCTTTAAGGCTCCTTTAAAAAAGTATAAATTACAATAAGTGAAATAATTTTTCTGTTTTTCTGTCGTTCAACAGGCTTGTCATGGCTGTGTGGGATCCAAATGTGACTGCAGTGGACAGAAAGGACTCAAGGTGGGTGAAACGACTGAATAAATGTTGAATTAATATTGTTTGGAAATATGAGGAAGTTTGAAGACTAATCTGATATTCTTGTTATACTTTTTACGGCCACTAGAGGTCGACTGATTACAGCTTTTCAAGGGTCCCACGGAGGAATTGACGGCTATTAGGCTGTATGTTCACAATTCTATGGTAGCCAGTCGTCCAGACTACTTTTAGACGTCTTTTCGACCTCTTTTACAACAAAAAATGCTCAGTGGGGTGGAGGTTGAAACCGATAAAAAGACAGCAAATCCGTCAGTGATTGATAAATACATAACGCTAATTTCACATAGTTGTTGTTAATTAATTAATTTTTTTCACAATTTATTCGCTAAATACAAGTTGATATTTTATAATAACTCTGTAACGTTGCCAGAAAGGAATTTTGAAATTATTAAAAAAAGAAAAAGAAGAAGTAATGAATTGAATTGAAATGAAAAAAAGTGTGTTGATGTCAGTATACAGTAAAACTATGTGTTTAATTTCTTTATTTATAAACATCTGACCTAGTTATAACTGAAAGGGGATATGTCGCCACCTACTGTAGTGGAGGAGGAAATGCTTCTGCCCATTATTTAATTCTTGTTTTTCCTCGTTTCTGTTTTAGTCATGATATTTGCTTTAAATTTACAGTGTTAACCCTGAGTGTAACATTTGAATTATACCGGTTAATGCCTCATTTACACTTTTAAAATCTAAAATACTGGCTTCTGTTCATCTATGTCTCCGTTTCCAGGGTGAACGGGGTTTCCCAGGCCTGACCGGACAACCGGGAGTCCCAGGATTCCCGGGACCTGAGGGACCCATTGGTGCCAGAGGAGAAAAGGTGAGTTACTGAGCGTCAAGGAGAGAAAGCTCACCTTGTTTCAGGTATCAGTAGTTTGTGGATTAATTGTAGTCCAGAAGAGCTCAGGATACAAGTATGGTAGATGTAGATAAATTTCAGGACTTAAAAAGCGTTTTAGTGATTTTAAGTTTTAAAACTCAGGACTGAACTTTAATTTCATTTTTGATCTGGTTTGATGTCTGTGTGTGTTTTCTCTCTTTCAGGGTAGCGACGGACCTCAAGGACCAGGTGGTCCAAAAGGAATTAGAGTGAGTTATCCACCTTTATTTATTCTGTTCTTCTCCTGCAGCGTTAAAACTCACTTAAAAACACCTGAAGTTATAAAGCTTAGTTATAAAATGAGTTGAAATCAATACTAATGCAACTGTTTGACCTGTACATCATATGTGCAGGATAAGTGTTAAAAAACCTGACTTTATCCACATGGGGGCGCCAAAGTTGTCACAAAATGGAAGGTTTAAAAAAAACACAAAAAAGGAAATTTGGAAGATAAAAATTATTTATTATTTTGCCGTTTTCTTTAATAGTTTCAGTCTCTAATTTCTGTCCTCATTGATGGATCTTGAGGACATGTGGTTGTAATACCGCTCTCTGTCCAGCAGATGTCTCCATTATCCCGATCTGACTCTGAGAAGCCAGTTTTTAAACTTTCATTTTAATTTTGTCTTTTTATTTTTTGACAGGGACCTGCAGGATTACCAGGATTTCCAGGAACTCCAGGACTTCCAGTCAGTTTTTCCAAACTATTTCAAATCTTTCATCATTTAGCTAAAAAGAAGTTTTAATCATGACGTAACTTCCTGTTTGTGGTTGTTTTTTTAGGGTCTTCCAGGTCAGGACGGACCACCAGGCCCGAGAGGCGTGCCGGGATGTAACGGGACGAAGGTAACGGAGAGAAGACTCTTTCGGAAATTACGACGCTATTGACTGAAACTAACTTTTAATTGCAACTAAAATCGGAATAATCTTCTTCTTCTTCTGTGCAGGGTGAGAGAGGTTTCCCAGGAAGTGGAGGAATCCCCGGAGCTCAGGGATTAGCTGTGAGTTTACGCCAACGAAGACGAAAAGTTATTGTTTTTAAAAATTTAACGACTTTTAAATATCTTTTAAAACTTTTTTTCTTCTTCTTCCTCTCAGGGTCCACCTGGTCTTCCAGGACAAAAGGTAGGTATCAGCAGCTCTCCTAACTCGACTTTGTTAAAACTTCTACTAGAATTGACCCTGTTATCGGGGTTTTGACCAATCAGAATCGAGTATTTCAAACGGCGAAAAATGCGTTTGTAATGAGACGTTCTGCTTTATTTCAAATTCTTTCAAAATGACTAAAAATGTGTTTAAAACAGCAGAAAAACAGAGCTGAACTGTAGATTTGTGTATTTTCTATTGCTGATAAAGATATTTTTGGACTTTTACATCAATTTTTACCAAAACAGACCAAATAAAAGTTCTTTAAATCTGTTTTATGTGCCAAACTTTTTCAGTGGTTGAATCTAAAACCATCTCTGTCATGAAAGCAAGGTTAAACAAACGAAAAGGACCAGAAAAAAAGGATTTATTACAATGAACTAAATAAAAACAGGCAGACACAACATACATGATCCAACAAGAACAGGGTAAGACAGAGACTATATACACACACTGGTTAACGAGCAACAGGTGAGGCTGACGAGACACAGGTGAAACTCATCAGTGATTAACGAGGGAGGGAAAACGAGGGAAGTAAAAGCAGACTAGAAACACAAGGAATCAACTCCTACAAAATAAAACAGGAAATAAACACTGAAAACTGATCTAAAGAATAAAAGAGAGAACAGAAGGGAAACAGGGTTACACAGAAATTACACTCAAATGACAAAACCAGTAAAAAACTAGATAAACGTAACATATCATGACAATCTCCTGAATCAGTCTTAATTGTTTGATTTATATAAATAAAAAGCCAAAGTTTTCCTTTTATTGAACAGATTTTATTTTGAAAAGTCAAATTTAAGAGTAGATTTAATTCTCGGCTGGCATGACTCATCTGAAAAGTCCTTTTTTTCCCCCTTCAATTCTTGTTTCTACCACCAGATGGTGCTGTTTGCCATATTGATAAATCAGCTGCAACAGTCTAGATCAGCGGTTCTCAACTGGTCTCAGTCTGGGACCCACATTTTCCCATGGTCCTGAAGTCGTGACCCACTTTTATAAAATTCAAAACAAGTAAATTTGTTTTTTATTTAAAAAAAAAAAAAAAAATTTAAGACTCAAATCTTTAACACAAATACACTTGTTTTGTTGAGTAAAGTGCATTTCAGAGCACATGAACTGAGGACGACAACTACCGAAGTTCCTTGTGCAGAAAATATCAAATCAAATAAATATCAAATTGCACGAAGTAAGATATTTCTCAAACTAAAAGAAAAAAAATCCATTAGATATTTACTTTATCGACCAGCTGTTTGTGACCCATCCAGAACTGCCCACAACCCACTTTTGGGTCGGGACCCACCAGTTGAGAACCACTGGTCCAGATCACTTTTCTGAAAGATGTTTTATCAGAAATGACAGTTTAAAAATATTTACAAAATAAACACATTATGAAATTTTTGGTGATTTCTTGACTCTGTCTTGTTTTTTTGTCTCTGTGTTTTTAGGGAGACCCCGGTGATGTGATCTCCACGGATCGTTTTGGATCGACAGGATCTGTCGGATATCCTGGACTACCTGGATCCCCTGTGAGTTTTTTGTCTTTTTTAAATTTTATTTTAACTCTTTAATTTTTCATTGAGATCCCAAAGTTTGAGATGATGATATGTCTTGATAGGAAGATATCAAACTTTAGAAGAGATCCAAACTTTTAAACAAAATACAAAAATATTTCATAAAAACTCAAAAGAATACAGAAAACATAAAAGATACAACATGAAAGCAAAATCAGAGAAGAAAACGCAAAAATATATTCTTAATGTGGCCCTAATACTCCGTCGTAAAAAAGGAAATATTACATTTTGGTAAAAAGTTTTTCTGTTTTTTTTAAAAGTACTTTGTGGGTTTTCAGTGGGAGAATTTTACGTTTGATAAAATATTTAAGCTGTTTTTTGATTTAATTTACTAAATGTATTCATTTATATTCATTCAATTTATTTATAATATTTACACAGTTGAGCCTCAAGGCCACCGTAATTTTTGATTTTGCATTGTGAAATTTACCTGTGTCTCATAAAATTATTTTAAGTTTTATGAAATGTTTGATCAAAAAATTTTTGGTTTCACAAAATGTTTATACAGTTTCCCCTCAAGGCCCCCGTACTTTAGTGTTATGCAAAGGTCCTTAATTTTGCAATGT
Organism: Xyrichtys novacula; assembly: GCA_962446985.1. Classification (NCBI taxonomy): domain Eukaryota; kingdom Metazoa; phylum Chordata; class Actinopteri; order Labriformes; family Labridae; genus Xyrichtys; species Xyrichtys novacula. Next base: position 2,017,767 of record OY660886.1, read on the forward strand.
ATAAAATTTTGCCTGTGTTCCATAAAATTATTTGTTTTATAAAATTTTTGATCAAAAATTTTTTGGTTTTATAAAATGTTTATACAGTTTCCCCTTAAGGCCACCATACTTTAGTGTTATGCAAAGGTCTTTAATTTTGCATTGTAAAAAATTTTACCTGTTTCATAACTTATTTTAAGTTTAATAAAATGTTTGATCAAAATTTTTTTGGTTTCATAAAATGTTTATACAGTTAACCTTCAGGGCCACCATAGAAGACCTATACCTCTCTCTAAGTGTGTGTTGACTCTCTTCTTCAGGGCACACCTGGACCCCCCGGTTCACAAGGACCGCTCGGCCCACCTGGACCCAGAGGCTATGATGTAAAAACCTGCATAAAGATCCTCTCACTTTCTTAATTTGTGTTTTTTGTTTCATTCCAACAAAGTGAACCATTCGTGGTCCAATCATGTTGTTGATGTTGTTGTTTTCAGGGTCGTCCAGGTCCTCCTGGTCTCCCAGGACCAAAGGTGGGTTCAAAGACTCACAAAGAAACTTTTTTTATCAAACGCTGAATCTTCGAGCTTATTTTTAAGTTTCCAAACTTTAAAAAAAACATTTTCGCTTCCTCCAACAGGGAAACATGGGACTGAATTTCCAAGGACCCAAAGGAGAGAAGGTACAGACTTTTTAATCTCACACTTTCTCTGACAGAAGAATTTACTCCAACCTTTAACCCTTTATCTGCGTCTGTATGTACGCAGGGTGATCCAGGTTTGCCAGGACCTCCTGGTCCTCCCGGGCAGGTGGGAGAGCAGAAGAGACCACCAGAGACGGAGATCCAGAGAGGAGACAAGGTAACATCACCGACACAGCCCACAGAGTGACACCCATCCTGCTTGAGACTGATGAGAAGTGTCTGTTTCTATTTTGTTGTGGGAAAGTTTGTTCAAATGTGAAACATCTTTTTAACTTTGCCCAACTTCTTTAGCAAAGAGACTAAACATAACTCACCTACTCTCTTCCAGCAGCCGCTTGTTTGTAGAGAGACCTCAGGCCAGTCCATTAAAGACTACTAACTAACTTAATTTTACGCCGCAATATCCCTTTGAGACCAGGCTCTGGTTTCTGTTTGATGAAAGGGGAGGTTATACAGAACTGTCACGCCTTTGCCTTAAATCACCCAGCCCTCTGCTTTCTTTGCTCAGTGCTGCAACTCTCACTCCAACCACTAGATGGCAGCAGAAAATTCCTGCAAAACACTGCATAGATAGAGTAATCAGTGGATAGTGCTGAATTATCCACTGCTGCCTATTTGAGTCTCAAATTGTTAAATTCTTAAATGTTTTCTTTTTGTAGGGTGATCCAGGTTTTCCAGGTCCTCCAGGTGATCCAGGCTATCCAGGACCTCCTGTAAGTGTCCATACTCAACTTTAAACAACATTGTTTAGCGATAACCTTGAAGACCAGTCCTTGACTTGAGTTTTGTTGTCCTTTTAGGGTCCCTCTGGTGGACAGAAAGGAGACAAGGGAGAACCAGGCGAAGCAGGAAAACGAGTAAGAAGAGTCTAAATATAAAAATCTTTCCCTGCCCTCCATTTCTGCAGAAGAAAAAGAAGAACTTTATTGATCCCCGATGCAGACTTAGCATGATTGAATTACCCATAGTTCATAGCACTGTGGCCTGAAACCAAGCAGAAAACCTCCAGTCCTGAGAAATGAAAGTGCTAAAATCTGCAGTTCCCTGAATGTCCACTTGAGGCTGTCTGCAGAAGCACCAAAAACCACATACACACCAAGCCAGAAAAGCCAGTTTGGCTCAGATTCTGGACTTTGAGCTAAAATCCGCTCATTTTAATGTTTCTTCCTCGGTCAAGGACCACCAGTCAAACTTTGATTTATTCCTCCTCACAGGGCAAACCAGGCAAAGACGGCGACCCCGGTCCTCCAGGCTTCCCGGTAAGTCCTAGTACATGAATAAATTATTGAAGATCCAACTGGTCCTTCTTTTATGTCCCCCTAACAACCTGACTGACTTTCTGTTCCTCTTTTCTCTCCTCAACTATCAGGGAATCAAAGGAGAATCTGGCCTACCAGGTCCTGCCGGCAGGGATGGAGAGAGAGTAAGTTTTTGACAATTTTTCAACTTTGGATCGCCATGGATCGATTTTATAACTAAACTCTGTCTCTCTGCTTTAAAGGGACTGAAAGGTGACCGTGGATACCCAGGGCCTCCAGGAGTGGTGTGTATTCCAAACAAATATAATGACTGTCAAATTAGATATTTATATACTTACACAAGGTCCTTACACACCGGCGAATTTGCGGATCGCCAGACTCCGCAGCTGATCGCACGAGTTCTATTTTTTCCGGACGCTGGAGCATATCAGATAAATTCAGCACAGATTAACCCATGCTAGGAAGGAAGTGTGGCACAGACACAAAATGCTGCTGCCACGCTCAAAATACACATCCTGTATGTTGTAGCCTTAACAATGAGCCAAGAAGAGAAAAGAAAATACAGGACAGTCTACTTTATCCCCATGACCACTAAGAAGTGGTGCTTTCACTCACCCCGCTCTTTATTATTCTCTTAGGTGATTGGTGGCCAGACAGGAGGTCGGGTTGGTCCTAAAGGTGAGCCTGGATATCCTGGATCACCTGGAATCAAAGGAGACAGAGGACCACAAGGTAAACACAGCCGTGTGATCCAAGAAAGAATGGTTTCTTTACCAATTTTGACTGTTTTCTGGTTTGTTAAGCGAACTCAAGCACATAGTGTAGTGTTGACGATGGTGATGGTGTGCAAACAAAAAAGTTCATGTCAGGATGGTGGCATAAGTGTCTGATACGCCTGTTTATATCGTTTAGCAATGATTTTGCTTTCCTGTCTTCTCCAAGGTCCAACGGGTCCTACAGGAGCTCCAGGGCTTCCAGCTATCGGAGGAGGTGGTCAGCCCGGAGCCCCAGGCTTCCCTGGAGAGAGAGGTCAAAAGGGAGACTCTGGTCCACCGGGTCTGTCTTTGCCAGGTCCTCCAGGACGTTCAGGAGCACCTGGTCCTGCGGGTCAACCAGGTCTCCCTGGACCTCCGGGAATTTCTACATCAGGACAAAACTGTGTCCCCGGAGAGCCTGGGCGTCCAGGTCTGCAGGGGGAGAGAGGCTATCCAGGCGAGACAGGGCAGAAAGGTGAGGTGTCCTGGTGTTCTGTTAGACCGGTCAAAGTAAAAGTAGAGGATGTGCATTTCTAAAGGTTTTGCCAGGTTTGTTGTCTCATGATCCCTTGCTGTTTCAGGTGAGAAAGGTGACACCTGCGTGAACTGCTTTGGTGGTGGCGGTGTCATTCAAGGACCCCAAGGACCTCCAGGGCAGCCAGGATTCCCAGGTAATGTTGCCTCATGGTCAAAAAAATGACACCTGTTGATTGTGGTTGAAGAATATGTCCACATGTCCTTGGTCAAGAGTGTAGAGCATACAGTGTAGAAGAAATGATGGTGAAATGAATGCTCTGTTTCGTACTTTGTTCCTCCAGGATCTTCAGGTGCTCCAGGACTCAAAGGTGATAGAGGATTCCCAGGAACTCCAGGTGGCGTTGGATCTCCAGTAAGTGCATTTTACTCCTCTGCAACTGTAAATAACACTTTGATAGAAACTTAATGATTACTTAAGACTCAAAAGACTTAAATTCAGTTTTTCCGAGGTGCCTTGAGAAGTTCTCTTCTGACAGCCAGATTTACTGCTTCCTTTTCTTTCCAGGGCACACCTGGTCCTCAAGGTGCTCCAGGATTCCCTGGAGAGAAGGGAGACCCAGGCGATTCTGTTACAGTCAGTGGAGTGAGGGGGGATAAGGGTGACACAGGCTTCCCTGGACCACCTGGTCTTCCTGGTCTTGATGGTCGCCCTGGTCGTGATGGGCAGCCTGGAATACCTGGACCTAAAGGAGCTCCTGTAAGTTGCTTTCTGAGGGACGCTTCCAATCTTAGACCGATCCATCCATCTAGAATCCATTTTCTAACTTGTATGTGTTGGCCAGGGGTCCTTGCTGGTAAAAGGAGAGCGAGGCCTTCCTGGTGAGCCAGGTGGCCCAGGTAGTCCAGGAGATAGAGGTCCTCCTGGATCACCTGGATTTGGACCTCAAGGACCATCAGGAGAGAAAGGTATTCCAGGAGTCCCAGGAAGACCTGGAGGTCCTGGTGCACCTGGTAAGATGACAATTTTTTTGTTTAACCATAATCTGATCAAAAATGCATTCCCCACTTCACTCTGTCTACAAGAAACTGACCTCTTTACTGACCATTCTGTTCTCAGGTGCTAAAGGTGAACCAGGCCTGTCTGTGGCTGAGAAAGGATTACCAGGATCAAGAGGACTGGATGGCGAGCCAGGATTGCCCGGTGCACCAGGTACACTGTCATAACCTGACTGAATGAAGGCTCTTGTTTTCATGCTGCACTCTCTTCAGGTAAACAGAGTGAGAACTGTTTCTCTTCTCTAATTGACCTCATTTGTGATTTTTTCTCATCAGGTACCCCAGGTGGACCTGGTCAGAACGGTTTCCCAGGCTTACCAGGAGCAAAGGGTGAGCCTGGACTCCCAGGCATTGGACTTCCAGGACCCCCAGGAGCCAAAGGTCAATAACATACACTCTGCCTGTATCTCTGTTTCTCCCGGACCTTTGCGTCCCCCCATGACCTTTCATCTTCCATGACTCTGAACTTTGCTTTTTGGACCTCCAACAGGATTCCCAGGTATCCCTGGCCAGCCAGGAGCCCCTGCAGGACCAGGTAGACCAGGTGTTGATGGACTCCCCGGCCAGCCTGGGCTTCCTGGACCCAAGGTATGTAGCTTTATTGAAGATCAAGTAATTGGTTAATACCTGTATACCTGCTTATGTACCTGGGATTCTTGATTTTGCAGTTCTTTGCTGAACTGACCTTTGCCACTGTCTGTGTTTGACAGGGTGAACCCGGCTTTGGCCTCCCTGGCCCTGCTGGTTTACCAGGAGTACCTGGAACTAAAGGTTTCCCTGGACCAAAGGGAGATCCTGGTTTCCCTGGTGGCCCCGGTCAACCTGGACGTTCAGGATTTGATGGCGGACCGGGGGCTAAAGGTAGTCTTCCGTCACTTATTTAGTGTGTCTGAAGTGCTGTACATGAAGAAGAACTGCATATCAAGCTGTGTTCCCATCTGTCTTTTCCTAGGTGAACCTGGTATACCTGGTATTCCTGGAGCTCGTGGTCCACCTGGATCCCCCACCAGTGGTTCATTGGGTCCACCAGGTCCACCTGGGTCCCCAGGCCCAATGGGTCCACCAGGTGAGATACATTCTCTAATGTTGTCATGGGAGTCACCCAGGACTTTGCATGGATCTCCATTCATAATTGTTTGAACTTTGAAGATGGTTGAATGCCATTGTGGTACAAGGGTTCCACCTTTGTGTTGTGCACTTTTCAAGAACACTCCAAAAGTTTCTGAGCACCAGACTGAGCACTAAAGGGTGTTTCGGTCTGTGACCAGGCCATGTGTTCAGGCTAATACTGTCTGAATCACGGGTTCTACACTACCTTAAAGTGGGGAGCTTTCCTGCCTTTGCTTTCACTTGTGTGCCGACCTACGATGTTAAAACCACCCTTTCCTGGCTGCATCACCAACCTCCACCTTTTCTGTGACAGAGAGCACAAAACCTACCCACCATCCACCAGTTTAACATCACGCAAGACTTTTTCTTTGCCAACACACCGACAGCCAACTAACTAAGTACCAGATCACAAGCATTTGCCTCTTGTCGCTTTAACCTCACGCTTATTGTCCCGAGGATTTCCACCAAACCCACAAACTAACCCATTTACAACATTTCAAACACTCTGAGTATGCACTCATTTACTGTTAGGACATGCTCTTTGTGTTTTTTCCCATTGGAGTTTCAGTGCATACTCAGAGTGTTTAAAACACGGCTTCATTGACATGGTTTAATGCATTTAATGCATTATAATCTGTTCTGCTCATCTCATCTCCGGTTTTATTCAACGCTCCGCCCCCTGCATTTTGAAACATGACTCTTCCTTACCCGTGACGCTCTGACACCAAGGCGAGAAAGGTATTTGACCTAATAGTGGTGCTGGTTGGGATGGATTCTCTTTTGTCTTTAATTTTGTACTTTGTACACTGCAAACACACCTGAGGGCACCTGAGCAGTAAATTTGTCAATTTGTTTTTGTTTTACATTTCTCACTGTTGTAAGGTCATCAAAGGAGGAGCAAGACCTAGACTGCCCTCTTACAAACAGAGATACTGGATCTTATGATATTCTCAACCTGGAGTGAAACTGTACCTGCTTTATCAGGAGGCTAAACGTCTGTTATTATCACTGCAGGATTCCCTGGATCGAACGGTGTGAAAGGAGACCCCGGTACTCCAGGTCTAGACATCCCAGGTTTGCCAGGAGACAGAGGGAGTCCTGGTTTCCCTGGTTCCCCTGGACCAGTTGGTACTCCAGGACCTCCAGGAGGACCTGGAAGGGATGGGCTTCCTGGACTGCCAGGTAACGTCAAAACGGACAGCTTGTTTCAAGTGTGACAGCAAGGCGAGCAATTAGGAAACTACCTGAGTTGTAAATCTTATATAAATGTGAATGTTTCTAAAAAAAATAGAAAGAAAGACAGAAATGGGTTTTCCTATTTTGCTCTGCTAGCTAGCTAGCTAGCTTACTAAATAGTGAGGTGAATGGTTTGCCATCTGTAAGTCTAGCTGGCTAACTGTCATCATATTGCTATTTAAGATGTATCATTCAAACTGAATTCATTTTATTGTTTATATTTTGCTAAACACCTGACTGCCTGCAGGTCAGAAAGGTGACATGGGACCCATGGGATCTCCAGGACCTTCTGGAGGACCAGGTGGCCCAGGAGGACCTGGTGGACCTGGGCAAAAGGGTAATGACACAATCAGACACACACCTTACATCTACCACATCATGTGACCATGTGTAGTATGATCAAAACCACGTGTCCATAAAAGTAGAGTTAAAGGAAGAAGAGGTCATCATTTTCATGCTCAAACGTCTCTTTTTAGGTGAACCTGGATTCTCAGGCAGAGACGGTTCCCCTGGTGGTCCTGGTGCTAAGGGAGAGAGAGGTGAACCTGGTCTTCAGGGACCCCCAGGAACTAGTCTTCCACCATCAGTCACAAAGGGAGCTAAAGGAGATTCTGGATTCCCAGGTATACCCGAACACCCCACTACTATCTCAACTGGGGTGGTCTTTCAAGGAGTACATCACCGTCCTCTCCAGCACTGAATACACATATATCCTTTGTTTTATGTGTTTTACAGGTTCACCAGGTCTTCCAGGTCAGAAAGGTATCCCTGGTCTCTCCGGAGACCCTGGACTGCCAGGATCAGATGGACGTCCTGGACTTCCCGGACCACCAGGTATGGGTTTTACCTAAGCATACATAAATACACACATATTTGTTGTCATAACTACATTGAGCTGTATTCATTGTGTTTTAGGTCCCAAGGGAGACCCCGGCATCCCAGGAGGCCCAGGTGGTCCTGGAGGTTCTGGTGCTAAAGGTAGCATGGGCGAAATGGGATTCCCAGGTAAGATTTGATAATGATGCCAAATGCTCAACTCAAGGACTAATACCAAACCAGATTTCCTGGTTTTGACACTGGCTTTACACTTGTCACAGGACCAGCAGGGCAGAAGGGTCTACCAGGTACACCAGGAAGGCCTGGATCTCCAGGAGGGCCTGGAGGGCCAGGTTATCCAGGACCCAAAGGTGAACCAGGTTCTGCAGGAGTTGGACCACCTGGACCAGCTGGACTCAAGGTACAACTATTTTGACATTGGGGAACTTCAAAGGGGAAATGCAGGGTCACAATTAATCTTTTCGTGGGTGTCATAGGGTGAACCAGGCCAACCAGGATTCCCAGGAAGTCCAGGACTGAAAGGAAGTCCAGGAGGACCAGGTGCCCCAGGTTTACCAGGAGGACCAGGTGCCAAAGGAGACCCTGGTCTACCAGGGTTCCAAGGTAAGTCTGAGGTTTTGTTCCATGAAACCTGTTTGCTTCTTGGAGGGGTTTTCTTCAAACTCCAAATCTTCTTCCAATGAGATATTTGACTGATTCTATTCAGGCATTGGTGTTTGTACCAGGAATAATAATCAAAAACCTCTGTTAGAGTACTAAACATCTTACACTAAAAATTCAACTTAGGTGCTTTATTTCCATTTATTCAGGAGAGTTTCTGTAGACTTATTAAAAAAAAACTAATAAATACAATTCCTTCCATCAGGTTCACCTGGTATCCCCGGTCCAAAGGGTCTTGATGGTGGACCTGGTGGACCAGGTCTCACAGGAGCACCCGGTAGACCAGGAGAACCCGGACGACCAGGAGGACCAGGGCTGCCTGGAGAGAAGGGTCAGGCAGGTCGAGATGGGATCCCAGGACCAGCTGGAGTCAAAGGAGAACCAGGTATAGAATCAGTCAACTGCCGTGCTTGACTCTCCGTGGTGAAAAACAATGTTTGTTTTTTTCTGATTCACTTCTGGTCTTTGTCCTCTGCAGGGCTTCCTGGTTATGGAGGTCCTGGTCCATCCGGCCTTCCGGGATTGCCAGGTAGGTAACCCCTCTCTGGTAGTGAAACTCTGGTGGTGGTGATTATAATTCCTTCACCAACAATCTTTGCTTGATCTCACTTTGTGTTCAGGTGCAAAGGGTGACCCTGGTCTCCCTGGTCCATCTGGAAGTCCTGGTTTCCCTGGCACTAAAGGAGAGGCTGGTTTCCCCGGTTCTCCTGGTGCTCCTGGCAACTCCGGTCCCCCTGGGTCTCCTGGACTGGCTCTGCAGGGTCCGAAAGGACTTCAAGGACCACCTGGACCACCAGGAAGAGCAGGTAAAGCACTTGAGTTTGATATTCATCACCACATTTGCTGCCTGGTTTTCTGAAGAACTCTGCCAGACTTACCCCGAATTTCCACCGCATCTGGAACAGCTACAATCCAGAACAGTGGCGATTTTCGCCGTATGCCAATTCCTACTGGATCCATTTGTGAGGCAGATCAAGGCTGATTACTGACAGCGGGAATTGCAAGAACCCACGGATTTATGTGCAATTGCGCAATAACGAGTACCTCTCTGTCTGCGCAGATGAATTTAGCAGCATCCTTTAGGTTCAGATGGACACGCTTGGTAGCCCAACGGAAGGCGGTAGAACAGAAGGACAGATCTGATCGTTTGCTGTGGTACCTTCCCCATTTTTTGACAGTGGTAATGCAACCAATCGACTACCTTGCCAAACTAACCTGAACCGAACCTGACTGCACCAACAAACCTTGCTTAGCTGGTGCTTTAGGCTGCTTAAAGGCTTAGAAATCTATAAAGACAGAACCAGAAAACCAGTCAGCAAATGGCAGAACCACCTCACTAAACCATGAATGCTTCCATCACCATGTTCATCGATTTGCATGAAAAGAGCCACATCACTGTTTGAGCACCACCTGTCCAGTCATTGTCCAGAACACTGAGCACAGATGATAAAAGTTTGCCATGTCGTGCACACTCCTCTGCAACACCTTTTCCACCAGGAAACTTGAGGGAGCTCTTTATGCACCAGTCACCCAAAAGAGCAGCATGTTTTTCCACCACTGTGTTGTCTGATTCATTAAGCAGTCCTCATGTCTTCACACACACCTTGGTCCTCTCTCCTGATCCCATAATGGGGAGAAGTTGTAATGAACCAGTCTCTCCACAGCTCCTGTGATACTGTTAATGTGTTTTTTCCTCTTGGGTCAGTGTATCTGCTGTGTGTCCGGTGTTTGTGGATAAAGAAATGTTGGTGTGAAACAGTTGAGCCGGAAACAAACTCAAACCAACTCACAACTGTGTGACAGAGTAGGTGTTCGGTATGGGATAAGTGAAACACTTAATGAGTTATTGTTAGGGATGGGAATTGATAAGATTTTATCGATATCGTTGCCATTAAAGATTCTGCTTATCAATTCAATTCTTTAAGGATTCCCTTACCAATGCCTTTCTTTGATTTAAAAAAACTCAAATTTTTTTAGAGTCTTTGGTAACAGAAAAAGATGTATGCCATCTTCGGTGAGAGGCTAAAAATAATCAAACGACAAACTATTTGTACACCATTACTTGGTCGGTATTAAGTCAGATTAGGGTGACCATGTTCTGGATCCCCAAAAAGACGACATGGCTACGCGAGGTGGAGTCGTGCGCAAAATTTTGAAGGTTTTTCTGGTGGGGTCGAGTGTTTTTTTACGAGCTTCTCACTCAGTTAGTCCATGCTACACAAACTCAAACCTTCCATACGAAACTCATTGTCATCTTTAGATCGTCTCTGCCTACTTTTCGTACCATCTGGCATGTATTTTTCCTCAAAGTCTCTGTTCTCGTTCGTGTAGACTGCCTCTCACAAGACCGTTTTCCAAAGCACCCGGAAGAAAGGAATCGCCAAGGGAACCATTAAATTAAAATGTAAACGATGTCGATGGATCGCACGATTTGGAACCAGTTCTCAACAAGAACTGGTTCTCGATTCCCATCCCTAGTTATTGTGTTGGTTTGTATCTGGCTCTGCTGTTTTGTAGTTTGTGTGTTTTGTTCCATCAATCAGTCATCTGCATGGACACTGATTGTCCTAACACAAACGTGTGTTTCATAAGAACAAGCCAAACACATCGCTGGAGAAAGTGGTCAGCGCAGACATAAGGGTTTGTCACGGTATTAAGTGGACGACCAACATGCATGAAAATCAGGACAAATTTGATGAGAATCAAGAGCTTCAAACATAAATAGATCCTGCACAACAGCGGCAGTTCCAATCAATGAATCAATTGCTAATTTGTGAAATTGAATTCAATAGTTGGTGAGTAAGAGTCAGTGGTGACCACACTTCAGCACTGTGTCAGGCTCTTGTTGAAGGTTGAGTTAACAAAAAAACAAACTATGACATTTTCCCCGCTGTTTCCTGCGGCTTGGCCCCACCCACTTTGGTGTGGCCCCGCCTCCTCACGTGATGAAACGTGCGTCCGGCTGCTGAAGGTCCCACAGGTCAGATCAACTGGAGTCCAGACTTCTCCTGCACGCTCTTTACAGATTCACCCACTCTTCGATCTGCAGGAACACTGTCTGGAAATCACTTCACTGTCTCCTTTCTGACTAATTCTCTCTCTTAACAACTGTCTCCTTTCACTTTTTATGCACACTCATGGTACATAAACCCACCTGTAACAAGTAAGCACTTTTTGTTAAAATCAATTAAAAACAAATAACGCACCTGTGATTTTACCTCGCTCGTTTGCAGGCACAGTTAGCATGTCAAAAATAAATCTAGAAACCAAACCGGTCATGTGTGTAGAATTGTACAGTTTGGGCACAAAAACACACAATGTAACTAACACACCCGATAAAATCCGTGTTTCAGTTAGAGTCACATTAATCCAGTTTTGTCTAATTTTAATGACATTTTTGGTTGGTACATAAATTTTTTCAAGGCTTTTACCACTTATTTTATTGACCTTCAGGGGGTGGGGCTCTGTTTACATTTAGAAAACCTTGTTTGTAGCACATTAGCTCTTTACCTGTAAATTAATATTTTCATCTATGAGATACAGTACAGACTTAAAACAGTGTGCTGTGGTGCTTCTTTCTCCAAAGGTTAACACTTCCTGTTCGTTTGTTTTATACTGATTAAACTGATGCTCGCTTCTGTCTAAACTCCTCTTCTCCTTTTTTGCCCTGTGCCATCAACCGGGCTCAACTTTACTCTGGAATTCTGGGAATCCTAGGTCCTCCAGGTTAGACTTGAATGGTTTGATGGTTTTTGATACAGGAAACGGGATTTGTTGGAATACAATCAAAAAATGTTTGAATTTTTGTTTTTAACCTTTACTTTGCAGGCCGGACCGGACAACTCAGGACTTTTCCTAATTCACCAAACACACAGAAAGAGAAAACATTTACATGACTGATGCTCTGAACACACACACATCTACTCCCACTGTCTTTTTGTTGAAAGTTTTTAGGTTTAGGTGAAGATTTTTACTCAGAAACTTGAGTGCAGATGACTTGAAAGACCAAGAATTACTCAATATGCCGATGACTATCTGCTTTACTTAGTCAACTTGTTTAACGGTGGCTGTAACTACAAAAGGTTTCAGTCTGTTAAGTTGAAATGTTCAAGAAATGAAAAAAGGGTTTGTGTCTTTTAAAATGAAATACTACAAAACTTCAAAACTATCAACCACTAGAGGGCACCAGAAGTTTGTGTCAAACTTTACACACTCAAAAATCCACCTCGCTGGATAAAAGTTAACCAAACCTCATTGAGAAAAGTTCTGATTTAGTTTTTTTCCTTTGAATTTCTGTAACTGACCTTTAACCTCTGTTATCCAAAGGTGGACCTGGCCCACAGGGTCCCCGCGGGCCCCCAGGAACTGGAGGCATTAGAGGAGATAAGGGTATTGCTGGCGCTCCAGGACAACCTGGATTCCCTGGACAGAAAGGAGAGCCTGGTGTTTCTGGTTTCCCGGTGAGATGCTTTCTATAAACTTCCAAACTTCCCACCACTAGATGGCACCAGTAGTTGATACACCGCCCTGTCCTGAAATGATGCATTTGTTTTGTGGGACTGGAAGGATCCACAGATTGATAAATCCCACTGTTTCTTCTCTTCTTTTCAGGGTTCTTCTGGTCTTCCCGGTGGTCCTGGTGTGAAGGGAGACGTCGGTCTTCCTGGCGTTCCTGGATTCCCTGGTTAGTCCAAATGTCTAAGCCGCTTTTTCTGTCTCTCTCTCTGCTGTTCAAAAATGCTACCACACTTTCTAAAGTCGGCGAAATCAAAGTCTTGAGGTTTGATTCATTGTCATTCCCCCCAGGACCAAAGGGAGACCCTGGACTCCCTGGTGGCAATGGGCTTCCTGGAGATCCTGGAGACATTGGAGCCCCAGGTGGGTGGACATGTTTACCTCTGCAGAGCTTTAATCAAAATATGACTCTTACACTTTAAACACTGCTCACTGTTATCTTGTTGAACATGTTACCTTCAGGTCTCCCTGGTGACCCCGGTGTAGCTCCAGGTCCCATCGTGGTGAAAGGAGAAAGGGGACCCCCTGGTCCTCAGGGTCTGAATGGTGTTCGGGGACCACCTGGTTCTCCTGGGCGTGAGGGACTTCCAGGTTGGTAAACATGGACTGATGGAGGTCATAGGGAACATGTAGGTTTTTGGGTTTTTGGGCCAAGAAGGTCAGATTTTTGTAGGAAGTACAGTAACTGTTGAAAGTCACGACCAGAACCAAAGATGTTGGTGTCATCAGCAAAGAAAATGATATGAATAATGAACTCTAAAGGACCAAGAACTGACCCATGGGGGACACCGTAAATGACAACCAAACATGCTGATTTATCTCACACAGAGCGCTCATCTTTCTCTCCTATCCAGGCCCAGCCGGTAACCCTGGAGATCCAGGTTTAGAGGGTCCTCCTGGCTTCAGCGGCCCGCCCGGCAGGAAGGGAGACACGGGACCTGCTGGTCAGCCTGGTGAGTGAAAACAGAACCAGAACCATATCACTCAGTTAAAGTTAAACGTCTTTGATCAAACACTTATTTTTGTGGCTGGATTGTAAACCTTGTGGCAGGTGTAGAAATGCATGGAAACCCTCGATAGATCACCAAAAGGTTTAAGCTTTTGAACACCTTTTACCCCATAGAGATACACAGTATGGTTCCTGAGAAACTAAACAATATCAAGGGTGTCACATGGGAGTTCTAAGCAATAACGGAAACAGTAAATGTCAATGATTTTCACGTTTCTAATCAACTCCTCTCCCCTGATCTCAGGTACGCGTGGTTTCTCCGGTCCTCCTGGCTCAGACGGTCCTCAGGGTCCTCCTGGTCTTCCAGGATCTGTTTCCGCTGCTCACGGCTTCCTCATCACCCGACACAGTCAGGGTCAGGACGTTCCTTTCTGTCCTGAAGGAACTAGTCTCATCTACGACGGTTACTCTCTGCTGTACGTGCAGGGCAATGAGCGAGCGCACGGACAGGACCTGGGTATAAAAAAACTTCTGTTTTCACTGAAACTTGAACTTCACCAGGAAGTTCCTCTCTTCATACACTGACCCTGGTCCTCTTGTACTTTAGGCACAGCCGGCAGCTGCCTGCGCAGGTTCAGCACCATGCCCTTCATGTTCTGCAACATCAACAACGTGTGCAACTTCGCCTCACGTAACGACTACTCCTACTGGCTGTCCACACCTGAGCCCATGCCCATGAGCATGGCCCCCATCACCGGGGAGAGCATCAAGCCCTTCATCAGCAGGTAGGAAGAGGAGGAGGGGTGAGAAAGAAGGAATAAGGAGACCGGAGAAAAGGAGGTGAAGGTGTTTAATTATATATGTGTGTGTGTGTGTCAGGTGTGCGGTGTGTGAAGCTCCGGCCATGGTGATCGCAGTCCACAGTCAGACCATCCAGATTCCCGCCTGCCCGGCGAACTGGGAGTCCCTGTGGATCGGATACTCCTTCATGATGGTAGGACATGAAAATCTCACACGAACATTAATTCAGAAGTTTGACATATGTTCCGTCTGTTTACATGGAGGAGGCAGCAGCACCATTGTCGTTTCAACTCTTTGGATCACTTAACCGTTGTCTCTTTTCCTCTCTCAGCACACCAGTGCCGGCGCAGAGGGCTCCGGTCAGGCTCTGGCCTCTCCCGGTTCCTGTCTGGAGGAGTTCCGCAGCGCTCCCTTCATAGAGTGTCACGGTAGAGGGACGTGCAACTACTACGGCAACTCCTACAGCTTCTGGCTGGCCACCGTAGAGCCATCTGAGATGTTCAGGTACGGAAACACTCTGTGTGATTGTGAAACTGAAATGTAGGGTCGGGCGATATGTCACAGAAATATATCACAATTTTTTTTAAATAACAGAATCAAGATCTAGATTTTAACACCTTACTTTCTACATTATTTTTATTTTACTGTGTCAGACATGACCTAATAGCTTTTAAAGTTTTGTACAGTTGTTCGGTACTGTTCACATAGAGGCCAATTTGACGTATTTAAATGTTGTTTGGAGTTTTCAGATGGTCAGGAAATCGACTAAAGTTAATATTGTTGCCTTTTCAGGACCAAAAATTGCAAAAAAAACAACTTTTATTACCTAAAACTGCGAAATAAATTAACTTCTCTCAGCTAAGTTAGCTTTTTCGCATTTTCCGTAACAAATATTTACCCAACCTTAAAAGGATATTCTGACATTAAATTAATTAAGGGTCAAACACACCCCATCAAGAGATGAATGTTGCTGACAACTCACCTACTCTCTTCCAGCAGCCGCTTGTTTGTAGCGAGACCTCAGGCCAGTCCATTACGGACTACAGCGGAGTTTCGCAGCTCAAGGAAGAACATTTGCGATCATTACTTTATCATTTCCAGTCGTAATCATCATATTAATCATTTTGCACTGCAGACGCGGTAGTTCTTCTGCCTTAGCGTCTCGGTCTGATTGTATTTCCATTAAGAAATGATCATAAATGTTCTTCCTTGAGCTGTGAAACCCCACTGTAGTCCGTAATGTTGATGTTGATGAAGTTAGGTGCTGTTCTGAGTATTATTTGTGGTTATAGAGTGGTGTTTCAGTTGAGGTTTGTTTATGGCTCCTCAGACTGCTGTGTATTGCTATCGTGCGGTCGTTACTAAAGTTGGTATAACTAGAGAAGCAAACGGTCGGCAACATTCATCTCTTGAGGGGGAGTCTAACTTTGTGTTATGGTGTGTTTGACCCTAAATTAATTTTACGCCGGAATATCCCTTTAACCCTTAACCTAGATTTGACTGTAAGACAGCAAGATGAGATTTATTGTTAAAGAATTTAAGTAACACGTATACAGGATAAAAGAAAAAAGTACTCCTTTGGCCACAGGGGGCACCAAACTCGGCACAAACTGAAAGTCCCTTATAGGAGCTTTAAATCTCCTTTCTTTAACTATAACTTCAACAAAAACACAAGCTGAAAAATTACAATTATTAGATTTTATTTTTTTTAGCACATCTATGAAAATACTCTGCCTATCTTAACCTCCTTTACCCTTCACTCATGCAGGAAGCCACAGTCGGAGACCCTCAAAGCAGGTAACCTACGAACACGCGTCAGCCGCTGCGTAGTCTGCATGAAGAGGACGTAACGCCCAACTGGGGAACCTGCTGTCACATGGGACGCCCGGTGGAGAACAAGAGATGATTGGATGACGGGGGACAAATAGGGGAGGGGGGGGTTGGTGGTCACGGCGACGATTAGGCCGTCGCGTTGACGACTAAGTGGAATTCCAATGGTGCATTGTCTTCCGGAAAAAAAACAAAAACAAAACAAAACAATGGTGCTACTGTGCAACACAGCTTAAAAAAAAAAAAAGAAAAAACTGACGTAAATAAATCTTACATTTAGTCTTTGTTTTTCTTCAGAAGTACCTCAAAATGAAAGCAGAAAAATATCCACTAAATGGTGCCATGATGGATGTGCAACAACTAAAGTGCATTTTTCATTTCTTTTCCCTTCTTCCCCCAAAAGGATCCCTTTTTCCTTTCTCTGTCTTTTTTTATTTTTAATCACTTTTGACATTGGTGCAACAAAAACAGACAGAAGTGATCTTCTCTTTTTGTTCTTTTTGAATTTTTTTTATTTTATTTTTTTTTTCATTTTTTAAAAAAATTTTTGTGATTTTTTTTTTTTTTTTTTCGGCCTCATTGAGGAGGAGTGGATGCTCTCCAATGTTACCAAATAGGCACTTTGACTTCGGAACATCCAAGATGAGAGATGCACTGACGATGAGCTTTCCTTTTAGTGAGACTGACTGCCTTTTTTTTTTAGCTCTTCATTCACTCGCTCTTTCTCTCTCTCTCTCTCTCTCTCCGTCATTTCTCTGTCGTTTTTTTAACGTTACGTTTGGTGGTACTAACCCTGCTGTAGCCCGCCTTCTAACCCTCAACCTCCTTTTCTCTTACTTATTTTTTTTTTTTTTTTTGTAAGTAATAAAATGTGTATATTGTGTAAAACACTTTGTTTTTAGTGTATTAGGTCCTGAATCGGTACCGGCTGTTTGTTACACGACAATTTTCCAGGTTTTCTTTTTTTTTTCGCTCACACGATCACGCATCGACACACGAACATACGCAAACACACACACGTTCATTACTTCACACACACACGGTCAGATATTGTACAAAGTAAGGCTTTTATGAATGAAACAGTATTTTATATATAATAAATATATATTTGAAAAAAGAGGATAAAAGGTATATATACTTTATTCGGCTGTGGGGAGATTGTTCACTGTTTTCTGATGCAATTAAAAGGTCAGGCATTTCAAACTACAGCTAACTACTGAGCACAGACGGAGCCATTTTCCCCCGTAACTACGACGACAACAACAGACTTGTATGATATCAACGACGCTTCAATCTTTTGTACTCAATTTGTAGAATTAATAAATGTTGAACTGAATAAAGGGGATTTGCTTTTAGCTAGTCTATTGATCGGGGAATGTTACCAATATTTGTGCAAAAAAAAAAGAAAAGGATCCGATTTAATTTTGCCTCCTTGTTGAGAAAACGACATTTTTTTTTGTTTTGTGTTTTTTAACATTTCCAGGTGCTGGGCTTCGCTGTAAAAAGAGGGCCTGTGTTTTTTTCTAACGGGGAGTGCATTAAAGCGTTTTTTTTTTGCGCCTCTGAAACCTTTAAATCCACTTTTTCTGGCTTGAATCTGTATCCAAAATTGGTTCAAGTGTCCGCGCCCCCGACCCTGTCGAAGCGCAGGCGAGGGCGCGCGTACATTGAAATCAGGTGTGACGGTCTCTGATGCGACGCTCGTCAGGTGTGCCGCCTCCTGATGTGCTGTAAGTCTACAAGAGCTGTTTTTAACTGGGGGGAAGAAATGTTTTATTTCCTGTGATTTTTATTGTTATTTTTATTTTTTCAAACCTGCTTTTATGAATTCTAATTTTGTCAACCTGGGGTGCCATTAAAAATGTGTATTTGTTTTTTTTTTCTTTTTTGTTTTTTTTTCATGTTATGTTATCCAGAAGTTGTTATAAACTTTTAAGACTGAAATAAATACTATGTCCAAAGTGTTGTCCTCTGAAAGTGTCTGTTTATTACAACCATGATGAAATGTCTGTCTTTTCTTTTCAAAATAAGACTCTAATTTTGTTTTTTATGTCATCATGCAGTCAAAAAGTTTACAGGATCAACACTTATAAGTTTAATCAGGATGTAAGTTTATGGGATCACTTCTTAATCAACTTTTTTAAGGCCACACACAATCTGTTTTTTCTATAATTGTGGGGACTTTTTTATCGCTACCTTTTGACGACACATGCGCAAAGTTATTTTGTATGCGTCAGTTTTTAAGTTCGGACACGTGCGAAGTTATTTTGTATGCCTCAATTGCTAAAGTCAAACACTACAAGTTTTTAAAAGGCAACTGGGAGATTGAATGTATTGTTTTATGAGGACACACATATTCTGGTTTATATGAAATGTAGGGTCTTGCACCAATTTTTTGTACATTTATTTTGGGTCCCGCAAAAATTGTTCGTCTGTTTTTTTCTATCTTTCCGGGAATATATTTCAATGCTTAAGGTCCTTACACACCGGGAACGACGCAAAGATACGACGCGAAATTACAAAATATTCAGAGGCAAATTTTTTTATTGATTTATTGATTTTTATTTTTTTATTTAACAACAAAACAGAGTGACAACAACAACAAAAACAACAAAAAAATATATAAAAAATTAACAAAAATACTTTTGTGAGGGAGGGGAGGGGGAAAGAATATGTATAATAGAGAATAGAAAAATTAATTAAAAAAAATCTTAATTGGATTACATTGAAATATATATATATTCAGAGGCGAATTTTAACACGCCTGACTATACACATCAAGCGCGATGCAATTTTGCATCATATGAGAAATCCGACGCTATGATTCTCCACAAGTTGTCCTTCGGGTCGTTATCTTTGGAATATTTGTGTCTTTTATCAAAAATCACTCTGTTCTCCGACATGTAAACAATCAGCTGGTTGGAAGAACCGGTGAATCTGATGCAAAACTTTAGGAAAATTGACCGTGATGCGAAAACTGTTTATTCGTCTGTTTTTTTCTATCTTTCCAGGGATACATTTAAATTCTTAGAGGGACAAATGAACAAAATTTCTGGCATCTTTGTAGTCACGCTATTTTTCTCTGACTTGTTTTGATGCACACTCTCATGGAATCTCTGTGCACATTAGTCATTTAAATGTGCACTATCCTTAGAAATCTTTGCATCTTCTTTCCATCTATTCAAATTAAAGCTGATGGAACAAAGATGGCCTATAGATAGAGGTAAGACTAACCAGTTAAATCTAGTTTTAACTGTAGTAAAACAGGCCTTGATGGTATCCTGTCAGACCCATGTTTGTCTGGGAATCAGGCTCTTGTAAACACACCCCTCTTTAGCTGAAACTGCCCTTTCCTGGAAATGTTACAGCTGCAGATAACCCCTCCCTTCCTCTTCATGCTTCGAAATCCAACCAATCCCATCCGACCGGAGTCCAGCCTACTTCCTTGATCTCCTCGTGAACAGATGGGTGGGACCAACATGTTGTTACACGCAGGATGACGATCCCTATTTGATGCAGATCAGCAACCACACATAAAGGGAAATAACTCTGTTTTTGTTTTGATCGAAGGGCAACGCTGACTTGAGAGCTTATGGACTGTTTTTAAGGGTTGGACTGGTGCAACAAGAGTTCAGTCAATACAGGAAAAACTACTAAAAGATCTGGATGCTACTCTTTTTGGGCTCAGCTTCTGCACAAGCTGCAGAGTGTTGAAGAGAACGAGGGGAGACCTACAGCTGTCCTCGTTTTGGACAAATCTCCTGACAAGGATATAATGGAGCAGCCGGGGGAGGCAGGACGTGGAACTCCACCAGGACCTGCAGACGAGGCCTGCGATGTGAAAGCTGATAACCCAGAGGGTATGGATGAGGATCAATCCAAGATGTTGCCGACAGGGACTACAGCGGAGGCGGAAGAGCTGAAAACGAGGGCTGAGTTCCTGAAATATTCTTGTGAGATAACACTGGATCCAAACACGGTAAACAAAACCCTGGTACTATCGGAGGGGAACCGTAAAGCAACAAGAACGGAAGAAGATCAGGTTTATCCAAGTCACCCGGACAGATTCATAGACGGGTCTCAGGTCATGAGTAAAGAGAGCCTCACCGGACGTCATTACTTCGAGGTGGAACGGAGCGGCGGCGCTCTTTCCGTCGCCGTCTCATATAAGGACATCGGCAGAGCGGGAACTGAGAACATCTTTGGATTCTACGGCGGGTCGTGGGCTTTGGATTGTTTCAAAGGTCGTTTTGTAGTCAGACATGTCTACATCCAAGCTGCCAAACCCTACCCTCTGTCCTCGAGAGTGGGGGTGTACCTGGACCACGGAGCAGGTATCCTGTCCTTCTATGACGTCTCCGATACGATGACTCTCCTCCACAGAGTCCAGACTACATTCACGCAGCCGCTCCATGTTGGACTTTGGGTTCATGGTCCAACATCTATAGCTGTGATCTGCTACGAGCCTCCACCTCAGTCTGAAAACTAAATATTCAAGACAGTGGTTCTCAACTGGTCTCACTCTGGGACCCACATTTTCCCATGGTCCTTAGGGCTCAAATCTTTAACACAAATTCACCTGTTTTATTGAGTAAAGTGCATTTAAGAGGACGAGAACAGAATTTATCAAACATCACATAAATACCAAATTGCACAAAATAAGATATTTTTCAAAATAAAAGACATGTCAAACATCAGATGTGCATGAAATATTTAGTTTTTTGACCAGCTGTTTTCGACCCGTCCAGAACGCGTCCACGACCCACTTTTGGGTTGGGACCCACCAGTTGAGAACCGCTGATTAAAGATATCATGCATGGCTGTTAAGGGACTTTCAAGAGTAGCCAGAAAAGGGGGTCCAGGACTACGACGACCAGGGCACAGTCCTGATTTGCTGATATCATTGTCTTTGATCAAGGCTGTATCCATGGCAACGGTCTGTTCTTTGAAGCAACATTCCGCCAAGAAGAAATAACTGACTGTTGCTATGAAGTGTTGCTGTGTTCCGACCAATCAAAATCAAGAATTCAACAAACGCTACCAGATTTTAGCCTCATGATAAGTTATTTTCTCATTTGTGTTCTTGTCTCGCTAATTATTTATCCACCCCCAAAAATCACCAAATTGTCGAGAGTAATAAAAACGAACAAACAAAAAATACATTTTTAACTTTTTTCGGAATTGAGCTTCCAACCTTTCTAAAAATGTAACTAGCTAGCAGCTGTTAGCTGGGGTATTTGTTCTGTAATTGTGTGTGATCGCAGACGTACAACAACCTGTCATTTCAAGTGGACATGCTACCAAGCTATCCTGCTAACTAGCGAAGCAAAGTTGTGAGCTTATGTTAGCGAGCACTTGTTTGCTAACTCAGTACAACCTGGTGTTTTTAAGTTTCACAGTTTGTGGTGTGTTGTTAATATTCGGGCGTGGGAAACATTCAGACAAGACGGTTATTCATTATACTTGTACAGGTAATACACGGGTTATTTTGGGGCATCAGGGATGGTGTAAAAATAAAAATAAATGCAGTAATTCATCTAATTTTACATCAAATTTTTGTGTTTAAATTGTGCTTTCTTCTGCTGTGATGTTTATTTTTTTGTCAGTAAAGATGTTCAAAGTTGTGGTAAAGTTGTGTTTTTATTTTTTTAATTGCAAAAGCGAAACAGCTTTTATAAAGATAAATGCAGATAAATTAATATGAAATGATATTTCTGGGAATATTCTGCTTTTTTGATCACTGGGAATTAAAAAGAAAGAAAAATAAGTATTTTTTGGGATGTTTTTGCAAATTCTCTTTAAGGTTTTCCACTGATAATGATCTAAATAATGCCTCAAACATCTGCATAAGTCCTCAGGTAATAGTAGGAGATAATACAGAGAAAAGACAACATATCAAATCAAGAAGAATCAACAAACTTCAAACTGTAAGATCAGTCTTTATGCAAAATAAAGCCAAAGCATGTTAGAAAGAAGATAAAATGTGTAGTTGTCAATAGTGGTCAGTTGGGTGTCGATATTGAGGCTGATTGTCAAATTTTCAGTGTAGTTAGATTGTGTTGCGTCTGCTTTTGGTCTGTCAGTGGTTGTTAAACTCACCAAAAATGACGGTCAATGACCAGCAGATGGCAGCAGGAGAACACGGAGTTCAATAAGAGAGAGTTTACACCAGAGAAGACAATCAGTTTGGAAATGAGGAAAGCCTGAAAATCTACAAACCAAGAAAAACTTTCGAGTATCAGACTTAAAGTTAGAGTTAATCTTTCCCTAGTTTTGTTATTTGAGTGTATTTTCTGTGTGTTTTTCCTACCTGTTTATTGATAGAGGTTGATTCCTTGTGTTTCTTGTCTGCTTTTACTTCCCCATGTTTCCCTCCCTCGTTAATCACCTATGAGTTTCACCTGTGTCTCGTTAACCAGTGTGTATCAGTAAACAGCTGATTAATGAATAGCATGAAATCACCAAACAGAATATTAGACAATGAAAATATTAAACAAGCAGAAAACTTAAGAAAAACAAACATGAAAGAAACAAGGCAAAAGAGTTAGTGATGTTATTGAGGTAGAAATAAAAAATAATTAAAATAAAATAAAAAGAGCCACAAAACTACAAAGAAAACATCATTTAAAGATAGAAAAAAAAACACTGTTCTTGGGTCAATTTGGTTTATATTTCACCCATAAAACATAGTAAATCATAAATAAACTGATGCTGGTCAGAAGTACCTCAACGGTTTATCACTTTTTATTTCCTCTGACCCCTGAGTCAATCATGACAGGGAAATTTAAAATGCTGCCGGTCTTTCAGTTATGTCTCTTATATGGTTTTGAGGGTTTTCTTGTTGTTATGATCACCCAAAAGGACGGTGGTGGTCATCGGTGTCTGGCACCGTTACTTCAGGGATGGAAGGTGGAAAAGTTTTAGGGCTCAGTGTTTATGAACTCCGGCTTTTTAGCTCTTGTCCGGTCTACCTCCGTTTTAAGCGCCCGTTATTCCTCCAGAGTCTCCGGTATTTACTTTATTTTCTTGCTTGTGTCGGCAGTCGTGGCCAAAGGAGGATTCAGACAATTTTCTGAACTTTCTGGTTGGTTTCTACTGTCCGATATTGTAGCACGCTAACTTTGTTTGGGCTCCTAAACGACACGGGAAGCAGCGTCTGCCTCACAACCAATCAGGTTGGAGGAGGCGGAGAATAGCTTTGTTTACATTTAGAAAGAGTGGGCCAAATGTCATCAATAACTAATAGCTATTGCCTGATATTAAAGCTTTTTTGTACAAACACCACAAAATAAGATGCTTCTTTAACGGAATCCTGCCTCCCCCACCTTTAACCTCCAGAAATAAAATCCCAAAACCCAAAGGGGGAATTTCCTCTTCCTCTTTTCTCTTGTGTGTGGGAACCGCATCTATTGTTTTGATTCTTAAGACATTTGAGGCGACAGGCTTTCTCGACTAATCTACTTCCGGATCCGTATCAGCTGAGCCACACAGACAAGAGAGGATCGGAGGATCGGAGGTGAGGTGGTTAGGTGGTCCGTGGTTGTGTTTGTATTCTAGCCGGTCTCAGTTCTCTAAGCTGTTTAATGCTACTACTGCCTGCTGGCTCCAAGAAAGACATGCTAATCTTTTGTCTGAGTGTATCCCGGCTCCCCCGCCCCCCACCTCCACTCTGGCTCCAGCTCAGGACACAAAGGTAAGTTTGGGACGCGCAATAAAACACAAAGAGCAGAGCGCGGCGCACAGCTGGTGGTGGTTGGGAGGTTCCCTGTTTTTAAGAGAGTCCATCCCTTTACCGAAAAGGAAACGGATTACACCTTCGCTGGACACAAAAGGCTGAGCCGTCCTGCCAAAGTGACCTGGAGCAAGAATCAATTAATCACAATGAGACTCACGGGATTAAAGTGGGAGCGAAAACGTGCCTGTACACGAGCCGCAAACACGAGTACAAGTTTCATTTCGGCAGATCAAGACCGCCCCGACCGTCCCGACATCACTCCACCAAACGCCTTTCTCACGGTTTGTTTTAATCCTTCTGTTTCAGCCCACATCCATCATATAGAAAGTCCCCCAATCCGGATCATTTTCCCACCATGTAATAATCAAAACCAGCTGACTTGGGAGGGAACCGCAGGAAACGCTCAAGTCAGGTTTCAGAGATTAGTTCGTAGCTGTTTTCATCTATCAACTCTGGACATTGTCCTGAGAAGCAGGTCAGGTCATTATCCTGACTTGCCCTTCGCGCACGCGGTCCAGAGCTGGGGGAGACTGTCCTCAGCCACTGGAGGATGAAGTCTGCTGGAGTCGATGCCTTTGCAGCAAATGCATCCACCATATTGACAGAAATGAGGAAAAGTGCATTCAGGGGAGAGGAAGAAGCTAAACTCAATGACATCTCAATAATGCACAGTCAGCGATATTTGTGTAATAGGAATCCCAGACAAAAAAAAACAAAAACAGCTGCAATCTGACATTAGCTGACTAGATATTAGACAGATAACAAACTGGAGAGCAGGGAAACGTTATCATTTAAAGGGATATTCCGGGGTAAAAATGTAACATCTTGCCAACCGCTTGCTTCTCTAGTTAAACCAACTTTAGTAACGACCACACGATAGCAATACACAGCGGTCTGAGGAGCCATAAACAAACCTCAACCAAAACGCCACAGATAATGCTCAGAACAGCACCTAACTTCATCAACAGGACATATAGGGTCCTTGCGCTTGTTTGTAGTGGGACCTCGGGCCAATCCATTACGAACTACAGCGGGGTGACGCAGCTCAAGGAAGAAGGGGTGTCCTCAAGGGGGTGATGGTAATGCGCGGATATTAATGCAAACACCTTCAGCTTTATAGATCTGTACCTTTTGTTCGTACAATATGACAGCTTCGTCTTTTTTTACGTCCCTTCCTCGAGGTTTGTTTACGACGTGTAAACTACTTAGCAAGGATAGAGTACTGAGTCTAGTTTCAGTCCGATTAAAAGGCTTACCTGGAAGGGAACCACATTATCCAGGTATGTTAGTCTGACTTATCGGACTAAGCTCGTAAATCGGACTTGTCCTTGTCTGCGTATACATGCAGCTAAGAAAATGGAATTATTAACGTGAACATGCCCTCCAAAACTAGGGGGCGATATGGGTCTTTTCAGCGGCACTGTTTCTAGACCTTTTTTAAAGATGTCTCCATTCGTCGTTTTGCAACCGTTCCAAAAGTTGACTTTCTTTCGTTTTTCAGTCATGTTGCATTTGCCTCTGAATCTAAAGTTCTTTAAATGATAGCGCCACTTCTTCTCTGGTGTTTTTGTTTTCGAGGTTACGGAGGCATGGCACACACGTGCACATGTATTGTCCGATTACTCCAACTACGCTAGTTAGATGGTAGAGAAAATCGAATTCCAATCGCATTATCTGGGTGTCTCAATCGGAGTTCTCCAATCAGAGTTCTCAAACTCCGCTTATAGTCGGACTAAGGTGTTTATATGAACTTCAGTTGTCCGTCTTAATCTGGGTAAGGCAATAAAGTTAAACGAATGCTAAACACTACCATCCAATCAGGTTGCTGCCTAGATAATGAGCTGGAAACAACATATGAGGCCTTAAAATTTTAGGTTTAACTTTTTTTATTTAACTTTTATACTAAAACAACATGAAAACTTTAAGCGTTAGCAAACAGAATCAAATCTAGAGCCAAAGGTCACTCAAGTCCAAACGCCAGCTTTTATTTTGTAGGAGCCGGCACTTTTCTGTTCCAATGCGTATCAGATTCTCAGACGTCTATAGCATCTGCACTCCGTGAACCCGCCGTCCTCGCTGCCTAAATAGGGCAACTTTCGAGGATGTGAGGCGAAGGCGGAGCGGCGTCCCGTCCATGGAGTTCCTTCTTGAAGACAGATGCTGTTGTTGAGCGTCAACGGGGTCAGGCTCCCCGCCGGGTGACACGCAAACGAGATGCGAGATCGGGTGAAAGTCTTACGCACCCTTCCTCATTAGAGAAACCATCTGTGAGAGCGTTTGTGTGTGTGGATTCCTGAGCTTTGGGATACACTCACTGACGAAGATGCTAATAGCTGCACTAATAGCTGAAAAGCCGCGTACATAAGATCTGTACGCTGGACTCCAACACACACCGCGAGTTGTTTTGAAACTCTAGCACCAGTCTACATCCCCAGTGGGCCCACTGGTTGGTCCATCAGTAATGAAACTCTAGTGGGTCACATGCTGGTGTTGAAATGCCCCCCGCTTGGTCCAGCCGGCCTGCCCCTCATCAGCCACACACGCACTCACACAAACACTTGTATACATCATCAGATCTCTCGCGGGGGCTTCCACTGTGGGTGTCTGTCAGTCAGCGGGGAAGCAGGGCGACCACAACCCCCATCTCGGGTCGGCTGAGGGGGTTCACTGGGTAAATACATCCAAGGGCTTCCTTCGTGGGATTAGTGACGATGTTGGAGAGCGGGCTATTCATTACCTAAAGGTCACAGTTTTAGTCCTGAAGCTTCTCTTGCACATTCACTGAATGTTACGAATGGGAATTTGTCAGTCTCGTATAATTAATTGCTGCAACTAATCCTCTAACCGCCATGTTGGAAGACCCAAACTGGGGTAGACCAACATTTGCAGAGCCAGAACCGCATTTTGAGAGGCCGAGGTCGGGCCCTCAGTTAGCTTTAGCTTGTCTTTGACTTGTAGTTGTTTATATATACAAGCAATAATAATAATCCACATAATTCTAGATGACCGAAGACCGGGCAAATATGACGCAATATGACATGAAACAATATGACATGAAACAATATGACATGAAACAATATGACATGAAACAATATGGCTCGTTATGATACAATAAGGTATGATACAATACACCAAAGATACGATACAATAGAATACGATATGACACGACACGATGCGATATGACATAATATGATGCAATACATTAATGATACAATACAATACGATGACAACATATGACACAACATGATGCGATATGACACGGTACGAAATGACATGAAAGATATGACTCGTTATGATGCAATAGGGCACAATATGATACAATACAATACGATGACAAAATATGACACAAAATGATGTGGTATGACACGATACGATATGACATGAAACAACATGACTCGTTATGATGCAATAAGGCACAATATGATACAATACACTAACGAGTTACCTCGGAAGTCAGATGTCGGAGTTGGGAATGGCTTCACACCATCGTTTCAGTTACCAAGTCGGAAAAAAGCGAAATCGAAGGCGGCAACAAGATGGCTACATCTATAAAAGTTATTTTAGCGCTTGCCTTGTCTGAATATAAGCAACTTCTGGATAAAAATTTACAGTCCTTCTGCGGCATTCAAACAGTGGATAAAGAGGCTGTTTTCGTGTTTTCAGCTCAAAACAGAATACATAATAGAGATGAAAACGAAAACAAAATAATATATTTACTGTTCGTTTTCGGGTCTGTTCGCACATGCGCACAAAGTAGCCAACAACATGGACCAAAACCTCTAGGCCAGAGCGGTAGAGAAAGGCTGACCTGTTGTCATGGAGACTGACGCATCCTACGTATTATTCAAAGCCGCCAGGAGGGTGTTGCTGAAGGAGAAAGATATGACTGTAGAAAAAATTACAACCAGAGCTCTGTTACAAAAACGTAAGATTTTGGTGCTCGAACCGCTCAGTCGCATCTTTCGCCATGGTAACTGTCGCTCGCTGAAAATACGAAAACAAACGCTTAATTTTTATTTCTTATTTTCTGCTTACATAGAAAAACAAATAAACTATTGGCTCATTTTTTCGTTTACTAGATTGAATGGAAACCACTAACAGATCTCACTTAGCATCAAAAACCCAAATAAAAACCTGAAATTTTTGGAGTTGTTCACATTAAAGATGACCCATCGGTAACCCAAGTTAAGATGACATTTGAAAGTTTGGAAACATTTTAATTTGGCGTTCACACCGTACACTTCAAAACATCCAAACTTTGAACATCGCTGTGGTTAGTGTCTAAAAATGGAAAATCAACTCTGAGGATGAACCGTTTCAGTCAAACAATCAAAAAGTTAAAGGTCAACAGTTCAGTTCTAACATGATGAAACCTCCATTTTATCAACAGTAAATAACATACAGATCTGATAGTAATGCGTACGCTCTTGTTTTATCTCCATCTCCATCTCCTCGGACTGTTTCTGACCTTCAGTTATTTTCAGATCGCTTCTATGTTTCTCTTTGGCGTCTGAACTCGCTGCCAAACCAGAGCGAATTACACTTTGTACAAAATAACAACTTAAATGTCAAACTTTTTCTGGGAATTCACTCGTCTGCTCGCCGTCTAGAAATCTAACGAAGGGCTGAGGTTTGGCTCCGGGGTTCATGATACTGACCAATAAAGTTATAGGCAATCAGATCGTCTAATATGATTAGGTCTGACTCGCTTTGGAGAAACGGCAGCAGCTCTTTTTTTGGACTCATTACCCGGCTGGAACAAAGGTTAAATGCTGGTCAATCATAACCAGGGTTTGTTTGTTTTTTTATCAGAGTTTAAAGTCACATCTGATCATTCTGCTGAACGTGTATTTCTTTGCTGTAAAAGTCAATAAAGTCCAGATCATGATTTAGCACACTGCCCTCAGTTTGACCTCTGATAGCCGTTCTTAAACTCTTTCAGTGGCGAGGAATCTGAGTACGTCAGATCTGTGAGCGATTTCAAAATATTGTAACCTTTCTCATTATTCAGTTTCACTTGATGTGACGCACGTTTCCAGCTCTGCTGCTGCAGCTGCTGAGTAAATGTAAGAACCACAGTGTGAGATAAATGATACAGCAGATGTCAGGGAGAAGCGAAAATATGGGCTGCCCTTCCCAGCGCTAAAAACCTGTAAGTAAAGTTAGTGTCATGATATGTTCGGTTCATTTGAGGGTATTTTCTTTGTGTTTTTCCAACAAACGCAATGAACCAACAAAGAAACAAAGGAAGACAGGGACTATATATATCCACACTGGGAAACGAGCAACAGGTGAGGCTAACGAGACACAGGTGAGACTCATGAGTGATTAACGAAGGAGGGAAAACTAGGGAAGTAAGGCTGTGTCCGAAATGGACCCCTTAAGGTCCTTACCCACTGGGAGCGTTTTTTTCCATGCAATTATTTCTAACGTCTTAAATTTATTTTTAATTATTTTTTTAGACGTTTCACGACTTTCGAAGACCCATGATTAAAAAAAATGTTAGACCGTTAAACATCCATATTGGCAAAAAATGTACAAAAGCTCCTGATTAATATTATATTATACTTTATTAATAATATTATTATTAAATATTATGAATAAATTTAAACCATTAGTGTAGGAGAAGGGGTGGGATTAGATAAATTTTGACTTCTTCCCACTCCTTTTTGAATATAAATAACTTTTTGTCATTTTTTGTTGTATTCTTTCCTTTTTTTTTAATTTTCTTTGTTTAAATTAAACTTTAATCAATCAATCAATCAAAAAAAGACATGAAGGGAAATCAGAACATTTGAAATGACTTAAAATGAATCTTTATTCCTATGGCACGTTATTTATATTAGAGTGAATACATTTTAAGACCTTTTTAAAATCAAATTTCAGACATTTTATGAAATTTTAAGAGAATTTTAGTCATTTTAAGGCCTAAAATTTATCTTTTTTTAAATGTTTTAAGACTTTTTAAAACCCTGGTTTGTGTCCGTTAAGGTCCTTTCACATCGGGGGCGATTTTTTCATGCGATTATTTAGGACGTTAATTTTTTTTTTTAATAAAAGAACAAAAAAACAAATAAATAACAAACAAAAAAAAAACAAGGAAAATAAAATACACGCACAGAAGAGTTTCTAATCTAGAACTATAAAGAAAAGAAACAATCATCCATGTTTGGTAGAAATGAAAAATATTGAATCAGCTTTTAGGCGAGTGAAAACCTGAAAACCTGTGAAATATCATTAGGATTTTTAATTTCCGGAAATTTATCCGTTTTTTAAAAAAAATCCTTTTATGTTTGAGAAAGTGTGCGGTATCTTGAGTCCACTTGGGGGCGTTCACTGTGAAAGTTGTTGGCGTCAGGTCAATTAAATTCAATTGAATCCTTATTAAGTATGAAAGAGTTAAATCAAGGTGAAGAATTAGACCAGAACCTGAACCATGCCGCCACTGACCGACCTGCTGGGTGTCGTTAAATAACCAGTTAATCATTTGTGTGAAGTTAAATTGATTTTTTTTAACCCTGTTTTTATCTAATAAGCTGTGTGAGGATATAAACGTGTTTATTTATTGACTTAAAACATAGAAAACAAAGTTGGACACCGGCCTCCTCCTCCTCCTCCTCCTGCTGCTGCTGCCTCTATCAGATCAAGACTCTCCTCTCAGCTGACCTCGGCCTCTCATGACCAACCTGAACTTTGAAATGTTTTGACAGTTGGACTTTGAGATGTTGGGCCGGTCACCTGAGCCGAATAAACACCCTGTGTGTGTGTGTGTGTGTGTGTCATCGTCGGAAAATGTCTAATCTGTAAGAGGAAAATGGAGCTTCAGGAATGAGGAAACGAGCGCTGATTTCTCAAACACCCTCCTCCTCAGGAGACGCCTGAGGCTGAAGGGTCACAAAGACCCGGTAAACCACATAAATGATCGATTCAGTCCAGCAAAACGAGCGGTCACGTGACAACACCACCGTGTTTTCATTCATTATTCAATCAGGGATCTTTCTGTC
The DNA here is from genome assembly GCA_962446985.1 of Xyrichtys novacula. Classification (NCBI taxonomy): domain Eukaryota; kingdom Metazoa; phylum Chordata; class Actinopteri; order Labriformes; family Labridae; genus Xyrichtys; species Xyrichtys novacula. Next base: position 2,048,670 of record OY660886.1, read on the forward strand.
GGCTGGTTAATCTGGACTGATAAAAGTCTGAGTTTTTACAACAGCCCAGTAAAATTCCTTCTGGTCTGTTGTGGTCCTCTTTTTGTTTTTGTTTTTTTGTGTGTGGTAGGATTTTTTAGATTTTTTTTGTGGTTGTTCGTGTCCCTTTTCAGAAATTTTTTCATATGTTGGGATTATTAGGAATCCTTTTGTGCTTTTCCTTTTAAATATTTTTGATTTTTTGGACATCTCTTTGTGGTTTGCAGAGTCTCTTCAGGTTTCAACAAGACAAATATAAAACTTTTTAACCCTTTAATGCCTGACACCACAAATTATGGCCAGAAAATTTGAAAAAAAAAATTTTTGAGCTGAAATGTTTATTTCACTTATTACTGAAAACCAAAAATATTTAAAATGTCCTTGAAATTTAAAAAATAAATTTACTTGTTTGAAACATTAGATGTTTTAGGAAACTAATAAACTACAAAAGGAAATTTTTATTTATTTATCAGACTGTGTTATGGTGTTTTTTTTTGTCATTTGTTGATCATATTGATTTGATAGAAGTATATCAAAGTATATATCAAATATGACACAAAAGGCATTGAAGGGTTAGAGTTTTTAAAGACCCATTTAACATCAATACGAGCAAAAATGTACGAGAGACATAAAGGGAAATCAAAACATTTGAAATGACCAAGTCAATTTTTTTCCTATGGCACATTATTGATAGTGGAGTTTATACATTTCAAGACCTTTTCAAAATCGAATTTAAGACAATTTATGAAATTTTAAGAGAATTTTAGACTTTTTAAGACCCTGGTTTGTGTCTTTGTGGCTGTTTTTTATACGTCTTAGTTTTGTTTTTCTTAGTGTCTTAGTGTTTGCACAGCCTCTTTTTGGTATTATATACCTTTTTGTAGTTTGTTTCTGTATTATTATTTTTTCTTAATTGACTCTTTCCAGACTTTTTTTTTTCAAGGGTGGGACTAGATAAGTCTCGACTTCTTCCCACTCCTTTTTGAACATGCATAATTTTTTGAAATTTTTTGATGTATTCTGTACTTTTTTATTTTTTTATGTGTTCAAAATAAACTTCAATCAATCAAAAAAGAAGAAGACATGACAGGAAATCAAAACATTTAATATTACTTAAAATCAATCTTTATTCTTATTGCATGTTATTTATAGTAGAGTGAATTTTTTTTGGACCTTTTTAAATTCAAATTTTAGACATTTTATGAGATTTTATGAAAATTTTAGTCATTTTGAGGCTTCAAATTTATTTATTTTTATTAAGACTTTTTTTGGTGTCTAGTTTTGGTCGCACAGCCTCTTTTTGGCATTATATACCTTTTGTAGTTTGTCTTTGTTTTTAACTTAAGTGACTCTTTTTTTACTAAATAGTCACACGTTTTGTGTCCTATTTTGCGTGTCTGTCACTCTTGTACTTTTTAAGACTGTTCTTTTGATCCATTCAGGTTTTATTTTGTTCAAACTCTTGGTAGTAGTTTTACTTCCTCCAGCAGCTGTTGTTGTAAAATGTCGTCACCTCTTTGTGTGCCAAACTTTAGTTGCTCAAACTCAGATTAGCACTTCTTTCACATCTGAGACTGTTTTGTCTTCAGTGACGTCCGAACTCTCAGACTCGGCTGATAAGAAGTCGAGTTCGTGTCAAACGACTTCAGGATTCCAGCGATAAATCACACTCCCCCAAAGAAGAGAAGTCCGAGACCAGAGCGGTTACATGAACACATTTTTATTGCAATAGCTCTATCGAAAGCAAAAAAGTTTTGATAAATATAAACACTATGCAGATGCTCAAATTGCCTCTGAGTACCCCTCCTACCCCTCTTCCCCTCCACGAGGAAAAAAGAGAGAAAGAAAGAGAAGGAAATGAAACAAAAAAAGAGGGGGGGCACCTGCCGAGGCGCGATCATAACATGAAAAAAAGCGACAACTTGAGTTTTCCTTATTTACAGAAGGAAGATTTCCATTCCCACCACAGTTTTCTCTTTTTTTACACTCTTTTTTTGTCTTTTTCGTACATAGGACGTAGGTTGCTGAAAAATAATGCACATACGAAGGATACACACCTCCACAGTATTTTTTTTTTTAACTCTTTCCTGTAAAGCTAATAAACAACAGCATTCAACTCGGAAACTAAGAACACAGGTAGCAGGGAAGAGTGGGATTCGCTGTTTCCCGCTGAGATCATCCGAACTTTTGGAAAAATTAAGCAAAACAAAACAAAAAAAAAAAGACCCGCGTGTGATCGCAGGGCACCGAATATCGTCTTCACCGCCGACGCCGCGTTTGCCGCCGACGGGATTTCCAACTGTTACTACACAGCAGCAAATAAACTGTAATATAGTTACAAAAAATAAACATTAGGCAGAGGTTGTAACTCATTTCTTTATGCAAATAACTGCAAAATGAATATGTACTCTTTAAAAAAAAAAAAATACTAGCCTCGTGTCGCTTCGTTTTTCGGACACACAAGGTCGCCCCGATACGACAAAACAACCGAAAATAAGATGATTCTTTTCCCTCCGTAAACTAGAATACAAAAGAAACCAAAAGATTCGAGGAAAAAGGAACAAAAGTTTGCATAATGATGCAGTACCCTAAGTCTTCTCTGCAAGGATTATATATTTATATTTATAGATATATATATTACGTAGGTCTCATTTCTTTCTCATCTCTCCACCCCCAACAAGAAAAATTCGTAAGAGCCGATTCTCAGCAGAAGGAGGAGGAGGAACATCGAGGACAGTTTTGAGGTTGAATTGTTGCCAAAATAAACACAGATTCTGTGTAAATTAATTCAGTCATGACGAAGGATTATACAGGAGGGGGTAAAACTCCAGGTGAACGACATTTACCCACGTTTGAATAATGCTTCAAATAAATTAAGGGACCTTCTTCCCCCAGAAATCTAGCTCTAACAATTCTCGCCGTAGCGTTTAAAAAACTCAAAAGCAACACGTCGCCGCCGCCGCAGCAAAGTAAGTACAGAAAAGAAAAAAAACAGTTTCCAAAAATAAACTCAAATTTCTTCTTTGTCCCAGGCAGCCGCAGCCAAAATACTCGTATATATTTAATTCTTACGTCATCATTCGATTTGGGCAAAATAAAGATTTCTCAAATTGATCGTAATGTACATTTAAGACAAATCACAGGCTTAAAATTTCTAAACAGCATTTTTGAAGATTTAAGCTTTTCCATCGGACTGTTAGGAACGTCGGATAAATACTCTCAAACCCTCCAGAGGGCGATAATGGGGTAAAAAAATGGGGGGCTTCACCTTCTTTACGCTTACATTCTGAACCGTAGCTGTTAGCATGAACCTCCGGACTCGGAAAAAAACATAAACACGACAAAATGAAACACGTTGAACTTTGTTTTCTGTGGCTCTGTAGTGACTGGAGTTCAGAAAAGAAGAGAAGGAAGGAGGGAAAGTGAGATTTTGATTTTTGCAGCATCTTTGATTGGGGTTTGGAAAGTTTTGGAAAATAAAGGAAATGGTCTGAAGCGTCTGTATTCAGTCGACTCTGCCCACCTGGTCACTCGGAGTTTGTTTGGAGAAGTTCATGTTACGGCAACTCCGTAATGCAATGCAGTTCATGCTAGCTTAAAAGCGAACTTAAGGCCAAAGTTTGTTTTGCGCTGCGGCCGACTTTGTCAAGAAATATTTGCAGGGCGTTAAGTTTCTCTCAAGGATCACTTGAGCCGATTTAGCGTGTTACGGCAACATCATAACGCAATGCAAAAGTCGTAACTGGGGTGCTAATATAACATTGTTTACGCTAGCTTATAGGCGAATTGACGGATAAAAATAGTTTTAGCACACAGTGGCGGACTTTGCACTGACGTATCAAGATATTTTTGCAGGGTGTTGGTGTCTCTCGAGGATCACTTGAGCCAATCTGGCGTGTTAGAGCAACTCCGTAATGCAAAGCAAACGTCGCACACTGGGAAGCATATATTACGCTGTTTATGCTAGCTTAAAGGCGATAAAGTTTGTTTTAGCACTGAGGATAACCAATTTGGCGTGTTATGGTAAATCCGGAATGCAAAGCAAAAGTCGTACACTGGGACGCTAATATTATGTAGTTTATGCTAGCTTAAAGCCGAACTGACAGCTAAAGCTCGTTTCAGCACTGCGGCGGACTTTGCACAGATATATCGAGAAATATTTGCAGGACATTAGTGTCTCTCAAGGATCACGAGTAAATTTGGCGAGTTACGGCAACTCCATAACGCAAAAAGTCGCACACTGAGACACAAAAATTACGCTGTCGATGCTAGCGTAAAGGCGAACTGAGGGCTAAAGTTTGTTTCAGCACTGTCCCCGACTTTGCATGGACATTTCGAGATATATTTGCAGGGCGTCAGTGTCTCTCGAGGATTACTTGACCCAATTTGGCGTCATTGATCGAAACTCTTTAAAATGAATTTTTTTTCTTGATCTTGCAGGATAACTATTGCGCTTGTTTTAGCACTGTGGCGGACTTTACACAGACATATCGGCGTTAGTGTCTCTCGAGGATCACTTGACCAAATTTGGTGTCATTGGTCATTGACTATTCTGCAATATCAAGAAACTCTTTAAAATGAAATCGTTAACTTGATATCGCAGAATAGTTATCGCACCAATCAAGAACAACACAACTTCTTTTTTTCTCAAGTGAATTTTGCGAAATTGTGCAAAGACGACCAGGATCTTGCGGTATCTCGGAGCATCAGTGTTGACCTTAGCATGTGCATCAAACCACCAGGGTCACCGACAGCGACCGTGTGCGTGTTTCATCGAATATCAAGTACCAGGTGTGCAGAGTTCACAGCAACAGCGCGGATCAGAGCATGAAGTGAGCCGTCAATCACCTCCGCCACTTCCGACGGCGCTGCAGAAACCCACGGTTATTTAAAGACACCTCAGCCCCGTCCCCTCCCTTCCCAGATTAGCGTCCCTGCTGTGCGAGGTGGGGGCTGACAATGACGAGTCCCGCACAAAAGAAGAGCGAGAGTGACAAGCTTTCAACCGTCCCAAAAAATTAAGAAGCGGGTTGATTTGAAAAAAGGGGGAAAAGAAATCAGGAGCAAAGATGGCGTTAGAAGAGTGAACAAAGAGTTAGTGATCCTGTGGGCTACGTTTGCTGTCAGTCTTTGTGTTTCTATGAGAACACGTGTGGGTTATAGTCAAGGGAGAGTAGCGCGAGTAGAAAAGCTAAATATGGGCGTATCAGTCTGTAGGAGAGCTCTGAATGAGGCTGGGATGAACGTGCATGCTGTAACGTGTGCGCGCGGCTCTGACAGGGCAAGCATGACCGGCGCCGTGCACCTGGGACCGGAGCTCCGGTTACTGGAAACCTCTTTACGTCACCCCGAGCCAATGACGACCGCAGCAGCATGCATGTATGTGTGTCTGAGTGCATGAGAAATATCACGGACGTCACCGAGCGCCGCTGACAGAGAGCCCAGATCGAGGGCACGCCGGAGTTACCCTGATCTAAAACGGGCCGTGTGACTACCGAGAGTGTTTGCGCATGCAGAGATTTCATCAGTCCTGTGTTTGCCTCTGTGCGTCAACGTCTGTACTTTGTGCCTCAGCGGCGTCGTGGATGTGTGTTTGGTGTGTGTGTGTGTGTGTGTGTGGCGCAGCTCTCCTTCGCTAACCTGAACCGTATGAGGTAAAAAAAAAAAAGAAATGTCCAGAAACTAAAAATACCCTTAAACCGCAGCTTTGGTTGATTAACCGACCCTTAGAGCAGAGAGAAGCAGCAGGGCGGGAAAACAACTTTCTCGTACACTGGCTTTAGCAGCTACATTTTTAAAAAACCTCTTCAAGCCGCCGCGTTTGTTCAGAAATAGTTCGACATTTCCAGGAAAGATTAAAAAGACCCCGCCCACTCTGATTAAACACCACTTTGTTAGCACCCGTTTTGCTCGGCCTAGATTAGCAAAAAGATTCAAAGCGGCAGGATGTAACGTCTTAATTTGGATTATAGCGCACTGAGCTATGCAGCTGGTAGCTACAGCGTCAAATCGTCACTTCCGAAAAATCTCAAACTATTCCTTCAAACTTAAAAATCTCAAAACGCCGCTTGAAGAGGAGGCGAACTTATGACGGGAGAAGCTTTCCAGCATTTGATTAGCTTTTCGCGTTTCTCGTAAATTGGCTTTAGCAGCTAAATTTTTAAAAAACCTCTTCAAGCTGATGCGTTTGTAAAGAAATAGTTTGACATTTCCAAGAAAGATGAGTTTTCGGAAGTGCCTTTCTTTGAGTTAAAAAAAGACCCCGCCCACTCTGATTTAACACCACTTTGATATTAGCGATGTTCGCTCGGCTTAGATTAGCAAAAATACATAAAGCGGCAGGAAGGGAAATTACTTAACCTCTTTATTTAGGTTATAGCGCGCTAAGCTAAGCAGCCGGTAGCTACAGCGTCAAATTCTCACTTTCGAAAAATCTTAAACTATTCCTTCAAATGTCGAAATCTTAAGACGCCGCTTGAAGAGGAGGCGAACTTAACACGGGTGAAGCTTTCCAGCATTTGATTTAATTAGCGTTTCGCGTTTTTCGTACACTGGCTTTAGCAGCGGAATTTATTTAGAAACCTCTTCAAGCCGCTGCTTTTGTTAAGAAATAGTTCGACATTTCCAAGAAAGACGAGTTTTCGTAAGTGCCTTTCTTTGAGTTAAAAAAAGACCACTTTGATATTAGCGGTGTTCGCTCGGCTTCGATTAGCAAAAATACTCAAAACGTCTTAATTTGGATTATAGCGCGCTAAGCTAAGCAGCTGGTAGCTACAGTGTCAAATCGTCACTTCCAAAAACATCTCAAACTATTCCTTCAAACGCTGAAATCTAAAAAAACGCCGCTTGAAGAGGAGGCGAACTTAAGAAGGGTGAAGCTTTCCAGCATTTGATTAGCGGCCGGCGTTTCGCCCTCGCCCCGCTGAGTACCATCGAACAAAGAAATGTACCGGAAAAAGAAAAATCGTACCTATTGCAACGAATAAATAAAATGTGCTACAATGTGAGTATGTGGAGGAACGCTTGAGCTGTTTTGAATTTCACAACGGGTGCCAAGCGAAGCTGTAACCCAGAGCCGGGCGCTTGTGTGATGCCACTCTTGTCGGGTTTTGGGTGAAACTGGATCCAGCCGCGAGCTTGTACCGTTTTAAGGATTTAATCCAGTCAGGGAAATTAATCTAATCCAACTTTGTCAACAATGTCAGAGCTGAAAGGTACCGTGTCGAGGATGATGGGGGGGTAAAAAAAAACAAAAAAAAAACAATTAAATTTTATAGAAAAGTTTGCACATCTGTACCATAATGCCTTTGTTTAGTAATCCAGCCTCCCTTTTTCTTTTTTAAGTATCGCACTTGGAGAACTATCTGATCATAATAAGACCGTCTAGGGTTCTGATGAGACCCCCTCTGTGAAGAAGTCCGTTGAACACGAGGGAGGAAAAAAAGCAGAGCAAACTGGCAGCATCGATTGTGAGAAAAAGAAATGATTTAAAAATAAAAAAAAGAAACAAAACAGACGAGATATGCTTAAAAAAAAAACACAAACGAAATAAAAATGAGAAACACTTTAAAAACTGCAAGCGTTTTTGTCATCTGTTATGATGATGATGTTGTTGTTGTTGTTGTTGTTTTCTGCATCCAGAAGGGAGCGGTGAGGAGGTCAGAGGTCACCGGTGGCGGGAGGAGGGGGGGGTGAGGCCAAAAGGTCACAGGCAGAGTCAAGTGCCCCGAGCTGAGAGATGAGGAGGAGGAGGAGGAGGAGAGTGGGGAATCTCGATCCCCTCGTCGCTCAATCTGCGAGAGAAAATGAGAGAAAACAAAGTGAGGAGTGGAAACAGCAGGAAGAGGCGTTTTAGAACTGATATTTGATCATGAATTAAACACACAAATATGTCCTGAACTGCTTTTCTCAGTTTGTTACTCAAACTACGAGACATTCAGCTTCAGTTTACTTCAGTTTATCTAAACATCGTCAGCAAAGAAATGAAACAAGATGCTAAATATGTGGAAATTAGATCCCTGGGGGAGCATGTATCGAAAAAAACGAAAAGGAACCGGGCCCAGAACTGATCCTTGAGGGACGCCACATAATAAGACAAGAGGACCATGTGCGTTTACATGACTAAGCTCATAATTTGTTTTTTTCGCAGAATCGGACTTCTCTCCTTGTCCCTGTATACATGCAGCTGAGAAAATTGAAATATTTATGTGAACGTGTCCTCCGGTACAGGTCTTTTCAGCGGCGCTGTTTCCGACCCCATACAACCGTCAACAACAACAGCAGGTCCGTGTCAGACTTCCAAAGTGTCTACAACTGCTGCTGGGTATTTTTAGAGCAAGAAGATGGAGCATTGTACAGCGTTGTTATTGTCGTACATGATGTATGCACTACTTTTTCTGCAAATGAGACGCACGCCACTCCTCTTCTCTGGTGTTTTTGTACAAGAGTTACGGAGGTGTGGCGCACATGCATTGTCCGATCATACTCCGACTACGCTAGTTACATGGTACAGAAAATCGAATTCCAATCACACTATCTGGGTGTGTTAATCGGGGCTCTCCAACTCTGATTATAGTCGGACTTAAGGTCCTCACGCACTGGGAACGATGCAAATATATGAAATTATGAAATATTCGGAGTCAAATTTTTCCGGTCTTAATCGGAATAAGGCAAAAATTTGGTTTTCTCGAGTGTCATGTAAACATACTGAGAGTTCAGAAGAATCAAGAGTTAAAATCGGATCATTTAAGACTATTAAAGTGCAGTTTGAGTTTCAAACAACACGTCTACTGCTGAGTAAAAACTTTCTCCTGGACTTGAAATGAAAACAGCAGCTCAGAAATGGACCTGAAGAAGAATCAGGATCAGTACTGGCCTAGATTTTCAGGTTAAAGCTTTTCGGGAACGTTTTTCTTGCTTACAATTTATGAAAATAATAAACAGATAAATCAGTGATGATATTTATCAGGAGTGTGAGCTGTTCGATTTGTAAACAGTGAGATCTGAGCAGCTGCAGTCGATGTAAAACACTTTGTTTTTCTGCACTCAAAGAAAGCCGAGTGTCTGGTTCACTGACGGAGGTTTTGGACTAATAACAGAAGCTGGTTTTGATTCTGATGAATTTGGACTGGGTTTCAGGGTTTTTCTGGGGACAGATGTGGACCTTTAAGGGGGGGAAAATCTTTTAAAAAAAACAGTTTTAAATTCAGGAAAACTACAGCGGCGATCGGGTCAGCTCAGGACTGTGAGTCATAAGGCGACAAATAACCCAAACGCAGAGTTACACAACTATAAACATGGAAAAAGATTTGCTGGGGGATATTTCACACAATAATAATAGAGGGATTAGAAGTATTTAGGTTTGAACAACAGTCCGAGAGTGTTCACTGACCGAGTTTCGCTAAAAAAATCTGTTTGTCTAGTAAATAAGTGAGCGTGGCCGGTGAACTTTGGATCCAGCTGACTGCCAGCAGACACAAACACACATAATGTTTGTTTCCTGCCCCGCTATCGTGTCCGGGCCCCGGGCTGTCAGGTCGGCTGTTGTGGTGCGGCCCGGCGGCCCTGAATGACCCCGGCGATGGCCGCCGTCCAGCTGGGTTATTCCACTAAGAGCGAGGCTTTGTCCGACACAACAATGTGAGCGGCACGCCACAGCACAGATGCTTTGACAGGGGGCAGTGCTGGAATGCTGCTGCTCTGTTTGTCAGCCACGAGGATGGAGGGATGGATGGACGGACGGACGGACAGATAGAAAGACAAGCGGCGGAGGAAGGACTGTACACAAACTCGGCCTGGATGAGTCCCAAACAGAGCTAATCAAACCACATCCAGCGACTGAGCGAAGAGCATTTACCGCTGCAAAGACCTTAACGAGATACAGACAAACCTGGCAAACGCCAAACCAGATCTGCTGTTAATAACGGCGGAGGAGCAACACTTCCTGTATAAACAAAACCAAAACCATCAGACCTGAAATCCAACAATCTGAGAGCAGAAACCCGACTCTTCAAAATAAAGCTCAGAAACCGTTTCTGAAGTTGCTCGAGACCAGTTTTTGAGGGTCTTGGTGTCGTCTCGGAATCGAAGGCATTGTCACTCAGACTTGTCTCGGTCTCGGTCGTCTCTGGTCTCGGTAATATCTTGGTCTCGGTTTGTGCGGTCTTGACTACAACACTACTTGTAGTGAGTTGGCAGATGAGTTTTACAGGTAGACAGCATGTAAACTAGAACCAAGCAAAGAGGTCCAAAACCCAAAGAAGGTTTCTAACGGCGGGTAAAGCTCAAGAAATGGTCGGATCTTAGAGGGGATGTTTATGAGAAGAGAGAGATTAAAAAAGTGTCTCACTTCCTCCTCCAAAACACTGTGAAATTGTGGGTAAATTGGGTCAAAACTACAAACTAAAAGTGTGCTTATTTTGCGCTGCTGCTGCTGGACCAAGTTTTAAAGTGAAGCACTTCCTTTTAAGACTTAAAGGTCCCGGAGAAGCTGGTAGCAAAGATCCATCCCAAAGTATGCTTCACCCTGCAGTTTTTATTTATCATTTAAAACTTGATTATTTGTTTGCAGGATGTTTTCTTTTATTAAGGACACGCTGTTACTTTGAGGAACAGATCGTAACCAGGAATGCAGCTCGAATCACGGACGAATCTGGAGGACTGGCTGATGAATATCACACTGGTCCCGAAAGGTGGTGAAAACAAAAACTGGAGATGGCTCATAATCTAAACTATCAACAACAACATGGTACTGCTTGAACTGTGACTGGAAAATTGTCTCTGAAATAAATTTTTTAAAAATTTGGTCAACATTTGGTGTTTTATTTAACAGACTCAGTAATCAAGTAGCTATGCAATACGCATGATAATGAACGGAGAGTGGGTTGTGGTTCAGGATGCTCTGAGGTGACTGATTTCAGGTTGTCTAAAGATTTTGATAAAGTAAGAAACCAGCCAGACAGGCGTATGATCATGATTTATGTAACATGGCTCCACACAGGATCACAGACTTTTTGGGTGGCGTTGTCAAACTGAAATGTTAAAAGATGCTAACTCTAGAAGAACTAGCACTACCCGCTTGGTCCATTATTATCCATCCATTTAATCTAGTAAATGAAAAACGAAAAAAGGAGTTTATATTTTATTTGTTTTTCAAACCTGATTCCTACATTTTTCTTTTTAGAAACACATAAATCTTTAATAGTAATTAGTCCAGGTATTTAAGCTAATAGGGGGTCTTAGCTAATGGGTCAATGAGATTAGGACAGAAACACAGAGTTAACTTTGGACACGACCAGAAAACTACACCGATTCTGGGTTGGTGCATTCGTGGGAGCCGGACCGAAAGAGAAAGAGAGAGGGGAGGGAGCAGTCTGAGGTCTCTGGGTTTCTGTCGAGTCCAGGACATTGATCAAAACAACGCTCTGAGGACACGAGACCGACTGACCCGGTCTGACCTCGCTCAGACACACACAGACACGAACACACTCGGCGCAGAATCGGGTTATAAAAACACTTCTCGCCAAACACCTGCATTAGTTAACAGCTTGTTGTGGCGTTGCAACAGAGGCAGGTGTTCAGAGCTGTGAACATCTCTCTCTTTCTCTTTCTGCCCTCCCCGACCCGCCGCCCAGCCCTAAACCCCTTTTCACCCAGCTGGGACAACAGATGAAAGGCATCATGGGAGTGGACAGTAAGCGTAACGTGTTGACCTGACACGGGCTGGCGTGACAGCTGGGGCAACAGCCTTTAAAGTGCAGATCGAGAGAAGAAAGTGGGCGGGAGTTCGATCGGGCACTTGACCGGTCGGTCATTTTTCTCACCTTGAGATGTGGTCGACATTTGATAAGACAATTTAAAGCTTAATTATTTTCACAGTCAGGGGTTTAAACACAGAAAACAAAAGATAGATGAAGAGTTGAGTTACTTTACAAGTCGGGAAACATTTGTGTGAAGAATTTAAAACCTTATTTAGTTCGGAAGACTTCGTTAATCATCTCATTTATCACTCATTGCATAAACTGATATCTTCAAATATAATTGTTTTAAATCTCCTCTTTTAGATATGAGTGTAAAAACAAGCATATTCTTTGATTAAACAGAAGTTATTTCTGTATTAAAACATGCATAAATTCAGTAGCTACAGCTGTACTCATAAAAAAACTTCTCGAAATGTACGTGTCAGCCTCAAACAGCTTTAGTTTTCATTCCGACTTTACCTGAATTTTTCCTACCAATTAGTCAAATTACCTGAAGAAGTTGGAAAAAGTGGAAAATGTCCAGGAATATTCTCCATCCTAGTCAGACATGGTTCACAAAAGTCTTTTTTTGTTATATCAGTACTTTTGTTTGACACTTTTTAATCTGGGGAGTGTGGGAGAAAGTCTAACTTTTGAGTACTTCAAGTGTCCTACTGACAAAAGCCGACTTTTTATGAACTGAGAGGATAAAATATAATTATATCTCAACAAGGACTGTCAACGCTCAGGGGGGTCAAAGCCCGGCGGTTTAAGCCTCTGCTTTCACTCAAAGAAAGAAAAGAAACGCCTCTGTCCCAACATGTCCACTACCAACGACAACGGTGAGTCATCTGCAAAATAATACAACCACACCCTCCTCGCCCTTCGGTCTGACTATTTGCCGACAGAGCCGACTGACGAACTAACTGACTCTTTAAAATCAGCGACAGCGTCATGAGTGGAGGGTATCTGAGTGCTTTAGCGTCGTAATAACACGACAAGTTTGCAAAGAAACTTGTGAGCTAGCCCGCTAACAGAAAGTCGATGAATATATTTAGTATCATGAAAACTCGACCAAATGTCGGTTTTGTAATAACACGAGTTTACATCATGCAACTTGTGCCAACCCAGAAGGGCGACACGTAACAGCGTAAAAATAGCCCAGTGTGAAGAAAGAGTAGCCTGGCTGGGCCATACAGTTGCGTGAATCACTTGCCGTTCCTTCCCACAACAGTCTGGACTTTGTGAGGACTGACTGTGAGGGACGTGTGTGAACGAGCAACTTTTTGAGGGCAGAGCTCCTGAAAATTTTAGAAACTGATTCGTCAACAACACCTGGAGGGAATTTTAACACATCTGGTTTATTTTTATATCTTAATCTGTCTGAGAGAACAAAGCCAGATGTGCTCGATTAGTGGATAGTTTACCCTCGTTTACCCTCACGGGCCGGACTATTCCTGCTGTGAGTTACTTCGAGATATACAGAGAGAGATGGACGTTTCCGGTGCTTAAAAACCTCAACACTGTCAAGGTTTCCGCTCAAGCTTCTTCTAATCTGATTCAAAATTTACTTTTCATACTGCAAACCAGGTATGCAAACAAAACTCTAATCAAGTTCTCTGACGTCGTATTCCTGTAAGCAAACTGTAGTAAAACTCTAAAACAGTAGAAGAAGAAAGGGACGAGAACATGACGTGAAGAAGGGCTGAGAGTTTCTGCATTTTTCAGAGGAACAGGAGCCTCCGAGGTTAAGTAACGCTCAGGAGGAAAACCTTTGAAATGTACACTACAGAGTCACTAAAACCTGCGGGAACAGTGCGAGCACATAGCTGACAGTGTTTGGATCCATTTATTACCGAGGAGACACAACAAGTCCCTCTGAGTGAGCTCCGCGGGACGTTAGACGCACAACTCATCTCCGCTGTAGAGCTCTATCACTGCGGAGACTTGATTTAATGTGCGGGATCGTTTCGACTCCCCGGCTTCGACGCTGATCGAAACAAATTTTTTTTAGGAAGTCTGGGAAACTATTTATAGAAAAACTGACTTAATGTCTTATCTTTTGTGACAATAAATAAGGTGTTTTTGACAACGCTTTTGGGAATGAGCAGAGGGCCCTTCAAAGTTCTCTATCAAAACAAACAGATTGTGATAATAATCGAGTGATTCATCACAGACAAGTAGAATCACAACTTACAAAATTATCAGAAAATGCCAAAAAAAATCAAAGTTTTCTTTCCAAAAGCAAAAATAATTCATCTCTAGATCACTGATTTTGTCAGATTTACCATCTAAAGTTCTTAAGATTCTGTTTTTACCACCTGTAGGAACACGGTGCTCAACTAGACTGTCTAGACCGGAACTTTCTGTCTTTTTTATTTTACGATGGCTTATCTGTGTACAGCAAAAATTTGGAACATCTTATTCAGTTAACCCCCCCGAATGTCTCATATCCTACGTTTTTTAAAAACCGTGAATTCACTGTAAGGCTGTGGTAATCTCAAATAGTTCGGCAATCGAGTGTAATCTAATAAAGATGCCATTTTCCTGATCTGGTATTGATTATCTTGTCTTGTTATTAGACCTAAAAGTTTGAGTATTTTATGGTTAGCAGGCTGGCGAACACATGAACTAATACATTAATAAACTAAAATGTTAAATCGGATCTGTTTGACGCTTAAAGAACAGTTGTTGCAGTAGATCGTGAAGACAGAGAGGGGAATCGCTAATAATCTGAGTGCAAACAAAAGACTGTAAAAAGGTGACTCCCATACTGGCAGGAGGAGGACTGATGGTCAACTAGACTGTAACATGCATGACTGAAACCACATCGCGCATGTACAGCGATAATCGGCGTTGTGTAGTGCGTCCTTTTTTAAAAATCAGATCATCGTTTGATATTTACAAAAGTTTTAAAAAATGGCGTCCGAAACCTTCCTTAAAAAGCACAGACCAACACCGAATAAACAAACACTCCGGAGCCCATCATTAATGAGCTCTCTGTAATTTAACGCTGTGGGAAACGCCTCTTTAAATCCACTGATACTCCAGGACTTCATCAGCCAATGGGAACCCTGCCGGTGCCGGCACGTCCAGCAGGCTGAGGGATCGAATCCCCCCCGTTTAGCTCGATGGGCACCAACACTGACGGGTTTATAGATTCCCATGCTTGTCAGGGTGGGCCACCTATGCTGAAAGCCCCCTTAGCATGTCAGCGCTTTGAATTAACACGGTCGTCAAACGGTGGAAGTTATTTACTCTCTAATTAGACGAGAAAACGGGCAAATTTTTAACCTTCTGTGGGCTTTTAAAGAGCTGCAAATTTTCTGCTGTGACACTCGGAGCGGCTGTTGGAAAGCGATACTGCTGCGCGCATGCATGATGGTTAATAATTCTAACATCTGTGGGTATATACATGTATCTGGCTGTTAAAGAGAGAGGGTCCTCTGAATGCAGAAAGGGGGGGGGGGTCCAGTTACCACCATAAATTCATGTCAGTCTGGAAATAGAGCTGTAAATATAGACCGCTGAGGTGGGAACGAGGGAGGAAAGGGCAGCCTTGTACCGTCTTCTCTCACACTCTGCCTAACCCTGCCCCCCCCCTCCTCATGGGGACAGGCGGGGAGGGGGGAGGCGGGGAGGGAAAGGGCAGGTTCCCACCGCTGTCACTTACATTTTAAAAAACTTGTCTCCAAGCCGTGTTAAGTCCACGACTTCCTCCCCTGACCCCGCTTTAACCTCTTAGACATCTTATATCCACCTGACCACACGACACTGAGGGTGGGCTCTTTCCCATAATCCCCCTGTCTTCACCCTTTAATGCTTTGGGGCTGTATCACAATCACCAAAACACAAGAGGAGTATGGGTAGTTTATTTGTCAGGCTTTTTAGGAGTATAAAAGTTAATGGCACAAAATGACTTTTTTTACCGTCTGCTAATAATGGGGGACCATTTTTTGACAGCTGGGGAGAAATGCTTCAATATGAACTATTTCGTAACCGAAACGACAAAATAATACAACCTGCAGCTCCGCAAAATGGCGGCATCAACAAAGAAAGACAGACCAGACGTGTGCCTGTCAGTCATTCATGCTGTACGCTTCAATTTAGAGAACGAAAAGCAACGCCTCTGTCTCAACATGTCCACCACTTTTGACACCAGCACTGATCGAGAACTTAAAGGGATATTCAGGCGTAAAATTAATTTAGGGTCAAACACACCCTAACAAGTTTAGACACCCCCTCTAGAGATGAATGTTGTCAACCACTTGCTTCTCTAGTTACACCAACTTTAGTAACGACCGCACGATAGCAATACACAGCGGTCTGAGGAGCCATAAACAAACCTCAACCAAAACGCCACTCTATAGCCACAAATAATGCTCAGAACAGCACCTAACTTCATCAACAGTACATATAGGGTCAGAGACATAGTACTAGCCACCAAACATCTTTTTAGCTTTGCCTGATTTCTTTAGCAAAGAGACTAAACACAACTCACCCACTCACTTCCAGCAGCCGCTTGTTTGTAGCAAGACTTTTACCAGTCCATTATGAACTACAGCGGGGTGACGCAGCTCGAGGAAGAACATTATTATGATCGTTTCTTCATGGAAATGCAATCAGACCGAGATGCTAAGGCAGAAGAACTACCGAGTCTGCAGTGCAAAATGATTAATATGATGATTATTACTTCAAGGAAATGATAAAGAAATGATCATAAATGTTCTTCCTGGAGCTGCGACACCCCGCTGTAGTGGTGTTTTGGTTGAGGTTTGCGTGTGGCTCCTGAGACCACTGTGCATTGCTATTGTGGGGTCGTTACTAAAGTTGGTATAACTAGAGAAGCAAGCGATTGGCAACATTCATCTCTCGACGGGGGTGTCTAACTCGGTGTTACGGTGTGTTTGACCCTAAATTAATTTCATGAGAGATTATCCCTTTAACACAAGTGTGAAAAACACTACAAAACACATTCCCAAGAAGAAGACGCCACTGTAAGCCTTGCCAAGCACTTGAGTACCACCCAAGGAGTGGTTAGCATATTAGCCAGCAAGCTAGCCCGTTAATAGGATGTTGATAATCTGCCTGATTGTGCTGTAATTGGCGAGTCTATTGAAACATGCGGGTTCCCTGATGACACGTGTATTAAGCCGTCACTTTGACACGATGCTCCTGGTTAAATACAAAACGTGTTGTTGTCATGACAATGCCAACAACATCAAAACAAGCTAACAGCCTTCAATCTAAGGCGATCTCTTCGTCCTGCAACCTGATCTGATGTGAACACACCTGATTCATGTTTTATTTAATATTTGTAGTTCAGTTTCCTTGACAGCTGGACAGACCCCCCCCCTCCCCGCTCCAGCGGGTCAGGGATCCAGGTGTTTCTGTATCAGCTCCACACCGCAGCTGAGAGGAAGTGCATTCCTGAGCGATGATGATGCGTTTCCTCTCGGCCCCGCTGTGTGCCTTGACATGCCGCCGCCGCAATTACAGCGCCACATCAAAGGGCTGCCTGCCATGACTCAGCTCGCACACACACATACACACACACACACACACACACACACACACCTACCTGCCTAGCTGCAAAGTACCAACTGTAAACACACCAACACAGACGGACTCCAGACTGATCAGACACTCTGGCCTGGTTTTAGGTTTCTGCACAACTCTTTGAACCTGCATTAGTTAAAAACATGCAAACCCACGCCAACACTGAAAACAACAGACACACACAAACACACACACAGACAGAAACACACTCGCAAACACACACTTTCATCTGCGTTCAGCCCCGCGATAAACAAATGAGTCAGTCGCCGCTCGCAGACAATCCTGACTCATGCTCCGTGCACACGAAGCGACAGGGAAAGCGAGAGATGAGAAGATTTGGGGGGAGCGGGAGGAGGACGGGTGGGTAAAAGAGGAGAGGAGGTGATCAAAGAGGAGGTGTAAACAGAGTCAAAACATCCTCTTTGTCATCGTCTTGATCTGAGCACCCGCTGCAGACCTTACCTCAGCACCTCACACACACACTCACACGGACGTCTGCAGTTTGCATGAAGGAACAAATAAGTCTATTAATCTCAAATGATGATGTGAAGATTTGTGAAGACGTTCAAGTCTGGACCCTTTTGTGTGTCTCTAAGCTAATGCTGACACGGCGATAATCAAAAAAATTCCTCCACTCACACTCATGTTAATATCCAGATAGAAAACTTACACACCCTGTCATAGAGGAAGTGATAGAGGAAGTCATTCACATCGCTCACAGCTGCTACACAGCAGAGGAAACAGGAAATTTGAAGGAAGAGGGAACAGGAAATCTTAATGGAGAATAAACCGCATGTGCTAAATATTACTTCTAATGTACCTCCAGTGTGATTTATCATCAAGTTTCTGCAAAATATGATGAAATATTGGAAGGTTTGCGTGTAAAAACACTTAAGAGGTTTCAGTCTGTTTTTACTGCCACAGATGAGGAAGGAAACCAGAGATTATTCACTTGAAGACTTTAGAGCCAAAAAGTTGATCTTCTTGATCAAACATTTTTTGATCAAGAAGTTCAGCTTCTTTGTCGCCATGGGAGGTTTAGACTGTTCGAAAAGTTACCTTGCCTTCTGAAAAACTATAATTTGACATATTTAAAAGTTGGGATAGGCAGGAATCCGTTAAAGAAGCATCTTTTTTTGTGGTGTATAAACAAAAAAGCTTTTAATAGTTATTGAAGACATTTGGTAATATAACGATATCGCTGTGTTTTGTTATGTCTGTGTAGTCAACATTTTAAAATCTTTGAGCGGCCAGCTCTTTCTGACTGTAAACAAAGCTATTCTCCACCTTCCCCAACCTGATTGGTTGCGAGGCCGACGCTGCTCCCCCGTGTTGTGAGGCACGCTTCACGTCCTCGAATAACATTCACGAGCCTAAACAAAGTTAGCGCGCTACAATATCAGACAGTAGAAACCGACCAGAAAGTACAGAAAATTATTAAAATCGTCCTTCATCGCTTAGAGCAGAGATAGACAGGATAAGAGCTAAAAAGCTGGGTCAACATCAGTGAATGCTTTGTGATCTTACGGACCCTGTAACCTTTCTGCTGGACAGGTAAACCGCTTCAACAAAGTAAGACAAGTGTCTGTAACAGAAGTGTTTCTTGTCAAACGGGACCTGCTAAATGTTGTAGCGCCGCTAAACTGTTGACCTCAGGTCCTGGACTATGTCACTTTATCCTCGTTGTAGAAGTCCTGCAAACATTGTGTTTGCTGGTAGTCTGTTGGCATCTACAGTAGCACCAATGACTTTCACCTTGACTGGGCCCCATTTGTAATTATCTGAAGTATTTATCTGCATTATATCTGAATTTAATTGGAACGATACGAGTGAGGGGAGAAGAGGAGCTGAGGGGAAAACTGGTTGGGAGGGGTAGTGTTTACACTCAAGACTCAAGGTTTCTCCCAAAATCTGGCACTTCCTCAGATCCTGCCTACCCCTCCTTTAAGACTTAAAAAATCAGAGCCTGTGAATAATAATCGAAGAATAATCAAAGATGGTTAAAGAAAAACAGTCTCTAACAATCTCAGTGTGTGACTTCTCTGCATGGTGTTGAACGTGTTTTGCCATCATGCGAAACTACCGCGGCTCGCTGGCTGGGAGCCGCTCCATGTTTTGTACACATAAATATATTATTTCAAAAGATGTCTAAAAGTGTCTCAAGTGACAGGCTGAGAGCAGACAAAAGCCCGTTTGAACACACACCCACACGTTCGTACACTCTGCACACACGCACACACACACATGCTGACACAAAGAAAACAGCGACACGTGCACAGACAGGCACAGACAGACAGCACCAGCTACAAAGGCAGGAAGTCAGGGCCTTTTTTGGGCGATTCAGTCCGCACTTGACCTCAGATAAACCTCGGTTCATTCAGAGAGCTAATTGTCTCCCCGGTCTGCTCGCATAAAAACACACACGCAGACCTCAAGATGAACCGCATATTGGTGCCACTTCCTGCAGCAGCTCTGTTATAGACTAGACTCCGGCTCCCTGGACAGATGCCTTCAAAGACAACGGCTGGCTGCTCGCTCGGAGCGCCTGAACGCAGCCTTGTCAAGATCACAGAGGCCTGATCCAAAATAGATTCACTAGAGGAGCTGCAAATTGATATAATGCGCCTAATAATAGCTCGCAGCACTTAAGGTTATTTCGGATTTTCAGAGAGGGAGAAAAATCTGTAACACTGATTTTCTTTCACTCGCACTTCAAAGCCGATTTTCAGGTGAGCAGGCGGAGAAAGAAAGTCAAACCCCGATTTCAGAACAGCTGTAAAACGTGGACAAAAACAGAATTTGATGGTTTTCAAGTCGTTTGAACTTTCTCGCTGAAGAGGTGCAAAGACAACATATGACAATGTGTGTTCACAAACAAAAGGATTTGTCTGTTTTTAAAGCAGTGTCAGCTGAAGGCCAAAGTTGATAAATATTAGACGATGGAATCCTTAAATCCCCACAAAGATCATCACTCTGAAACTGTTGAGCTATCTGCTCACGCAGTCTCTCACAAAGCGATGAAACTTTGCCCTATTGTGTTACTGACCTGCTAAGAATTAACGCTCTTAAAATCGAATGAGAGTTTCTCTGATTTTCAAGATTCAAATGTTGATATCCTGTCTTTGCACCATTTTCAGCTGAACTTACCTCCAAACTCTCATAAAAACTAAACAGAAGAAAACATGAACGAACTCTCTGAACTGTCAAATTTAAAAAAACATGCATGTTTACTAACCCTTGGTTGTGGTGACTCCATCAGATTTGGTGAAGTCTATACTGGCGTAGGCTCCGTTCTCCGGCAGAGACACCGTCCCCGCCGCCGCCACTGCCGCTGTCGTCGAGCTCCCGTCGTTGCTACCGGCTCCCGTGTTACTCCCGTCCTCCCTCAGCTCCAAGGCAATGTAGTTCAGGCCGTTCTGGTAGCCCACAGACATGTTCCTACACATTCGAGCTCCTCCGGCCCCCAAGGAAGAGGACGCTGATGTCCCGGAGGCTGAGCCCATCTCCAGAGCTCTCGTTGGGGCGTGATGGGCTGGTGATTCCCCGTGACCCTCCACAGAGACCCAGACGCTGTCAAAAGATGCTGAACTGGTCCATCTGGAAGCCTGACCCTCCTGTAGGTAAGATCCATTCGGGGCTGAGGGGTTGACCTGCGAGGGGTGGGTGGAGGAGGATGAGGGCCCCCCTCCAGAAGGAGTTGAATTTGAAGAGGAGGTGGAGGAGAACGTCTCTGAGCTGTGTCTCCTTCTGCCTTGGGGGTCTGCCCGGACCACCTTGGGTTCTTGTTGATGTGTGGGCGCCCTGCTGGGGCTCGAGGGGGGGAGAGGAGGAGAGATGGATGGGGAGGATGCAGAGGGGGTGTGGCTGTAACAGCCCTCTAAGACACAGAGATGCTGCAGCATGGCGGTGGGGCTGGTTTGAGTCCTCTCACCTCTGCTGAGGTTGAAGGTCATGTCCGTGTAGTCGTCCCCCATTGACCTCCAGTGTCCGCCAGCGGGGACTCCAGGGGAGGCCAGCGCCCCAGGATTGCTCGCTAGGGGTCTTATGTAGCTGGGCGGGTTCCACGGGGCAACAAGGCTGGGTCTGGGGGACTGGTTTTTACCGAGACACCCAGCTTTATCCTGCTGGTCTACCCCGACCTCCACACTCATGTAGTCCTGGTGGGTTTGGGGCTGCGGGGAGGAGTGATGATCGCTGGACCCCAGGGAACTCACTTCATCCTCAGCAGAGAGAGGATAGGCGGGGGGCTGCTGTTGGAGGGGGTAGTGATCCCCAAACTCTATGTTGATATACTCTCCAGGACTGGAGGGCCCCTCTGAGGAGCTGACAGTGGCGGGGACAGAGGTGGAGGTGCCTGCAGACACCATGGAGGGCTCACTAACCCGCAGTGGACCGTGGAAACTTCTCCTGCCCAAAGGGAGGCGGTTAGGCCTCACGACGCGTCTGTCAGCCATCGCTGCAGTGGTATGGTGGGCTCCATAAGGCGGTGGTGGGTGAGACGGCGTGGAGGTGCTACTACTCCTCCCACCTCTCTTCTCAGGTGTGGATATGGAAGCTGTGGCGACTGATGAAAAGACGGGTTTGGCAGGAGAACTCATGGGAACGTACTCCCCGTACTCCTTCTCGTCTCTCTCTCTGGTGGGCGCTTTATAGGAGCGAGGGAGGGAGAAGTACGGGCTGTAAGACTTTGGGGTGCTCTCAGGTGTGCCAGGTGTGTAGTACCCCTCGTTTGAGAGCTTGCGCCCCCCTCCGCTGCTGTATGACATGTCCATATACTCCCCGTTCTCAGGTCTCTCTGCTATACTCTCAGTCCCACTCGCACCTGCCATGCTGGAGCTGCTGTGGGGGCTGGGGGAGGCCTGACCAGGGGAGGGGGAGCTGCCACTGCCCCCTGGAAGCATCATCATGTAGCCATGGGAGTCTGTGGAGGATTGTGACTGGAGCTGAGGGTGGTGGTGGTGGTGGGCTGAGCGTGTTCCTAAAGCCGGACTGTGAAACTGGGGGGAGTGGGAGACAGGGTGGGAATAAGAGGTGGGTTGCATAGGCATGTAGTCAGGAGGCGTGTCCCGCGGCGACGCAGCTACGCCGCACATCATGGGCATGTAGCCGCTGTCTTCCTTGGCAGATGAGGAGGATGAAAGAGGAGGGCGCTCGCCGCCGGCCTCCGTCCTGGAGAGCGTGGAGGGACGGCTCTGCTGGCTGTGCTCGGAGCAGGAGCTGTAGTCGGAGCGGAGGGAGGAGGAGGAGGAGGATGGCCCGCCACGTAGGAGCCCGCTTCCAAACGGCAGCACCACGTCCGAGCCTTCCTCCAAAGAGAAGTTGGTTTGGGTCATTTTCTGGTACACCGCCACACCAGAACCACTGGTCGCTCCACCAGCAGGTCTGGAAAAAGAGTGAGTCCTCCGCCTTAGTGATGATGATGATGAAGACAGGCGCTCATCCTCTGTTGTTGACGTGCTTTCATCCCGCGGCGTGTCAGCTCCACTGTTGTTTCCAGAACCGCTGCCGGTGCCGAAGACCTCCCTGTTCCAGCCCATGGCCATGTAATCATTCAGACAGTTCTCTTCTCTGATTGGCGGGGTGTTTCCGAGTGAGTCTGGCGTGTTACTCCTCACCCGGAAGTACCTGAAGTCGCCTGGACTGGAGCCGTACTCATCTGAGGAGTTGAAGCCACCATCTGACGGCGAGCCGCATATTGAGGCGCTTGAAGGGCGGGTCAGGGTGTCAGAAACAGAGCCGTGGCCGCTGCTTGAGGAGACGCTCACTGGGCTGGTGGTGGAGGGGAAGTGGGAGACTGGGAGGGAGGCGGAGCGGGCGTGATAGGTGGATGACGTACCTGGGATAGCTCTCATGTAGCGCCCGCTTCCTGTGTTGGTGCCCGCATTTCCTGTAGCAACGCCACCTCCGCCGCTGCTGCTAGCCCCATCCTGACGACCGTGGTGGGCACGTGTGGAGTTGAGATGGACCAGACTTCCTGTGGCGGAGCGGAAAGGCCGGTTCATCGTCCCTTCGCCCTCGCTGGATGTTCGGAAACGATATCCACTTGCGCCCGAACTTTTACTGGAGGGTGGCGTGCCAACAACTGACTCTGTCCTGGAGCGCCGCTGCAGCCCCGTTTGGCTCGGTGGCAGGTTGCCCAGGTGGCGCCGCGTCGTGATAAACGGCATCGGGTTAGAGCCTGATGATTGGCTCTTACTCCTCGGCCTGAACTCTGCAAATGCTTTCAGGGCTTTCATCGTCTCCAAGATGGTCTCATGCATATTTTGGGCCACGACGGAGTCATCCACCTGCATCCATATCTCCCCGGGCCCGATAGAGGAGGAGCGACCCACCTCGATGAAGAAAAAGCTTTCTGAATGTCCACATCGTCTGATATTCATCAGCTGAAGGTTAACACACGGGGTGTCAGAGTTCAACTTTACGAGGTGTATGGTTTTCGTTGAGAGGCATAGCCGGTAAACACCTGTGAGGTTTTTCGTTTGGCCCAGTCCTTTAGGTTTCACATTCACCTGCCACACCTCTTTAAAGACAGTACCAGGAGTTACAGTACCATATCCATCATCTAAATCATCTGAATCCAAGTGCCCTTTTTTACCCTCACTCATCAGCTCACTGACAGCTACGTACCAGTCCTCTTGCTCCTGCTCGTTTTCAGCCACAATAGCAAAATACTCGTCCTTAGTATAAAGGGCAATGAGGTGTTTGTTTTTGGAATCCGCCCTTTTGTTCACTGTGAAGCACTGGTAGAGGTAAATAACCCTTTTCGGGGGAGAAGGGGCGACCGCTCCACCGCTGGCGGCGGCCGCGGCAGCAGAGCGCAGGCTGTTCTTGAATTTCTTCTCGCTGTCATAGTACTCCAGGCGGCTCGGCCCCAGGTGGCTGGCCGCCCGGAGCACGAAAAACCGCTTATGTCCATGTTTCTGCTTTCTTAAATAGCCACATTTGCGAATATCATCCACAACCTCCGAGGTATTGGCGACGTTAACAGCAGCGTATACATGGCTGCTGCTGCTGCTGCTGCTGCAAGCGGCAGGAGACGCGGCAGCGGCGGGGTCCTCGGCGGCGTGTACCTGGCTGGAAGCTTTCCTGCCCGGGGACTCTGCGATGTTTTCCCCGGGTAGATGCTGCTGCTGCGGGGCCAGCTGGTAGTGGTGGTGCTGCTGTTGTTGTTGAGGGTGGCTGAGGTGTTGGTGGTGGAGGTGGCTTGAGGGCGGTAGATGGAAGCGAGAACCGCCGCCGCCTCCTCCACCTCCTCCTCCTCCTGCACCGCCGCTGATATTAATTAACGGGGAAGGGGGTTCCCCGACCGAGCCGTCCCCGTTCGCGGTGGCCGCGGATTTCGCCGCCACGTCCCTCTGCTGCGTCTCCACCATCAACATCGCTGCCTTACCTTCCTGGTAATTCGTGAAATTCGCCATCAAAGAAAACAATCAAAGGTCACTTTACTAGCAAGCTAATCCGAGTGGACCTAGACCCCATTCTTGTTTTGGGAGACGAGCTCCCGAGTCCGGCTAGGCCAGCTAACGTTGACTCGCACAGCTCAGATTTGCAATCCTCACGAACCGGCTTTGTTAGTCCGCGTAAAACGAGTCTCTCTCCCGGTTCGGCGGCGAGGCAGGTATTCCGAAGCGGGCTTTTTTTCACGAAATGAAGCCTCCCGTGTGCAGCATGACCACGTTCAGCCGTGTTGCTATAATCGGGAGGATCCAGCTAGCTCGGTTAGCAATCCGTTCCCTTCTCCTCCTGTACACATCTCTACAGGCCAGAGCACAAACAACACATGACCCTCTGCGTCACGGCCCGAACGGGAGGAACAAAGAGGCGAACGCGGGCTCCGATTGGCTCATCATTTTGATTGACGTCTTCTGACAGGGGAGCGGGCCAATCGCGGGGGGATATTAGAGCTTTGCGTCAATAGCTCTGACAAATTGTGTTGCTAGGAGTTTTATTGGAGTTAAAAATAGGCGGTGACTCTGTCGGGCTTATCTAGAGTCTGCTAGCGGGTTTTCCAACAACTGTTTAGAGGGAGAAAACTGATCCTAGACATGCAGACGCACCGAAGAGACACCCAGAGTTTACCCCCTGGTCTGTACAAACCTTAATTTGACTATTTATGGTAAACTAAAACCTTATTTTAACGAGCAACCTGAGGATGATTATTTATCAAAAATGTGTAAAATATATGCCGAAAAACTCCCAAGTCTAGATATAGTAAAAGTAATCAAAAATGTATGAGAAAACTTTCATTTTAGAGCTATTTAACATGTTAAGTATATAAAAACAATAATAAGTCAATGAGAAACGGTTAAGGAGCAAGGAGTTTCGTTTTCCACATCTTAAAGGGATATTCTGGCGTAGACACATCGTAACGCCGAGTTAGACACCCCCTCGAGAGATGAATGTTGCCAACTGCTTGCTTCTCTAGTTATACCAACTTTAGTAACGACCGCACGATAGCAATACACAGCGGTCTGAGGAGCCATAAACAAACCTCAACCAAAACGCCACTTTATAACCACAAATAATGCTCAGTACAGCACCTAACTTCATCAACAGGACATATAGGGTCCCAGCCATAGTACTAGCCACCAAACGTCTTTTTAACTTTGACTGATTTCTTTAGCAAAGAGACTAAACACAACTCATCTACTCTCTTCCAGCAGCCGCTTGTTTGTAGCGATACCTACACCTACCTCTGTCCTTATTAAATGTTGTTTTCTGTCTGAGAAGTACAGATTTAACCTCCATATGTTGATGCAGCAATGAGAAGTAGTTCTTGGAAGTAATTTTGAACCCATGTGGTGAGTTCCACTACAGAGTCATGCCTGTTTTTAATGCAGAGCTGCCTGAGGGACTTGAAGTCTTTTAACTCTATTAATTACTGTTTAATCCGAGTTATATCACTGACCTGTTGAGGAAAAAAAGAGCATTTTAGCACTTGTTTCAGTGTGTTGTTCTTGAAAGATGTTTTTGGCATCACATTCAAATCACCTTTTTCTGAACACTTCTTTAAATCAATATTTTACACTGACTTGTAGATGTATAAGTTGTAAAATGTTTGCGCCACCTTGGCTAAATATGCAACTCATTATAATTCAGTCAATCCCAAAAAGTGCACAAAACTTCAGCAAAAAATACAAATGCAAAAAGGAATAAAAACGGAGTCTGTTTTCTATATTGTGTAATCCATCCTACTTGTAACACGCCCCTAACTGTGTCCTCAGATCTGTCCCCGTACGCCGAGGGTACTAAGCTCCCTAAGTGTTGGACCTCTCGCCTGCAGGGCCCGAGGTTTACTAAAACACATTGCTGCTCCAGTCATGTGAGAACCCACTGGTGAGTTTGGGAAACCAGCCAACCACAGTGTCAGCAAGGGTCAAGCCAGCCGCGGTGACCTCACACGGCCGGCATCCTCTGCGCCTTAAGCTAAAACCAAACGCCGCTCTGGCACAAGAGATGAATCCAGATCAGATCCAGGTTTGTTTACAACATGCCCTCCGCAGCATCTACTATCAACCTCACTCAGACTTCCTCAAATCTCAGAGAAGCCGCTATAGTTCAGGACAGCCACAAGCGGCACCGGACTCTTATTAAGCGAGCATGCATGTGTGTGAGAGCCAAGATTCAGGCCCCAGCTTTGTTTTCCATGGGAACCTCGATGGAGTAATTGAGGACGACTCCCCCCCTTAAGCCCCGCAGGGAGATATCTGCGTTCTTCCACGCCTCGGAGAATGAAACGCCTGGCTCTCCGAGACTCTACTACACTTTGCATGCAACAATTTGCACGACCCTTTTATCCCAAACACCTTTGAGTATCAGGAGTGGGATCATGTGTGGTGCAGCTGGCCCCAGCAGGAGTCACACCATCCATCCACCCCGGCTGAGTTTTACCAGTCCAGCTCCAGGACCACCTGTCTCTTCTTGGCCTTAAATCCATTTCAAAAAAACCTTCGACTTAGAGGAGGTTTGTTGTTTTTCACATCCAGCAGAGTCAATAAATGTACTGTTTATCGAAATACTTACATTAAAGGGATATTCAGGCGTAAAATTGATTATGGGTCAAACACCATAAACAAACCTCAACAAAAACGCCACTCTATAGCCGCAAATAATGCTCAGAACAGCACCTAACTTCATCAACAGTACATATAGGGTCACAGTCATAGTACTAGCCACCAATCATCTTTTTAACTTCGCCTAATTTCTTTAGCAAGGAGACGAAACACAACTCACTATAGACTGTATATACTATGGACAACTTGGTTCCGCCTCCCGCCAGTGTACAGATTTGAAGCCAAAAAGCTCTCGGTATTTCTGCGATTTTTCTGTTCTCAGAGTGACTTCACCCAGCAAGGAGGCAGACAGCGTCAATTCTATATACAGTCTATGGACTAAACAAAACACAACTCACCTACTCTCTTCCAGCAGCCGCTTGTTTGTAGCGAGATCTCGACTAAGTCCATTACGGACTACAGCGGGGTGTCGCAGCTCAAGGAAGAACATTTATGATCATTTCTTTATCATTTCCTTTAAGTAATAATCACCATATTTATCATTTTCACTGCAGACGTGGTAGTTCTTCTGCCTTAGCGTCTCGGTCTGATTGCATTTCCATGACGTAATGATCATAAATGTTCTTCCTTGAGCTGTGACACCCCGCTGTAGTCTGTAATGGACTGGCCTGAGGTCTCACTATCAACAAGTGGCTGCTGGAAGAGAGTAGGTGAGCTGTGTTAAGTCTCTTTGCTAAAGAAATTAGGCAAAGTTAAAAAGATGTTTGGTGGCTATAGAGTGGCATTTTGGTTGAGCGCGGTCGGCAACATTTATCTCTCGATGGGGTGTCTAACTCGGTGTTACGGTGTGTTTGACCCTAAATTAATTTTACACCGGAATATCCCTTTAAAGCCACTCTAAGATAGCAAGAAAGACCATCAATCTTGAATCCGACTGCTGGATATCACTAAGTAATTCCATTTTGGCACAACATTTAATGCTATCTCCAGGTCTGCTGCCCGTGTACGGATTGCAGGACAGGACGGTGCTCCATTTGAGAAAGTTGGTTCAACTTGAAAATCCTGACATTTACCGACGCAGGAAGTCGAAAGCTGTTATTGAAGTGTCCCTATTCCTCCTCCACCCTCTCCGTCTTTCACCTCTTCAACCCCGGACAGCATCGTGACAGCCGGAATACCAGCCTCCAATCTGTCCCACAAAGACGGCTAGCTACCAGTCGAGCCGACAGGCAACCCAACTCTTCCCCGGGGAGATATCAGCTGCTTTTCAGAGGAAGGCCGGTTCCTGCGAAGCTCCGTCTGGCGTGGGACCAGTCAAAGCCCCTCAACCTTTTCAGCGTCTCATGTGCCAACTCTTCTGACTGAACCGATTTAGCCTTTAACCTTTTGCCCTGTTCGCTCCCACCTTTAATATCAGATCTACCTCCGCGCTTCCTTAACGTTGTCCTCAAACTGCTTTAGCGACCCTTGCGTGCATTTCTGTTGAGTTCACTTTCATCTCGTAGGTGTGGTCGGGGATAAAACTCGTCTCTTGAGTGAAACAAGCTGTTTTCGGATGATTTCATGAGAATTCAGACACCGACTGCAGCCATCTCTGAGTGTTGTTTGACTTCAGAGGGCTTGGCACCCGAGAACAAAGAGACTGTGCGTGTGTTAAAGCGTGTGTGAGTCATTTCCAGTGTCAGTCAAAGCAGACAGCAGTTCGTAGGGCTTAATGATGCCGATTTTTACCTGTCTCAGCGGGTCGTTTATTTGCTGGATGTTGATGAACTGTCTGGGTCAGTAGACACAAAGGAGGGGAGGTCTATGTGGGGGAATTCACTTGTGCATAAACAGCTTGTTTGTCTGCTTTAGTTGAACTCCAGTTTAGTAGAAAAGCAAAAGCAGAGTGAGCAGACAACTGTTGCAAGTCGATTAAACTTCATTTCAATTCTCAAAATTTACTGATTAATTGGTTTACTGGGAGTTTGCTTTCCAATCAGTTCCAAAAGCACTTAAATTTAGGCATTCAGACCAATATTTGTAAAGTTTTCTTCTTTTGAATTCACTCAACAAGTTTTACACGTTTGTTTTGTCAGTTTTCTGCTAAAATACAGGAATATTTTGCGAAAATGTGGGTAAGGAAGTGTTATTCAGAGGAAAATCTAAACAAATTCATCAAAATAAAAAAAAAGCAGCTTGTAAATTGGGTAAATTTCCA
Organism: Xyrichtys novacula; assembly: GCA_962446985.1. Lineage (NCBI taxonomy): Eukaryota > Metazoa > Chordata > Actinopteri > Labriformes > Labridae > Xyrichtys > Xyrichtys novacula. Next base: position 2,078,198 of record OY660886.1, read on the forward strand.
TTTTTCTGTTCTTTTAGGTTCCTATTTTATTTTATAAGTCCATTATAATGTGTTTACTGAAATAACTATATAATATCTTGGGGTTTCTTTTCAACCAATAACCAAAGCACATAATTTAAAGTTCAATTATTCATGTTTTCTTGGATTACAACCAAATTTGGTGCATTTTTTATTTTAATTCTCCTTTAAAAATAACTTAAAATAACTTTTTCTGACATGTTTAAGTTCTTGTAGGTTCCTGTTTTATTTTATTAGTCCAGAATAAGGTGTTTACTGAAATAACTATATAACATCTTGGGTTGTCTGTTCAATCATTAACCAAAACACATAATTTTAGAATTTAAAGTTCAATTCTTCATGTTTTCTTGTTTTTTTTAAATTTAAATTCTTATTTGGAAAGTACTTAAAATCAAATTTTAAGACATTTATTATGTTAGTTTTGTCCTGAAATGGAGAAATATTGAAATTCTTACAAAAAAAATAGTATAAAAGTTAAAAAAATAACCAAATCCATAATCTTAAGCGCCATGTAGTGGTTCATATTTTCCTGCTGAAAGATCAAAATGTCAAAATTTTTAAAATCTTTTCATCTTGTTAAATTCATTGTCTGTTCCTGTTTCTACTTTGTTTACGTCCCATCAGAGCACCTCTTTCTTTCTTTCTCCTCATTGACATTAACATGAAACAGCGCCCTCTGCTGTCACAGACCCGTCGCTACAGAAACCCCTCTGCTGCTTTTGTACTGTAACAAAGGAGCGGAGCCAACAAAGCTGGAACACACACACACACACACACACACACACACACACACACCGAGGAAACACAAAGGAAAGCATGCTCCCCTTTGTTACTGACTCACTCTGTTATTTCAGACCGGGCTCTGTTGCCACACGACTGCTGCTGCTGCTGCTGCTGCTGTTGTTGACAATGCAATTTAAACACACACACACACACACACACACACACACACACACACACACACACACACACACACACACACACACACACACACACTCAGACAGTTTTGAGAATCCAACCTTTAAATCTGAACATGTCAACCCTACATTGTTGAGAAACTAAATGAAGAAAATTTAAAGCAGAGAACATCTGTAGTTCAGTTAAGGTGGACTTAAAGCTCCTGTGAGGAGTTTTCCATGTTTCTGAAATTCACAGTACGATGAATAAAAGCAAACAAGACCATCACGATATGATGTGTTCCGTTTATTTAGTCTTCTCCTGGTTTTATTTGAGTGTATTTTGTGTTTCTGTTCCCCTATAGTCCAGACTTGTGAGTTTTCACTTTGTGTTTGACCCTCTTTCCCTCCTGTTCTCTGTGTTTTATTCTCTAGATCAGTTTTCAGTGTTTATTTCCTGTTTTATTTTGTAGGAGTTGATTCCTTGTGTTTCTAGTCTGCTTTTACTTCCCTCGTTTACCCTCCCTCGTTAATCACTAACAAGTTTCACCTGTGTCTCGTTAGCCTCACCTGTTGCTAGTCTCCCAGTATGTATATAGTCTTTTTCTTCCCCTCTGTCCTGTTTAATTCATTGTGTGTCTGTGTGTGTATGTCTGCCAGTTTACTGTGATCCTCCATGTGTGAATCTCTAGTTCCTTGTGTTGAATGTTCTCCTAAAAATACTCACAATAATACACTATTATTAGTATTATTATTATTATTATAAAACATTTTGTTATTATTTTATATATTTTTATTTTTAATTATTTTTAATTATTATAGTTATTAATATTATATATTTTTTGTTAGAATTATTTTATATATTTTTTTTATCTTTTGAAAATGATTAATTTCATAATTATTTTAATTTTTATTCTCATTATTTGTATTATATATTTTTTATTATTATTTTTATTAAAACTATTATTATTATTATTATTTTTTATTATTATTATTATTATTATTATTATCATACATTTTTGTCATATTTTTATAGTTTTTTTTTTTTGTTTGTTTGTTTTTTTAAATCATTTTTATTATTTTCGTCAGAGGGCCCCAATAAGCAAAAACTGCTTTGGCGACAGGGGGCGCCAAAACTCACACAAACTGAGAGTTCCTCACAGGAGCTTTAAACAAGCATGTAAATAATTCACTAAGTTCACTAAAACAAGCTTTAAATCATGGTCCCAAAAAAACAAAGTTGTCCTAAAACCACTGGTTGATGTCGCAGAAGCCCCGCCCACTTTGATCCTGTGGTTTGCAGACAGGACATCTGTACGGAGCAGAGTCTGTTTTGACTCTGAACTGTGATGAAATTAATGTAACTCGAGCAGATACTGTATCCTGGACACAGTACAGAAGGGGATTAGCGATTATGGTATTAAAAAATGAAACATGATATGATGTTTTTTCTATAGGGAGAAAAAAAGAAGCATCGGCAACAGCTTGACTTTCTGTGCGTTAATAATGCAAATGTTGCTATAAATCTGACACGTGTGGCAGATCACATTCATATTAGTAATCCCCCTCTAATCTGACCATCTCCCATTCCTCAATATTCACTAATCTGTCCGATCCATATTCCTCCTTATTCTATATCACTATAACATAATCTATACTAACCCCCTCCTGCCCCCAAACAAACCGCCATTAACGCCTGGATAAGCGTGTAAATCCTCCGATAATCTCGGCTCTATAGCTTCCTCACGCAACAGCCTGTTAGGAGACCTTTGCTGTCTGTTTGTTGGCTGACATGAACATGAACAGAAATATAAACAAGAGGGTTTTTTCTTTAGCGAGTGTGTTTTTGTCGATGGAAGCGCTTATTTTTCAGATTTTACATGCATTTAAAGCTGGAAGATTTCTAGTTTAAACAGATGTTGTCTGATAAAGAAATAAGCTCTCGGAATATGTGCTTTAAAACTGTACGAGACATAAAAATAACACTAAAGCTTCATGTTTTTCATCTATTCAAGCTGCAAACTGTCTAAAAGTGGAGAAAGGGGAGCAGGGAGAGGAGCAGGAGGCGGAAGGTGTGTGTGTCTGAAAAGCCAAGGGACGGCGTAAACATAGTGAGAGAGAGGCTGTAGCCATTATGTGTTTGAACAAGAATGAACAAGCTCACGTTTCTGAACCCAGACAGTCAACGGTTTGGAGTGCGAGAGCCTCTCTGTTTGTAGTAAATATAGGTCTAGCCATGTTCATATGTGCAAAATTTCTTTATCCGATCAAAAATTTGAGTGATCAGATAATCCGAATCCACTGTTTATATGGGCGCAAAATCAAATAATGCGAGTTTTATTCAGATTAGAAGTTTTTGGACATGTGCAGAGTTGTCTAATTTCGCTAAAACAACCACAGAAGAAGAAGAATCATTTACGCAACAAACCAACAAACGCGGTAGTGTCTCACTCTATCCAATTCAGGAGTTTTCCCCCCTGTTAAATGTCGTCACTAGATGGCGCCCTTGCGTACTTATTAAGCTGTTCTGTCAAAGGTTGCTCTGCAACGTAAAGATGTGACATTATAACGCCGTTTGTACATCTTGTTCTGTTATCAGAGGACCAGGCACGGTACCTGAGTGTTAAAAATGAAACCTCCTTTTCTGGCCTCAATAAATAAACCAAAGGCTAAAGAGTGAAGATCGAGTCATGTTAGAGAGTCACGATCAAAATGAGTCTTCACATGGACGCGTTTCGGAATAATGATCAGCATAAACCACCCCTCTTGATCGGAATACAATTTCTTTCCTATTGTGCCAAATTGGATCAGAATTTTCCGATTTACATGTTTACATGACGTATTATCCCGATCGGGCCTTTATTCCGATCATTTGTGCCCATGTAAACGTAGCTAGTGTCCTTTTAGAGGCTATAGTCTTCATAGCAGCAGTCAGGTGTTCGATTCCAGACCATGACCGCTTTGATTACAACTGTTTGGGGGATTTGATTTAGACTCAGACTGGATTGATGAGGACTTGATGTAAATTTTGACTTTTAATTGCCAGTGTAGCTTATTTCGAGTCAAACGAGACATTGACATCATTTGCATAGGTTTAAATATTCTGGTTTACAGCTTAGATATAAACTTAAAGAGCAACAGGTCTTCCATGAATAAGTCCATCAGTCTGACCTCTCTCTAATGAAATCCATTAGATAATGAAGTTTTGTGTTTATTTATTAATCATGTAAAAATCTGAGAGAGAAATAAATCACCTATAATCATCATGTCGACATGTAAGCTTTGATTTTGATCATCAGGAAACAATAGTGGAGGCTCTGAACGTCACGTACATACAGTTTTAAAAAAAGAGTGGTAAGCTGCCTGTCAGTGTATGGATTTTAAATAGACACACACACACACACACACACACACACACACACACACACACACAGAGGATCAACGTGGATAATCCTCAGGGCTTTGAAGGCCATCTGTGGCTCCAACAAACTCCAATTATTTTCTCTGGTATCAGCAGGGGGCGCTGTAGGCTCGTCCATAAGTTCATGCACCTTCACAATAAAGTCAAGCACCAAGTTATTTATTTCAATGTTTCTCTTATAGATTAGGTTATAAACATTAAGTGTACTCAAAAGTGCTAGAAGGTATGACATAGAGAGGAAAGCATGAATAATGATTCCTTTACAAAGTTATATTTGAAACAGTTTTCTATGAAGCAAAAACTTTAATAAACTTCCATGTCCTACTCTGGATTTAAGAGAATTAAACATGTTCATGTTAGACGCAGCATCAATCATCAATCAAGTAAATACCGGAGACTCTGGCGGAATAACGGGCGCTTAAAAAGGAGGTAGACCGGACAAGAGCTAAAGCCTGGTCAACATCAGTGAACGCTTCATGATATTCCGAAACCTTTCTGCTGGACAGGTAAACCGCTTTAACAAAGTAAGACAAGTGTCTGTAACAGAAGTGTTTCTTGTCAAACGGACCTGCTGTAGCGTGTTGTAGCACAGCTAAACTGTTGACCTCGGGTCCTGGACTATGTCACTTTATCCTCGTTGTAGAAGTCCTGCAAACATTGTGTTTGCTGGTAGTCTGTTGGCATCTACAGTAGCACCAATGCTTTTGACTTTCACCTTGACTGGGCCCCATTTGTAATGATCTGAAGTATTTATCTGCATTATATCTGAATTTAATTGGAACGATACGAGCGAGCAGGAGCGTCTGTTTGTGGGCGGGGCTTGAGGGAAGAGGAGGAGCTGAGGGTTGGGAGGGGGTAGAGTTTACATTCAAGATTTCTCCCAAAATCTGGCATTTCCTCAGATCCTGCCTACCCCACCTTTAATCATCCCCAAAAAGTGAAGCCAAAACACTTAGAGCTCCCCCTACTGGTTGGCAGCAGTATGAGTTGTCCAGCCAAGCTTCTCCATGTTAACAGATGGGACATGGGTCAAAAATAAATATCAAACATTAAAATACAGTGTTTTCTTGAACATGGTTTCTGTCGTTATAGTTACTTACAGTTATAGTGTGTGCAAATACTAACAAACAAAAATATTACGAACATCGGATTAGACATTAGGAACCTGCTGTATGAAGTTAAACCAACAATATAAAAAGAAAAGGAATTTATAATTGGTTATTTTTACGTACATCTAATGCTAACTGGCTAGTTGGTTAGCTAGTTTGCACAATAAGTTCTCTTAAGGTGAAAAACATGAATGGTCCAAATTTTCCAAATGATACAAGACAAACTAAGAAATAAGAGTGCGTTATGACCTGCCGTATAGTGTTTCTAACTTTTCTACTTCAAAAATCCAAAATTTCCATTGAAAGGAGTGAAAGTTTCTCCCTCTATTCTTCCTTCAGATGTAGAAACTGAGAGGGGAATTAAGAGGAAGCCGAGGAGAGGGATTAGCTGTTCTTCTCTGACACTGACAGACAGTCTCTGAACATCCCTGCTTTGCTGAGTCAACGCTTCTCCTCCTCCAGACGCAGTTCAACATCAAGCTTCATCTCATACACGCTGCTTTAATACACACAAACACCATTGCTGACTTTCCGTTGTTGTCCCATGATGAAATTCCAGGATATTTCCATGTTGGAAGGTTGGCAATGGGTGAAAATGCAGGTCCAAAATCACAGTTTTTACTATCGTCAGTTTTCTAGTTTAGAGTCCAGCTGAGCAGTGAACACCCAACATCCAAGTCCATCCAGTCTAAGGAAAGTTTGAGGCCTTGTTCACACGAGGATGACCCCATGACCTGAGAAAAATCTCAGCGTAGAGGTTTTGATTCTCTTAGTTTCTCCTCTTTGCATTTTTCTCCTGTTGTAGTTTTTCAGCTTTCCATTTCTTGTACTGAGTGATCTCCGCCATCTGCAGCCCGTGAGCCATTTGCCTGTTGGGACAAAAGTAAAGGACATGATCGCGTCTTATGGACTATTTTGACTTTTTTTAAATTTCCATGGATGGATTAATGTGAGGCATGAAGAGGAGGAAAGTTGGCCCTACCCAGATTTGAGATCTGGAGGAACTGGCAGAGGTTTGGTGAATCCTTCTTTTCCCACCAGCCAGTATGTCTCCTCAACTCTTTTCCCCTGAGACAGAGACCGAGCGGAAAGAAGTTCAAGAGATTAAATTTGAACAAGAGTTGAATTTCAGATTAAAAGTCTTACCTGGACTTCCGTCTTTCCTCTCAGCTCAACCTTATAGCCGAGATTCAAGTCCCGCAAAACTTTGACTGTGCTCTCGTGGACGTGGATTCGGTAGGCTGCAGAAAATGAAAGGATTGGTTTGTATTTTCCCATGTGGCTGGAATAAACAGCAACGGAAAGGCCTCTACAAGACATCATAGCAACATGTCCACCAGGTAGTCCGGTTAAGTTTGGTTGGACACGGAACTGTACACTCAATTGTCAGAAATCTGTGCAGTACTACTCTTTTGTCCGAGGTTGTTTTGCTGAGAGCCTAGCGCAAAAATTGCCTCTATTGTCTTGCTACGGCATGACACTCATGAGAACCGCTGCTCTACTTGCAGTCTGAATTGTCCAATCTGTCGGCATCAACGCCAAGTTGGCTGTTCAAAGATTAGGGTTTACTCTACCGAATGAAACTCAACCAAAGCTGGAAGTGCTCCGGCACTAGGTTCCCTAACTTGATGAGAAGATATAACTTTTGGATTACCGGTTGAACATCTGTCTTTTGTTCATGTGGAGATTCTCCATCAATTTTCAGTGCCTGAGACTTACGTAACCCACTAGACTCCATCAGGGAAGCCGTGGTCACTGTGTCCCCAAACAGACAGTAACGAGGCATGGTGAGTCCAACCACACCGGCTACACATGAACCTGCCAAACAGTCAGAAACAGAGGAATTCAACACTCTTTGTCCCTGTCCAAGTGTCTTTACTGTAGTTCACTGGTGGAGTATCAGGTCTTCCTCAAACCAGTTTGGTTACAGGTGTGTAAAGTAGTTCTGTGTCTGCTTCTCTTACCCGTGTGAAGTCCTATCCGTATCCTGACGGGAACGTCAGGCATGTGTCTCATTTTAAAGGTTCCCACAGCACTCAGGATGTCCAGAGCCATGTTTGCGATCTCTGCGGTGTGGCGGTTCTCGTTCAGGACAGGGACACCTGATGCCACCATGTATGCATCCCCGATGGTCTCCACCTTGACAGAATCAGAAGAAGTATGTCTTATTGGGAGTCTGAAGGATTGGGCAAAGAAAGGTGCATTTATTCAAAGTCAGCACCTTGTAGACATCATGATTCCCAATGATGGCGTCAAACACTGTGTAGAGGTCATTGAGCAGGTCGACCACTTCGATGGGTTCGCTGTTGGCCGAGATGGTGGTGAAACCGACAATGTCGCTGAAGTAAAGTGACACACTGTCGAAATACTCGGGTTGAACCGTCCCTCCAACCTTCAAGGCCTCGGCCACAGAGCTGAACCAAAAAACATCAAGTTTTACTGTCTCTGCCAAACTATTTCAGTGAGTTTTAATCTGTATTTGAATGTGAGTGGTTTGTAGAAATATTTCTAAGTTAACTCACGGGGGTAACATCTGAGTCAGCAGCTTCTCCGTCTTCTGTTTCTCGATCTCCAGCTCCTCCGTTCTCTCCTTGATCAGCTCCTCCAGATTCGACGAGTACTGCTCAAGCATCCGCAGCATGGAGTCGATGATGTTGGTCTTCTTACCTTTGTTGATGTTCTTGAACTTAAACAAGGGAGAAGAGACGAGGACTGGGCTATACAATAGAATACCATACCGTATGATACTTCAGATATACACTTGAAGATTTGGTCCACCTTTGCTGTGAAACTGATACCCCTAAAACCCTCCTACCTGGTCGAAGATTTCCTCAAAGCTGGGCCTCTTGTCTGGTTGTTCACTCCAGCATTGTTTCATCAGCTGGATGCACTCCACCGGCGCGTAATCCGGACTCACAACCGGGCGGCACAGTGGAGGAGGTTTACGGACCCTCTCTATAATCTCTAAAACAGAAAGAAAGTTCAACTGCAAAGTTTTTTCAGTCTTAGTGTTAATTTGGGCGGTAACAGAGATGGTACTCTTACCTTTGGCGGACAGGTCCAGCATACAGAATGGAGGCCCTCTGACCACCACTTCCTGCATGACAATAGCAAAGCTGTACACGTCACCCAGTGGGGTCCCATGAAGCCCCGGCTGTCCAGAGAGTCTCAGGCTCTCTGGAGCTGTCCACAGCAGCTCTGAAACACAAAGAGTTTCGTTAGTTTCCTGTTACAGCGGAAACTACTTTGGCTCTAAATCTGGTCTGTCCTCTCACCGTCAATGGGTGGTTCGATGTAAGGGAATTTCTGAGCCTCCATAACCTCGTTGTAGCCATAATCTGTGACCTTCAGGACGAAACGCCCGTCCACAACACAGTTACGAGACTTCAGACGTGAGTGGGACACCCCACGGTGGTGGAGGTACTTCATACCCTAAGACAGAACCATTTTTTTCATGTGTCTTTTTCAACTTTTCATATCTGCTGCTGCCTTGCTTACTGACTTTAATCAAATCCAGCAGCAGAGACGACTTGAACATCCAGTCGAGTTTGACGTCCTCGTTTAGAAGCAGGTCCTCCAAACTGCCTCTGGAGCAGAACTCTGTCACAATGGCGAACACGCCACAATCATGGAAGAAGCCCAGGAAAGGGTTGATATTCTCATGGCGCAAGTCCTTCATCTGTAATCAAAGACAATAATTTATGATACATGTCCTTGATATCTGCTTGGTTTCCATGATTTTTTCTGATAACAACAGAAACGTCATGTACCAGTTCAAATATCAGGCTGGTTTTGGGGTTGATGCGACTAAATGTTCCACCTTGAAGTCTTTTTAGCCATGCCCAGTCACCCTAAAGGAGAGGGCAACAACACATGAAGTTGACTCGAGTTAGCATGTGTTTGTTAAGACTGGCCAGGATTTACTCAGTACATTGTTGTTCAAAAATTGGACCTTAAGACACAGGACCTTGAGGAAAAGGACTTTTCCTCGTAGTGTTTGTTCAACTTTTGTCCCACCTCATAGATGACGACATTTGAGTTCTCATACGTAGCTGGGGACTGGGCGGAGCCTGGTGAGTCAGCACTGCAGCCTGACAGACTCCTGATGTCGGTGGCCTTGCTGTCGTCCAGACTCAGCTTCTACATGGAGTCCAGTTCAGGTACAGTGGTTTCATTTTAAGAATACTTTACATACAAAACATGACATTTACAACCACTCCCATCTACTGTAATTATATCTATAAAAGTAGTTGAGCTTCACACAGGGCTAACCTTGATGCTTAGAGTTGGGTTGATAAATGTGACATCATCCAGAGTCAGCAAGATTTTGTTGGGACCCCTGATCAGGCGAATCCGATATATATGTCGCCTGTGTAGCAAGAGGACAGCAGGAGAACATCACGATCAATCGGTCTTGATATTTCCTTTTCTGATTACCTTTAAAAATTTAACATAGATTCTACAATCTGTGGGGGTACATGATCTAGAACTTTCTGCTGCTTTGTACCTGATACAGTAAATAAATGGCACCATGGAAACAGAGGAAACCATCACTCCAAGGAACATGCTGATGATGGAGAATAAGTCTACCCCTGTAGCAGAAAAAAAGAGTCAGATTAGGCTGAAGAGTTCAAAAGTTCCCCCTACACAACCACAACTAAAAATATTTTTTAAATGTAATGCAAGAGGTCTTAGTAAGGCTTAAAGTCCTGGACAAAATCCATTATTGTGTGAGTGTCTTTGTGCCGAACCTCCTGAGCAGATGACTCCGGGAGTAAACCAGCAGGATGGGTCTCCTCTGGGTCTGGAGCCATGAGGGAAGTGGATGTCTCGACCAAGGAACTGCACCAAACCAGCTTCCATGTCAATCCTGCCCCAAATCAATTCCATCATGATATCAAATCAACATTAACACCAGCTTTGTTTTCTATTTTCTCCAACTGAAGAGCACCAGTATCATACTCCATCTCATTTACCTGTATGCTGGTTCCAGCTCCCAGGAAAGCCCATCTGTGTCCAGTATAAGGTAGTCAAGCAGAATGTCTCCAGAGCTGTTGGTTTTGATGGCATGGCTGAAACCCTTTAAGAAGAAAGAATTCAGTTGTCCTTTTTGTTATTCTATCATGACAAGAAAATAAAAGTCTTGAAAATACATGCTAAAATCCAAAAACAATCATGTACTATCAGGAAACTCTTGGTCCGTAATCTTTTGGAAAATCAAGTTAACTCAGTACCTGGAAGGCTAGGTTGCCAGTATGTCTTGCCAGATTTCCTCCAGACACCCACTCCCCGGTCTTTCTAACCTGATGCACTGCATGAGCCATGGTGAGTATGGAGTTGTAAATCGTACCAAAAAGTGGAGATACCTGTGGAACAGACAGGAAAGATTTTAACAAGAACTGCCCCGGTTGACTTCAAAGGTAAACAAATCCTGTTCCCTCATCCTGACCCCTCTTTGCACCTGCTGTGGCTTCAAGGTCCTTGCCACCTCTTGCCTTCCCATCGCCTCACTGTAGGCCTCATAAAATGACACCTGGGGAGAGTTGATGGTGACAGTCAGCATGGCATCGTAGGCCCGTAGCAGTTTGCCGTTGCTCTTCAAAGCTGGGTAGGATATGTTGCGGTAAGGGAGGCTGTACAGCAGCGTGTCGTAGGGCACAAATACCAGCGAGCCATCAATCATCTGCATATCATACGCCGCCTCCAAGAGCAGCTTCTGGACTATGCCACCAAGAAGAACCGAGTGCATGCAGAGGATCACAACTGGAAGAAACCATAAAAAATTACAATTTAAGGGGTCATGGGCAAGGTCCTTGTTGAAGCTCTTAAAGCAAAAATACACTCGAAAGCACCTTTTATCTCCCTCATCTTCCGGATCTTGGACAGAGTTCTCCTTATTCCGTGAGGGGTGTTTTCCATGAAACTGACCAGTCTAACCGGAAGACCATGACTCCTTAGTGAATCTGCAACCTGAATGGGAAAAAGACAAAACCCAAACCTTAAGAAAGTAGAAGCATTTGAGCACAATTATCCTTCCTTTTCTTTGGATGTTAAAGGTACCAAACGTTCAAACCTTGGTGGCTGTTTCCACCCAGACGTCATCTGAGGAAGAGATGATGCCAATGTGAGCCCACCTGAAGTACTTGATCATGCTTAGCAGTACCCACGTGGGCCTTGGAATTGAATGGGCAAAGGTTGGATGATTCCGCACATCATCAAGTTCATAGCCAACACAACCCCAAGAAAACAAAGCCTAGAGGAGGAGGAACAGTTACTTCATCCTATTATTTACACAACTACTTAAAACTGAAACTCCTCTTAAGTACCATTCATACATGATAAACCTACTTTTTTCCAGCCTTTGCTCAACATCGAAGCAGCATCACAGTAGCCTGGGTTGGCTGGACCAATGAACCCTGAGGCCTTGGTTTGAAAACCAATGAATGTGTCAAGTGCTTTAGATGTTTCACATGGCTCCTGAAGAGTACATGCAGAGTTGGGGTAAGTAGCACACTGGGATCACAAGACACCATAACCTCAGAGTTGGGAACACAGAATTCTGGGCATTAAGGACCTTGCAGGACCGGGGCCTTAAGACCCGAGAAACACAAGCACTCCGGCCTATACGACCCAGAGAACATAGTGCCCAGGAACACAGTATTTTTGGAACAAAGGACCAAAGGTTCTCAGTGCAGTGGAGTCAGTGCAGGACCCAAGAACATGAGATCCTATATGTATGGTATCTTTGTGAGGGAATCAGGACTTTGGATATAAAGAATCTCGGAAAAACTTACTGCCACAGGAGAAAAGACCTTGTGCAGATGGGACTCTAGGCACAAGGGACCTAGAAACATATGGTCCCAGGAACATAGAACCTTGGCAACATGTAAACTTGGGGGATATGACCATAGTACTTTAGGGCTGTGGGATCACAGAATTCTGGGTTCACAGTGTCTCTGAGACACAGGTTCCTAGGAACATAGAAGCTTGTACCTGCAGCACAACATAGTCAAATGTTGCAGCATAGGACAGTGCTGGGTCCTTGTTAATCCGGTCAACTGCTAGCTGGGCTGCCACACTTGGCAAAGCCTTGGCGAAGATTGGGTCACACCCCCATGGTCCCACCACCCCGACACGAAACAAGGCTGCCTGTGCCGGACAGGGCAGCAAACACGAGCAGGCCATAAGGACTAAGATGATAGCCATTTTTGTCTTGGGTTTACCTCCAAGACCCACCACATCTAGACCTGACAAGAACCTGAAACAGAGATGGTAGAAAGATGTTGTTTTCCAGAACAACACAGTGAACATTATCACAAGTAAGAATAGTGGGAAAAATGTAATAAAGTGGATAAAAGAGCCCACTTATAGTTAAAATTGATATAGATAGCATTTTATAACTCTAGCAGGTCAAGATGGAGCTGGTTTTGGGTTCTCCTTGAACAGATAGTGATTTCCCATACCATTCAGTCAAGGTTAAGGATAGAATTTAGCTTTTGAAAACTTTGATGGACAAAAATAACAACTCTACTTGAAAATCAATGAAAGCAAACTTACCAATAAGTTATAAGAAGGTCTTTCCAGTAAATAGTTTCGCCACTTTCATCCGAATGTTTCTCCTGTAGTGATCTCTTACTGCATTATAAGGAGTACATAACGTCTCACTCAGCTGATGAAGGTGTAAAGCTCATACATGTGTGAGAGATGACTTAAAGCGAGTGTGTGACCTGTCCTGTCTGATTATATCAAATCCAATCAGGTCACCTGCTGCTATAAGCTGCACCGAACAATGTGGAGTCATATTTACAATTACTTTTCCTTTTATAGACTCTTGGTTTGACTTTTCAGATAGCTATATCCGTAAATGATTCATTCACTCGTCTTCATGTGTAGTTAAATGTGAGTAGTGCATTAAATAAAGAGGATTCCTTAATGCTGGACATATTTCAGTACCATGCTTTGAAAGCTAGAGGGCAGCATGATGCAGAAACCAAACTCGCCTCTCAAGCCTGACTCCAGCAGAGAAAAACTCTGGTGTGCAGATTTCTGGAATAAATCAGTTCTTTGCTCGAACCCAAGGGGGCAACGAGAGGCAGATCCAGCCTCCGCCAGTCCTCTAGTGTAAAGGCTAATAAAAGGTTACAAGGCGTTACACAACATGGCAGAACAAACTGCACATTTCTGCAGGACAAACGTCATCGTTCTGGTCTTTTCATGGGTTTAATTTTAAGTTTATTATCTAATTCACCATTTTAAATGGGCTCACCCTCTCCAGTGGGATCAGGATCAGTTTCAGGAATGTCTAAAAATCCAAAACAAGTGTGAAGAATTTTGTAAAAGTAGGCCTTGAGACTTAAATAGTGTCATTTCTGTGTCAGGAGTGCTGCCAAAGGCTGCTGGGCTAATGAAGATGTATCTGTTTTCATACTTATATTTCTCTCTCGCTCTCTCTTACTGACTATAACAACATTATGATGAAACTGAGACAAATCAGTCCAGATGTTGAGTCTTGACCTGCCAGATGAACTCTCCGACTCCAGTAAATGTTTCAAAACAGCCTAAATTTACACCTTTGAAATATACATACGGTATTTTCAAACTCTGGGCAGAGATAGTTTTATAATACTGTGGGTTTGCTCAACTAACCTGAAATGCAAAATAATAGATGGAGATAGATGGATATGACTAGAAACTTGAATATATGAACCTATAAATCATAATAAAGGGTAACAGTAAGAGATACAAACAATTTCTTGGACTTTTGAAATGAAAGTAAAATTTGAGGATTATATTTGTTATTCTAAATTTTAATCTTAAAACAACAAGATAATAATTTGAATGATAACTTTACACACCGAATTATAAGAAAAAAAAACTTCAGAGATTAAAGTCAGAATTATGAGACATGAATCCCAATATTGAGTGCAAAGTCAGAATTTTAAAAGTCCAATTACATTTAGAACTCTCAGATAATGATTAGAATTCCAACATATTGGACAATGTCAATGCTGAAATTCTAAGATCAAAGTCGGAATTCTAAGATCATCATTAGAATTCTAACTTTGAATTCCAAAATCAAAGTTGGAATTCTAAGATCAAATTTGGAATTCTAAGATCAGAGTTGGAATGCTAGGATCAAAGTTGGAATTCTGAGATCAAAGAATTCTAAAATCAAAGCTGGAATTCTAAGATCAAAGTTGGAATTCTAAGAACTTAGTCAGAATTTTAAGTTCAAAGTTGGAATTCTAAGATCATCATTAGAATTCTTACTTTGAATTCTAAGATAAAGGTTTGAATTCTTAGATCAAAGTTGGAAAAAACATCATAAGAATTCCAACTTTGAATTCAAAAATCAAAGTTGGAATGCTAAGATCAAAGTTGGAATTCTAAGATCATAGAATTCTAAATTCAAAGTTGGATTTCTAATTCTAATTTTTTTTTTATCAGAGTTCTGACTTTTACTTAAAATTGTGAAAAAATTTTACATCTTCAAAAAATTTGAATTTTCCAAAAGAGAAAAAGTCGAAATTCTCAAAACAGAATCATGACTCTCAGACACTCAGCTCATGACTCAATTGCAAAAATCCAGGACTTTTTGCAGTTGTTTCAGGCTTTTAAATGATGTAATTGAGTCACTCTATGTTTCCAGTCTGGATTATTATAATGAAATAATGGGTGCTTTAGAAACAACACTCTCAGAAGTCTCCGACTTTCTAGGATACTTTCTCCAATCAAACAGGTCCATTTTGACTCTGAAGAAACAGATCTACCGCAGAGTTCACCCACAGGTTACTGTCCACACTCACATCTCCTTATATCCAGGTGTTGACAGTCCCTGCCATAAGCGACCCTTTGAATCAGTCATAAGTTCTTTTTTTTTCTGAATGGCACTTATCTTTATGAAACAGCCACTTAGCGCTCACTGACAGACAGCTCCATTCTCAAGACTGACCGGCACCGTGCTGCTGTTGGAGGGAGGGGACAGGGCCACAGACGGGATAAGACAGGCTTTCAAATTCCTGTGACACCACACGCCCACATATGAGGATCTTTGGGATCGGTCACTTTAAAGAGTCAAGGTCTCTCATAGCTACAGATGACAAATAACCATCCAAATATGAGCTCATTTCCAAAAAGTGGTGAAATATGGACAAACTTTTTCTTTTAGCGGCTAACTTAAGACACCTCATTACGTTCAAGTTTTGTTCTATGACTGTACGTAACAAGAAAATTCCACAAGGACTATGTTGACATATCCATTCAGAGATTTTCCTCAGCCGGCCCCACCTCGGTCCCCTTATTCTCCTTATCTGATGTGGTCCGTCACATGAGCGCACATCAAACAAGGACGATGAAAAGTCAGAAATGTGGAAAGATGTGAATGGAAAGGGAGAAGAATGAGGAGGGGAAACAACTCTGCCACCCAGAATCAACCGTACACACCAAGTATTTATGGTTAAATACTCTAAAAACGACATTAAGGGAAGCTCATGAAAATCTGACACAAAAAACAACTTTTCAAAAAGAAAATTCATCCATTGTGTCATGTTACAGCCTGATAATCTTGGGCGTACGTACAGAAACAAAGGTGATGAAATGTTTCTGACTGATTCGCTGTTGCGAAAAAGTCACATTGAACTCTCGAGAGTGAACTTCTTCCTCGCACACACGGTTCCGACTTTCTTGGCTTTACAGACTGTATCACAAACACAAGTGGCTGGTAGGAATACAAAGTTGCAGCGGTTTCTGTTTATTTGTTATGGCAACAACAGTCCGAAAGAGGCTTTGGCCTGGGCGAGTTTATTCCACTGCGCTGAAAAGAAACATGATTTATGGAAACAGAGTCAAACATGTGGAATATGATAAAAACAGATTTACCCGAGGATCTTTATGATTGATCGCATCTCCCACTTTGATGATAAAGTTCATCTCTACATGGATTATTTTGAGGAATTTCAAGCATATATATATAAAAAACAGCAAGAAACATAACCCTGAAACTGGCTTGTTAGCGTAAGATTAATAAATCTAGCTGAAGTGCTGATCGAAGGAATCCTGAGAGCTTGTCCTGATAACATGATGCAGGCCAAGACGAATGGCAACAGTGGAGAGTGTTTAAGAGAGCATCTGAATAGAAGTAGAAAGAGATTAAGAAAAAGGACTTTCATGCAAAGTTTGGAATGAACCAACAGGCCGAGCGCTTAGTTGGGAGTAAATCCTGGTGAACACGTTCAGCCTGAAGAGGAAGAGAGAGAAGAGGAAAAAGGAAGTGGGAGGCTGGATGGGTCGTCCTCTGGGAGCCCTGAACCCAAAAATAGAAACAGCAGAGCTCAGATAATGTACTCGCAGCTATTTAGCCAGAGGACAACAACAAAGATCCTGATTGGAGCTCAAGATAGGAAGCAACTCCACTGTGCTATTTGGTATTTCACTGTGTGTTTGACTATATTTGACTACAAGATGAAATCGTACTTGTGAATGTTTTGTTGGTGTTTTGTTGGAGGAGTTTTAGACCTTTTATGGACACGATTGTTGGACATATGTTGATTATTTGTCTGGATGCCAACAGTGAACGTGGCATGATAGTGTTGGGCGAATGTTGGTGCCATCTCTGTCTAATCTTTATCAAGTCAAACATAAACCAGAGCTGCCAAGAGTTACGCTTTCAGTCTGACAGTCATGCAGTTTGACCCACTCTCACACCACACGCAACACTCGACATTTCTCACGCTTATTTTTCCCCGTTCAACACTCTGTATTTATTTTTTCATTATAATAAACTTGCCGTAGTTTGAGTAACTCTGATTGACTGACCAAGATAACCAATCCCAGACTAATCCATCTAAGATCATAGTTAGAATTCTAAGATAAGCATTAGAACTCTAAGATCAAAGTCGGAGTTCTAAGATCAAAGTTGGAATTCCAAAATCAAAGTTGGAATTCTAAAATCAAAGTTTGAATTCTAAGATCAAAGTCGGAGTTCTAAGATCAAGGTTGGAATTCTAAGATCAAAGTTCGAATTCTAAGATTCTGTTATTGATCTCAGAATTTTTGGTTTAAATCTAGAATTCCGATTTTGATCTCAGATTTCCGACTTAAATCTCAGAGTTTAGACTTTAATCTTGAAATTTTGGGTTTAAAATTGGAATTATCAGCCCTTTGTGCCTAAATCTAATCAACCAAGGAAGGCACCACGCAATATAAACCAAACAGAAGCAACGTAAGGCGGGTCTTGGCGTCTTTAATTATCTTTCACACACAACAGCGCTGACTTTTAAAACCCACTCAACGTAATGCAACATTGACAAATAAATTTATTTTGTAAACATTCGTTACAATTTTCATTTCTAATTTCTGGTTAATTAAGACTAAAATTAGGGAGATCAGCATTGAGGTGAGGACATCAGTCTTAAGGTATAAATCAACATTAAAAAAGGCCAATTTTTATCGCCCAACACATCATAACGCTGAAGTCTTGTCATTTTCTGAAACTTGGTACATTCAAAGTCAGTAAATTTTCTTACACAGTAACTCACTAACCCTAACTTGTAGATTGGAATGAGTGAGTTTCTGGTTGGCTCGCCTTTGCGCAGATTGGAGCATAGAAACAAGGCGTGACTCAGTGCGCAGTGACCTTTACTTTGTTGCACAGGCACAAAAAGTTCTCCCTAAAATAAAGAAGTCAGATGACGTCTACAGTCCTTGTCCTGGGAGACCAATTGTAACTCTTTTTGGACTGGACTCTAATCAGTTTTACAACACTGGTAACCAAGACACACTGGAGTCCAATCAGATTACACAGTCAAAAATCCTGATGGTTATTGGGTCTACTGTTCCTGATGTTTAGCAGTGTTGAACGTCCTCTTTACTGTTCTGCTGTGGAGTTTCACATTCACTATCTGGTGCTGAAAGCTGGCATGTCCATTTGTTTTCTGTCAGGCTGATAATCTTCCTGTTATTCTGTCTCCGTTTTATCTCCCTCCCTTCAACACCCTCTATCTCTCCTCTGCCTCCTCTCCCCGTTTCTGTCAACGTCTCCGTCTTTGTGACGTGATTGATTCTGTTTTCGTTTTTATTTATCCCATAAAACGTTTCACTTCCCAAACTCTTCAATCTTCTTACAGTTTTTCGCTCCGCTCTCCTTCTTTGGGTTACGGCCTTCGCTTCATCCAAGACGGGACCTTCACTTCCTGCCGCCCTGTGCAGATAACAAAATGAGGCCATCACACACACACACACACATAGACACACACACACACATAGACACGCACAGCTGGTTCATGTCCTCCACACTGCTGCTGCTGATAGAGTTTCCCTAGAGCAGTCACCATGATGAGAACACTCAGCCATGTTTGTGTCTGGGGTGGTTCACAGTTGAGCTGACGATGATTTCATCCGTCTCTGTCCGCTAAAAACAAAATTGTTTGAATAATCAAAGAGAAGTGAAATCAAGTGATTAACGTCACTCTAAAACGACGAGAGAATGAGATTTACACATGAACAGGACAAGTCGAGCAAAGATAGAAGGTACCACTTTGTCCACAGGGGGCGCCAAACTCAACACAAATTCAAAGTTACTCACAGAGCTGTAAATTTGTAACACTTTCTATTAACTTGTTCACTTCCCTGTTTCAAGCTCCTATCATCAAATTTTACAGTGACACCTACTGGCAGGAGTCGCCACATTCGTAATGCTAACTCAACCTAACTTAACGGCCCTTTACGATCTTCACAAATAACTACAGTGCGCTCACTTGTTGGTCAGTTTAGCCAAGCATCTGATGAGATTTACTCATGAACAGGACAAGTCAAGCAAAGATAAAAGGTACCACTTTGTCCACAGGGGGCGCCAAACTCGCAGGAGCTTGAACCAGCGAAGTGAGCAAGTTAATAGAAAGGATTTGTATTTTTGCTAAACAACCAATTGTGCAACTCAAGAATGGAAATGTGAGCCTACACCCAAAAGCCGAGCGAGTAAACGATTAAAGCATCTTTGATTTTTTTTCAAATTTACAGCTCTATCGTCAAATTTTACAGTGACACCTACTGGCAGGAGCCGCTGCATTCATAATGCTAACTCAACCTAACTTTCAGTCAGCGAACCTGGAGCGAGCCTTTACGATCTTCACAAATAACTACAGTGTGCTAGGGTGACCATATGGGCGGAGTCACAGAGTCGCACAAAGTTAATTTTTAGTTTTTCGGAACAGATTGAGTGTCTTTTACGAGCTTCTAACTCACTAAGTTCATATGACACAAACTCGAAACTTAAGAACAAAACCGCGGACCTTTCAAGGATTTGATGACCTTTCCCGACAGTCCTCAATAAAGAGGACATATCTGGGTAAAAGAGGACGTATGGTCACCCCACAGTGTGCTCACTTTAGCCATGCATCTGATTCGCCAGTCTTGTAACCTTCATAACTTAGTAGCTAATGTGATACTAAGATATTACAGTCCTCATACAGTGGGAGTCGTGGAAGCCCTTAACATTTCAGACTAAAACCATACTTCGTACCAGACTGTAAACATGTTTATTTTTGCTTTAAAAACTGGTTTATTTGGCTTATTGTGTATGTGGCTTTCTAGTGCCTCAAGTGGACACTCAGGGAACAGCAGTTTTAAGCGCTTTATTACCGGAAGTTGCCGCTTGGTTGTGACATGCCGAAAGACTACACTGTCTGACATAAACATGTACGAGAAAAAAAGACATCTGATTCACAAAGCACCGGCAAAAGGTTGAAGACAGACACACTGGAGCTTGTCAGGATTAGAGTGCACAGCGCAGCTCTGTGCAGCAGAAGGTGGAAATGCTGACCACTCGTCTACACAATTACATGCAATACAAGAGCAAACTGCAGACAGCTTCAAAACTCTCTGGGTTTGGGGTCTGGGTTTCTGGGGATGGGGTCTGTCGCAGTGCCAAAGGATGTTCCGATTCTCTGTGAATTCACCATCAGGATTTTGTTTTCTTTTCTCGAAGGAATACTGAATGTGCCTCAAGAGACCAGGATTGCTTTTGGCCTTCTTGCAACTTAACATGAAGTCCTGACACCAAACCAGCCTGTCCAAACAAATGAAGTGAACTGCATGACTTACTTGGAGCTGCTGGGCTGCATATTTCCCTGTAATGACAACGAAATTTTGACTTTTCTCGGTTTAAGAGCAGAACCCTTAATTCACTTTTGGACCTTTTCCCCCTTGACCAAAAAAGGGAAACTGTTTGCGGAGGGTGCCGTTTCTAAATCGGGCTCTTAAATGTCACATTAATTCTCCATTTATCAAATAAACTCTTTATTTAACTTCAGATCGCAGGCTTTGAGAGAAAAAAGGAGGTATTTCAGGAACACTTGGTTGAGTGGCACACAGGAACAAGGACTTGAGAAGGGGCCTGGTATGTGGTGTGTCGGTGCGTGGGGGGAGTAAAAATGAGGTCTCAGAAGGAAGCACTAGAGGAAATTAGATTTGAAGGAGCTGAAAATGATGTGGAAAATCACAAACCCGCTCTGGTACCCTTCATTTTTTATTCCTGCTTGAACTCGACCAATTTTATCTCAACTTCTTTCCACACTCTGATGGATCCCTGCTGCTCTTAAAGATCAGAGGTCAGGGGTCACATGTTGGGGTCAGCAGACAATTTTTAAGAGTGAACGTGCTTGTGCGTGTGCTCGTGCGTGTCAAAGGGTTAGAGTGGCGGTTCGTTGACCGGGAAAGAAATTCCAGATGGCGAGGAATTTGTCTTCGCTGGGAATTTTTGTGTGTGTGTAAATGAGAGGTCATGAGAACGGCAGGAAAACAGGCACGCAGACATACATCCGAACTTCCTTTTCCAGACTTCAGCCTCTTCCATATGGCGCATATCACTGGATTTCTAAAACATAAACACAAGCGGAGAAGCTCTGGCCAATCAGACTCAGAGAAAACAAAGATTTTCCATGAAAACCAGCAGAAATAAATTATTATTATTAGACATTAAAGCGCTTAAACACCTGCGGTTTGGAGTCTTTAGTCTGAGCTATTGTGGAAAGTTTACCTTGAGTCCAGATCATAAATTAGAGTCTCTTTGGTTTTAGTGTTGAGAAACAAATCGAGGGTGACCATATGTCCTCTTTCACCGGGACATGTCCTCTTTTCTGGGGGCTTGTCTGCCTTTGTTTATAAGTTTATAACATCCTTCAAAGGTCTGCGAGTTTGTGTCATATGGACTTACTGAGTTAGAAGCATGTAGAAGACACTCGATCCGACCCGAAAAACTCTTAAAATGAACTTCGTACGACTCCGTGACTCTGCCCCTGCATAGTCGTGTCGTCTTTTTCGGAAGTCAGAATATGGTCACCCTAAACAAATCTTATTCCAACCTTTGCAACTTAAGTCAAACCAACTTAGGTTGGACATGTGAAGAAGAGGCCGGGTACCTGTGCCTGTACTTACCATTTTTAAAGACAGTAAACACCTAAATTTTTGAGGATGTTCAATAACAAAATTATATAAAATAGACCAAAACAAAGTACAAGGTCAGACTGTCAGGGTGATTTCCATTTTTACACAGTCTACGGCCAATAATGAGTGAAAAAAAATCAAGGTGATGCAGTTGGAGGAAGGTGCAAAGTGTCGCACTGACTGCAGGTGAAAGCACTGACAAATGTCTAAACACTTACCTGTGAATCCCAATGGGTCCTGAACAGCTCTGCTCCACTCTGGACCGGCAAATGAATTACATGTTAAGTCAATGTAAAGACACGATTGGACGCTCCTACCACTCTGGCGGCGCGAGTGGTGCGAATTGGGCGGGAGCTGATAATGTCTCAACTTGAGCAGATATTCGCAACTGCAATAACTAATCAGCACAAAGGTTGCCAGGTGACTTGTGAAAATGGACGGGTGTTCACTGGTATTGAAAATGGAGGACAAACTCATTGTGTTGGTGTGTGGGTGCCACGAATTATATGATACCTTTTCTTTCACTTACCAGAACCAGGAATGAAAAGGAGTTCGCCTGAAGGCGAGTGAGTGAGGAGGTCGGCTTACCTGGTAAATTGTAAAAGACCTTTGTTCATCACTTGATCCCGCCGGTTGAATTGGCAGGGATTACCGTTGAACTTACCATTGACGCGCGAATGAAGCGAGTAAATACTATTCATTCTCGCTTCTAGATTCGCGCGAATTAAGCGAGTAAATGATTTTACATGCCCTTGACGTGAGCACCTCATAATATCAACACTGGCTGTTTTTGCCTTAAAGAGACTGATCTGATCAAACTCCCTTGTGGGTTGAAAATTTTTCCCTTTTTGCATTTTTATTTTCAGGAACATCCTTGAACAAATTTGAAAGCCTTTGTTGTTCGGTTGTGGTCGTGAGAACTCTGGATTTTATTGAACTCAAAAATCTGATTTCAATGTGTTCCAGTTACGTTGTTAGACTCTCAGAAACCTCTCCTGTGTTGTGTTACTCTCTTTGCTTCCCGTCCGGCTGCTAAATGTCACCCTGAACAGCCTTGACCGTTTCATATTTTGGGGTCATTTCCTGCTTTAGCTGCTTTCCTGCTTTCTTCGACTTCACACACAGACTGCAAGATAAAAGACTGAGACTTCTGCTTTGTTTATTTGGTTTTGAGAAAAGCTGGAGTCTGGTGTCGTCCTCGCAGGGATTGAAAACCTTGAACTGTAAGATTGTCACTTAGTTGCCAAGTCCAAAAAAGTGAAAAAAAATGACTAACGGTTGTCTCTTCAGCTTTCCTTTGAAGGACTTTGTAGTAAACTTGAATCTGTCATGACGTTTTAAGTGATTTTTCAGCCTCTGGAAAACTGAGACTGGTTTGGTGTGACTCTGCCGGTGACAAACTCACTCTCCGTCACGGTAAACAGCCAAGTTCCTGACACAGCTGAAGGTGTTTGTTTAGCCGTCCGTGACATGTTCGCTTTGAGCGGCTGACTTGTTTTACTTGAACCTCGGAAAGGTCACGTCGACCGTGAGTTTCGTCCAAACCGCTGAGAGCCGAGCTGCCGAAAGCTCCATTCAGTCTGAGTCCATTTGTTTGATGACGTCGCTTTGAGCTCCTAAAACGACTCTTTGCTGTTTTTCTTCTTCTCTCGCCGTCTTTCACCGAAGGATTCGACCCCTTTTGTTCCCACAGGAGCCGGTTTCGTCGCCACGTGTCTGACTGCTTCATGTTCTGGATTTGATCCCGTCATCAGAGCGTGGTTGCAGACTTGACTTTGGACGATAAAACCTGTCTGAATCTCCTCTTCAGCTCCTGCATGTTGGGAGATTTGGGTCGGGCCAGGTGGAGGCCTCCACGCCGTTTCTCCCCGTTACCTCCTCCCAACGCTCGAACCACCTGGGACACGAAGAAAACAGAGAAAAGAGTTTAAAGATAAGTGTTTGAAAGCGTCCAATAAACACAGAGTCACGTCAACATACAAATCAGGCAAATCGGTTTTAGGGCCAAGAGACGTCATGAGCGTTTTTGTCCTGTTACATCAGAAAAAAACAATAAAAACACTGATTTGTCTACTGAAGAAGGCTTGTGATTGGTCAATTTAAAGAAAGTCTCTGATTGGCGGATAGTAAGGAGGCTTCTGATTGGCCACAAAGGAGAGTAGGCTTGTGATTAGTCAATTTTAAATGAAGCCTCTGATTGACAGAATGAAAGGTGCTATTTGATTGGCCTGATGAAAGAAGCCGTCTAATTGGCAGGTAGTGAAGAGGCTTCTGATTGGGCAAAGAGGAGAGTAGGTTTGTGATTGGTTGACAGACAGAAGTCATCTGATTGGCCTGATGAAAGATGCAATCTGATTGGCAGAGAGTGAGAAGGCTTCTGATTGGCCACAAAGGAGAGTAGGTTTGTGATTGGCTGACAGAAAGAAGCCATTTGATTGGCTGGTTGGATGATGCCTTCTGATTGGCTGAAAAAAAGGCAATTTCTAATAAAAGGATTGTGATTGGTTGATTTAAATGAAGTCTCTGATCGGCAGAATGAAAGGTGCTATCTGATTGGCCTGATAAAAGAAGCCATGTGATTGGCCAAATGAAAGGAGCCATCTGATTGGGAGTTAGTAGGGCTTCTGATTGGCCACAATGGAAAGTAGGCTTGTGATTGGTCAATTTAAATGACAATTTAAATGAAATGAAAGTTTCTATCTGATTGGCTCGATTGGCCTGTTAAAAGGAGCTATCTGATTGGCAGAAAGTAAGGATGCTTCTGATTGGCCCTAAAGGACAGTAGGCTTGTGATTGGTTGACAAAAAGGCACCATCTGATTGACCTGATGAAAGGAGCCATGTGATTAGCCAATAGTAAGGAGGCTTCTGATTGGCCAAAAGCAAAAGGAGGTTTCTGATTGGCCGAAAAGGAGAGTAGTTGTGAGCCATCTGATTGGCTGGTTAGAAGATGCCATCTAATTGGCTGAAAGAAAGGAGATATCTGATTGGCTGGTGGGCTCCTACCCCCTCTATGAGGAGGGACTGTTTTTAACTTCTCATTTTCCCACTTCCTTTTTTTTCCCGCACTTCCTACTCTTCTGTCTCTTATTGCCATAGATTTTTCTCTTAGATGCTAAAACCTCAATAGACCTGAGGGACTTAGATCACCGAGTATTAACTCTCTGTAGATCACCAGATACCAGATATATACAAAATCGCTCAGATTACACATCAGTGAAGACAACACACTGGGATAAAAAGTTATTTCTTTAAAAACTGGAAGTGAAGTTTTGTAAACTGATCTCTCGAAGACCAGAAAAGGAAACCGAGTCCAAGCAGACCCTCAAATACAGGGGGGCCTCTGAGCCAAAACTGTTATTACCTCACCAGAAAGGAAAATATACAGAACAAACCATTGAGGGCTGGTATACCTCTTTCTGTCTGAAAACACAAACATGTGGTATTTCTGCTTTTTTTTCTCTTTCTAAGTGCATCGGAATCGTCAGTGGGAACCAGCTTGTAAAAGGAGTTCCCACAGAAGCTTTAAAGTGAGGTATAAACGGACGTAATGACAGGAGGGAGTTCATGTTAGATCCATCTTAAACAAACTAATAGACTAACAACAAAAAAAACAAAAAACGTTGTCCCACCTCCTGACAGAGATGCATGAAGGCGGCCTGGACTCCCTCGTGGTTCTCTCTGGCCGAGGCCTCGAAGTAAACGCCTCCTGTGATCGGACACAGTTTTAAAAAGTTATTTTTTAGATAAACTCGACATTCCTCGCTCATTAGACAGCGAGCAGATTACAGCTCTGAAAGAACAAGATATGTTCCTTGGCTCTGATTGGTCAAAGGGTTGAGTTCTTGGACAACCTGACCGTACACACTTGCAGATCGTTGACACTGTGGCAAAAGCAGTCTATTTATAGACGCAAAAACATGGTAGATATCTATCATTACTTTGGATTTATTTGGAGAGCATGAAACTTGAGATATTCGGTGATCAGCTGATTAATAACCAGTGGAGAAAAGAGAGGAGGGGGAGTAGAGAGGAGGAGGAATCCCAACCCAGTGAGGATGCTAACGTCTCGCCCTCGTCTGCCGGGACTTGTCGAGCTCTGAGCAGGTCGCTCTTGTTTCCAACCTGCAGTAGATTACAGATTACAGGACGGATTAGATTACAGGGATTAGGGTTAAAAGAACACTGCTTCAAGCACTTTAGAAAGAAAGAAGTACCTTTGTAGAGTTTAGTGCTATCAAACTGGATCATTCGTTTTTATTGGGGTATGCATCTAATCTAGTTAATCTGACCATGACTATGTTGGACACTCACTGACCAGTATGACAGGTATGTTTCCAGAGGGGTGGATGCGTCTGACGTGTTGGTACAGAGGCTGGATGGTGCGGTAGCTGTTGTTGTCCGTGATGGAGAAAACCAGTACGTAACCGTCCGCCCAGTAGATCGACCTGAGAGCGCAGTCATCGCCATTCATCATTCAGTTACAACAGGATATGCAAAAATATCTTCCATTTATTCAGATTTATGTAAACGACTCTGACCTGTTGATTTGCTCCTGGCAGTACAGGCCTTCAGCATCGTCCTGGAAAAGAAACAGGATGACGGAATTATGTAACCACTTTGGACAAGAAAGGACTTCAACAACAACATCCCGGTCCATCGCAGGACAAATCAACAGATCACACTTTCGTCTTTTTTTCTTTCTCTCTGAATGTCCACATCTGCTCGAAAGATTGGCTAAAAGCGAGTTAACAGGTGGTGATTTTACTGGGAAGGCACTCCGCCAAGACAAATGGCGGTTAATGGATGTACACCAGCTGGTTCGCAGTCATAACTCCAGACTCACGGGCCCCAAGACCACCCAGCCGCCGGTGTTCAGCGACAACTCACTTCATGCAGACCCTTATACCCAATTTGTCTGCAAGAAGAACCAACAAAACCATCCTCCTCGCATATAAGTGTGTCTGGGAAGGGTTTCGTTGCCATGGTAATCTTAATTTCACTTCACTTTCAACATTTTTTCCAAAAGCCGTGACTTTTCGACCTCTCCAATTATTTCTGTCTAATCTCTGGAAGCCGGTCTCCGTGGTCAGGGGGGACTTCCTCCTCACCCTCTGTTATCTCCCCCCCCGAGTGAGGAAATGAGCAGATTCTCAGGCCTGGTTTTGTAAACAGACGGTCGGCGTGGAGCGGGGTGAGCCGTGTGGCACGTTGCTCTCATTATATTCATCCAGAGCGGGGAGATGGTCGCCGGAGTCATTTCCTCGAACTTCAAATACATTCCTCAAACTGCTTTGAGATAAAAAACAGTAGCAGCTTAGATGGACCGGGAAGAAATGATGCCAAAGAAAGGCGCTGACCCTCTGAGTTGACACAAATGCAACTGGCCGTCGCACCTCTGCACAGGTTGGGTCTAAACAAGTTTTGGTTGTCAGGGATACAACATAAAGTGGGAATAACTTCATCATCCTAAATCATGCCGAGCAAGGGTTCTGACCACGGACATAACGGTATTTGCACAAAAGGGACTGTTATCTTATCAGTAAAGTTCAAGGAAGTCTGTGATTGAGAAACCCTTGTAATCCAGGGCATCACGCTTTCACAAACCGCCACGAGTTTGTAAATAGAGTCAAGAATATTTTTGCCTTTTGGACGCACAAAAGAAAGTTGTAAAAAAATGGAATTGATTGGAGGATGTTGAAGAAATGGGATTACAGTAAATCAGATTTGCCAACCTAGCGACTTTGTCTCTACATTTAGCGACTTTCAGACCCCCCTAGCTACTTATTTTCAAAAAAGCGCCTAGCAACAAATCTTGGGACTTTTTTTGGAGTTTAGAGACTCCAACATAAACGCAGGAATAGAGGTTACTCTTCTCAAAGGGTAGCGGGTTTGCATCGAAAACACAGACACTCAGACACCCCAAGGAAGACTCCTCCTCCTCACGGTGGTGGGGAGGTCGGCGGCGACAGTGGGTTTGACTGAAAAGTTATGCAAATTAGGCAATGACGTCATCTAGCAACTTTTACGACAGCCTCTAGCAACTTTCCTTACTGAGGAGTTGGCAACACTGCATTGAATTCGAAATTCGTCACACTGTGCTGACCATGCCGTTAAACAAGAACTCACGGTTTTTGGCACAAATGCAGACGAACATCTCAAGATGATGGACAGCGAAAATGATCAAGTAGTGTTCAATGGTCTCTGAGTCACAACTCGTAGAATTACCCTGAATTTCCACCGCATCCAGAACGGCAGTGGTTTTCACTGTCCGCCAATTCCTTCCAGTTCCATTTGTGGGGGGAATTATGGACAGCGGGAATCACGAGAACTCACAAGAACTTGCGGATTTATGTGCAATCGTGCGATAACAAGTTGCCTCTATAAAGACAGCCACATAGGCTAACCATGTAAGCAGTAGATTCTAGATTTCCTTTCCAGCACGGGTTAATCTGTGCTGAATTTATCCGGCATGCTTCGGCATCTGGAAAAAAATATAACTCTTGCAATTGGCTGCAGAGTCTGGCGATCGGCAGCGGAACGGAAAGAAGCCAGTGAAAATTGACACGTTAACTTGAATGGTTACGATAAGCTACAACCCGCTACGATCGGCGAATACGGTCTTTTCGTAGCGGTTCCAGATGTGGTGGAAATTGGAGGTTAGGCATAAGATTTCCTGTTGCCACTAGGGGGGACTGTGACTGGGATTAAATAATTCCATATAGATGTGTTCAGGCCTGGACCCTCATTATGTTTGCCTAATTTGGTCAAGATAGGAGCATGTATGGCTGAGTAAAAAACTACTTCCTGTTTCATGGGAAAGGACGCAGTCTGTTTAGTCTGTTTGTTTGTTACCAGCTCAGCAGTTTGTCTTTATAAACTGAGGCTGAACCACCTTCAGCAGACAGCGTGTCTATCGTCCTCTCTTTGTTCAGCATGTGGAAACTCGGTCATGGAAACATGGCCGCTGTCCCTGAGCCTCCATAAGTTACCTGCAGAGCGACACAGGGGGTATCCTGGATCTGAAGTGACACTTCCTCCCCTTCCAGCGTGACCTTTCTGGAGTAAAGAGCCCCTGCAGAGAGAGAAAGAGACATGGACGAATGAATCGATGGCTGGATGAATGAATCAGCGGTGGGTTTTTTTCCACTACTGCAGAGAGAAATCACAGCAGCAGTACTTTCCCTGCTTACTATGACAAATGATTTTCTTCTCTTTCATGAAAAACAGATGGATGGAAACTCACCAGTGTTTGCTTCATAATCCCCGATGAACCTTTTGGTTAGAAACCGGACAATAAGAGCTGAAAAGAAACAAGAAAATTGGACTCAGGGAGGTGGGAAACAGATTTATCTAGGACTGTTTTTAAACCTAAAACGTGTTTTTTTTGTGGAATTGCTGTTTGAGGAATTCCTCTTTTCCGTGACCCATATATAGTTGATTTTGCAGACTTTGGTGATGTTGAGATAAGCTAAACAAACAGTCGAAGTCCAAGCAAAGAAAATGATTCACTGATACTCAGAATCTGCTGTTGCATCATCTCATTCTGGTAAATGATTATCTCATCCAGATTTGTTTGGCTTTTTTGGACCAGCTTTTGGGGTCTCTGCAGAGATCAGATCTGCGTGTTCGTGCATTTGAGGAAATTAAAAGGGACATTTCAGTGTTTTTTTTGGAAGTAAATGTCACAAATCAGTGTATGAGTGAAAATAGGTGTCGGTCAGTTTGGCCCTTTGGCTAAATCTGAGAGACGACAACCCAAACTGGACTTTAAACCTCCATCGTCTTATTTACACTGATGGTATTGTTTGAGTTCTTAACAGCTGAACTTTAAAAGGTAAATCTGTGAATTCGTAAAGCTCTAATCTCTCACATTCACTCATTCGTGCTCTTGTGGCTGCTGTGTAAAGCTCCCATCAGTATTCATAAATCCCATTTGCACACCGCTGGGTGCAGCCAGCGGGGTCAGCTCGAGGTTAAGTGTGTTGCACGGACACTTCAGCATGTGGGCGGCGGGACCTGGGATCAAACCCTCATCATCCTCCTGACTGAGTGCCTGAGCCACAGACCAGACCGACAGGTGGGCGTCCCCTGGATGTTACGTCAGCTATTATCTGGGTCAATCAGAAGTTAGCTGAGTCAGACTTTGAGTCCGACCTTTGATGGGCTTCAAAGAGCCTCTTCAGACCCCATCTGAGACTGTGTCTGTGTTTTTGCAGGATATGCACCATCCACATTCAGATACAGACATTTAAAACAAACTGAATCCTACAGAAAGTGTATTAAACGGATACAATTAGCCTTACAGAGACCTATCACAATTTAACCCTGGAACACTATTGCCCCACCAAACATGTTTCCGTGATTTTCATGATGTTGTGTTTGCAAGTATCATGGGTCCCTGGGTAGTTTCAGAAATTCCTTTGACACCTTTGAAGGCATATTTGTTTCCCTGATCCTGGTTTGGGTGGATTTGATAGCTGCATGTAGGCGAATAAGGTCATTAAGAGTGGTCCTGGCCAACACCCAACAGCAGGATGTAAGATACTGGCAGGAAAAGCATACATGGAACGCCATAACCAAGTAGTCGGTATAGTGTACAGGGGCATCTGTGCAGAATATGGACTGGAAACCCAGAGGTCAAAATGGGAAGCACCTCCGAAGGTGATGGAGAATGACCGAGCCAAGATCCTGTGGGACTTCCAGGTACACACCAACAAAATGGTAATGACCGACCAAACAGACATTGTAATCGTCGACAAACAGCAGAGGAAAGCCGTTGTGGTAGACGTCGCCAAAGAAGGAACACGAGAAACTAGAGATGTACCAAGGGCTCAAAGAAGAGCAAGAGAAGGCCTGGAAGGTAAAGGCATCAGTGGTGCCTATGGTCATTGGGGCACTCAGGGCAGTAACCCTGGGGAAACATCAGACATCCCACTCCCGAAGAGTGCAGTCCAAAGAACAGCAAGGATACTGCCCAGGAACCTCAAACTCCCTGTGGGTCCTCCAGATACAGACCGATGGAATGGTAATTACCAACCAACCAGACATCGTATTTTTAGACAAACAGCAGAGGAAAGCCGTTGTGGTAGACGTCGCCATCCCAAGAAAGAAGGAACACGAGAAACTAGAGAAGTACCAAAGGCTCAAAGAGGAGCAAGAGAAAGGTGGAAGGTGAAGGCAACAGTGGTGCCTGTGGTCATTGGGGCACTCGGGGCAGTAACCCCCACACTGGAGAAGTGGCTCCAACAGATTCCTGAGGAAACATCAGACATTTCACTCCAGAAGAGATCAGTCCTAGGAACAGCTAGGATTCTGTGCAGGAACCTTAAACTCCCAGGCCTCTGGTAGAGGACCCGAGCGGAACGTTTTGTTCATGAATGCCTCATTTCAGTTATTTACCTTTCCTCCCTGTGGACATTGCACAGTCAAAAATAAAAGATAACTACTTTAATTTGTCATGTATTGTCCTATTTTGATATATTTTGATGACAAGTACTTTTTCTTGGGTAAAAATCACCCGGCGATAGTGATGGTGTTACTAATTTTAACGATGGTGTTCTAGGGTTAAGGCAGTGGTTCTCAACTGGTGGGTCGTGGACACGTTCTGAACGGGTCGTGAACAGATGGTCAAAAAGGTAAATATTTAATTTTGAATGCACGTCTTTTATTTTGAAAACTAGCTTATTTTAAAAGGCATGCAGTGTGTCGTGGTTCTCCTTGGTTTCTTATTAATGTGGCCTGAATACGCTCTGAATGCAGAGATGCAAGTAAGTCAAATTTTTCATTTTGCTGGTCTCCATTGTGTACAATTTGATATTTCATTTTCTGCACACGAAACTTCAGCCGTTGTCGTCCTCAGTTCAGTTGAATTTTATAACAGTGGGTCACGACTTAAGGACCAGGGGAAAATGTGGGTCCCAGAGTGAGACCAGTTGAGAACCAATGGGTTAAGGGTTATATAGATGTATGGATAACAGCCAGAGTAGGCGCAAAAGGCTGCCCCCTGCTGGAGAGGATTGATCACTTACAACAAACATCTCCACCAAATTTAAAATATTACAACCCGTCTTTTTTTGTGACAATTACAACCGACCACAAGGGTTTTATAAGGACTTAATGTCTCTCGTGATTGTTAAGTTAAATTTGATGCGTTTTTCTCAGTTTGTGCTCAAAAACCATCCCTCAGTCTCACAGCTGCTGCCTCCAAAGTGCATCTATCCTTCAACTCATACCGGTTTTGCCGACGTTACTCGCCCCCAGAACCACGATCTTCACCGTCTTGTTGGGCACACAGTCCAGCAGAGGGTACTCCGGTATGGGGACCAGCAGAAAGTTCCCCGAGCCGCTGCTGCTGCTGTTCATGGTTCCCGGTGCAGGGTCGCCTCCAGTCAGCCGCATTTAGATCCTCTCTGCGCTCGGTCCAGCTCTGCTCGGAAATAAAACCGTCCAGAAACCACATCCAAACCGAGGAACTATCACTGCGGGGTCTGCATAACCATTACGCAGCTGTCTTGTTTGCATTTTACGCAGCCTGTGCGTAAAAGTCCAAAATCCCCAAATACTCCCAGGTCATCCAGCTCCAGTTTTTTCCTTCAGTTGGCACTTGGAAAAGTTTAAGTATCCCTTCGTGGAAGTGTTTTAAGTCTTAAAAACACTATTTGAGACACTTTTGTTTCGATATGAGGAGCATAAATAAGAGGAAAAATGAATTCCAGTTCGCACCGAGTCCAGATGCGTCTGAGTGCGGGTAGAGAGGAGAGGAGGGAGGGATGAGGAGATGAGAGAGGAGCGGGGGTGGGATTGTGAACCTTCCCCTTTAATATTCCCATGAGAGCAGCTTTAACGAGGCCCTCCTCTCCAAACTCTGGTATCTTTCAGACTTTCAGGACCCCTGTAACCCTGTGTCAAAAGTGAACTTACCCAGACTTATTTTGAATGAAGATTATAGAGCTAGTACAAAGAAAGCGTAACAATAATTGCAATAAATTAATATAATAAATTTTGCTCGTGTTTTTGACTTTATTTTGCTGAGTTTTGTTGGATTTGGAAAGTCAAAATCAGTTTTTCAGTTTCTAGTAAACTCCTGAAAATAAAAACCGAAAATAAAAGTGCAAAACAGGGGTTTAAAACGACCTCCAAACATGTCTCTAATGTCAATATAATTACCATATGTCATTGGATTACATGGATTTCTAATCTGAATAAAGTAAAAATGATAGACTAGAACCAGCTATTGTTGAAGAGTCATGCACCGCCCGCGTATTCTAGCCCGTTAAAGTGAATCAAACCAACTCAGTACATCTGAGTAGTTCGTCGGCGACACTCCCTCCCTGCTCCTCCAGGCTGGACGACAGGAAGCTGCTTAGAGTCAAAAGTCTGCAAGAAACAGTAAGAAATGCCGGAAGCAACTATTTTTACTTTCAAAATAAAACACCACCAAAAAAAAAAGGTTCCAAAAGAGACGAAACAAAAATGTTCTACTAATTTTGAAATAAAAATCTCAGGTATGAACGATTTGGACTTTTTTTTTCAGTGTGATGATAGGCCAAAAAAACATCTTGACACACACTATCATTTTATACTTCTGGTAAAAATAATTAAAAACGACAAAAAAGCTTAACAACAATTATTGTTATTATTATTATTATTTTAATGGGACTGTGTATGTTGAACTTAACATTCATTTTGTTCTCCCTCTCCCTGAAATTTTCATGTTATCTTCTAGAGATCTATATCTTGATTTGCTTGTACTTTCTTAACTGGTTGTGCCGTCATTTCTGGATCATGTTTTTATGGTTTCCTCAATGCATTGCACAGTTTTAGCCCTGGATTTGAGACCTGTGCAGTGATTTCCACTTCAGAGTCATGCCAGCTTTTAATGCAGTGCCATCTGAGGGCCTGGAGAGTTTTTACACAGTCTTTTTAAACACAGGATAGTATAGTAGTTTGGTTTAGTTTTGTTTAGTTTATTAACAGCTCAAAATATAATTATTGTATAACCAGAGCCGGCCCAAGCCTCAATGGGGCCCTGAGCAAGATTTGATTTTGGGGCCCTCTATTTCTGCCAATAATATTGATTTTTGATCATCACACACCTTGTTTGTACTTTATTTTCATTTTTACAATAATATACATTTGATCATACAGAAAGCATCACTCATACATACTATATATATATATATATAATATAATATAATATAATAATATATAATATAATGTATATATATATATATATATATATATATAAAATCATGAATGTTCTTCCTTGAGCTGCGAAACCCCGCCGTAGTCTGTAATGGACTGGTACAAGGTCTCCCTTTTTTTTTTTTATGATTTTTCTTCAATTAAAACATTAAAAATATATAAAACATAAAGCTCGTGGCTTAGGTAGAATTCGGATACAGCTTTGTTTTTTTATATATATGTATATTTGGATTAAATGTGAATATTTGTTCGAAAAATTCAGTCTTTTTTTCGTCTGAAAAGGTAATAAACGAAATACATATTCCTCAGGCCTTTTCTTTTACGTTTTATAAATTGTTGATTTACTCTGAAAATCTGTACCGGAAGTGTGAGCTTCCATTTTGTTTACCTTGACAGGTGTGATAATAAACAGGGCAGAAGGCTCTCCCTCCCGGAACTCTGCAGCCTCATCGGCTCTCATTATTTCAACATCGGGGTTCGGTCCAACATGGCGGCTTACGGATGGAAATACTGATGACAGTCCGAAAGATCGCCTCGATTTGTACGATGGTAAGGGCTCTGAGATCGGTTCGGTTGGGTCCGGCCGGCTGGTGTCTGTCTGGGCTGAGGACGCTAAGCTAGCTGCTGTGTTAGCCTGTTTGCTAACCTCTCTCTCTCTCTCGGGGCAACATGATAATAACACACAGACAGGGTTTATTAAAAGTTACACAGCCCAGTGTGGTAACCGGCGCTTCTCTGACCGTGAAGATAACCCACTTTGACTCATAAACACGGGGGTAATGTGACTGGACCGGGCGGTTCTGACAGTTTTAACAGCCCGTTTTGGTAGTTTGTTGATGCTGGAAGAAGGGCAGGGTTGACCAACGGGCGAAAACTAGCTAGCTTTAGCCTGCTAGACTAACGGCTGTTGGGACAAAGTTGTCTATTCACCAGAAATTCCTTATTAAGGTCATTTTAATCATTTTATTACTTTATTTTATAAGCTTACAAACATTAGGGGGGTTAATATCTGAACTTTTAGGCATTATAAACAACCTACAACTGGAACTGCTGCCTCTTAGCAAACTAATATTTGTATTTTTGTAAGTTTTCAATCGACTATTGCAGTTATTTTAACAATTCATACATAGAGTATTTCACTCATAATGAAATAGAGGATAATCTATTGGTAAACTCTAATAGCCTGTTATAATGTATTTGCTAATAATCAAACACTGAGCCTGTTAAAGTAGAATAATCACAGTTTAAAGCTACTATAAGGAGTTTTTCGACACTTGTGAAATGGGCTAATACTAATACTGATGTGACCACATGACTTGTGGTGCGAACCGGATCATAAATGTTAAGATTACTAACAGCTTTATGGTTATTTTTGATGTATTAAACGGTGAATGGAGGGGAGTTGGTAAGGTGTTAGAGAGATTTACTAACTGTAAATTACAGAGATGGCCTTAAGAAGGACTTCTGATGAGTGATAAAGGGATATTCTTGCGTAAAATTAATTCTCTAGTTATACCAACTTTAGTAATGACCGCACGATAGCAATACAGAAAGCCGCATGCTTAACCAAAACACCACTCTATAGCCACAAATAATGCTCAGAACAGCACCTAACTTCATCAACAGGACATATAGGGTCACAGCCATAGTACTAGCCACCAAACTAATTTCTTTACCAAAGAGACTAAACACAACTCACCTACTCTCTTCCACAGGCCCATTACGACAGTGTTGTTTATCATCAACGCCCCTATTTTTTTCCACGACTAAGACGTGATGTTGACGAACTAAACATAAGTCTTAGATAACTAAAATGTGACGAGACGAATGATCATTTACGTTGACGACGCAAGACTAGACGAAAACGTTAGTGGTGGATGATGAACAGAGTTGCAGAATTCATGAAAACAGCACTGCATTACGGACTACAGCGGGGTTTCGCAGCTCAAGGAAGAACATTTATAATCGTTTCTTCATGGAAATACAATCAGACCGAGACGCTGAGGCAGAAGAACTACCGCGTCTGATATGATCATAAATGTTCTTCCTTGAGCTGCGGCACCCCGCTGTAGTCCGTAATGGACTGGCCCGAGATCTCGCTACAAACAAGCGGCTGCTGGAAGAGAGTAGGTGAGTTGTGTTTAGTCTCTTTGCTAAAGAAATTCAGCAAAGTTAAAAAGTTAAAACAAAAAAAGTGATAATTTTTTTTTTTTTGTGAGGAAGCATGAAATTGTAAAATAGTGACCTGCCATCAATCTGATTTGGGACGATGCTGTGGTATCTTATGACTTGTTTGAGGTGCTGTGCACTTGTTTTGGTACAAGTATGAAGTCAGGTGTTAACTTTACAAACAGGGGGAAAAAAACAGCAAATGAAAAGTTAAGTTTGACCAAAGTGAGGCTGTAAAACTGGAAGTATGATGGCGTTTCCAGCAAATCGATGATACCTGAGTAGGCTGCCATGCCTCTGTCCTCGCACGACGCTACATCTTTAACAAGTCAGCTAATCTGACGTCCACACTTGTGCTTGTGTTTTGTTTTTGGTGTCTTCATAAAACATGCTGGTGATTAATATTTTCAAAGATCTGATGTTTTAAGGTAAGAGAACTGGTCGTCAAATTGGTAGCTGTGTAAAAAGAAACACCCACAGACTGTTTTTAATTTAAACCCACAGGAAAAGTAGCCAAATGAAACTGCCTTTTAGGTTCAGGTCGAACAGAGTTCAAATGAAGGTTTCATATCAGCCAGTATAAGATAGATAAGGAGCGTTTGGAGCGGTGAATCATGCAAAGCAAAAGGTCAAACTGAGTGTCAGAGGTCTCACACTTCATTCGACGTTTCCTGTCATGGGATACACACCTTCAATGTTTCCTCGACATTAAAACTGAGCCAAGGTTCAGTCTGCGGTTCACAGGATGACAGAAAATAATAAGAGTCACTTCTCGAGTGTTTTTTTCTCTCCTCTTCGCAATTTGATGATAATTCTTCCACCGTCTTTGGTTCCCAGTAAACCGTGAAAGCCTCTCGCCGGGTGTTTAGCTCCACATCTTAAGTGCTTTTACGTCTGAGGCGGTCCACTTAACAGCTTTGAAAATATGATCCTCGATTGATTCTTGTTGTGAAATAGTGGGAGACGGTCAGAGTGGGCTGGAGCACCTTGATTGCGGAGGGGAAATCTGCCTGTTGATGCTCTTTTACAGCGGGGTTTAGCTCCCAGTTGAAGGACAGGGCCGTGTTTAGCAGGTTGTAACTTTAAAGGTCAAAGTTGAGAAGCAGTAGACGCTCCGACTCTTGCTTTATTTGCTCTCTCGGTGTTAATGTGGCGGCGTTGTCTTTGTTGATTCTGGAGTAAAGTGGTGAAGTGACAGAGGCGGGCAGGAGAGCTTAAAGCGGGAAGATTAACTTCAGAGTGAAACTTATCCGGTTTTTCTCTTCCCCCGACAGACGGCTCGGCAGATGCCACAGAGAAGTCGGTTGAATTTAGCGTGTGTGATCTGAAGCCCTAAACTTCGCCTCTGTCGCTGGTACCTGCCCGGTGTTTTCAGCACCGCACAGACAGCCGGCTGTGTAACCCATTTAAGTGTGAAGTCCAGCCGGCATTGTGGCAAATTAGCAGCAGCGACCAGCCCAACACTAACAAGGCTGAACATTAGCTCTG
The DNA here is from genome assembly GCA_962446985.1 of Xyrichtys novacula. Lineage (NCBI taxonomy): Eukaryota > Metazoa > Chordata > Actinopteri > Labriformes > Labridae > Xyrichtys > Xyrichtys novacula. The sequence continues at coordinate 2,115,945 of OY660886.1, forward strand.
TCTCTGGCAGGGCTGTTGGGTCTGTTTGCCATTTTGGCAGCCTACGAGTTTCTGCCTGGAAGGTCTTTGCTTTTTCAGAAAATCAATTTTTTGTGGTGAAGGCGTGAAAGTCACCAGGAGGACGGCGAAACCACAGCAGAGCAGTTTGATCTCAGTATCAATAATGTAGGAGAGGAAAAACTCCCAAACATGAACGTATCCCAACTTCAAACTATAAATCTGTTTTAAAGAGAACGTCGGCTTTAGTGTTTCATGACCGCAGCTTTTTAAATCATATACGTGACTCTACAAATTTGAGAGAAATTGACAGACAGAATTTAGTGCCAACTGATTGGTTCTTAAACAGTTATTCAAATGTTCAGTACCTCTGTTTGAGCTGTTTCAGACTGAACCAACAGTACCTAAGCTGAACGTAAACATTTCAGCTTTCAGCCAAATGAAACAGGAGCACCGGTCAGTACAAAACTAATTTCTTTAGCAAAGAGACTAATCATATATGTTCTTCCTTGAGCTGCGAAACCCCGCTGTAGTTCGTAATGGACTGGTCCAAGGTCTCGCTACAAACAAGCGTCTGCTGGAAGAGAGTAGGTGAATTGTGTTTAGTCTCTTTACTAAAGAAATTAGTCAAAGTTAAAAGATGTTTGGTGTCTAGTTCTATGTCTGTGACCCTATATGTCCTGTTGATGAAGTTAGGTGCTGTTCTGAGCATTATTTGTGGCTATAGAGTGGCGTTTTGGTTGAGGTTAGTTCATGGCACCTCAGACCGCTGTATATTGCTATCGTGCGGTCGTTACTAAAGTTGGTAGTAGAGAAGCAAGCGGTCGGCAACATTCATCTCTTGAGGGTCTAACTCGCTGTTGGAAATTCAGTCTTGTTTTAGTGACCAAGTTCATTCGGATCAGCAGGAACCAGCTCTTTTAGCTCTCGGACAACTCTTAAAGAGACGGTTTTTGAAAGCCGAGTCCTTTACAGCTGATACACTTCCTGTCTTAGCATAGATACTGTCTGTTTCCTCAGTGCTGTGTCCCTTCAGTCAAGTCAAGTCAAGAAGGGCTGGGCGATAAATAGAAAATTTACGAATACCGAAATTTACAACAATTTAAGACGTCATTTTGCCCATATTGGTATAGTCAGTGTCAAGTTGGTTTTGGATGTGTGTAGGTAGGCTATGGTCTTATGACCCTTTAAGACACTGTCCTATGTCAGAGATGTGACTCCGCCCCATCCAGTCTGTAACAAAGAGGGAAAGACAGGTGAGGAGATGGAGGACGGTTCAAAAGTTGTAGCGGCTGAAGTAGACAAAGTTAATGTGGGAGGGGGTGAGCAGCTTGTGGAGTAGTTATCGTCCATTTATCATTATTGAGGTGAACTGATCAATATATCGTGATATTGATTTGAGGCCATATTGCCCAGCTCTAAAGTCAAGAATGTGAAACAGGTCTGGTCTGATGAGTTCTGAGGATATTCAAACGTGAATAGCTCCAGTTTTTCGTCTCCGCACTCTGCTGCACAGATCTGTACTGTGCACTCTCATCCTGATGTCCCTAAATTCAGTCCACATCCATGTGGACACGTCTCACCAGACTATTAAGGAGTTGACAGGTTTCAGTTCATCAAGCTCACATCTGGGAAAAGCAGCGATTCAGAAAGCGGAAAGGTCACCGTCTTTCTGTTTACCCAGGTGACCATTCTGCCAGAGCGTCCCGGGGTTCGAACATGTTGACGGCTCTCGTTGAGCACGTATTGTTTCCCAGACTCCTCTCTGTTTGCCTTTCCAGCTTTTTGTTTACAACCCCGCACTGTGCGGACGCCGTGTTGTCGGATAAATAACCTCGGCTGTGTGTTTGCTCGCCGGCCCGCTGGTGTTGACTGTAGCGATGAGTAACAGCGGCGTGGATCAGTTGATGTAGTCACTCAGCGGGTCTGGAGGGAAACATGCATCAGGGTGACTGATGATGTGCCTTTTATATCACAAACCGAACGACAGCGTCTGATTGGACGAGAGCGCTGAAGACTTAAATCTTATGATCGTCAATGAGAGCGCTTATGCAATCTCCTGGAGTGAAGAGGTGGTTTGAGAACACAGAAAAAAAAACAGTTTTTATATGTTCATGTTGTTTCTGCACTTGCATAAGCGCCGTCATGTAACAGGAGTGACTTCTCAAAGTTTGAAATATGTGTCGTAAATGAGAAAAGCAGGAAACCAGCTGCGGCAAAACAGATGGTTGGAGAAGTGGAGCAGGAAAAACAAAACAATGGAGGAGGAAACGAGGACAGAGGATGGAGAACTCCACAACAACAGTTTTCACCAAAAGTGCGAAATGATCCTTTAATCGTTTCTCTTCTCCCTCCTTTAGGGCGCCAATGCCTCTGCCTTGGAAAAGGAGATTGGACCGGAACAGTTTCCCGTTAATGAACACTACTTTGGACTGGTCAACGTGCGTGTCCCTCTCAAACACAAACACAAACATAAAAACAAAATCATTTTTAGTCTTCAGTCAGAGTGTGCGTCTCATCCTGTGTGTGTTTGTCCTTTTTTTTGTTGTTCCAGTTTGGAAACACCTGCTACTGTAACTCAGTGCTGCAGGCTCTCTACTTCTGTCGACCGTTCAGGGAGAAGGTGTTGGCATACAAGGTAAGTGATGAGAGAGAGAGACTTCAGTCAGAACAGGAACAGAAGACGAGCGGCTGAAAGAGTCCACTCAAACACGTCCAGAAATAACACAGTGGACTGAGAGGAGGACAAAGATTTTAGATTTTATGCTACGATTGTATAAAACAGGGTTTCATCTGTGTCTTATTAAAGTATTTAAATCAATTTTGCTACAAAACAATCGGCCGGTGAATCAGACGTCACAACAACACGCAATCTGATTGGTCAGAAGTGGACACACAGTATGTGAAACTTTAGAAAAATCGACCGTCATATAAAAAAATAAATGCAGCTATATTGCAGGACGGGAAAACGTTGCTGATGTGAACGCTTGTATTGACAGGATACGGGTTCGGAAAATAATATTGACGTCCGAAATAATCGCACGAAAAAACCTTAAGTCCTAAATTTTGAAGGTATTTTTTCTTAATTTTCTGTCCAAGAGTTTGGGTCCTAAAAACTTCGTAAACGTGTAAACATTTGTGCGTTTCCGTAAAAAACAAAGATAAACCGGTACAGAAAACAACTACGCTATTATCTCAGAGAGCGCCAGAGTGCACTCCAAAATCCACAAAGTGCATATTACGAACGCACCTATGTCACATGACGCACTCAGCGCACAAAAACGGAAGAGAAGGCTCGGTGAACGGTCATGGGAAAGATCGAGTTTGAGGAGTCCTGGCTTGACCTGCCGGACTTTACAGGACGGCTGCGGCCAGTGGAGCGGAATACCGAGGAGGCGTATCGTAGAACGTGCAAGAAGAGGTTGAACATCGTGTCTACGGGAATTAAGGCATTAAAGTCCAACATGTGTTGCGCTAGCCACAAAGCCGCACCTGAACCTAACGTTACGGCTGCGACCTCGGCTCACTCTCCCTCCTCATTTTCTGCTGCTGGGCGGAAGAGTAACGAAAATTCGGCCAACGTTTTCAGGGCGATTGTTTCCCGATTCAGACATAGCCAAGACTTTTGCTTGTGTTACGAACAAATCTGGTCACATTATACAATTCCGCTTAGCACCAAACTGGATACTAAATTTGATCTAAATGCTTATACTAAACGGTTACATATTGAAGTGGCGGTGAGGTATTAAAAAATATTGTGATGGTCTTAAAAAAGTCTTAAAAAGGTTTTAAAATTAGCTTCAGGATTTCTGATTTTTTTTTCAGGTGCAGCCGCGGAGAAAGGAGTCCCTCCTCACCTGCCTGGCCGATCTGTTCAACAGCATCGCCACGCAGAAGAAGAAAGTGGGCGTCATCCCGCCTAAGAAGTTCATCTCTCGACTGAGGAAAGAAAATGGTTAGCGTCTCATTTCAGAGTCTCCAAACCCTCAAATTAAAGCGTATTTATTTCGAGTCGACGTGCAGCTGCTGCAGCAGATCACGTTTGGTAAATCATTCCGGGGAAACATCCATGAATGAAAGAGTGAAACGTCCTTTGCGAGTAATTTGGGAGGAGATCGATGAAAGGAAAAAGGGAGAAAAGTGTGAAGGAGGAGGGTTATCTGCGCTGATGAGGAACTCAAACCGTCAGCCAAATCCTGCAGCTGAGAGCAGATGAACTTAATTAGCTCTTCTTCTTTTCTGCTTCTTCCTGATGCCGTGTGTTTTGTCTTCATTTCCGACCCATCTGTGCTCCGCTGTAAATTCTCTCTTTTTTTCCTCAGAGCTCTTTGACAATTACATGCAGCAGGACGCCCACGAGTTCCTCAACTACCTCCTCAACACCATCGCAGACCTGCTGCAGGAGGAGAAGAGCCAGGAGAGGCAGCAGAACGGGAAGCTGGTGCAGAACGGAGGAGGAGGAGGAGGAGGAGGAGGAGGGAGTACAGGAGGTGGAGGAGGAGGAGGGAGCGGGAGCGAAGGAGGAGGAGGAGGAGAGGGGGAAGGAGGGAAGGAGACGCAACAGACGTGGGTGCATGAGATCTTTCAGGGGACTCTGACCAACGAGACGCGCTGCCTCAACTGTGAAGCTGTGAGTGAGAGGAAGACCTTTAGACAGGATCTGAAAGAGTCGAATCTTAGACCAGGACTAGAACTAGAAATAATATGTAATCGGAATCGGAATCGTTCAAAATCAAACGATACCCAACCCTACTGTTAAGGGCCCTGAAAAATCATGTTTCCATAGCCGGTGTCTCTGCTTGTGTTTCAGGTGAGCAGCAAAGATGAAGACTTCCTGGATCTGTCTGTAGACGTGGAGCAGAACACCTCCATCACACACTGTCTAAGGTAGTAGAACCGCGACGGTCTGATGGTCTGATGGTCCGATCCATCAACCACGCCCGGGCTCTAACGCTCCGTCGATATTCTGAAAAATTGAATTAGACGCCGAGAGTTTTAGGACTTCAAAATGCTTTTGACACGTCTCACTAAATGTGTGTTTCTGTGTGTGTTTGTGTTTGTGTGTGTTTACAGAGGCTTCAGCAACACAGAGACATTATGCAGTGAATACAAATACTACTGTGAGCAGTGTCGCAGCAAACAGGAAGCCCAGAAGAGGTGAGTGTCGGTGAAAACGAAACACCTTCATTTGGTCTTTTTTCTATCTAATCCTATTTTTGAAGTTGTTTGTTCGAGACGAATAAGATATTTAGGGCCTGTGTCCACTAACAGCGTTTTTATTGAGCCCCAGTTCAGCAGCTGCTGTCGTCAAACTACAAAATTTGTAGCCAGCTTTTAATTAGTTTAATTCTACGAGGAAAATGTACAACATTATCAAAAAAACAGCATTATCAAAAGATAATTTTGGCCAAAAACTTACTTTCTTCAAAAAACAACATAGGCCGTTTTTTTATATATATAAATGTGTATATATATATATATAAAATAATATATATTTATATATATAAATTTGTATATATATATATATATATATAAAATAATATATATTTATATATATAAATTTTTATAATTATAAATTTATTTATGATATATTGGCAGCTCTCCCTGACTTGATGCTCTCAGTGGACACAGGCCCTTACGATCCTACAATCACAGCAGATGTAAAGTGGTGTCACGTTCTGTTGAAATGCTTTATTTCAGACTCCGGTTGATTCTTGTTTTCCCAGTTTTTAGAGCTCCCTGGTGAAATTGCCTAAATCCTTAGTTAAAAGGATCATACCATGGGGATTAAGGTGATTTTATCAGAGCTGGCCAGACTTAATGCTGTCAGTGGACACAGGCCCTTACAGTCCTATTATCCTATCCTAGTCCTATTATTTTAATAGGGTGACGTTATAATTAAAAGTTTTATAAAACAGGAATTTGTCCAGGAACCTTAATGTAGAAAAGAAATATTTATGCAGCTCTTCCTGACTTAATGCTGTCAGTGGACACAGGCCCTTACAATCCTACAATCACAGCATTTATTAATCATGTTGTGTTTAAGTGCTTCATTTCAGACTCTGGTTGATTCTTGTTCCCCCAGTTTTTAGAGCTCCCTCTCAGCTGTTATAAATGACACTGAAATTACACGGACTCATGTGCAGATGCTGAAAATACCCCCCTGCTGTGCCTCCACACGCCCCTTTTGTTTAACCGCAGCTAAATGCAGACTCTGGTCACACTCTGGTTTTTCTAAGTAGACATGTACGGCTTCTGGTTGTTCCATTAGACTTCACCCTTCAAACCACATGAGAAGTGACTACAGCGGCTAGAGGAGCTCTTCCTGTCACTTTCTGATAAGCCGTTTATTCTTACCAGCTACACGCCGGGTCTGAAAAACCACCGAGAGTTCAGCTCTGCACGCAGTGACGAGAAAGTTTCTGTCCACACGTCTTTTTTTGTCTGAATCAGCAAAGAGCGTCTTTGAACATCCATTAGTGTGAAAGGACCACATTAAGAGGAACACAGAGCTTCTTCTGGTTCCCTGTAGGAGGTCTGGTACAGCATGGAGAGCTTTTAGCCGCTCAGGTTTTTAGGGACAGATCCACCTCGCTGACTTTGTTCTGCTCCCCTCCTGCTGGAGTCTTTCTCTTTGTGTTTAATCGTCCTATAATTACAAACTTCTGATTATCTAGTTCAGGTGAAAACTAAAAACCCTCTCTGCCTCTAAAACCTTCTCTGCGTCTCCGTCCTCTCTGTCAGGATGCGGGTAAAGAAGCTCCCGATGATCCTCGCCCTCCACCTGAAGCGCTTTAAGTACATGGACCAGCTGCACCGCTACACCAAACTGTCCTATCGCGTCGTCTTCCCTCTGGAGCTCCGCCTCTTCAACACATCCGGGGACGCCACCAACCCTGACCGCATGTACGACCTGGTGGCCGTCGTTGTACACTGTGGAAGGTACACGCCTCCTCTAACAAGATATTATCTTGCGTGAACAGAATAACAATCATGTGGGAGCAAGTTATTAACATGTGATCACAGTTGACCATCTCACTCTAATAAAATGCAATCTAGTGCGCACAGGTTCATATCTTGCGCATTTTTTTTTTCCAAGCAAAGTAATTAAAATGAGCCCACAAGTAATTGCAAAACAATTACATATTCTCGCAAGATGATTAAACGATATGCACCAGATAGACACAACAACAAATTGTAATCTAGTGCGCGCAGATTCATATCTTGCGCATTAACGTTTTTAATTTTAACTTTTAGGTTTTTAATCCTGTGCACAAGATTTTTTTCCTCAAGCTAGTATCTTGTTCAGGCAAGATAGTCTTTATGTGTGCACCAACATAAGTTTTCATCTTGTCCTCAAAAATTAAGTATCTTGTGCTTTTAAGTGACATCTTTCAAGAACAAGATAACTAACATGGCTAGTTTTAGGAGCGTGTGGTTATGTTGTTGGACATTCAGTTATCTTGTTCATACAGGATAACTTGTGTGTAAATATCTTTGCAAGATAATTCCATATTCTAGCAGGATAATGAAACAATATGCACCAGATAGTTTACAACAAATAGTAATCTGGAGTTTACAGGTTCATATCTTGCGCATCTACGTAATCTCCTTTGGTACGCAAGATTTTTCTTCTCAGTGAAATAGTTAAAATGTGCCCACAAAATAGTATCTTGTTCAAACAAATGTATGTGTGCACGAAAACTTTTTTTGTATCTTGTCCTCAAAAATGAAGTATCTTGTGCTTAAAAGTGACCTATCTTGCAAGTACAAGATAAGTTACACTTGTTATAACCTGTGCCCAACAGCCAATCACATGTGTTCTCAACATTGTTAGTTTAAGAGCAAGTAATTATGTCGTGAATTTATGTTCAAACAAGATAAGTTGTGCACATAAGATCAGAATGTCTTTGCAAGATAATCAGATGTTTTTACAGGATAATTAAACGATTTTCACCAGATAGTTGACCTGTTTCCACAGATTCATGACATGTTTGCACAAATAACTTCATTATACAAGATAATGATCACAATAATGTTACCCTCTTGTATGCGCCAGATGAGCTCTTTTTTGCACAAGATACAAAAATTAGCTTTTTGGGCTTAGGTAACAAAGGTCAGGTGACACCTTTTGGTTCATTGAATCAGCCGCAGCTGTCAGCTGATGATCAGATCATCACGTGTGAGTTTTAAGTCTCTTGGTCTTCAGGTGAGTTTGGTGTGATCTCACAGACGGGTTTTTCTCAGGAGTAGAAACAGGAAACAGACGCTGACATGCTGCTGCTGCTGTCTGTCACTCACTCACTCCATCAAAGGGATTACTCGGTTCTTTAGAGGAGCAGATTTCAGCTGAGCGGTTTCTCTGTGAAGCTCTCTGCTCTTTCAAACTCAGCAGGTGGAGTTTGTTTTTTTAGAGATTTCTCCAAAGTTCAGCTGCAGATTGAACCCTGAGTAACAGTCTCTCTCTCTCTCTCTCTCTCTCTCTCTCTCTCTCTCTCTCTCTTCTGTCTGCAGTGGTCCAAACCGCGGACACTACATCACCATCGTGAAGAGCCACGGCTTCTGGCTGCTGTTTGATGACGACATCGTAGAGGTGAGGGTCAGATCTTCACGCCGGATTAGAGCTGTGTCTTTGTCTGACTGCTTGCTTTTCTAGTTATACCAACTTTAGTAACGACCGCACGATAGCAATACACAGACAAACAAACCTTAACCAAAACGCCACTCTATAGCCACAAATAATGCTCAGAACAGCACCTCAACTCACTCAACTCAACTCAACTTTATTTGTAGAGCACTTTAAAACAACCACAGCTGTACAAAGTGCTGTACATAACAGGACAAAAACAACAAGATAAAAAACAATCAAGAAACAATTAAAACAATGGATAAAATAAAAGCAGAATTAATAATAAAATATAGCTTCAATGTTTTTAAAAACTAATTTAAAAACATAGAAACAAATAACTAAAAACAAACCAACTTCATCAACAGGACATATAGGGTCACAGACATAGTACTAGACACCAAACATCTTTTTAACTTTGACTGATTTCTTTAGTAAAGAGACTAAACACAACTCACCTACTCTCTTCCAGCAGCCACTTGTTTGTGGCAAAACCTTGGGCCAGTCCATTACGGACTACAGCGGGGTTTCGCAGCTCAAGGAAGAACATTTATGATCATTTCTTAATCATTTCCATGAAGTAATAATCACCATATTAATCCTTTTTCACTGCAGACGCTGTAGTTCTTCTGCTTTACCATCTCGGTCTGATTGTCTTTTCATGAAGTAATAACCATAAATGTTCTTCCTTGAGCTGCGAAACCCCGCAGCAAACCCTACTGTTCTGAGCATTATTTGTGGCTATAGAGTGGTGTTTTGGTTGAGCTTTGTTTATGGCTCCTCAGACCGCTGTGTTTTGCTATTGTGCGGTCGTTACTAAAGTTGGTATAACTAGAGAAGCAAACAGGGTGTCTAACTCTAACTCTAACTAACTGTTATGGTGTAACTAAATTAATTTTACGCCGGAATATCCCTTTAAGTCTCCAGCAGGTACCTTTCACCACCGCCCTCAAACTAAATCTTCCCCTGTTCGTTTCCAGTTTCTCCGTTCTTTCCTTCCAAACAAGAAACAGTCGTCATGCCTCAGTCTCAGGATGCCGGAGATGCTCAATATTAGATGGAGATTTCTCTGTGATGAAAACAAAAGCTGCTTTGAAACTGTTACACAACAAAGTTCAGCCGCAGTGACGTTTTTTTTGTTGTTTTTGTTTTGTTCTGCCGGCACAGACCTCCCCAAAGATCCCTCATGTTTACGGCTTTTCTGTATATAAACAGTTGCTAAGGCGGAGAACAGAAAGAGGGTTTAAAGAAGTTTTAAAAGTAGTCCTGGTCCTTCAAAATACATCGTTTTTGTGTTTTGCATCAACCCCCTAAAAGTCGTCCAAAGTTTCCCCACTTTGTCCCCGGCAGACAGGAATTTCAAACCGGCGTCCGTCCAGCCTCTCCGTGTAGATCCTGGCGCTTTTGAGTATTGTGTCTGGATTTCCTGCGACCCAGATACCTTCACCTGCGCTAAATAATGAGGAGCTAACGTGGAGTTCAGCCACGGGGATCCGATTAGGAAGCCAGGACGGCGGATGAAAGGGGTTCAGAGAGGAGAAAGAAAACAAGGAGAAGTGGAAAACCTGCGTCCGATTAGAGCGGAGGATCGGCCCGGAGCCCCGCGGATGAGATCTGGAATGAGAATAATGTTGGGCCTCCTGGTGCTCTTCCCCCTCTCGCTCTCGTTAATCATGCTCACCATCTACCTGCGTCAGATTCCCTTTTAATTAAAACATTATTCAGCGCACTTATGCAGTTTGAAACCAGACATCACATCGAGCAGGGAGACCTGGACGGCACATCATGTTCAGAAAATGAAAAACACGACAGGCTGCTGCTCCGTCTGCTCCTCTCTCTTTTTTAATTTTTAAAAACTTTTGCTTTTTTTTTTCACTTTTATACTAAAAAAGGAGCAAAAGTTACAAAAATCCAGATCCAGATTCAAGGTCTGTGCGTTTTCCTGCTCCTTCTGTTATTCCGCAGCTTCTGCCATCAAACCATCTGTTCTCCGCTGACAGGAGAAAACATGGCAGCCCACACAGACGGTCTGACACCCTCAGAGCATGTGTGATAGCGCTCAGCTAACCGCTTCCAGCTCCTGCCTCTGCACGCCGCCGTCGTCGCCATGACTAACATGACAGATGCAACAGTTCACATTAAGACAGCAGCAGCAGACTTTAAAAGATACACAAACACACGTCGTCGTTCGCCAATAGTATGATGTAGCTCTGGAGTTATTGGCGTTAAACCACACGGACACGCAGCCAAAGCCTCGGCTCGCTGCAGCTGCAGCAGCCGGCCAACCTTTCACTTTGTTATTTTCCATCTTCACGCCAAAAAGAACAGCGAGCAACGGCGGTGGAGCTATCAGCGGTTAACTGAGCGTGCTGCCCAGACAGTAAACACTCTAGGGTCTATACAGGGGCGTGCTTAGACTATTTTGACTGGGGTGGCCCTAGGGTTGTAAAGGGGTGGGAAATTTTCGGTAACTTTCCAGAAACTTTCTATGGGAAGTTAAGCTGGGGGATTTTGGAAATATTCCAAATTGGAAACAAAACACTAATGCAATGGCAGGAACAGAAATATAGTTGGATAAACAACTGGAATGGTCTGGAAAACAGTATCACATTTGAGGAAGCTACCACCCCCATAAGCTAGCCCCTTAAATAGTCAATAAAATTAAAAAAAATTTATATTTTCCCTAACTATATTTAAGTTCCCTAATGAGGGCCAACCTTCAATTTTATAAATTTTGGATTTATTCCCATTAATTCCCACATATTCCCATTAATTCCCACATATTCCCATTAATTCCCATATTTTCCCACTAATTCCCATTAATTCCCACATATTCCCTTTAATTCCCACATATTCCCATTTATTCCTGTTAATTCCCACTTATTCCTGTTAATTACCGTTAATTCCCACACATTCCCGTTAATTCCCATATATTCCCACATATTTCCTTTAATTCCCATTTATTCCCACACATTCCCTTTGATTCCCATATATTCCCACATATTCCCTTTAATTCCCACATATTCCCACTTATTCCCGTTAATTCCCACACATTCCCACACATTCCCACACATTCCTTTTAATTCCCACACATTCCCACTTATTCCCGTTAATTCCCACATATTCCCATATGTTTCCATTAATTCCCATAGAAATTTTCCAACTTTGAAAATCCACGGAATTTTGCAGCCCTAGGTGGCCCAGTCCGGGTGGCCAGGGTATCTGTGTACAGTGACTCAAAAATTTAGTTACATAAATCGTCTTGAAATTCACAGCAACCCGTTGCCCGCCTTTTACAAATCAGAAGAATTGAAATGGGAGAAAAGCATATTATCCCAGCCCTAATAGTTCGTTTAGGGGTGGTCTGGAAGCTTTTGTGGTTCGAGTAAAAAATCTACCAAAGACAGGGCAAAATTTTACAAAGTTCAAATCTTCATTCACAGAAAAATCAAAATTTCTGAACTTTTATTTTAAAATGTTGATTTGATGTAAATCTGCAGTGTGAGCTCAGACCGCTCTGTCACTGATGATTAAAACTGATCACGTCTCCTTCAGTGTGTTTTTCCACTTTGACGGAAACATCTGCTCCAGTGAAGAGAAACCGGTCTGTTGATTTCTGCTGAGTTTGCTGAACAGAAGCACAAAATTTTCATTTTTTATGGTTTGTGGAGGTTTACTCTCCTCGTCTGGATCACCACTTTCCTTAAGTCTGAATTTTTTTCTGTCTTTTTGGGGTTTTAGCCCCAAATTGAGACAGTCTCCTCCACCGAGTTTCTGGAAATTTCTTGTCCGCATACTCAGGATTTAGCTGAGAATGAAATCTAAAGCCCCCGTGAAACAGTTACAAATCAAATTCCAGCAGCATAGCAGTGAACTGAAGCAGAGAACTCAGTGTTTTGCCAACACAGACCTCCTCAAAGAGCCGACATGTCTTCAGATTATCTTTGAACAAAGATTTAACAAGGTTTGGGAGAGGAGATCACTGAGATGTGGTTTCTGTTTCGATGCCTGGGCAAGAAAAGGCGTTTCAAGACGTGACAAAAAAACATTAAGATTTTTGATTAGTGATGGGCACGGTAGTTCTTTTAGATGTACTGAATCACTAGAATCAGTTCACTAAAAAGATTTGTTCAAAAGATTCGTTCACCAAATCACAGAATCACTTAACCCTTGGTGACCCCGACCTCCTGAACTGATACACAGCTGAACGTGTCAGGATTCAGTTCAGTTCATAGTTTCTGGGACTCAGAAATGAGAATGTTTGGCTGTGTTGCTTCGGCAAAAAAGTCATGCTCAGTAACTGATTCGTTCACTAAACGTTTAGAAGAATTCACACTGAACAGTCACCGTTTCCTCGCAAACGGCTGCGGGTTTAATGCACTATTTGTTACATGCTGTGTCCTATTGTATGCAAGTTGTTGTCATGGCAATTTAGCAATCAAAAAGAAAAAAAGGGTAGTTTTGTCCGACAAAAATGATTCCAGAGAGTGTAGTTCATGCGTGATTCGTTCACAAAGTGATTCAAGGCGTCTGTGCATGTGGGTCCTTGTTTGCTGGCTGCTGGCCTGGCAATACTGTAATAAACAAGAAATGAACGAATCACTCGAGGAAGTGATTCGGTTCTGTACATTCACTTAAAAGATTCGGTTCTTTCAAATGAATCGTTCTTGAACAACACATCACTATTTCTGATCAGTTTGAGGGAGGCTGCAGGAGGATCTATGCAAGTTTTGGTTTGTGTTAAATAGACTGGTTTAAACTTTTCTCTTTCGGAAGTAAACGTCGTATTTTTCAACTCTTGTTTTGCTTGATTCTCTTGTAGAAAATCGATGCACAGGCGATCGAGGAGTTCTACGGTCTGACGTCGGACATCTCCAAGAACTCGGAGTCGGGATACATCCTGTTCTACCAGTCCAGAGACTGAACCAGCCAGCGGTAAATCCCCAACAGACTGTCACTCAACAGAAGGGGAGGGGCTAAAGGCTGCCACAGGCTCCGCCCAGTACGCTCACATAAGTATCCAGGCTTTATTCCCTGCAGGCGGAGCTTTGCACCGGAGCGCCACTGGGATCGCTGTCGAGACGTGCGCAGGTTGCATGCCAGCCTCCTGGATTACGAGCGCCATACTCCTCTGAGCCCTCACTGCAGAAACAAAGCACCTTAAAACAAAAGACGGCCGATTCTATAACACTCGCTTCGCACTGGGGCTTCAGCTGGGAGGACTGGAGCGACGCCAAATCCAAGAGGCTGACATCGCCATACGCATGGCGCTCCATTCTGGAGGTAAAAGCAGTCTGGGATTGTTGAGACGACGCAGAGTAACCAATCAACTGTTTCCGAAGAGACTCTTAACTTCTGATTGTAATCCTGCTCGTCACGGTAACCAGCTTCATCACGGTCTTCTTTGGCGTTTTTTTTTTTTTTTTTTTTACATGTGCACATATACAATTCTAAATTAGCTCCATGCTAACACACCCGAACCACAGTTAACTTAAAAAAAGTACTTAAGAGCCGTTTTAGACGTCCCACCTGCTTCATTAAAAACAATTACATGACCATTGGCGATTGGAGAGCAAAGAGCGACGTGCGGTGAGCGAAATTTTTTTTTTTTTGGATGTGAGGGGAAGTTCCCACCCACCTTGGTCTCTGATTGGCTAGAAGTGCTGGGCTCCGATTGGCTATTCCTAAGGGCTGTGTAACTTCATCGTCTGTCAGGTTAGGAGTAGGAGATTCAGAAGTGCGAGCCCGTGTTGGCTTGAGCGTGTGATGACCTTTCCAGCTCTTCTAGCCAATCAGAGGCGAAGGAGGCGGGACTTTTCCCTACCATCCAACAAAAAAAAAGATATTGCCGTGCAGTGATGCTAGTCCTGAATTTTCTGTAATAAAGTAGCGCAAACAACAAAACGAGAGTTACAGATAAAAATTCATAAAATTTATCGTCTTTAATTAAAAGAAATATTAGAAACATGAAAAAAGATAAAAACTAACGATCCACAAAATCAGAAATATCACAAAATCTGTTTATAACTGGCTCTGCCGTGAAGGAAATTGAAGCTCTTATTTCGAAAAAGCTGGCCAGCGAATTAAGTTAAAGTAGCCGCTTTTATTCTGAAAATCTGTCAGGTCACGTTTTCGGTGCCACTGTGTGAAAATCCAAACGAGGACGCGTCAAACAAAAGAGCGACCAGGTGTTCGAACATCAGAGCGAGCCAACTTTTTTTTTAACAAATCGGCTTTATCCGATTTTACTTTCAATTTGACGTTGTTTGACTTTTTCAAAAAGCCAAAATACGCACATGTGTGTGTGTCCTTTTTTAAAGGGACACAATCCAAAACCTTCCTCCTCTTTCAGTCAGACCTGATACCCACACTACATTCAGGCTGAATGTTTGTGTGTTTTGTCATTTTTGTTCTCAGTTAAAGCTTTATTCCTGGACAAAAACACCTCCACACACACACATACACACACACACACACACACACACACACACACTCCTGCTGCAGCTGTTCATCACCATCCACCAATCACACGCTGGCAAATTTGAACTGGAGAGGCTGGAGTGCTTTTCTGTCCTGCAGCTGCAGCTTTGGCACGCTGTCAGACCTTTTACATAACCTCTTCTTTTTCACGTCCAGAATCTTAAATTGAAGCAGAGATGTGGACAGTCTGCTGATGTGGAGATGGTGGCTGAAAGCGTCCTCTAACTCTCCTAAATGGGTTAAAATTCACTAAATCAAGAACAAAGAACCATTTGAAAGCCTGTACTGTTTGCTTGAACCTGCTGATGGGTACCAACCTCCTCCTCCTTCTTCGTCACCTCAACGCACAAACAAACCAAATGTAGGAATTTTTTTCTTATTTTTATTGAAGTATGTTTTCACACTGCCAAGCTATTGCCCCAAGTACGCGATGAAGCTCACCTCCTCACTCCTAAAAGTGACGGGAACTTTTAAGACGTTTATAGTTTTCAGTTGTTGAGGGTTTCAGCTTTCATTAGGATGTTGAAGTGCAGTTTAAGGCTGCAGTCAGACACGTTTCAATAATCTGAAGTTCTCTCTTTCCTGCAGAGACAAGAAAAGCACTTTTGACTCCGTAAGTTTGCAGCTGAAGATTTGAGGCTTTTATTTTGAAGCCAAACTGCAAAAGTTCAATAAAAGTTAAAATTCAGTTCTGGTAGAGTTTGGAAATCTCTGAGTTTGCTGGCAGTTTTTTAACATAACCTTAGCTTGAATTTGTTTGGTTTCTTAATTTGAAATTCGATTCAAAATGGCTCTGATTTGATTTTTAAAAAATTACATTTTTTTTTAGACTTTTCAGACTTTCCAAAATCAGTATAACTATAATCTTGATGTGCCAGAAAACTTCCAAATTTCAAGGATTTTCAGTAGGAAAACCATTTTGATCAGTTTGTTTTGCATTAAGGGCCTGTTTCCATCAACAACTGTCAATTTCAAAATACTTATATTTAAAGTTTTGACTGGCCAGTTGGGGTGAAGTGAAATTTTTGGCTGTTATTCAAAAGTTGAATTATTTTTAACAGAAAATGCTGATGCTAGGGGCCTTTGAGCTGCCCCTAGTAAATGGACACAGGCCCTAGAGGGGGGTGGCTCTGATTTTATAAAAAAAAAAAATAACATTTTGTGGTTTTTTTTTTTAGACTTTTCAGACTTTCCAAAATCAGTCAAAATCAGAAAACATTCCTATTTCAAGGATTTTTTAAGTAGGAAAACAATTTGATTGGTTTGTTTTGTAAGGGCCTGTTTCCATCAACAACTGTCAATTTCAAAACACTTTTATTTAATGTTTGGATTGGCCAGCATCAGCGAAGTGACATTGTTGGCTGTTTTCCCAAAAATTGAACTATTTTTTACAGAAAACGCTGAAGCTGAGGCCTTCGAGCTGAATTGTTAATGGACACAGGCCCTAGTGAGGATGGTAGCTACTGCCTAGAAGTCGAGTTTAAAGTGACAGATCCATAACTTTACTATGTAGCCGGTAAAGTAGTGAAAAAATTGACAAACTTGGGTTAAAATGGATGATATAACTCTGACCCGAATGATTCCTGTGCTCTGTAAGTTAAAGCACTGCCAGCATAAACATATCCAAACTCTACTTTATTAAAGTCTTTACTATAGTTTTTAAAATACTGCAAATGAAAGCAGGAAACGGAGCAACTTTTGATTATGTCCTGAATTCACTGGGTTATCAACACTATTTCCAAAACCATCTTTGCTGCTCTTAAACTGAATTATTGTAGATGAAAGAGTTTTTTTTGTGTGTGGTTGAATCTTTAACGGGAGGGTAAATCCAGTTCATTTCCATCAGCTCTACAATAATAAAAGTCAATTTGTAGTTTTTGGTTGCAAATGGCTTAAAATACAAAAAAATATCAGTTTTTATTCATGGCATGAATGATCAAAATAAAGCACAAAAACACAAGTTTAGAGATAAAGGTTGGAGTTACAGTCTGAAGTTAATTTTTCTATAAAATACAGTTTCATGGAAATCGTTCTTCCTCATCAGCCATTAAGAAAACGGAAATTTCTGGACTGTGTTCGAAAACAATGTTGAATTAAGGCTCTTGAAAGGCTTATTTAAATATAATTAATATTATTTTAAGTGTTCATGTATCTTCTTTTTTTTCAGTTGTTCCACTTGTTTTTGATATATTTCACTAATTTTACTCGTCTACCATTGTTGCGTAGGCAGCGTTTTGAAGATTATTTTCTTTTAATTTGAAGGTTTTTGATGAGAGATGTTGATGTGTACATAAATACAGATGTTATTATTGGAAAAAAATATTTGCTTGCTTGAAATAATCAGCAAATCTAGATAGGAAATATTAGTGGATGCTATATGTTAACAAAAACAAAAAAATCTATTCTTGTAATCAATCAATTGGACTGGTGCTCAAAAAGTAACAAGATCTACCTACTTATATGGCATCCCAGACAGCCCAAAACAAACTTCCCAAAGTAAACTAACTGCTAACTGTTTGATTAACAAAAGACTGTCATTGATATATAAAAAAACTTTTGAAAAAGTTTTGTATTCAAAGAAGAAACAGACCAAAAACTGACTTGTACATCACTGTGTTGAAGGAAAAATCCACTTTAGAGTTCACAAAGATCAGATAATTTTAAAGTTTTTGACTGATGTAGATCTAGTGAATTTAAGGTCGTATGTTGAGGACGCACCTTGAGGTATTATTATGTTCAAGAACCTTTAAATGCATGAGACGGTTTTCAGTTCTTATCCACTGCTTCTGAATAAAATATTATAAAGAGTAGCCTGAATCTGGAAAAAATACCAACTGCAAACAAACATTTTTGACTCAGATACACTGCCTAATGCATGTTAAATAAATCTGGTCTTTAAAATGATAACTATCGATGTAAACAGATCAGTGAAAGCAAAGAAAACTGTTACCTGTTTGGAAGATACATCATGGTGTCATCGGCGTAGAGTGTGAGCTTTTTTCTGTAGTTTCAGATTTTATGACCTCATTTACAAAGTTTCTCCATTTACCTCAGATTTTTTCTTAAACTCACAGTTAACTTGACATTTTTTTTATGATTAAAAACTTTTATTTAGTGACTAAAAGTCCATGACTGATCGAAGTGATGATTTGATGAAGTTGGAAAAGTAGAAGCGATGATAACGACGGAGTAACAAAAACTGACGTGTGTGCGGGTGGATTTTTCCTTTTTAACAGTTTTAAGTTATATTGTCTGCTCTCTCGAATGTCCCTTCGAGGTTTATTCATCTGCGTCACTCCACTTTTTTTTTTTTTCCAAACTCACAAAGAATGTATTTGTTTTGAAGGGTGAAAAAGTGGCTGAATGTGTCAGAAACACTCCGGATATTTCGCAGACTGTTTGTTGTAACTGGTGTGCAGAGCGGCAGCAGCCTCACAAACAACCCAAACAGAATTTGTTTGATTTAATTCAAAACCTCAGAAAGCACTTGGTGTTTTTCCATTTGAGAAAGACTTCCCCTGAGTTAAGAGTCCGACTAAAGCACAGCAGACAGCGGGTGAAAAATCTAACTCATTGAGTCTTCTCTGCTCTTATTGTGTCTCCTTTCTCAAACAGAACGAAGTGTTTTCACTCAAATTTGAAGGATTTTATTAACTGGACACCAACTTCACAGACTGTTTAGCTTCAAGACTTCGATCTTTCTTGTTTTGTCGGTGTTGTTGTCAGGCTGCTGCTGCACACACTGCTGTCTGAAGTTCATTTTGAATCCATGTAGATGCAGTGAAGTTTGGGAATGATGGCTGGTTCTGATGGTGTCCAAACTGTTTGAAATAAAACACAAACTGGTTTTGAAGATGGAATAACCTAAAACTTTTTCCTAGGTTTTCATTCCTCCTGTAGTTTCTCCTCAGAGCAAGTCATGTGAGGCAGAGGAGCTGCATTTTATCAGCCGGGACTTTTTCATTTTTCAATTAAGTTTTATTTGTGTGGCACCGAATCATAAGTCATCTCAGGACAAACAGGAAGGCGACTGTTCTATTTTCTCAAATATTTTCTGTGGTAACAGAAGTGGTGTGAGAAAAACATCTCCTCCCCAAAATGAGGAAATTCATTTGTATGTTTCTTAGATCAAAACAAAAATCCAAATCCAGCAAAAACTTTAGTTTCACAAACTTTCAGTTGATAAACAGCAAGACTCAGTTTCTTCAAAGTCAAGTTTTCAGCCAAAACCTTTTGTAAGTCGAAGCACATTTGTGTTGCCAAAACTATTTTAGCGATGAATCTTTTTAACCTGAACTATTTGTGACAAAAAAATTTTGAGCTGAAACAACTTCTTGGTGAAACTCTTTCAAAGTCAAACAATTTTTGACAAAACATCTTTTGGTTAAAAGTTTTAAAGCCAAATTTTTTCACCAAAACTTTTTTTTGCCACTTCATTTTCTAAATTTTGTAATTTTATTTTAAGGTAAAAACATGGTTTTAGCTTTTTTGTTGTTGTTTAAGAGCCTTTTTTCTCCACCCTTAGCACTTTTTCACCAAGATTTTTTGTTAAAAAGACAAAATTTTAACCAAAACTTTTTTATTGCCACCCCAAGCAATCTTTTTAAAGGTTGAAATTTTTTGAGGGCAAAAAACGTTTCTTAATTTATTTTGAACAATTTTTTACCAGACAAAATTTTTTCAACTATTATTACAGTATTTTTAGCCAAAACATTTAAAACCAAATCTTTTCTTGAGCCACAACCTTATTTTTCTTAAGTATTTTAAAAAAATTTCCCAGCAGTTACGGTAAGTTTGATGAACTATTTTCTGCCAATTCTCTCTTTCTCAATTCATAGGTCAAGAGGAAAAAAAAGGACCATCTGTTGATGGTTTCTGTTGATTTTACTCGGAAATATGGTTTCCTGATTCCCACCTGTTTTAGTCATTTAGTTTAAAAGACAAATGAGGTTTTAGAAAAGATTAAAGATTTCGAACAGGATGGTAATTTTCTACCAGCCTCTAGGACATTTCTAGTAATTGACGTATTTGTATCCTAAAGTTGAAAAATGTGGAAAATGTTGTAGTTTCAATCCTGAAATATTCAACATTTGAAACTGAAAGGTAAGTGATTTAACTTGTATTTACTTGTGATGGATCGGTTGCAGCAACAAGTGTTTTCCTCTTATATAGAGCCCACAGTTGTAAAAGAAGATGCTGCAGTTGAAGAGATGTTTTTTTTTTTCTTTTAGCAGAGAAGACAGAGCAGTAAAAAAAGAGCATTGTGAATCAAATGAAAGCAGTTGAGGTATAAGACATAATGAGAAAGCTTTTTGCCTGCATGAGATCATCTTCCCACGAGGGTTTTTATCTTCTGACTCACCTTGTTGCCTCTCAGACGTTTGTTTCCCGGCCAAAATATGACTGAAACTCTGGTGTATTGTGTTTTTAGCAGAAAGAGTGCAGTGACTCAGATCTCTTCCCTCCCAAAAGACTCCACATCAACATCATGCAGAGGCAGAAAGACGTTTAATTCTCTGCAGGTAGGTGGTACAAGCTCTGGTTCAGGTTCTTGAAGGAATAAACAACAATATAGAAAACATTTCACAAAGAAAAAAATACAAAAAGAGGAAAAATATACCATGTTTGGAGTCCGAAAACTGCAGGAATGAAGGACACAATCTGTTGAATATGAGTGTTTTTGTTTAGGAAACACAGGCTTGAATGATGGAAAGACTTTGTACAACAATAGAAACATCCAAAAACACACATTTAAAGACGAGTTTCAACATTCAGTGAGTCTGATGGCAGGTTGAGCTGATCACACAGTTGGCGCCCTCTTGTGGTGTAACCGTGAACAGTTGCCTGTCATTTGAGAGTAACACATGCTTTGAATCCTGTTTGATCAGCTTCCACTTCCATTTTTCTTTAAATCTTTGAGTGAGATATGTCCTGCTAGCTCTGATAGAGGTAGGTCCAGCCTGACCATCTGATGATCCAAAAACACGCTTACAGAAATCTAATCTGTCAGAGGAGCCGGCCCCTGAAAAAAGTCAACATGCTAAAATCTCAAATAGATGTTTATTTGGTGATTTGTAAATCAGAAACAATTTGGCCTCAACTTGGGTTAAATTTAAGACTCTTATCATCCTGAAACCACGAAATTTGAATGTGGAAAAATTCCAAATCTGGGGGATCGTAAACAATCGGTGCAATTTCAGTCAAGTTTAAGATGATAAAAATACTCCAAGTAATCCATAACCAAATATAAATATTGATGCTCCTTTACCCGCTGTCATCCTTGTTATTAATAGTCTTCAGCTGAATTTTTGTGTTTATACGTAGTGTAAGCATGTTTATATCTTGAGTTGATCGTCGAATGTTAAAAGCAAAGTAATATAAATATCTTACATTATACCCCACTTACAAGGTAGAAATATGATTTCAACTAAATTTAGCCCAGATGTACAACAGAGTATAAGGGCCACAAAAATTGAAGACTTCGTAATTAATCTCGAGAATAAAGTCATAGTAAAATCATTACTTACGAGGATAAAGTCATAATTAAATCATTACTTACAAGAATGAAGTCATAATAAAATAATTACTTTTTTTTTTCTTAATGTGGCCCTAATATTCCATCGTCCAGATGTAACAATGATGGTTACATGCTGCCACTCCGACAATTAGAGACCAATGTCGGAATGGCGGGATGTCGGAATGGCGGTTGCCCCCCAACCCTGATATAAAAAAAACCGTAAAATGAGTTACAGATCACCAAATAAAAGTAAAGTTCTTTTGCGTATAGAACGAGTTCCTTTCTTTGATCTTTTTGAGTCTTTGATGTTTTAAAGTTCCGAAAGTCATTCATCTTTTTTTCAACTGTAGCTTTTATTTACAGAGAACGCAGCTTAATGCAGGTTATAGAAAAAAAAAAAAAAAAAACATCAAAGAAACAGAAGGTTCCGGAACATGAGTTCATGTAGAGTTCTCAGTGAGGTTCCTATTAGTGAAGAAAAGGGTTCTTTGAATAATGAAGACATCATATACACATAATATACACTGGAGATATTATTACATCCATCACAGACAAAGATTTTTAACAGGTTCGTAGAGTCGCGTTTCCTTCGTTTACGTACGTTTTTGTACGTCTGTAAAATTTTGTACATTTATGCGCTTCTTGTATCGTCATTGTAGGTAGTCTTCTGCAAAAACAGTTTTATACTTTTTTTTTTTTTTTTATCCTCATCTCCTGGTTTCCTCATGCTTTATGTGTCCAAACTTCACATTTACACTTACGCTGTGTTCAAGCGGGAAATTCCAACTTACATGCAACAGGTGCTCTCTCGCAAAATGTGGATTGAATATTTCTCAGCACCAAATTAGACTTTTCGGGACTACTGTTAGCATTCGTAAATGTAACAAAAATTCGGATCCGTTCTTGAAGCTTTTTCTTCCTCTTTTCGTCCTTCATCATACCATCGTCTCCGAGCCCGACCCTTTCCCGGTGAAGAAGTCCCAGAAGTTCGACACCGTGCTCGCTTTGCTCTCCTCGTGCGGCGTCTGTCTCACCCAGATGCTGCTCTCCGTCGAGCCGCTCAGGCTGTTGCAGCTGCCGCTCCCGCTGCCCCCCAACGTGAAGCTGAGCGCGTGTCCCAGCGGCCCCCTGCGGTCCGAGGCGTCCGAATCCTGACAGTGGACCCTGGAGGAGGAGGAGGAGGGCTGAGCCAGGCTGAGCAGGTTGTGGTGGGAGTGGAACTGACGCATGTGGCGAATGGATTTACCGGGAGGGACGTCACCTAGTGGACGGAACAGGGAAAAGCACATTTACTTTGGTATGAAATGTTGTTTTCCATTTTTGGAAAACTATCAGCGCCCATTTTTTTACACCTCTTTTTTATCAAACAAAAGACAGAACTAATAATGAACATCATTGAACTTTTAAATGGAGAATTTAAAAGCCTACTTTTTTAAAAAATTCACAGACTTGTAAATTAGATTTATCAAATGTCTGTTCAAAATGGAGAAAGACTTAGGCATGAAATAGAAGAGCCATTTTTTTTAAACTAGATTCTTGAAAAGTGAAAAAGTGTGAAAAAAAATTCTGGCGAGATATGAAGAACAGCTATTCTTGAATCTGTAAAGAAAACTGAAAAATAAAATGAAAATAAGGCATCATTTGAAAAGTGCATTTTCTCAAATTTTTACGCTATTTTTTTATTCTTTGCACTTTTTCTTTAAAAAAAATGTAGAAAATACGTCTCAAGAACACTAAAACTGAAACTAGCAATTTTTTTCCTTAAACTAAATTTTTCAAAAAAAAAAAAAAGTTGGACATAAAAAAAGACAAAAAAGGCTTACTTATATTGAAACATATTTTTTTAAGTTTTAAAAAATTGTGTCTTTGACAAAATTTTGAAACTAAGCATTTATCATCAAAACAAATTGGGTATAAATGCTTGTAAAAAAAATTTGCAAAAATTATTCAGAATCAATGTGTCAAAAAAAAGAAAAAAAAATTTAAACAAAAACATTTTGAATAAAAAAAAACTCAAATTAAAAGCTTGGAATGAAATTATTTTTAAAAACTGCAGAAAGGAAATGTTCAAAATGATGGTTTAAACTTAAATCAGTCAATTTAGGGCTTTAAAAAACATTAAATCTTAAAGTAATCTTTTAAACCTATACAGATCTCTATGTATTATGGTTTGAAATATTAAATAGCATTACAACATTTATGAATAATAAGCCTTTATGTCTTATTTGTAACACTTGCTTTAACTTCCCATCTCTCACAGCTAGGTGGTGCTATAGCAGCATTTATGATGCCTGCACATCAGTTTTAAAAATGTAGTTTGGAACAGAGAGGACTTAGTTTTCATCCCACACACACAAAAACTGTCAGATACATCAGTGAAAGCACATTTGAAAACTCTTAATCTGTGATAACACATTTAAAACTGAACTCCAAAGACGGTCTGATTCACTTTGACTCATTTTAAACTTCTCTCAGCCTCAAATAGTCTCTTTGAAAAGGTGCAAACTTGTAAATATAGATACAACAGCCTTTATAAAGTTCACATTAACAGATTTAAACAGTGAATTTAATTTCAAGTTTTCACATTCCTACATAAATGACTCAGTGAGGACACTGCGGCCTTGAGCCAAGCACAGAATGAGACCTAAAACCACCATGTGTACCATACCGTATCTGTGCTCCTGTCTCTTCCTGTTCTGGTTCAGTTTGAGCACGTTAAGGAAAACCTCGCTGGTCAGGCTGCCCTCACCGCCGCTACCATCAGGAGGAAACAGCGGAGACGGCGGCTCCAGAGGAGACAAACTCCCACTGGACGCGCCGACAGAGTCCAGAGACGCCCCCGTGTCCCGCCGTCCTCCTCCTCCTCCTCCTCCCGTCTCGCTGCTGCTCTCCATGGTCAGGTGGCTGCCGCTGTGAAGTAAGAAGACAGACGCACAGATGTTAGCGGCCTGTTTAGACTTATTTGGGGTGAATTCAGGCTGGTTGTCATGGTTACCTGAGCTTCCTCCGCAGCAGGTAGTCGATGATGTCGGGGTCTGTCTGGATCAGACTCATCAGGACCTCCTGCTGCAGCTCTGCAGAAACCTGCACAGCCAAACAGAAGACAGTTGTTTAAAGAAACAATATTCACACGTGATTTAAAGCTCCAGTGAGGAGTTTTTGAGACACATAGACATTAAAGGGATATTCCGGCATAAAATAAATTTAGTCTAAAAAGTTAAAAAAAAAACAACAACAACAACAACAACAAAAAAACAATAAAGGAATCATAAGAAAAGTGAATTTTCTTGCTATTTTATTACACTATTTTTTAATTATTTAGACTTTTTATTCAAAAATATAGAAAATACAGTTCAACAACATTAACACTGAAACTAGTTATTTTTATTCTTACTCTAGATTTTTCCCAAAAATTGTTGGACATTTTTCAGCAAAAACATTTTGAATTGGAATAAAAAAAATTGCAAATTTAAAGCTTGAAAAGAAATGATTTTTAAAGCTGCGGAAAGAAAAAGTTCAAAATGAAGGTTTATTTAACCTTAACTACAATCAGTCCATTTAAAGATTCAGATTTTCAAACTTTTACAGATCACTCTGTATTGAGACCTAAAATATTAAATTGGCATTACAACATTTACTTTGAAAAAATAAACCTTTATGCCTTATTTGTAATACTTCAATACTTCAAATTCCCGTCTCTCACAGCTAGGTGGTGCTATAGCTGCATTTATTCTGCCTGCACATCAGTTTTAAAAGGTCTAATGTTCTTTCTTGAGCTGCGGCACCCCGCTGTAGTCCATAATGGACTCACCTGAGGTCTCGCTACAAACAAGCGGCTGCTGGAAGAGAGTAGGTGAGTTGTGTTTAGTCTCTTTGCTAAAGAAATTAGTCAAAGTTAAAAGGATGTTTGATGGCTAGTACTTTGGCTGTGACCCTATATGTCCTGTTGATGAAGTTAGGTGCTGTTCTGAGCATTATTTGTGGTTGTAAAGTGGCGTTTTGGTTGAGGTTTGTTTATGGCTCCTCAGACCGCTGTGTATTGCTATCGTGCGGTCGTAACTAAAGTTGGTATAACTAGAGAAGCAAGCGGTCGGCAACATTCATCTCTCGAGCCTCTCCTCTCAACGATCACATAACCAGGTCCGACAGCTGTTTATGTGTCTGTGATGTTCTGCTGGTTTGTACCGTGAAGAGCCTCTTGTAGTTCTGGATCAGCACCAGAATCACGCTGATGATGGACGTGCTGTCCTCGATCCCGATGGCGTGAGGACTCACTTCTCCTTTCTCTCTCTGCAGCAGGTTCGGACCGAAGATCACGGCCAGGTTCGCTGCTGTCATCTTGTTTCCACAGATCTGAGGAAGAGGAGTAAGAGGAGAAGAAGGTTATTGATGCTTTTACGAATGGTGACACCTGTTGAGTGAAGAGGACTCGGTGCGGTACCTCCTCGTCGTTGGTCCCGATGCTGTCCTGGGCGTAGCTCTGCACTGTGTGGAGGAAACTGAGGAGGCGCAGCAGAGTGTCACAGTTACACGGAGGGAGCAGGTAGAGGAGGTGCTGCAGGTACTGGAGCTGGTCTGCTCCTCTTAGCACTAGAGGAAACACAGATGAAGAGGTTTTAGTCTGATTGATAAAACTGTTGTGTATCTGCGTATATGTGTGTAAATGTATGTGTGCATACGGTTGGCGTGCAGGAAGGAGGGGTACAGCTCTCGGGGCAGCAGAGGGTCCGGCATGTCTCTGAGGAACTCTTTCAGCAACGCCGCCACATCGTGGACGCTCTGCTCCTCGTCCAGCTGCACGTCCACGCCCATGTCGAAGTCCTCACGAAGCTGAGGAGAATTGGACCCATTTTGAATTTGCCCAAAGAGAGATTGACTCACGGAGGTGAAACAGCGGTCGCTTTTTCCCAGTGGATGAGATTTCTCAAAAACAGGATGCCAGGCATCATCAGTTTTTTTTTTTTTTTTAAACAGCAGATTTATTTTTATCCTCAGAAGTCCAGAGGAGAGGGACACGAAGTGAAGGAGAGCGAGTCACAGGAGGGTTTAACAGAAATGTCACGACCCAGAACTGAACCCATATCAGATTTTCTCCTCATGATTAACATGGACTTAAAATATTATGATAATGATATTTAAACATTTATAGAAATTTGAAAATTAATGTCATGTCTTATACATAGAATGTTTAATCCATACAGTGGTCTAAATAATGTAATTATTATATGATATATTAAATAATATTAATAACAATTATTATTAATATTAATATAATTATTATTATAATTTTATATTATTATGATTGTGATTGTGACTATTATTGTTATTATTATTATTATTATTACTACTACCACTACATATTATTATTATTATTACTTATTATTTTATTATCGTTTTTATTATTGTTTTTATTATTATTACTTATTATTATTACTACTACATATTATACATTATTATTATTAACTTTATTATTATTATTATTACATATTATTATCATCTATATTATTATATTTATTTTATTATTACTTATTATAATTATTATTATTACTTATCATTATTATTATTACTACATATTATACATTTTTATTAACTTTATTGTTATTATTTTTATTATTATATATTTTATTATTAGTATTATTATTATTATTATTATTATTATTATTATTACTACTACTACCACTACATATTATTATTATTATTACTTATTATTTTATTATCGTTTTTATTATTGTTTTTATTATTATTACTTATATTTATTACTACTACATATTATATATTATTATTATTACTTATTATTTTATTATTATTATTATTATTATCATCTATATTATTATTTTTATTTTATTATTACTTATTATAATTATTATTATTACTTATTATTATTATTATTACTACATATTATACATTTTTATTAACTTTATTGTTATTATTTTTTTTATTATTATTATTGTTATTATTATTATTATTAGATAACCCAAATACATGAAACAGAAAGAAGTCCTCCTCACCTGTCTGACTCTCTTCTTTGAGCTTCCAACCCTGAAAATCCCCACAGTCTGAAGACCTGGAGACACCAGACAGAGCAACAGAGAATAGTTTTTATTTTCCTACATTAACAAAGATTTCTATTTTTACATTTACATAAATAAATTCACTCTAAGACTTCAACATTTACTGTTTTCAGGTTAACGAGTTCACTCTGTTCAGGGACTCCGAGTGTCTCACCGTGCGTCTCGATGTGATTGCAGCACCTCTCCACCACGCGGGGCACCTGTCTGTAGATGGGGTTGAGGCTGAGTTTGGTCTGCGTCCTGCCCTCCGACGAGCCGCCAGGGGACTTCTTCAGCTCCAACTCTGCAGGATGAGAGAGCTGCAGCGCCTCCAGCAGGCGAGACTGACTCTCTACGAGGTCGGAGATGGAGTCTACGGACAGACCACCCTGCATCAGAGACAGAGATGGAGGTGAGTGAAATTTTCAGGTACTTGGATTCAACTCTTCTTATATTTTCAATTAGATCAAATAACAGAGGAGGATTAGAGGCCACTATAAAAAGACAATCAGGTATGAAGTTAGTTTTTTGATGCGTTCGAGTTACCGAGGCTCAAAAACCAAAGATGGGACGAGAAAAGAGGAGATACTAAGAGTCGCCCCCATGATAAAGCGATAGAGGTAATAAAAAAGCAGGTGACAGTGAAGGAGGAGGGCGGGCGATAAAGATGACGGAGAGAAAAACTCATAATGACGAGCTCTGGCAGGAGAAAATGGAAATTTAAAGATGGATGTCAGGAGCAGCACATGGAGTCACTTTTCATCACTCATCCTGACGTCCTCGTCCAATAAATATCCCGCACGCCTGAAATCCAACACCGCAGAGATATAAATCAGCAAAGACATTCTGGAGGAGCGTCGGGTTTCTGAGGAATTTCCAAAAGCTTTTAATTATACCAACAAAAAAACCACCAGAGTTCAGGGAAGAGAGGAATTTGAAAATGTATGAAAGGGTGTAAATTCAATCTCTTTCTGAATAAATCAGCATTTTTCAGCAAGTTCAGGCAGGATTAAATATGAAGTATGAAACCAGGACACAGCTGTGAACTTGAGTGAATAGTTTTAGCCTGTTGTAACCTGAGAACATAAAGAAATCAGAGAAACACGTCTCTTCTCTGATATATCCTTCTTTAGTGTGTTATATTTCCACACACGCACACCACCACTGTGGCATCATCCCTCACTCTGTGGATCTCTGGCTGAGTGTTTAAAGTATGTGTGTGCTGTCAGAAATGTAAACAGTGAGCTGTTCCAGTCCAGACAGCTGTAAGAGGGTGAAGTCAGAGTCTCATTTAGCCGTAGACAGATGGGAAAACGTTGCTTTTCTCACCGTCTTTCTCAGAGGAAATGTCTGTTAGTCATAAACACGACATGAATTTTTGATGTTGGTAAATCTGAGTCAAAATGCTGTTGAAAATACCTGCCATAAAAACTTTCTCATTTTGGTAACTTTATCAAAAAAAATCAATCTGTCTTTTTTTTTTTTTTTTTTTTCCAAATTTTACATTTTTCACAAATTTTACATTTTTCACAATTTTCATACTTTTTTTTTTTTACAGTTTTCATATTTTCATACTTTCAAAAACTATGATAGTTACATAAGATTGTTACCTTTTTTGTTCTCTTATTGCACAGAACTATGGGGAAATGCAGGGAAAACCTGTATTGACTCTTTATTTAAATTACAAAAAAAGGGCAATGAGAATAGTTAATAAGGTAGGATATTGTGAACCAACTAATAATTTGTTAATTCCTTATAAAGCATAAAAGTTTAGAGATATTGTCAATATTAAAGTATTAGAGATTCTTTACAAAATTAAAACAATATAATTCCAAAAAGTATTAAGAACTTCTTCAAACTAAGATAAATTTTCACACTTTCATATTTTCATATGTTTGAAAACGTTGATAGTTTTTTTGTAACAAAACATTGTTACCTTTATTTTTCTCTTATTGGGCAGAACACGAAAAACCTGTACTGACTCTTTATTTAAATTACAAAAAAAAGACAGGATATTTTGAACCAACTAATAATTTGTTTATTCTTAATAAAGCATAAAAGCTGAGAGATATTGTCGATATTAAACTATTAGAGATTCTTTACAAAGTTAAAACAATATAATTTCAAAAAGTATGAAGAACTTCTTTAAACTAAGAGTTAGTAATTATAATTAAAGAGGTTTGGATCATTTGAATATAGTAAGATAAGAACAAATGTTAAATCAGATATGTTTCCGTTATTGGTGAATAATATAATAATAATAATGAATAATAAATTATATATATGAATAATATAAATCATATACATCCTTGACAACATTTAAAAAATGTCTCAAACAGAAAAGAATCAGTGACGATCAAAACCATGTATGAGAACATAAAACTGAACTTTTGTCTATATGATGTTTGATTGTATATAAAACTGTAATATGAAGCTGTGAAGCATTATTTGACATTATCGACATATAAGCATTGCCTCAGCCTATAGAACCATATCTACTACTAACCATTATGTAGAATAATATTCACAAAAATGACATCAAAACTGCAAAAATATCAGTAAATACCACCTATATGTTCCGAGAATAACTGGGTTCATAACATACATTTAGCATAAATTAACATGTTATTATCGTGTATTTTAGTCCTGCTTGGTCTTCCATACATCTCCCCAGCGTTTAGCACAGTGACTGATTCTAATCACCTGAACTTGATTGCTGGTTCAGGTTTGTTTACTGTGCTCTGCGGCTGTAATGACACTCATTACAGGCTTAACATAAGAACTGCTTCCAGATCAGCGTGGAGAGGATTACAGGGTGTGATGGCCTCAAGCTGAGAAGGTTCACTCACAGAAAACCAAACAGTATTTCTTCCCTCCAAACCCACTACTAAGGAAACAAACCGGAGAATTCGAACCTAAAACGTTTCAGGAATTAGATTAGCAGACACCACAAACACACTCAAACAGACACGAACTTCTACCTCAGATGACATTAAATCTGGCGGATAGTCGCACCTGCCGCGCCAGTTCACATTTTACCAATTACCCACGTTATTTACCCAGGAGTCATTGCTTCAGATCTCTCCAAACACAAACATGGAAGCACACCAAACAAATAATCGCCGCCTGAGTGAATGTGGAGTTTGGCAAAGATCACCACTTTGATCAACACTCAGCCGTCTTACCCTCCTTTGTCCTCGACCAACGTTGTCCAAAAACGTAGGCGACATCGGTTTGTTCTGGTTCTCGAAAACCGGCGCCGGGGCCACGGAGTTGGCTGGCGGTGAGCTGGGGCCTCCGGTGATTGACGATGAGCTGACCAGAGGCTTGTTCCCGTTGAAGAACTGCCTCTTCTCGGCCCTGAAGCGCAAGATGCTGGCCTCCAGGTCCAGACAGTCCCGCCGGCTCTCTTTCAGGGCGTCCTGTCGTAGCTTGTACGCTCGGTCGTTGGCGATGACCTGGGAGAGGGGAATGCCGAACGCCTTGGGGGCCGATTCTGTACAGAACACAAGGAAAAGAAAAAGACAAGTTATTTAATAATTAAAAGTTTAAATCAAGCCGGTGAGGATGTGAGGTCATTGATCCCAAAGACCCTCACGAGAGAGATTACAAGTTCAAGTGGAAGAGCGGTATAAGAATAGACAATGGATTCAGAGAACAGGTACGAGAGGGATGAGCGGGTAATCCCGTTAGAGCAGTCACAGCCACTCACAAGACATCACACTCCGTCTGATCGAGGCTTACCGCGGCACAAGCTTAACAGGCCGCCGGTAAACATCCTGTCATCACAGAAATGTCGCGATCGGCAGCCCGTCGTTCTAGTGCAGTGAACTACGACATGTTAGAACGCTATCTTGAAGTTAAGATTAAGAGAGCTGTGCAAAGAGCATTAATCCAATCTTGAATTACTTAAACCCCATCAGAGGCAATTATGATATCATCAGCATAAAGCATTTCCCACTCATTTGCACACTCTCTAGAGAGTTTTCAAAAACTTTCAGTAGATATTCCTCATCTTTTTTGGGTCAAACTTTATTTCCACACAAAGCACAGAATTTGGAAGTTTGCATCATAAAACAAAATATCGTCTGCAAAAGTTTACACATATTTAAAAAAAATCTCAAATTATGAAATGAGCACAAACAATCAGGGAAATCTCACTAGGAAAAT
Source organism: Xyrichtys novacula (assembly GCA_962446985.1). NCBI lineage: Eukaryota > Metazoa > Chordata > Actinopteri > Labriformes > Labridae > Xyrichtys > Xyrichtys novacula. The sequence continues at coordinate 2,147,785 of OY660886.1, forward strand.
AAAATCAAAAGATAAAAACTGGAGATAATCACAAAATTGAAATCCTGACGTATTAAATTGTTTACCAAAAAAGTGTAAGAATTGAAAACAGGCGTACCAACATTTTTTGTAAAAATCAAAAATAATTCATGGCTTTTGATTATGTGTCCGTAAAGATATTAATGCAGAAATCTCTTCCAATGATCAATTTTAATAATCAGCTATGATCTCAATAATCTGACAACAGCTAACGACAACTGACAACGGCTAACGATAGCTGTCAAACAGCTAACGATAGCTGACAATGGCTAACGATAGCTGACAACGGCTAACGACGGCTGACAATGCCCAACAACAACTGGCAACTGCTAACAAAAACTGACAACGGCTAACGACAGTTAAGTAAAGTTGTGCCCAAAAATGACAAAGGTCTCAATCTTTACACTTCTTCACTGACTGTCTTGTTTATTTCTGGCTATATTGTGATTTTTTTCCCTTATACAGGATAGAAAGCCCACCAACCCCACTGTTCAGCTTTCCTTCTCAATTTGTTGATGAACTAAAAAGTAAACCATTTATTGTCCTGCCACTTTAACCCCTAATCCTCTTACTCTGTGCAGGTTTAAAAGGCGTGAGCTGAACTTGCCCCCAATAAGAAAATTACCTGTAATCATCCTGAGGAACGTGGCCTGAATAACAACACTGTGCCCACTGTGGGAAAAACAATAATAAGGGGCTTGGAGGCTTGACTTGGTCTGTTATTGACTACAGTACAGAGAAGTTGGAGAACTGAAACAGAAGTAAAAGTTCGACTTCTGGAGTGTTTTGGGAACTCTTAAACATTTTACAACTCTCAATAACCAGGTTTTTGTGAAGCGATAATAATAACTTCTTTTTTTTTTTATAGCAGAAGTTCACCAAGTGCTTTAACAAACAGTCGTAAAGGACAGAACATCAGCACATGGAAATAAAAACAAAAGCTCAGTTACAAACAAGGCCTCGGAATTGAAGGCCAATTTGATTTGTCATAAGAAACCCAGACAATACAGGAACCCTACAACATAAAATGAGACCGTGAGAACCAACATGTGCTTTTAAACATGGTTCACATTGTCCTCTAAGTCCTAAATATACAGAAATAGAGGTTTTCTTAATCATATTCCTCAGTTTAACCAAACCGTGATAAAATCTTTGGTGGTATTTTGGTTGTAAAGCCAAATGACCGTGTCCCTATGCCTTTAAAAGAATTAAGAATACTAATTTTACAGCCTATACTAAATAATCCAAGACCCTTCATTGGTGTAAAGTATCCCCATGAATGAAAAGGTAAAAAGCAGATCAAAACACCTCATCATGGGGGTCTAAAGACCGGCCAGGCTTCCTCCACGTGTGCCTCCATCAGGTGCCAGCCTCCACGATAAGCTCCTTGACAGGTGCTTTGTTGGCCGTTTGCCAGTTAGCATTAGCTTACGGAGCCGCGAGCTAACACTAGGTTGTTAAAAGGCTAATAAGAGTTTAAGCTAGCTAATGGCTAATGAGAGGAACAGATTTCTGGAGCTAAACAATAAGATTACGATTCAGTTAACAAAGTTTAAGTCACTCTTGGCCGATGAAAAGGGAACGGTGATTAAAATGCCACAAGTCTGGCGGGGAATGTTCTCAAAAGCGACTTCATGGCAGCTCTCGTGTGCGAACAGCTTTAAGTTCTATTGCTGTGCTTCTGTCCTATGCTAACTCTGGTTGTCGTTTTATTTTTAAGCAGTTCAACAAACCTGAATGTCGGCATAAGTGGTGCAAATTGGCATAATTGGCGCCAAATAATGGGAAAGAATTTGTTCTTTGTTGAACTAGTTTTGGTATTTGGTGACTAAACGGTGAAAATATTTGCTTTTTGGTGAACATGAGCAATTACTACATTTATTCCCGTTTACGTCAGTGACTCTTCGCCATTTTCTAGTTTTCTAAAACTCCGAACACTTTGTTTTGTTGGTACATATCAAAGAAACTCAACATCACTGCCAACAAGAATGAGCCCCATCTATTACAGAGATGTCATCAGTTGATGTGTTTTACATTCTGGACGTAATGGCCTCATTAGGTCATTAAGCATGTCGCTATTCCTTCGTCCTGACGTCTTTTGCCAAGAACAGCAAAGATGACGACTTCTTGCTACTTTTTCCTGACTATTTCAGGGCTTGACTCTAACTTTTTTCACCAGGGGCAGATGTGAGTTAAAAAAGTAAGGAGAACACAAAGAACACATTGAAAATTGATAAAAATATTGTTTGTCCTTTTGGTCGATATTAGTACTATTAATTTAAATTAATTTTACGTCTTCTGGTCACATGACATGGAAGCTATTGTAGGAAAACAGCCTTTTCTGAGAACATCAACCGCTAATTTATTGACGGTCCCTTATAGTTTTTGTCGTGCGATTATTTCAGATGTTTATATTTTTTTTCGAACCTGTATCCTGTCAATACAAGCGTTCACATCAGCGACGTTTTCCCCTCCTGCGATATTGCGGCATTTATGTTTTTTGTTTTGCCTCCGAATATTTTGTAATTTTGCGTCGTATATTTGCGGCGGTCCCGGTGTGTAAGGACCTTAAGAAGACACCGGTAGATCCGCAATGAATGTCAGTTGAATATCCAACCTAAAACTAACTTCACCGCGGTATTTACATGAAAACACATTTGTTACCTTTATATTCGCACACATCTATTTTTAGTCGCAAATGAGAGTGAAACGGTCGCACTGTCGAGCCCTGCCATTAGCTTCGTTTTCTTTCATTTTCATCATTTATATCTATGATGGTATTAGCTGCTCGTTCTGTTTGCTTAGGTAACAGGAATAATTGAATAATTAATTTTTGTTAGCTGAGGTAGTTCGGACGTCACATTTAGGATTCCCCTTATTTATGAAAATAGACCCGTAGGTTTAAAATGGTTCTCTTATACTTCTTTTCATCCTTTGGACCAAACGTGAAGTAATACATCTGCTAAGAGGCGGTGCTAAGACTTAAAATTACCCCAAAAAAGGAAGAAGACGAGTCGAGACGAGAAATATAACATCTATTTAATAAAATTCATGTTCAAACTATTAAATCTTGATATCTGCAGATAGGAAAGTCGTCTGTTTGTTCTTCGTCTTTCACTCCTACTCGCCGACATTCCCTCATTTTTACTTATTACTTTATTAAGTCGTACACTGATTAGGTCCCTGCGGACATGTCCCGGGTTAACAGTAAAACAAACATCAAACCTCGTCCAGGAAGACCTCTGTGTGTGTGTGTCTGTGTGTCAGACTGCTGTCGGCCTTATTGTTCTGGGACTCCACCGCTCTCCTTTATTATTTCTGGTCCTGGGGTCGATCTTTGTTACTGGCAGACTGTCAGAGGTTTATATTTGGAAAGTGTTCGGCACTCGCTACTATTCGTCCTTCACTCGACCGGCAGCTGGATGGAAATATTAGCCCTCCTGGGGACGGTCTAAGTGAATTTAAAGAAGCGTGTTTATTTAACGTAGGATGTCCTCTGTGTAAACTCGAGTGAAACAAACGCAAAGGGAAACTATAGGAGGCCTTTTTTAACCTTTGTCTGAGGTAAACGCCCGAAGAGGAAAGAGAGGAAGGCCGCAAAAGACACAAACACAGGAGGTTAAGCTAATAGGAAAAAATAACCTCTCCGACAGTTTTAACGGCAAACGATAAAAGAAAAAATAGCAGCAGTCATAAAAAATAACGACCGCTCATAAATCAATCTCGCTGAATTCAACCTCTGTAGACCTGAAACTTTGAATATTACAAACAAGGATGGTCTAGTCGGAGAAACAAAGAGACACAAAAACCAGAATACTTTAGAAAAGAGTCGGAATTCAGTCCAAAAAAAGAGCTCGAAAAGTTTTTCAACGTGTTAGTTGTTATAAAAAGTTGGGAAACACCCATAATGAGACATCAAAATAAACACTTGTGTCATCTGCGTATAATGACAACCGTCCATTCAAAAGGCTCAACACTTTTTTAATTCTTTACCTCCATCCACTTCAATGAACACTACCCTAGACCAGTGGTTCTCAACTGGTCTTACTCTGGGACCCACATTTTCCCATCGTCCTTAAGTCGTGACCCACTTCTATAGAAATCAAACCAAGCGAATTTGGTAACACTTTAAAATAACCATAATTTATAAATGATAAATAGATAACTAATGGTTAATCATCATTTAAAAACAGCATATAGTCCAATTATGAATGTCAAATAGTTTATTATTGTAAGTTAATAGTTACTTTAAGCAATGAAATATGCTTAATAATTTACATTATTAATTGGACTATTTATTAAAGGTTTATGTAGGATTTAAATATTGGTTGTAAAACATCTAGATTGAAATATGTGTCAGTAGCACTTTGTAAATGGTTAATATTTGGTTTTTAAATCATCTGTAAACATTACTTAGATGGTTATTGTAAAGGGTTACATGCTGCCACTCCAACATCTCAGCATTCCGACATCCTGCCACTCCGATGTCTCACCATTCCGACGCAGCTTTCCATATAAGGGGGGATGGGATCACATCTGAAGTCCATCATTTAATCCCGAGTGTAGCTGGGCAAGCCCCGCACCGAACCTGCGCAGAGGGCTCCGCGGCCGACCATAGCGGTCGAGAGCTGTCAGAATTTGATAGCATGGTAACATACCGCCACTCCGACAATTAGAGACCAATGGTGGAATGGCGGAATGGCGGTTGCCCCCAATTGTAAAGTTAGGGTTAGGGTTCGGTTTTTAAAATTGTAAAATTTACAATTTATTCATGGTCTATATGTTATTTATAAATGATTATTTAACATTAATAAACTATCTGCTTTACCATTTATAAATGCTCTATTTACCTTTTATAAGTTATGGTTATTGTAAAGTGTTACCGCAAATTATTTTTTATAAAAAAAAAAAACTTTAAAGACTCAAATCTTTAACACAAATTCACCCGTTTTATTGAGTAAAGTGCATTTCAGAGCACATGAACTGAGGACGACAACTACTGAAATTGCTTATACAGAAAATATCAAATAAATATCAAATTGAACAAAATAAAAGCTATTTTTCAAAATAAAAGACATGTCAAACAAAAATACTGACTTTTTTGACCAGCTGTTTGCGACCCATCCAGAACATGTCCAACCCACCAGTTGAGAACCACTACCCTAGACAACTACATAGATTTATCAAATGACTGTCCTCCAACACAACATTGGAAAATGTCAACAAAAGGTAAATAAGTGGAAAAACCGTTTAAAATTTACTCAAAGGCACCTGGAGAAGTTCTCTCTTTACTACTTTCCGATGAAACTGTTGTGAAAACATTGTCCAGTAACACACTGACCGCTGAAGGCCACACCGTCATGCCCTCAAAAGTAGGTGTTCAGCTCCAGCAGGAGGTCCGCCAGGTCCCAATGTCCTGGTTTTTGATTAGTTGGCGTTAGCTTCAGCTAAGTCCCTGTGTGTAAGAGGCTGGAGGCAGTATTTACAGACCGGCGCAGACAGCCTGGGAATATGTGTGTGTTGTGTGTTTTGGCTCCTTTCTCTCCGTGCCGCTATAATCACCTGAGAAAAGAGAACATCTCTTTATGAGAGGCCGGGTTTACAGCGCCGGACGGGCGGGTTCGAGGCTTTAGTGTAGAGAGACGAAGAAGAAGAAGGAGTGAGGTACAGAAGGAGGAAAAGCAAAGATCAGGATCTACTTTTCAGTTAGAGAAATAAGAGTCTAATCAAACCAGCGTCTGTTTGCTTCGTGACGAATAGTCAAGGATAAATCCTGAGTTTCCACAGAAGCAATAACCGTCAATGTGCGTAAATGTTATTAAAACTAATCCCACATTAAACTGGTGTCTTCCAGTAACAAGGACATAAAACTCTCCGGTGACGGAGATGTTTTGATCGTAGAGGGTGACACAGGGTGACTGTAGAGCGAGGGCATCCGCGGACGACCATTATTAAGTTTATGTTACAACAGTCCAGTCTATCGTAACATGAGTCCATGAGTCAGTTTACAGCCCCGCTCCCCCCTCTCTCTTCGACTGTATAAACACCAGATTTCAAGAACGTTGGTAAAAGCCGCTGTGGCGAGGACGATGCTCTAAAGCACAGAGGGACATTGTGTTGGATGATAATATTTACGGTCATAAAGAGACTGTGGTTGACGATAAAACCAAGACTTCAAATGTCAGATAACTCAGGAGGACAGGCTTAACCACAAATGACGAACTTACCTCGCTCTTTCTTCTCTTTTGAGAACGAGTCCAACTTCCTGCGCAGAGATTTCCTCCGTTTGCGTGTTTCTGCGGAAAGAAATAAAAACCGTGTTGAGACATAAAATCGTGATTATGCGTGATTACACTTTTCGTGAAGATGCCCCTTCAAAAACAAAAGAAGGACCCTCACATTGGTCTCTTTTGTTTTCCCATCAGCCCTTAATGAACCTTATCGTCTCGTCTTTCTCGCAGACACAAACACGGTGGCCCTCATCAGGACTGTTTCCCCCTCTCCTCTCTCGTGTTTATTAGCCTTCCTCCCGAGTGCCTCTGACTCACAAGGACCCTCTCCATAGAAGAACTCTGCTGTTTGTTTGAACAGGCCTCCGCTTGATGGTCGCACGCCGCCCCCGACATAAAGGAGTTCAGACGGTGGATGAGGGTTTATTATTTTAATTTGTAAAGGATTTGGAAATATCTACAAAGGAAAGGGGGGTAATAATAGAGGCAAACGCACCGAAAACGTCTGACAGTAGAGGGAAATACAACTATTTACCGTTAATATCAAACTTGAATCAGAACTCAGTCTTAAGGTCATTCAATAGATTTTTGAGTCTCTGTTTTTCTTGAGGGACACTGGAGTTAGTCCGTGGCGTAGATGGTCAGGATATGAGCCAATTTCATGACATAACCAAGAGGAAGTGTTTAAGGATGAGTGGCGATCGCAGAGTAACGAACTCTTTTGCTATAGTTGTGAAAGAAACCCGTTATACCGATCCTTTTTCTAATACGCACAGACTCATGATGCTAAGATATTGGAAGTCGATCTCAAAGGCATGGTTGACGATTGGAGAGATTGGTTAATATCACGAACGTTGTTTCTATGGCAACCATGGTCCTTTAGCGCGATCTCCACAAAGTGAAGAGAAAGAAGAACGTAAAAAATTTGTTCAGGGCTGCAAAAACATTGACCAATGGGTGCCATCCATCCCGGTCAGCTCCTATTGGTCAATCTCCTGCTCCACCTCCACCTTCGACACACCCCTCTCCCATAGTTCCGACTTCTCCTCCCACTCTCCCGGCCCTCATCTGAGTTCTAAGTGGCTAAAAGTAGCGTAGCGGCCTAGCTACAGGAGCTGGGAGAAAACGCTAGTCAACAGAAGAAAGGGGTGGAGACGAAGAGGACATGTGATCAAGCGAGGAATCCAACTGGAATAAACATCGGGTCATCCTTGGAGCGGTGGAGAAAGCTCCGCCAGGATTTGGTCCTGAGAACAGACGCAGAGACAGCAGAGTTTTTGTTGAACAGGTCATTTTTATCGCCTTTTATTATGTCACATGTTACATAAATAACTCTTATTAGTCTCTGCGATGTCAACATGGTAGCAGAGCTGGCGTTTACTGCCACCAGTTACTAGCATTCCGACATGGTGAATCCTATTTGAAGCTAGCGTAGGATCTTCTGCCGGTTGAATTCTTGCTCTGCCAGAAGAGGTGTGTCGTGGGGAGGCTGATACGGGTTCGGGGAGGAGTTATGGTGGAGCACAGAGGGGAGGAGTTTGTGTTCGGGGGTGGGACGCCATTTCCAATTCTGCCTCAACAGCTCTGTTTTTTTCAACTGCTTCTCAGATCGTCAACTATGACTTTAAAGTTGAAGTCCATGTTTTTTTAAACGTATGACACAGAGTTACTTCTTTAAGTTTGATTTTTTTAAAAACGTAATTTGCCTATTTGTGCAAGCGAGGAAAGTGACATTAGCTTGTAAGACAAGGCCAGTTGTCGTTAAAGTCTCGATTCCTGCTTGTTGCTTTTCTATAAATTTTGCCAGTTATATAAATCACAAACTTTTTGTAGCTTCTTGTAAATTCTTGTTTCTTAGCGATAAAAATTCCTGAATATTCCTGGTCGTTCCCGCTGCCCTGCATGTAAGAGGGTATGTCGTGATGGCAGCAGCTCTGTTTTTACGGCAGGTCTGTTTCTTTCCTCTGGTTTTACGAGCTCCACGTCCTCCCCCTCTGACCGGGACCACAAAGAAGAAGTCATTGTTTGGGTTACTGAAGCTGGTGTTTAGAAATCACTAATTCAAGGAAGGCCTTCTTCCTATTAAGGCACAAATGGAGTTCCCTCTTCAGACCGGGTCGTCTGGAGTACTTTGTAAGATGGATTCTGCTGGTTACTTCCCTCTTAGTTTAAAGGAAAATTCAAGTCAAGGGTTTGTGTAAGTGTCCATGTGTGTCAGTGTTTGTGTACTTAGGCGCGCGTGTGTGTGTGTGTGCTTGTCAGGATAAAAGAGGTCAAATTCCCATGACTGCAGGAAATTAAAGTTTATTTCCAAAACCGGCAGCCCCTCCCACCGCGCACACGCCACATCACGCCAAGCTAATCTCTTAGCGCTGCTCTTGGACATCTGTGGTAATGTGTGCACATGTGTGTGATTACATAAGAGAGCTGAGATGATAGATTAAGACGAACACAGAGGGGGATTTCAGACCTCTAAAATCATGACGTGACGCTCGCAGAAAGTCTTGGTTTAAATGCTTCATTGCAACTAATCGTAGGACGATTATGAAATTATACAAAACTGCCAACGCTTCAGCAGACTCACAACTTTCACAACTTGTTTTTCCTTCAAACTCAAGGCAGATGAATCATTAAGTTTCTCCAACAGTTACAGATCTGACTAATTTCTTTAACAAAGAGACTAAACAGGTAACCTACCCAGTCTCACCTACTCTCTTCCAGCAGCCGCTTGTTTCTAGCGAGACCTCAGGCCAGTCCATTACGGACTACAGCGGGGTGTCACAGCTCAAGGAAGAACATTTATGATCATTTCTTTATCATTTCCTTGAAGTAATAATCACCATATTAATCATTTTGCTCTGCAGACACTGTAGTTCTTCTGCCTTAGCGTCTCGGTCTGATTGTATTTCCATGAAGAAATGATCATAAATGTTCTTCCTTGAGCTGCGAAACTCCACTGTAGTCCATAATGGACTGGCCTGAGGTCTCACTACAAACAAGCGGCTGCTGGAAGAGAGTAGGTGAGTTGTGTTTAGTCTCTTTGCTAAAGAAATTTGTCAAAGTTATAATATTATTACATCCCCGACGCATTTGGGTAACAATGAGAAGTTTGATATTGGCCGATTTCAGTCAGTTGCAATCAAATGTGTCATAGCCATAGACTGTATATACTATGGACAACTTGGTTCCGCCTTCCGCCAGTATACAGATTTGAAGCCGAAAACCTCTCGGTAGTTCTGCGTTTTCTCTTCATTTCCTAAAACCAACATCACGCAGTAACGTTGTACGCATTTGGCAGGAGAGTCGCCGAGAGTCACTGTGAAGACGCTCGGCTCAAACGGCGTATCGCAATCTTCGTACACCCAAAAGAGGACTTGAGCACAAACCAGTCTCACAGTAACTACATGTCAACATCACAAATTAATTTCTAAGGTTTGTCCACAGGTCCATAAGCTTTGCTGGCGGAGGCGGGATTTATGACCTATACTGCAGCCCGTCACCAGAGGGTGCTGTTGTCAGAGTGGCTTCACCCAGTGAGGAGGCAGACGGCGTCGATTCGAGATACAGTCTATGGTCATAGCTGTTCTCAAAGTTGTGTGTAATATCCAGGTATAAAGACGTGTATTCATTTCAGAATTATCCAACGTAACACTGGCAGCTGAATGTCTTTACAGAAGCTCTGGAACTTGTCTGCAGTTTAGAGATAAATTAACATAACGTTCGACAGATAGTTGAACCTGGAAAGTTTAACAGGAAATAAAAAGAAGGAAACTGACAGATTGGAAAGAGGACGAGAGGAAAACATGAACGTGTTGGTTCAGGGTCTCTGTAGACCCTTCAGAGAACTCGGAACAAGAACGAACTTCAAAAACACCAAATAGGAGCAAATGTTTCAAGACTTCACTGGAAACTAACAAACGCATACTTGTGCGCACAGGTGCACAAACAAAAACACACACACTTGAACACATTTACAAAAAAATAAAAAGTGATTCATGGCCAGAAGAGAGGAACTGGATTAGGAGCTAAAGTAAGAGATAAAGAGGTACGGTGGTGAGATGAAACTGGAGCTGTTTGGAGACGCAGAGGAATGGAAAAAGAAACACGAGTCCAGAGCAGGAAAAACAAAATGAGTGGAAGCACAGCAGGAGGTGATGCCAAGACCATGACAGGCTCAGTAAAACGGAGAGATTTCACCTCAGGGGAGGCAGAGAGGACAACAGTTCCCACACTTTCAATCACCGAGCTTCATCAGCGAGCTCCACTCCAGATTCAGACTGATCCTGGATTCAGAGGACGACTTATCGGTGATACGACGGTTAACCCCCCGCGTACTTTTATACTCTTTATATCCATCACTGCAGCCTGTGAACTCCTCAGAGCGACATGTAAAACATAAACGAACTTGTTAAATAAAAACAAAATGGAAAGGCTCTCTGTGCTTTAACAGGCGGCCTCTAGTGGATGTTTGAGGTACTGCAGTTTTCACAAGTTTAACTCGCTAACTCCAAAAAAAGGTGTTAGTGAAAACCCAGCAGAATAAAACATGAACTAATTAAAAGAATAGTTTAAATTGTGCGCCATTTGATTAACTGCAAAAACAGAAGAAGTCAATAACGTAAATATAGCTAACGTAACGTAACGTAAATAACGCTAACTTTAGCTACCACTCCAGCGTCCATATATGGCATTTATTGGATAATTTATCAACATATTACGTTGTTTTTTACACAAAAAAACTAAAAAAAAGATAACGTTGACAATTTTATTTCTGTAACATTAAACTAGCATTTTCTTCTCGCTAGTTTTCACTGGACTACACTTTTTTATAACTACAGAAATTTAACATGAAGCCTTTTGTTTGGTTTTGTTTTTTCTAACACTGTTACCCCAAATTTCCCCCACATCCAGAACAAACTACGATAAGGCCGTATCCGCCGATCGTAGCTGATCGTTACCATTCAACTTAATGTGTCAATTCCCACCGGCTTCTTTCCGTTCCGCTGCGGATCGTCGATCTCTGCAACTGATCGCAAGAGTTCTATTTTCCTGGACGCTGAATAAATTCAGCACAGATTAACCCGTGCTGGGAAGGAAGTCGGGCGCAGACACAAAATAAAACATCCGGCTTCTTACCAAAATAAAACACTCCACGTTTTAAGCAGATCGTATTTCACACCATGCAAACCGGCGGCGACGAACAACTGAAAGGTTTATAGACATCATTTCACCCCGATGATACCATGGATGAGAGGATGCTGATTCTAGAAGTCTAGAAGTAGATTTCCTCCTCTGGAAGGACACAATCTACTGCTTATATGGTTAGCCTATGTGGCTAAGAGACGACTTGTTATCGCACGATTGCACGTAAATCCACAGGTTCTTGTGAGTTCTCACGATTACCGCAGTCCATAAACCGTTACGATATTCACCTCACCAACTGATCAGGTAGGAAATGGCAGATGGCAAATATCTCCGCCATTCCAGATCGGAGCCAATCCGGATGCGGGGAAAATTGGGGTGTACAAAAAGCTGAAATGTTGATTCTCTTTGCAGGTGATACAAGTCAGTCTACCGGAGACCAGCAAACGTGACGACAGCGTATGAAGTTAAACCTTTTCAGGGCTTGTCATTGAAGTGAGTAATACACAATCAAATACTCACAACTGGGAATCTCACCAGGTAAGCATTACAACAGCACTGAACTACTTGTGTAACCACTTTAAATAACTGTCTGATCTTTTTCAGTAGTGTTTGATTAAGCATTGTTAGTTCGAGTTAGTCAGTTGTGTTTTGTTTGGTTGGTTCCCCCTCGTTTCCCATCCAGTGTAAACAGAGTTCACACAGTTGTTTGTGTTTTGGTTGTGTGTCTTGTGTGTAAAAGCACATCCTCACTCTTTAACAGGGTTTAAGTGTTTTAAATTCCCTGTTTTGGTTCGTCAAACTGGTGTTTACAGAAAACTAATTCAAGCTCTGGGCTTTTTTTTCTACTGAGGGACACATGGTTTCTCTGAACAGACTGTTCCAGAGGGAACATGTGGGATACCAGGGAGGTCTTTTCCTCAAAGTTTAATTTGTTCACAGGAGTTTTTGTCTTTTATTCTCCTGGAGGATTTAAGATGCAGAATCAGAGAGCATAGAGGCTGAAGACGCAAATCCGTAGAAACTCGTGATAATATCTGAAAAGACGGCGCCACAAATCCTCGATTTCTGCTCTTTTTCCTGTGGATTAAACTGAGTATTTGAACTCTGACCTGATGGGAAAAAAGCATAAATCAACTCCTACAGATTGAAAAAAACAAACTCATAGTATTTAAAGAAAAAGAAAAATTGAAGACTTCCCAAAAAGTGAAGAAGGACAGAGACAGTGGAGTCTCACAGGAAAAGCAAACAAAAACTTCAGCTTTTGGAAAAATGAAAGACAATTCCCACACGACCTTCGTCTTAACCCAGAATCCAACATGGGAAATACTTATTTAGAGTGGGTTACCATCCATCACCATCAAGAACACAGTATTATTTCAGTATCACAGTTTACAGAACTGATAGAAATACAGAGAAAAATCACGTTATTGGACGGGTGCACGAAAAGGATCTTGACGAAGTTTTACTAAAAAAGGAGAAAGATCATAAACAGTGACCACCTAAAGCCAAAAAAGGAACAAAATTTCAAGTGGACACTTGGGGAACTGCAGTTTTTAGCACTTCTACATTGGCTCCAAGTCTCAAGACTGAAGGTTACAACAATCATGGTTAATAAAAGACTCTTACGCCGAATTTCCACCTCATCTGGAACGGCCTCGACCTGGAACAGCAGGGATTTTCGCTGTCCGCTAATTCCTACCGGATCTGTTTGTGAGGCGAATTTCGTGTTGGATTACGGATCACGGGAATCGCAAGACCTCTCAACTCTCAACCAAAACGCCACTTTATAGCCACAAATAATGCCTAAAATAGCACCTAACTTCATCAACAAGGTCCCAGCCGTAGTACTAGCCACCAAACATCTTCTCAACTTCGCTAATTTCTTAAGCAAAGAGTCTAAACACAACTCACCTACTCTCTTCCAGCAGCCGCTTGTTTGTAGCGAGACCTCAGGCCAATCTATTACGGATTGCAGCGGAGTTTCGCAGCTCAAGGAAGAACATCTAAAGTTGGTATAACTAGAGAAGCAAATGGTCTGCAACATTCATCTTTTGCGGTGGTGTCTAACTCGGTGTTACGTGTGTTTGACCCTTAATTAATTTCACTCTGGAATATCCCTTTAAGTTTGTTGTTACTGGTGAAGGTCAGTGTTAATGACCCAGGAAAGAAAGAGCAGGAGGGCAGACTTGAACAGAAACTCTGCTTGTTTGAGATTTAGGCGATGTACTGTAGTTTAATTATTAAATTGTGCATGAGTGTTAACTTGAGGTTACGTGTGAACCGGATCTGATTGAATCTGCAGTCTGGTCTGAGCTGAACGGGTCAAAGGCTAACAGTCCAGGGAGAGCAGAGAGTCTGAGAAAAGCCGCTTAAACTCTGACCGGTCTCACAGGACACCGGCTACCGACACATAAACACACATATAGATCCTACACACACTTTAAAACACACACAGCACTTCTACAATCAGCTGTGTTTGTTCTTTAACAGTGAACTCTGACCTTTGAGATCCCGCTGGCCCCGATAAACGCAGAGGAAACCTCCCGGTCCGCAGTCAGTGAGGTGTTTGAAAGATTTACAGGCTATTGGTTGAAGGATGCGGCTTTATTGGCCGGGTTCAGGGCCTCAGAGGTCGGCTGGATAAGACGGTTGCACATAAACAATATTTGTGAGGAGGGAGTTCTCCAGAAGCAGCAAGAAGAGGAGGAATGTGTGTTCGAGTAAACATCAGCAGAGGTAGACGGTGGAGCCATTCCTGCTGGTTCAGAAACTGGTATTTTTGGAATTTGGCGCATTTATTTACTCCCCTATCAGAGTTTATGGTCAAATAGGAAAGGAGCAGGGTCCTAGGTCTGGTCCTAGGTCTGGTTGTGACAAAGGTTTGCCCCATTTTGGGTCCAGTGAAATAATATCAAAATACGCAGTCAGGGTGAAGTACCTCCAAATATGTTTGGTTTGGTTGATCGCCAGGTCGTCTGTTCCCATCCACAAAGAGAACTTAGGATCCGGGGAAAAGCAGACAGACCCACAAGTCACCGGTAGACGTGTTTTAAATGGAACCTGGATGTGAAGAGGCGAAGAGCATCTGCTCCGCTAACACATCATTTCATACGAGGACAGTTCTTTGGATGTGGCCACCTGTTTGAAAGAGTCGGCTTCGCGCAGAATATGTCAGACATCCAAGGACAGTTGGTCCTCATTACTTCATGGCACGAAGAGATGAGGATTCCAGCTGGTGCCTGTATGATATCCAAGCGACGACAGATATGTATCTTCGTCTACTGAGCCCATTTGGTTGAAATATTTGGGATTATCGAACTGTTTGTGGTTTTGAGAAATTATGCCAGCTCTGAATAAAGTATTCAGAACTTCTTTATGCAATAATGCCTCCTGTCAGGATATTTCTTATGAACTCAATTTGTCCCGACACTTCCTTGAAAAGCCAAAAAAGAGTCAATGGTTGGAATTTTTGGTCCAGTCCAGGTACCCAGATGGTACTTTCAACTTTTTGCAAACCTGCCTTCAATTTGGGACAATATCCTTTCAATCCAGACCGGATTCAAGAGATTACAAAATGTGATCTAGTCGTAAAAAAATGATTAAAAAAGTTGATTATGGAAATGGAAGAACTGGCAAAAGGGGCCAAAATGATGGATACGTTATAAATGGTTTCAATGGTAAGAGTGGCAAAAGTGGTGAGATGGTAATGCAAAATAGTTTAAAGGGATATTCCGGCATAAAACTAATTTAGGGTCAAACACACCGTAACACCTAACTTCATCAACAGTATATATATGGTCCTTGCCACAGTACTAGTACACCAAACATCTTTATAACTTTGATTTCTTTACAGCGGTCAAAAAGACCAAACACAACTCACCTACGCCTCTCTTCCAGCAGCCGCTTATTTGTAATGACCTCAGAACAGTCCATCATTGACTGCTGCGGGGTGATGCAACAGGAAGAACATTTATGATCATGTATTAATGAAGTTAGGTGCTGTTCAGCAACATTTGTGGCTATAAGTGGTGTTTTGACTGAGGTTTGTTTATGGCTCCTCAGACTGCTGTGTATTGCTATCGTGCGGTTGTTACTAAAGTTGGTTTAACTAGAGAAGCGAGCAGTCCATCATCTCGAGAGGGGTTTCCAACTGGTGTTATGGTATGTTTGACCCTAAATAATATTTATGATCAGTGTTGAAAATGGCTTCATTGGTGAAATTGGCAGAAGTGGCGAAAAATGGTGGAATTGGGAAAAAGTGATGAAATCTGTGAATGTGGCGGAAATATTGAAAGTGGATTAAATGGCCTAATTGGTGTAAGTGTTGAAAATCGAGAAACTGGGACAATCAATAATTGGAAGAAAGTTGCAGAAATAATACAGTCGCAGACCCCTGGATGTTTTAACTCTGCTGATATTTTAAAATGTATTTAATTGTTAGAAAAATATCCAACTTTGCTCATAAAACAGACCACAAATAAAAAATACCCTTTTTTTCTGGCCCCAAAAAAGGAAGTGAAAATAAATGAGAACTCTAGATTGTTCTGGTGATAGTGTCCGGAGCTGGGAAATAAAACAGTTTTTTGGCTCCAGTGTCCCCTGAGATTGTTATTGTGTCCTTTCCAGGCGAAAAGAGCCAAAATCATCCTTCCTGGATGTTAGAAAAGCTTCACTTCTTCATCAGACACACAAATACAGACTTGGGTCAAATTTTGAGCATCTAAAAGCAGCTTCCACTGCCGTTTTTGACAGTTTGTAGACATTTCTTGCTTCAGATAAAGGTTGTTACTTCATTAGTCTGAAAAAAAACCTCCAAATTCCCCAAAGATAAAATCATGATGAACCACACTGCTCTAAAACGCCATCATTGGTATAAGCGATAGGAAGGAGGCACTCAACAAATCATGTCGGGTCCTTTACCCTCTTTTATCATATCTGACAGTTTGGATTGCTTACACATGTGCGCAGAATTGGACCTGAACTTCAGCGTCTTCCTGCTTTGAGCTCATTCCTCACATTCACCAGCAGACTGTTATGTCTACCTCGACAGCTGGGGGGACTGAGCGCGCTAACCTACACTTTAACCACAACTTTTTAAGGAGAGGGCAAAGACACCCCCACGAGGAACATCGTCTAAACTGGCGCCATGTTGAACATGTCATCATGAGCTTGCTCCTGTAACATTTGGTCCTTGAATTGCTGAAAGTAGCTGCTTCCATCAGGAAATGTGAGCTCTCAAAGTCCTCAAGGTCATAATCCGTCATTTCTCAACAGTCTGAGAGCCACTTGAGGAAAACATGTTTGCGTCTTGACCTCGGCTTAAAGAATTCTTTTCATGTTTTCACTCAAAGCCTGCAGCTGAGTAGTTCCAGAGTCCGACATGATCTACCCAGGAGCATGTTACATCAGCAGCTCATTTTCTCACCTTTCGGGATGCTGATCTTGAAGTCCAAGTCTCGCTCTTCCAAGTGATACAAGGCGACTTCCTGTAATCGAGCTCGCTCCAGCTCCGACAGGCTCTGAATGGGCACCGGCTGCAACCGCACACTTTGACCCAACATGGTCGCCCACGTGTGGTCCCCCTGCAGAGAAAGAAGAGAGGAAGATTAGACAAGACATCCTTAGGATCTGACTACAAGTACAAGAACTCTATTCCACTGATGATCTTGCTGAGGTCGCCAATCATTTCCCCCAAGATCCCCAATCATTTTCCCCAAACGTTTCTCAGGATCCCAGAAAGTTTCCTCACATCTTGTAACAGCTGCTAGTATCTCTTATGAGTATCCACTGAGGATCTTGCTAAACTGGCCCAGGATTCCCTGTCCCAGCACCCACAGTATCTTGCAAAAATGTTAATCGTTTAACCAAACTTTCTTAAGGTCTTGTGTAGGTTTCCGAGGATGCTGTGTAAGTTGCCCAAGACCTTGGTTTAGTGTCAAGTCCACTTGGGTTCAAAATCCTTAAGATCTGATCACAAGTACAAGAACTCTTTTTCACGGATGATCTTGCAAAAGTTGCCAATAATTTCCCCAAAAGTTTCTTTTCCTAGGATCTTACAAATATTTTTTTGGAGGAAACTCTCAGAAGTTTCTCAGGATCTCATAAAGTTTCCTCACATCTTGTCAGAGATGCTAGTATCTCTTATGAGTATCCACTGAGGATCTTGCTAAAGTGGCCCAGGATTCCTTGTTCCACCACCCACAGTATCTCGCAAAAATTCTAATTGTTTAACCAAACTTTCTCAAGGTCTTGCGTAGGTTTCCGAGGATGCTGTGTAAGTTGCCCAAGACACTTGGGGTTCAAAAAGCATCCTGGGATCTTGCACAATATTTGCAAAAGCTTACAAAGTTATCTTGGGAGACTCAAAAAGTTACCCAGGATCTGTCTAAAGTGTCCTGGGACTTCACAAAAGTTGTCCGTACCACTCTAAAGTAACTGGCACCTCTCAAAATTTTTGTAGGATGTTGAAAAAAGTTCCAAGGAGCCCCCAAAAGTTTCTCTGGGTTATTTTTGAGTCTTCCGGGATTTCAGAAAACCTGCAAAAGGATCTCCTGGAGGTTTTCAGGTACTTCACAAAAGCATCCTAGCATTTTTGTTGGCCTAGGCCTTGCACGAGTTTTCCAAGATTTTGCTTTAAATGCCCAGGATGTCATTTAGCTTCCTTAGATTCCAAAAAAGTTTCTCAGGATCTCACAAACTTTTCCCAGAGACACTTGCCTAATTGCCCAGGATCTGCCAAGGGAATTAGCAATAAATTTTAACGATCTCTCAAAGGTTACTCAGTCTCGCATGAGTTCCCCCAGATTGCCCTTATGTCGTCCCAGATCTCAATTAAGTTTCTAAAAATTCTCCCCTAAAGTTCACCCGGGTTTCGCAAAAGTTTCGCAGGTTCTTGCTTAAATTCCCCAGGATTAGATTTATTTCGAGAGTCTTGCAAATGTTCTCTGGAATCTGGCGAAAGTTACTCAGAGTCTTGCAAAACAAACACTTGATATCTGGTGTAGCTCTCAAAGTTTTTTCTCAGCTGACAGTGGCGAATGCGGGTGGGATTGGGTGCCAAGTTTTCTCTTTGGGAGTTCCACCCAAACGGAAAAGATAATCATCAGGGTGTCAGCTGCTGCTTTAATAAACACGTAGAAAAATCACTCCCTCTAATGAGGCAGCATCCAAAAAGAGACCGACAGAACCGAATCTTCAAGGGTTCTTCCACCTCTGGACAATTTGATCAAATTGGACGTTTTCTCACTCTCTTAAACCAAATCAAATGTTGAAATCTGTTGCCAAAAGTTATTTTTATCATTCTTAATAATTTCACCGAGGGATCTGAATACTTCCTCCACCGCACAAACTCTTTCTCATGCTCCATTGTTTACTGCAGGGCTCTGGGGTCTTGTGAAATCCATTCATCACTGACTGAACTGCTGCTACGCAACACGCTGACAAATAAATAGAACACAACTGTTGTTAGTACAGTACAGCGTTTTCAATTATTCCCATGTGGACGGCTGGAAGTTGTGTGAACTTTTCCCCCTGTGGTCTGAAATGGTGGTTTTCCTTTGAAGCTCTAACTTGATAAATACTCCATAGATTTGAGTGGACACTTTTATCTGAAGGGAGAGGATGCTTTGAGGGGATGAAACTCGAGTCTGCAGTGTGTGGAGGATAAAGAAAACGTCACAGATGCAATTTCAACTCTCTTCAATGTGGCAACTTTCCATGGAGATCTTTCTGCGAAATAACAACGTATGCGAGGAGTCTGAAATGTCTTAAACTGGCACTTTGAGAAAATTTCAAAACACATTCAAAGTTTTATTATATTATATTTGACAAAGTTTATCTGACAGCTTAACCTGGGCTTTCCACTGCATCCGGAACGGCTCCAATCCGGAACGGCGGCGATTTCTGCCTTACGCCAATTCCTACCGAATCAGTTTGTGAGGCGAATTCCGTGGCAAATTACAGACAGCAGGATTCGCGAGAACTCACAAGAACCCGCAGATTCACGTGCAATCCTGCGATAACAAGTTGTCTCTAACCATAGAAGCAGCAGATTGTGTCCTTCCAGAGGAGGAAATCTACTTCTAGACTTCTATTTTCTTTGTGTCAAATAATCTGCAAAAATTGTAGCTGATAGCACAGATGACGAAAAGTATTTGGAACTATTTTTGTCATCTTTCTGAAAAAAATGGATATTCTGCAAAAATTAAGCAGACAGTAATAAGTTGTAGTGGTTCTTTCTCCTGGTTACCACACATTAGAAAATACAGGATCGATGAAGAAGAAGTAGCGGACAGCTAGCCAGCTAGCTGTAGCAACTGTTTGAAAGATGATTCAGTACTTTTAGTACCAAATTTGATTGAGAATTCAAAAACAACGATTGAGCTTGTGACTCTTCTAGTTGCTCATCAACTGAACATTCAAACTTTCTTACTGCTTTTTTTTACCATTTTCATTCGGTTCTTTGATTTACGATTTACTGGAAGTAGCATACTTCAAAATAAAAGTACAGTTAGAAGATGTCAGCTATAAAGCAACCAAAAAGCCAGACAGAAAATATATCAAAATAAAAGCCCTATTAATAATTGTTTACTGATAATAGTTTCAGTCACAGGGCTGATGATAAATCAGGAATTTGGATTGGACTCCTCTCTTGTCTGGCCTTCCTTAAGTTGACCGGTTTTATTTTTTGTTTTCCGTGAATATCTTCATGATATCATTATCGTATCATTATCATAGGTGATCTAACCTGGAATTGTAATTATTGCAAATTTAGAATATCAGTTTGGAGCAGTAATATGGTCATATTGACACCGCACATTTTAGGGTTTTATGGACAGATTATTGGTTACATCAAGTTCTGGTTGAAGTCCATATATTTCATTTACCATTCAACCAAATATCAAGCATTTCTGGGGTTATTCTGACTTTTCCCCATTTATTAAAATGACACTGGTTCTTGAATGACTCAGTTAATAGTTGTTTTATCTTTTCTTTTTTTTAGTTTCACACCGGAGAGCTTGACTCACTTTCCTTCTTACTTTGGGATAACAAAGCTGGTTTTCCCACCATGACAGGCCGATTAATCTCACTTTGTCCGATAACAGATCTTGTTTTCTCGTGATAACAAAAAAAAATAGGCTAGTCACTTTGATTTCTAAGACCAACGACAGGCTTTGCTGCCATCAACAGCACTACAGAGAAAAGTAAAGCCTTTCAATGTTGTTCTGGGAATTTGAGTTACGATCATCTGATGGTGACGGTGATGCACGTTGTCAGGGGAGCGTGTCATCTCAAGATAACATGATGCAGAAGTTGAGATCTCGATCTAAGAGAGCAAGCGGAAACTGACCCACTATCAGAGTACAAGAGAGTAAATGAAATGTTCAGATACACATCTTAAAGTTCCAGCTCCTCAAAATTGATTTAATTTCAACCAACAACCAGAGTGGCACCTTTTCTTAAGATATGAAAGCACAACTCGTCATCTGATAGTGAAAAACAGACGTAGTATGTCCACATCTTTAATTTTCAGTGACCTCCTTCCACTGTTTACTGAGACGAATCTTTAGCACAGAGCAAACGGGGACAGTGACAGACCGACTGACTAATGAAAAACAGGACGGAGGATGAAAAAGCGAACGTGCGCCTGAGTGAGAGGTGAGAGAGTTTCTGAGGGATTCAGCGGTCACGGGTTAACCAGAACCAGACAGAAACACTAAAGATCTGAGGGTCT
Organism: Xyrichtys novacula; assembly: GCA_962446985.1. Classification (NCBI taxonomy): domain Eukaryota; kingdom Metazoa; phylum Chordata; class Actinopteri; order Labriformes; family Labridae; genus Xyrichtys; species Xyrichtys novacula. The sequence continues at coordinate 2,168,911 of OY660886.1, forward strand.
GTGTGTCGCGACCGGTTCAGCCAAAAATGTGTTTGTAAAATATGTGTGCGTTTTCTGTTTTTGTGTTGAAAGCCCTCCTGTGAACTTAGGGAGAAACTCTGAGCATCAAGTTTGAGGCGTCAAGCACAAATGCATGTTAATGACTCAGCTTCTCCTTCAATCCCTAGTTGTGGTCGCTGGGTCGTCTTTAGTCGATCATATCTGCTGACGACAAACTTCTGTGTTAATTGTGCAGATTTCCGATGAGCCACAGTTTTTGTCTTCAACCTTTTCGCCACAGTTTTTATCTCCTTTCTTTACAAGTTGGTTCACGAAAGTCTGTGATTACAGCTGTATCCATGGCAACGGTGTGCTGTCTAGAAAGAGCAGACTGTTGCTATGGGGTCTGGACCAATAAGAATCAAGAACTGCAAAACTATAGTTTCAAACAGTCAATGCTATAATACAAATACCAAGCGCAAACATATTTCTTAAACTAGCATTTAATATGCGACCTAGCTAGCAAACTGGCTCAACCAGCTAACCCTAAATCTAACCACTTTAAAAACTATTCGGGTAAAACTGCCAATCTAGTGACTTTTCAGACCCCCTAGCAACTTATTTTCAAAAAGAGCGCCTAGCGACAAATCTGGCGACTTTTTCTGGAGTTTAGAGACTCCAACATAAACGCAGGAATAGATGTTACTCTTCTTAACGAGGGCATCAAAAATAAAGACACTCAGACACCCCACAGAAGACTCCTCCTCCTCCTTCTGCCAGGGGTTGGGTGGGGTCGGTGGCGACAGTGGGTTTGACGGAGAAATTATGCAAATTAGGCGATGACATTATCTACCAGAGGTGGGGGAAAGTCCTTATGTTGCAAGTCCAAGTTTGGGCTGAAAGGTATTAAGTGACTTGAAAAGACTTGACTTGACTTTTCAAGTCACTGGGCTCAAGTCAAGTCAAGTCTCAAGTCTTTAGCAAACAAGTCCCAAGCGAGTCCAAGTCATTTCTTGATTTCATCAAGCAAATTAAAAAACGGGACTCAAGTCCAAGTCGAGTCTCGAGTCGAGTCGTCAAGCCCCCACCTCTGCTATCGAGCGACTTGTAGCGACTTTTACGGCAGTTGGCAACACTGCTCCTTGTAGCTGAGAACTCCGTTTCTATAATCACCCCTTTGTCAGCAATCAGCCTCCAGCCTTATCTCTCCGCCTCCGACTGAAACATACCAACCCTTCATGGTCATTTACAATAACTGCCTGACTCTCTATGCTTTTTTCCCCTTCTGTATATGAGTGTGTATGTTTACTTCCACATGTGTATCTCATGTCTATAATCTAGCCGGCCTCAGCTCACAGAGCCGAGCATGATTGGAGAAAATTGCTTTGGCCTTAATGTTAAACGTAACCAGACGATCATTGTGCGGTTTAGAGTGGATGAGAGGCGTCCGCAGAGGTTTGTGAGGCCTCCGACGGGTGACATACATTTCTCTAAAGAGCGCCATGGGAGTGTGTTTTTTGGAGGATTTAAATGCCACTGGTGAGAGTTGACATTTAGGCTAAGTGTCTTTACCCACGGTCAGTCTGTTAAAGGAAAGGAAACCTTTACATTATGTCATGTTTGTCTTCTTAGCTCTGATTGACGAGGATTTATATGTCAAAAATACATCTAACCTAAACGCTGGAACTCTTGAGGATTGTGTGGTCTTCCAGTTTTGTTTGGCTCTTTTGTTTTTATCGCAAATATTCATCTAAACCCAAGAAATGCTGCATTTTAATACGATAATATACCGTGACTGTTACCGCGTTTTATCAGATTATTTTCGAGCAATCCTGGCCGACAAAGACCGAGAGAGTTTGTGGTTTTCAACAGCATTGACAGATGGTTTTTATCTCATAAGAAACAAAACATTGTTCAGCTGAATATCTCTGAGATCAAACGAAAAACAAATGTGACATTTGGTTTCTCTGGAGCGGGCGGGCAAACGTCCAAGACGGCGAAAAAAAACTTAAAACAGATAATGCGACGATTGAAGTCGAGGTCCCTCTACCTTGTTTGGACCTTTTTCATCCAATTGTGGTTTTTTTCTCAATGCCAGGAAGGAGGAGGACAAGTCAAACCACACGGAGAACAAAGCAGACAGGAAGATAGAGGACAGGGGAGTTCAACGACCCAAAAACAAAGATTTACCGGGACAGGCTCGTCCTCATCCAAACACAGAATTTGTTGCGTAAGAGTCCTCAACTATTATCTAATACGATGTCTGGTTTGGCTCCATTGGTAGAGGCCATAGATAGACGCATATGTAGAATGTATTGCGGCTTTCCTGGTACCTTTAAAAAGGTCACTCGAGGCAGAGGATAGGTCTTGTTTATTTAAAAACAATAACAGACAAAACGCTTCCACAGTCGCCAACGATTTACATGTGACATCGGATATAATACGTGTTAACTTTGCGTCGTGTATCATCGCAAACAAAGAACGTAAAGCGCGGTCAACAAAAATTACGGCTACCTAGACTCACCTCTCAACCCCGGCGCAGGTGAGACGAGACGGGTATTGCTGAAACCACGCCCCTCTAGCCATGACTTTTCAGAATAAAAGCACAGAAAGAAGCCCGGAGTCAGAAGTTTATGCCGATAACGATAAACAAAAGAAAAAAGGAGATTGTGTAGGATGGAGTTGTTATGTACATCTTGGGGGGTACCCGACATCCCGCCATTCCGACATTGGTCTCTAATTGTCGGAGTGGCGGTATGTTACCATGCTATCAAATGTCCCGTCATTCCGACAGCTCTTGTCTGCTATGGTCGGCTGCGGAGCCCTCTGTGCGGGTTCGGCGGGGATTAAATGACGAACTGCGTCGGAATGGTGAGACGTAGGAGTGGCGGGATATCGGAATGCTAAGATGTCGGAGTGGCAGCATGTAACCGTACATCTTGCACAGAATACGAAAAACGGAAGCAGCGCTGGAGAGGGCGGTGGTCAGTATGCTAGTTACCTCGCGTTTGGAGGGCGGCGTATTGTCTCCCGCCATTTGCTTCTTCGTTTCTCTCTAGGCATGCGTAGATTTATTTTATTAATGATTACAATGATCATACAGTTTATTAATAAAATCGGTAAAACATGGAATCATGCGATTAAAACATCGGACCAACAAACGTGCGGCACCCCCCACCCACCCTGGACTGACAACTGTTCGGCGTTCATTGTATATACCCACCTTGCGCCATCGTAACCATGTATTGTTTCTCGTAGTCTTGTTTAACCTACCGTCTTTCAAACACAGCGCCCACGTGACCCGAACCCAGCGAAACCAATGGCAACCAGACAAAAGTAACTGAACACAGGACAACCGATAAGCAAAGCAACGCTAGCCTGGCTGGGCCATCCAGTTGCGCGAATCACTTGCCGTTCCTTCCCACAACAGTCTGGACTTCGGCCAATTGGGAGCCCTAAAAGTGGGCGGGAGTACTTTCCTTGATAGACAGACTACTGTAACGGATCACTCCCAATTGGCGGAAGTCCAGACTGTTGTGGGAAGGAACGGCAAGTGATTCGCGCAACTGGATGGCCCAGCCAGTTTAAAGCAACACCTCCTCGCTAGGTGATGCCACCTCGAGAACAGCACCCTCTGGTGACGAGCTGCAGTATAGGTAACGGATCCTGCCTCCGGACAGCAGGAATTGCGAGAACTCACAAGAACCCGCAGATTCACCAGCAATCGCGTGATATCAAGTTGAAATTGGGGGTTAAGCTTTGCCAATCTAGGCTGTGCACTTTACTGCCCCCTACTCTCCAACGTTCACTGGAGTAGATTTCAACAAAGGATCAAGAAGTACTGAGTAAAGTCAGAGGAGGTAGACCGGTTATGGATGCTTTAGACTGCACACTCCACCTTCTTATAGACCTGTCTTTGCCGAAAAAGGTAGGAAAGAGGAGAAAGAAAACAGATCTGCAAAGAGATAGTCCGATAAAAGCCTTAGTCAGGCCAAACCACGCTCTGTTTTTGGACGTTAGATAAATACAGAGAAGGCAGAGCGGGAGGAGAAGCAGAATTAAAATGTCCCCACAGTAATGAAAATATCCACTTATTATGTAAATGTCGGACACAATTATGGCTCTCAGTAATTCAAGGTTTATAAACAACCTCGTCGCTTCCTCCCGCTGAATGAGAGCGAGTGATCTCATTTATCTCCGCTTCATTAACGCTCTATTAACTGGAAACTGAGGCGGGACGGGAGGACGAGGTTAATGACGAGAGCGTAGAGAAATAATGAGCAGGAGGAGCACCCATGGGAGAAGACAAATATGTGATCAGAGTAGAGAAGAAACGATGGAGGAAGAGTCTGAGAGTTTCAGCAGGTGGTACTTTGTTGTGTGAAATCTCCTCCGGGGTTTTTAAAGCTAAACCGCCTCCCTGAAAACATTAGCGTGGCTTTGCTAGAAATGACGAGTCATGCTTTTATCACAACAAAAAGCAGCTCGGCTTTTAAACCCGTACCTCTAAAAGGTCTCAAGTGGCCTTCAGCGGCTCCAAATTTCCGGACGTTAAATGATTCACTGAGCTCAGTCCACAATGGTGCTGACAGATTTATCCCACTGAAGTCTGCTGGTTAATTTGAGGAACAATGGACCCTGACAGAAGCGGGCTACTGTGTGTTTTGTTTCATTAAAAAAGAATCAGGACTTTTGTTACGAGAAACCGCGACGATATTTGATGTTCTGGATTGTACAACGCTCTTCCTGCCGGGTCGAAGGGGAGTTGGGGGCTGATTCCCGCCAAAATAGCTGGTTTTATCACATGAAACTAAAAGTGCCCGTGAAACTCCACGGAAACTAGAATGCTTTTGTTGCCTCTACCATAGACTGTATATACTATGGACAACTTGGTTCCACATTCCACCACTTGCGTGGTAGCGTTGTACGCATTTGGCGGGAGAATTGTGTTTCCCCCGGGTGAGCTACGCAATCTTCGTACGCTCAAAGGCTGTATCAAGTGTCAATCGTAGAAAACATGAACCTCCTAATAAGTTTTAAAAATGGAGCTTCACAGAAAAAAGAGGACTTGAGCGCAAACCAGTCTTACAGGCGATTTCCACCGCATCCGGAACGGCTACTAAAAGGTCGTATCTGCTGATCGTAACCATTCAAGTTAATATGTCAATTTACACCGACTTCTTTCCGTTCCATTGCAGATCGCCGGACTCCACAGCTGATCATAAGAGTTCTATTTTTTCCAGACGCCAGAGCATGGTGGATAAATTCAGCACAGATTAACCCGTGCTGGAAAGGAAGTCGGGCACAGACACAAAATAAAACATCCGGTATTTCACACCATGCAAACAGGTGAGGACGAAGAAGTGAAAGGTTTTTAGATGTTTAGATGCTGATTCTAGAAGTCTAGAAGTAGATTTCCTCCTCTGGAAGGACACAATCTACTGCTTATATGGTTAAACTATGTGGCTAAAGACAACTTGTTATCGTGCGATTGCATGTGAATCTGCAATTTCTTGTGAGTTCTCACGATTCTTGCTATCCGTAATCCACCACGAAGTTCGCCTCACAAACGGATCCGGTAGGAACTGCCTGTTGGCGAAAATCGCTGCTGTTCTGGTTGCGGTGGAAATCCAGGGTTAGTCTGTTGCTTAGTTGGTCAGCATATGAGTCAAAATCATAACAGAACAGAAAGGAAGTGGCGAAGGACGAGTGGCAAACGCAGAGTAACAAACATTTTTACTACAGCTGTTAAAAGAAAAGGAATTGGCGGACGGCATAAATCGCTGCTGTTCCAGATCGGAGCTGTTCCGGATGCAGGTTTCTGACCTAACTCTTCTTCTTTATCTCCTCCCCTATAAATATAAGTATATAAAAGTTTGTAGGGGGAGGTGGAGTGTACGGCCAGACCTCCGTCATCTTTCTTCAAACTCTTCGTCCGATCTCTTTTCTCTTAGATTTTTAGCATTAAGGATCGTAAAAGTGTGGAGAGGGGTGGTTACAGGATGACAGAGCTAACTATTGAGCCTCCTGGAGGTGTTTTAGGCGCAGGACAAGGGTCGAAGTTCGGCCGTTTTTTGCATTTCCATTCAGTCAATAGGACAGATAAATGCTCAGCGAATAAACACGTCCTGTTTTGAGTTTCATTTCACTTCAACCTTCATATCGAAACATTAAAATGTGAATTCCTCACATGCAACTTTCACACACTGTAAACATCATTAACTTTGAGTAAATGGACATATTTTTAGACGTGATTAATCTCTGTATTCCAGCTGCATCGCATCAGACCCCTTTACTCTTTATTCCAACTCAGAAAGTCACAGATAAGCCATCTTCTCTAAATTTCCTGGCAGGAAGTCAAAGTGAGTCCTGTGTTGAGCGTTTCCCCCGTTGATGATATACTGTACAGTATGTTCTCCAGCTTTAATCCCTCTCCCTCTGCTGCCCTGAAGCCTCTGCTGCTGCTGCTTCACCAGTTTGATTCAATACATTAACAGACGCTCTTTATTCAGGTATAAATAAATCACTGGAGCACAAACCGTGGCCTGATTCGGCTTTATGCTTTACTGCTCTCATCTGTGCTGCATTCTGGAGACCGTGTGTTACGCAATTTATAGAATGTGCACAAATTACTGGATTAGTGTTATAAAAAATGGCGCCAGAAACTTTTAATTTTAATATTTATATAAAATATGCTGAAAAAAAAGAGTTTAAAGTTGTTTTTTTCCTCTCATCATAAAAACAAAAGCTAATTTATTGTGTTTTCCTCTCGTATCGTCGGCGTATAAAGACATAAATAATGTTCTGTATTCCGGCCGCGGCTCCATGACTCTCTCTAATGAAGGAACATTATCCTCACATTATTCTGACCCACGTTTTGTTGACAACAAATTAAACAGGAGCAGCAGCAGCAGCTCTCATTACGCTGCTCTCAGAAACAAATCACACACGAGCCCAGAGTGTGTGTTAGCGTGCACGGGTCCTCACACACACACACACACACACACTCCCACACACTCACAGAGGAGGATGTGCGTAAACAAAGAGGAGGTACTAATAGGTCCTCAGGCAGTTTGCAGACCTACTGTGTCAGAGTGGAGTCACCTGGACTGTAAACACAAATATACAAACTTCATATTTTCGTCTTAGTGGCTAAAAAATCTACAGATGTGAAGGAAAAATTGCAAAATTTCTGTCTGACTTGCTAAATGTAGCTATAATCACTATATACCTGCATTAATCTAATTTTCCCTTCCCTACATCGAAAACATGCCAGTAGGAAAGACTTTAAATCCACCTTTTTGGATTATTGGTTAGTCTGTCTCTTTTTAGATAAAGAAACTGATTTAGTGTTAGTTCAGGCGATCCGGTCAGGTCAAGTTCAGCCACAGTACAACAGCTCATCCTAACGTCAGTGTCTGCTTCTAACAGTTTCATATGTATCGTCACTCAGACCTGCTCTATTCTGCTCCCCCGGGGTCTTTCATGCTCTCTCTCTCTTTTAAAAATATTAAAAAATATATTTTTTATTGGCTTTCATGCTTCCCTGCTCTCTTTTTGTATTTTTATTTATTTATTTATTTTAATTAAGTTTCATGCTTCCCTGCTCTCTCTTTTTTATATAATGTTTTCAATTTATTTTTTTATTAGTTTCATGCTTCCCTGCTCTCTTTTTATTGTACTTATTACTATTATTTAATGAGTTTCACACTTCTCTACTCTTTTTTTTTTATTTTTGTATGAATTTTTTTAATTGAGTTTCATCCTTTCCTGCTCTCTTTTTGAAATATTTTTTTGAAATTTTTTATTGAGTTTCATGCTTTCCTGCTCTCTTTTATAACAGTATTTTTTATAATTTTTTTATTGAGTTTCATGTTTTTCTGCTCTCTTTTTATCATATTGAAAACTAAAGTACATCTCTCAAATATCTGCTAAATTAAATTGGAACATCTTGTCGTTAACATATGATGTTATATAAGAAAAAAATGAAGAAATGACTAATTATAATAATCTAAGTACAGTAATCTGATTGAAAAAGCTCCTGTAGTCAGATTTTTGCGAGTACTGGAGCATCACTCCGTCAAATTTCCTCTAGTCGACTCGATTTGATTAATTCTGCTTTAATTTTTCCTTGAATATTTTTGTGCTTTAATTCAGAGGCTGCAACAGCGGATAGAGAAGGGAACTTGGTAAAGTGTTTGGCAAACAAATAAGGTAAAAGGTTCAGGGTTTTTTATTCCTTTCTTACATTTTTTTCACTTTTCTTATTATTTGAATAAAAGCTGCAGCTTCTTCATGAGAATGTATCAGCCTGAGTATTTTTGCTTTCTATCTTGAAAATATAAAATAGAAAAAGTTTACAAACGTTGTGCACCTGCCTCATTTAAGAAAACAGAAGTAAGAATGTATTTCCAAAAGTTAAATAAGTACTAAAAGTTAAAAAAAAGACGCCTTAGACCTAGTGAAGAGATTTGAAGACACTTCATGATAGTTTTACATTAATGCATCAACTTTTTTTTTCATTTATGTGTTTTTGTCTTATTCTGTTTAAAGTGTAGCAGAAGCTTCTGTCTGATATGAAGTTTTTTCTGCTTCTTCATTGATTTTTTTTGCACCAAATCCCCGAGACAAAATCCTGATATGTGTATAAACCAACTCTGACTCTCACACTTAAAGTTGCGTCTCCATCATTTCACATGCACACTGACATACCTTCATTCTCCAGCACTTTATTCAACTTTATCCACGTCTTTTCTTTAAACTCACTGACTTCAACCTCGAGGACCCGAGTTTACTCCTCTTAAAGACAAGCGTCCTCATAATGCAGGTATGTCAACACTTCTTACACACAGCAGAGGTGATGCAGGTCCACAAACACACACTAAAACATAAACACTTGTACAAATGTACACACACCATTAGTACCTGTCGGGGAGTCGCTGTGGATCAGGTTCCTCTCTACAGGTCCTCGTAGGTCTCTTAGCGCCCGCTATCCAGAGTTTGTTCAGACTCACATTCACACACTGATCTGAGCCGAATCAGACAGTCTGAGGCTCTGAGGTGAAGTAGCAAGTGAGAGAGAGAAAGAGAGAGAGAGAGAGAGAGAGAGAGAGAGAGAGAGAGAGAGGGAGGGAGGGCTGAGTTAGATTAAGCAAAGAGGAGGAGGAGGAGGAGGAGGAGGAGGAAGGGGAGGAGGAGTGCGGCATGCTGGCTTTACTTTTAAGAGCTGAGAACATAAACACAAGAGAGAGAGAGAGAGAGGAGAGGGGAGGAAGGAAGGACGGAAGGGGGAGGGTAGGAAGAGGAAACAGGAAGGAGGAAGAAAGAGGAGGAAAAGGAAGGAATGAAGGTTAGAAAAGGGAAGGAGAAGAAGGTAGGAAAAATGACGGAGGATGAAAAGAGAGATTCCGAGTGCTACTCCAGTCATGTAACAAACCGAGAGATGATGATGTTCATTTTTAAAATCATAAAGAGGGGAAGGATAAAGGAAGACAGGAGAGACTAGAAGGGAGGGAAAGAGGGAACAGGGGGAGTGTAGAATTAAGGAAAGGAGGTGAAGGAGCCAAAGGGAAGGAGAGGTAACGAGGGAGGGAGAGAGTGTGAGTAGAAGGAGGATTAAAAGGCGGGATAAAAGCTCTATAAAAAGGACAGACGGGAGCGAGGAAAGGAAAGGAGAGGAGACGCCGAGAGGAGGAAAGGAGGAGACATAGAGGATGGAAAATGTTGAAGTAGAAGAAACAAAAGGGTGAAAAGTGTGAAAGATGAAAAGTTCTTAAACTGAGATCAACCTCAAGAACTTTTTATCTTTCACTAACTTTTACTGATAATCTCGTGACGTCAAAATCAGCCTGAATCTGACAACTGAGCCTGTCAAATAGTGTTGTGCTGTTTGCGAACGATTCTTGCAAAAGAACCGAATCTTTTAAGTGAACGTACTGAACCAAATCACTTCCTCGAGTGATTCGTTCGTTTCTTACTTCAGTTGAGCTGAAGTGAGAAACAGCATTGCTAGATGAGCAGTCCTCGAACGAGGGATTGTATGCACTGACACCGGAATCACTTGATGAACGAATCACACATTGAACTGCTCTCTGGAATCATTTTTGTTGGACAAAACTACCTTTTTTTAAGTGCTAAATTGTATCTTCCATACTTCAGGACACAGCATCCTATCATTGCAGCGGTTTGCGAGGGAACGGTGAATGTTCAGTGTGAATTCTTCTAAAAGTTCAACGAACTAATCACTCACTGAGCCCAATTTAACCCTGATAAATAGCATATCATAGGACACTTAAAACATCATGACTTATAAACAAGTTCATTTGTACAAACCTGTTTAAGCAACACAAACAAACACTCTCGTCTCCAAGTCCCAGAAGTTATGAATTAAACTGAATCCTGAACCGTTCAGTCGTGTATCTTTTGAACGAATCATTTTAGTACTGATTCTAGTGATTCAGTTCATCTAAAAGAACTGCAGTGCCCATCACTACCGTCAAATCCAATCTAACCTCCTCTCAAAGTTCAATTTATTCTCTAACATGGACTCCTTCGTCCTTAAAAGACATTTACAGGTCAGTCTTATTTTAAAACGTTGATGTTTTCACTTGTTTACTTCTGTTGTGTATTCAGCGGGGTTACTGTGAGCGTTTGTATCTCTGTGCATCAATAAATCGGAGAGGAAACTCCCCGCCTGCGACGCCGACTCCTCTCTACAGCTGTGCGGAGTCATGTGAGCGTCTAAAAGTGTGCGTCCGCGTGTGGAGAGACGCCTGGAAAACATCTGTCAGCGCTCCAGCTGTGGGGCAAAAAAACAACAGTGGCTGAAGAAGATCACACACCGACCTTTGACGTCTCAGGTCGAACCCAGGCAGAGTTCAGAGGTGGCGACCCTGATTATCTAATGAAGTTAAGGCAGGAATGAGGAGACGCAAACAAGCGAAGAAGAATAAACGGAGTCTGTGAGGGAGGAATGATCACAAAGGAGAGAAGAGACTAAACAAAAACAATCGAAAACTACAAAAACAATCAATTAAAATCAGATTTTAGTGAAAGAATAAGTTTTAAAAAGTTAAAAACTGCAGCAAATTTTTCCTAAAATCGTCTGAGTGTGTTCTAGTTTTAGCTCATCCAGAAATCGACTCACTCAGGACTCATTTATTCACTCCTGTGTCGTGTTTAATAATCAGATTTGTGGGATTCAGCAGCTTTAACAGTTCACTGATTTCAGGGGAAAAAATTAATTGAATTCCTGGAACAAATATTTTAATTAAAGCTGCAGCGAGGGTTCAAAAAGAGGCTGAAATTAATCATGATGCTAAAATGACATAGTATGGTATGTTTAAAATTTATAAAAAGATAATATATAAGTATTATAAAATATCATAGTACAGAATTATAAAAAATAGATCTTGTGGTCCTCATAGTCTTATTTTGTGTTGCATGGTTCTTGTATCGTCTGGGTTTATTTTGACATGAAATGGCCTTCAATTCGCCTTAACTGAGCTTTTTGTCCTTGTCTCTTTTGTTTGTCATTGTTATTATTATAGTGTGTTGAAATATCTGTATAATATAATTAGTATAAAATGTCATAGTATAGTATGATGATTGTAAGGATGTTTTTCTTTATCCAGCTCTGTCATCCTGTTGTGTGGTGAAGCTGTGTAACTCAAATATCACAGATATTTTGATGCTAGATTCCTGGAGTCATGAGCCTCCGAAAACCATCATAAAACAAGGACCTTCTACACCTGTTCAACATCATTTATCATATATTTGCTTTGTTATTACCCTACATGGACTCTCCTTAAGGTAAAATAGATGTAAGCAGAATGTTTGGAAATGTGGATGGCTATATATACCTGAACAGTCTCAGACCAGTCTTTGTTACACTTGTGGCATGTTGAAGCTGTAACCCAGATCTGCAACCAGTAAAGCCTGTCAAACTGATGATTCCTGTGGACCTTCCTTTCTTTTACATGTCTTAACATAAGCAATGCATCCTTACATATAGAGTGTTTAAAAATAAAAGTTAAGTATTATAATGTCATAGTATAGTATATAGTAGGGTATGAAAAAAACATATTATCATTATGGTGTGAAAAAGGATAGTATGAGGAAAATATCACATTTAAGTATGACAAAAAATGTCATAGTATAGTGTGATTATAATATCATAATATTGTATGAAAACAATGTCAAAGTTTGGTACCATAAAAATATCACATTGTAGGATGAATGATATATCATAGTATAGTTTGCTAAAAATGTCATAGTATAGCATGATAAAAATTTAAAATTTTGGTGTTAAAAAAATATGTCATAGTTTAGTATGAAAAAAATGACAGTATAATATAATGAAAATATCATAGCATAGTATGTTAAAATTTCTAATTTTAGTGCGAAGAAAAAATTATATTTTAGTATGAAAAAGATTTTAGATTTAAGTATGAAAACAAGTCATAGTATAATATGGCAAAAGGTTCAAATTTTGTTGTGAAAAAAATATATATTTTAGTATGAAAAAAAATAGAAATTTCAAATTTAGGTGTACAATGAAAAATTCATATTTTGGTATGAAAAAATGTCATAGTACAGTTTGATCAAAATGTCATAGTATAAAGCAAAAAAAAAAAAATCATGTTCTTAGTATGAAAAAATAATCAGATTTTTGTCCAGAAAAAAACAAGTCATAGAATACTATGACCAAAATTTCAGATTTTAGTGTAATTTTTTTTTCAGATTTTAGGATGAAATAATATGGGATAGTATTGTCTGATCACAATGCCATAGTATAGGATGTTAAAAATGTCATATTTGAGCGTTAAAAAAAAAAAATCATAATTTAGTTTGAAAAAAAAAAAAACCTCATAGTATACTATGACCAAAATTTCAGATTTTGGGTGAAATTTTTTTTTCAGATTTTAGGATGAAATAATATGGGATAATATTGTCTGCTCACAATGCCATAGTATAGGATGTTAAAAATGTCATATTTGAGCATTAAAAAAAAATCATAATTTTAGTCTGAAAAAAAAAACGTCATAGTATACTATGACCAAAATTTCAGATTTTGGGTGAAAAAAAAAATTCTGATTTTAGGATGAAATAATATGGGATAGTATTGTCTGACCAAAATGCCATAGTATAGGATGTTAAAAATGTCATATTTGAGCATAAAAAAAAAATCACAATTTAGTCTGAAAAAAAAAAACGTCATAGTATACTATGACCAAAATTTCAGATTTTAGGGTGAAAAAAAAAATTCAGATTTTAGGATGAGATAACATGCCATAGTATTGTCTGATCACAATGCCACAGTAAAGGATGTTAAAAATGTCATATTTGAGCATAAAAAGAAAAACTAAAATTTTTGTCTGAAAAAAAAAACCTCATAGTATACTATGACCAAAATTTCAGATTTTAGGGTGAAAAAAAAAATCCAGATTTTAGGATGAAATAATATGGGATAGTATTGTCTGACCAAAATGCCATAGTATAGGATGTTTAAAATATCATATTTGAGCATAAAAAGAAAAACTAACATTTTAGTCTGAAAAAAAAACGTCATAGTATACTATGACCAAAATTTCAGATTTATATGGGATAGTATTGTCTGATCACAATGCCATAGTATAGGATGTTAAAAATGTCATATTTGAGCATTTAAAAAAAAAAATCACATTTTAGTCAGAAAAAAAAAAACGTCATAGTATACTATGACCAAAATTTCAGATTTTAGGGTGAAAAAAAAAATTCTGATTTTAGGATGAGAAATAACATGGGATAGTATTGTCTGATCACAATGCCACAGTAAAGGATGTTAAAAATGTCATATTTGAGCATAAAAAGAAAAACTAAAATTTTTGTCTGAAAAAACCTCATAGTATACTATGACCAAAATTTCAGATTTTAGGGTGAAAAAAAATCCAGATTTTAGGATGAAATAATATGGAATAGTATTGTCTGACCAAAATGCCATAGTATAGGATGTTAAAAATGTCATATTTGAGCATAAAAAAAAAATCACAATTTAGTCTGAAAAAAAAAAACGTCATAGTATACTATGACCAAAATTTCAGATTTTAGGGTGAAAAAAAAAATCCAGATTTTAGGATGAAATAATATGGGATAGTATTGTCTGACCAAAATGCCATAGTATAGGATGTTTAAAATATCATATTTGAACATTAAAAAAAAAATCATAATTTAGTCTGAAAAAAAAAAACGTCATAGTATACTATGACCAAAATTTCAGATTTTGGGTGAAATTTTTTTTTCAGATTTTAGGATGAAATAATATGGGATAGTATTGTCTGACCAAAATGCCATAGTATAGGATGTTAAAAATGTCATATTTGAGCATTAAAAAAAAAATCATAATTTAGTCAGAAAAAAAAAAAAACCTCATAGTATACTATGACCAAAATTTCAGATTTTGGGTGAATTTTTTTTTTCAGATTTTAGGATGAAATAATATGGGATAGTATTGTCTAACCAAAATGCCAAAGTATAGGATGTTAAAAATGTCATATTTGAGCATGAAAAAAAAATTTATATTTTAGTCCAAAAAAAAAACCGTCATTGTATACTATGACCAAAATTTCAGATTTTAGGGTGAAAAAAAAAAAATAGGTTGAAATAACATAGGATAGTATTGTCTGATCACAATGCCATGGTAAAGGATGTGTAAAATGTCAAATAGAAAACTATAATTAAAAATATTAAATTTCATTGTATAGTGTGTTAAAACTATTACTTTATAGTGTTATAAAAATATAATATTACTGTAAGTGTTAAAACTATTACTTCATAGTATAGTATGATAAAAATGTTTAAGTTAAGTATGTTTAAAACATATTTTAGTATGAAAAAATATTACAGTTAGGTATAAAATTATCATAGTATTGTTAGTTAAAATGTCATAGTATAGTATGATAATAATAAATAATTTTTGCAATTTTAATGAGGCTCCCGTCCGCTGCTTGTAGCGTCGGCCAGGACCCTAACAACAACAACAACAATAATAATAATAATAATAATAATTTCAGAAGAAAAAATAAAGTGGCCTCACACTGCGCTCTCTCGCCCACACAAATTAGAGTATGAAAAGCAAACAAGCCAATACAAATGAATGAGAAACCAACACCGCCCCAGGATTTACTGGCTGAATTAACCGTCATATTATATTTATGACAACACAATAGCATAGTTTAAATACCATGTTCTGCATTTAGAGTATTAAAATTGTTGTTAAAGTTCTCTTTACCTTTAATAAACTTCTTGTTACATCACCCACCGGGACAGTCCATCAACAGTCCTCCTCTTACATCACTACAAATGTTTATTACAGCACAAATAGTCTCGACCTTTGACCCCTGCTCTGTCCCCTTTCATTGATCTCATGGATATCATCATGTGACCGTCACTGTGTGTGACCGGTTTCTCCCCCGTTATCTTTGATCCTCCCCGCTTCCCCTAACACCGACGTACATTTCCAGGTCAAAGGTCACGGTTGGAGTCGCGAGGCTGTGTGTCTCATGTCCTAAAGCGCGTGTGCTGACTCTGAGCGTCTGCTTTCAAAACAGGATGGATGGTTAACAGGAAACACAGTAGCACACGGTGATGAGCGAGGATATCCCTGTCAGAGCAGCAGGGTGAAATTCAGTGACAACACCGCCACCTACAGTCACAACCAGGTACTACAACTTAATAATCAATCATATAAAGAAGACAACTTTTTATGGTTTATTTTCAGAGAATAATCCTAATAATGAAGAATAACAGTCCTTAAAACGAGCTTTGTTCTGAAATTATGCAGGAATCTGTCGACTTTCAGCAGGTTTCTGGTTTATGTCCAACACTAAATGAGCCCCGACACCAAATTACAGCTGAAATCTCTCAGCTGTGTTTTAGTCGGTGATCAGACTTTCTGTTCCTCCTCAAAACTATAAAAAAAAAACCTCCTGTTTACGCTCAGACAGGTTGTGAAATAACGATGAATAGATAAGAAATATGAGCGGCTGGTATTTGCTGTTGGAATAAGGAGTTGTTTTTTGTTTTGTTTTTTTGCTTTGAGGCTTTAAAAAATTGTGATTTCTTTGCACTTTTGTTTTGTTTTTTTTCCCAAACTGTAAATCAATTATTTCACGTTATCCCACTGCACAATACAACATGGAAATGACATCTATTTAACTTATTTTTTCGATGATAGGGTACAAATGTGGACGTCATTTCAACGTCTAAAAGAGGTCCAATAATGACGTCTAAATCTCCGATCCATTTTGCACGTCTAGATTTGTCCTTCAGATGGCGTCCAAATTCTAAACGTCAGAGTGGCGGGATATTTGACTTCACAGGCATGAATTATTTGACTAGTTCACCGTTCTTTCGGCATCGGATCGACCCAATACTGACTTGATCCGCACATCTCTTCAACGTCCGATGTTTGGCGGGATATTTGACTTCACAGGCATCGGAAGATTATCGTATGTCTTCTAAGATTATCCTGTGGTCTGCTGTGTATTAAGAGTGAATTCATCCCGATAATTGGGGAGATAATGTCCAAATATGAACGAAAACTCACTTAAGTTTGACGCTAACTTTAGCCTTGTTAAGCGGAGTACACACATAAAGATAATCAGGCTGTTTTTGTCCCGATTTTCCCCCTCCCGACCAAGAACGACCATCGGAAGATTATCGTACGTCTTCTAAGATTATCCTGTGGTCTGCTGTGTATTAAGAGTGAATTCATCCCGATAATTGGGTCCGAAACATGTCATGGCTGATAATTGTAAATATTAAACTTCAATATTTACGACCAAGAAGATTATCTCATGTCTTCTCAGCCGACGACTCCTGAATCATGACTCGAGTCGTGAATTTTCACGTGAAACGGAATGTAGCCAATCAAGAAGCGAGCTGACTGAGGAACAAGGAACCAAACCGAAACTTTGACTTCTGTCAAAAATACTCCCAAATCCGCCATCATTCCCTCCTCTTGTTTGTCCTCTTCCACGTTGCGTCTTGTGTTTCCCGGTTTTTGCTATGTTTCTTCTTCGTTTTTGTTAGATCCTGTTTTATCATGTCAGATTTCTGTCTTGGGGGACTAGGTTCTAGATCGTTGGTGGAACAGAATCGTTTTGTGTGTGCTGTGTTGAGATTATCGGAGCACACCACACAGAGTACGATCAAAACCGTTCGCTTTAAATGACCTAGGCCAAAATGTTTGGCATTCCAACATTTCCTCAACTTGATCTCAGGTTTCTCTTTATCTCCATGTCTCGCTCGTATTTCCCAGTAAGTGAAGTCCTCTGACATCAAATCACCCTGATAGACGGTGACTAAGAAATCAACCGTTCCTTATCTCATGAGGTCTTTACGCCTTTGATAATCTCCTGATAAATAAGGACTCTGAGACCTGCTCTGAGCTGACAGTCTTTAAGTTAATACCGCACTTTGAGCCATCGTCGTGAAGCCGTTTATCGAAAACTTACGGCTTTTGTTTGCAAAAAAACAGCGACAGTGCAAATCATGAAACTCTATTCCGATGCGGGGTGAATAAAGGTCAGGTCTGACTCTGGTCACGCTCAGTGGGTGTTTTTAAATGCCTGAGGACTTGGCTGAATGCTCGGTCACGTAGCAGCATGGAAAAGTCATCCAGAGCCCTCCATGCAGGTAGGTTTACTCCACATTTACGACCGCCCCAGGTGTGTTTTGTTTCTATATATATCCGTGTGCAACAATAACAGTCGGTTTCCGGACGAGTCAGGAGCCGGAGTAACCTGAGGAGGGTCACAGTGATTACCCGTACTCCTGTTTCTGTAATGAGAAGCTTGTAATCCTGCATTCTGACGGAGTCGTTGGCTCGGGTCATGGAGTCCAGCCACCGCTGAATGAGTCATGTGAAAACTTTGTGGTGTTTGATTTACAACTTCCCTTTTCCCCACTTAAAAACAACTCAGGTTGAATCATTTCCATTCTGTTTTGTGGAGCTGTGAAGTTGCATCACAGTCAGAAATTACTCTCCCGTATCGCTCTGATTGCGATCAAACACAAACTGTTAAATCAACATTATAAAAGATGATATTTGACAGTTCTATTAGTATTCAATGGAGTCACCCCCTACTGGCAATACTACTGCCAATTTTTCTTTTTTTTTTACGATTTTGTTTTTTTTTTTAACATTTTTTCATAAACAGTATATAACTTCAATAAGAACAATAGAACTACAAATTTCATCCAAACCAACCCTCCTCCGTGAACAAAACCCATAGGCCAACTCTTACCTACATCCCTAAAAACAATGGTAATATTGAAAATAATAATAATAATAATGATGATGATGATGATGATGATATATATAAATATAAGATTATAAATAATAATAATAAAAATACAATTATTTTGTAAAAAATTATAAATGTAAATAAAATAAAAAGTACAATAATAATAATAATAATAATAATAATAATAACGATAATAATAATATATAAGAAACATAAATGAGAATAAATAAATTGAAAATAATAAGTATGTATAAAAGAAAATATAAATGTAAATTAATGAATTGATCATTATAATTATAATAATAATAAAATAAAATAATAATAATAATTATTGATAATAATTATTATTATAATAATAAAAGAAAAGAAAATATAAATGTAAATGAATAAAGGATAAATCATTATTATTATTATTATTAATAATAATAATAATAATAATAATAATAATAATAATAATAATAATAATAATAAAATCTTCATAATTAAAAATGAAATAATAATGATATAAAAGAAAATATAAATGTAAATAAAGGATAAATTATTAATAATAATAATGATTATTATTACTTTTTTTATTATAAATTAACCACTTAGTTAAATAATTAAGTATATAAAATAAAAAAATACAGCAAAATACACACAGCAAAGTTCAAGATGAAAAATGAAATGAAAAAGCGCAGCTACTTCTGCAGATGTGCTTAAATAAATAAATTGACATAATAATAATATCAGATACGTTTTGAAGTCATTCCAACATTTGTCAAAAGATAGGGTTTCTTTTTCATATCGAACATAATTTTTTTCAGAGGCCATGTATGAAGCAACTTCTTTAAGACACATTGAGGCAGTAGGTGGGATTTCACTTTTCCACAATATAGTGATGCATTTATTTCCTGCAATTAGGGATAGCTGAATAAAACGTTTTTTCCTTATCTTATCAGTGGGTAAGACAGACAAATCATCTCACAAAATCAATCTTGGTGATACCGCCAACTCTTGATACCATCGCATTGGCACCAAATTCGAACAGGAGGTCAAACTGAGATAAAAGCTGAATGTACTTGACTCAAAGTCACATGGTAGTTAGAAACAAGACTACAAAGATGCAGCTAAGTGCAGACATACGCTTCCTGTCGGCCGCCATGTTTTCAACGATAACTCCAATCTGGACCACCTAATGTCTTCACGCCTCACACTAACACATGAACCCATATTGATAATATTCGGTCTGCTTATATGAAATGTTGCCGTCGTTCCTCCCATCATCTCTCGGTGTCTCTGTTTGTTTCCCAGAGGACTTTGAGAAAACGTAGAGGAAATGCCAACGCCAATGGAGGAAGCAAGATTCCAGCGATGATACCGAAGAGTCTTTCTTTCTCAGTCTCCCTCTCTTTCTCTTCTCTAAACAGGACGTTCACATCCACACCCATCATCACCATCATCAGCTCCATCATCACTCTCTGACAGCTTCCACCCTCCTCAAAACATCCTCCTCTCTTACCCTGTGAGTTCACGTCAAACAACCAAAGACTTCGTGTTTAAAGAGGGTGTTGTGTTAAGGCTCAGTCAGGTCTCTGTTGTTTGGTGTTGGGGTTTCTTGAAGCGTTTGTTTTCGACCGTACCTTGTTCAAATTTAACGTCTTATTTGTGTCAAATCCTTCTTGACCGCTTTCTAAAAGCTGCCCCAGAAGAAAAGATCTTTGAGTCGTCTGCAAAGATGATGAGTTTGAGAGAATCAGAACCTCTTTTTATATGAAATTTACATGCAAAATAAACACTTCAGGTCCTAAGATTGACCCCTGCGGGACACCACAAGTAATATCTCAGAGTCCATCTGAATGAAGAGCTACTCCACTAGCTTTCCATCTTTTTTTTGGTCATATAATCCATTTTGATATAACTAGAGAAGGAAGCGGTCGGCAACATTCATCTCTAGAGGTAATTTTAAGCTGGAATATCCCTTTAATACTGACTTAGTGTGAATAAATGTCACAAACCTGATGCATTGTGGGATTTCTGAGCTACTTCTGCTCACTGCACCTTTGTTTACTGGAGGAATGGGACGCCCTTGTGCGCTGATAACAAGCACATGACCGCCAACGACAAACACTCAAGTATGATCAAGTCTGCAAAACAGGACAGCCCTAAAGCCGAACTCAAGTGATGCTCCTCTGAAGCAGACTGCGACCTTTGACCTCTTATCTGCTGCCTGAAAGGAACCTTCACATTTCCTCTGTTGTTGCACTGAAGCAGATTTGTCCAGTTTGTAATGAAAGATGCAATTCAAGATGACAACCGTGACCTGACACAAAGCGACTGATTCACCGCCATGAGGTCACAAAGTGAGATGTCACTAAATCCTGATTGGATAAGGATCTAAATCTACGCTAACGTCTTTTACGGACATTCCTGTGCCGAGTTTTTACACTTCGATACGTCTGTTTAAACGTTATTACAGGAGGAATGTGTGTCCAATCAAGCCGCAGACCGAGCGTTTCAGGGAAAAACAAACTGATAAACCTTCTGATTATTGTAGAGGAAAAAGTGGGATTACATAAATTAGTTTGAGAAAATCACATCTGAAAACCTGGAGTATGTCTTGTTTGCAGACTAACAAAGTCATTAATCAGCCGCAGGCTTGTTTGGCCTCTTTTTTTACATCCCCCTCAAGACAAACAAGAGAAATCTACTGTTTCAGGAGGCTAAATGACGTAACCTCCATCTGCTTTTGTGTCCGTACGGCTCTGGAGATGTACTGTAACACGACAGCGCACAGGGATATGTTTTTACTTCTGTCAGACGGAATTTAGACCTTCAAGGTTCATACAAGGCACTCGCTCTTTACCTCCTTTCATCCAGATGCTTTTCCCGTTTTTGTTTTATTCATTGGAGCGGTGATAAAAAACAGAGGACAGATCACAGAGGCGACATGTTTTGTACGTACAAGATCATTTTACCAGTTTTTGGACCAAGATCCACTATCAAAGTCACCGATCTGCCAAGATCTACCATTCCAGGCTCAGTTGATGTTTTGGTATTTGGTGCAAACACAACAAACAGAGTAGTACACCAGAGACAAACCTGATGAAAGCAGTTGTGTAAGTTGGAAAAGCAGGAATAAATGCATGTCTCTACCTCTGTGGGCCTCTGGCAATGGGACACGCACTCCACAAACTCTTCTTTCACAGCTTTGTCGTCTGTCAAAGACGTCTTGTTTTCAGCAAGACCGTGACCAATGTGATAAGACTCGACTTGGACTTGAGTCCCATTTTTGACTTGCTTAATGAAATCAAGAAATGACTTGGACTCGCTTGGGACTTGTTTGCTAAAGACTTGACTTGACTTGAGCCCAGTGACTTGGAAAAGTCAAGTCTTTTCAAGTCACTTAATACCTTACAGTCCAAATAGTCAGGAATTACGGCCGTTGGTAACACCGTGTTGTGTTGCCAAGTCTGCTTGTTTTTGGCTTGTTTCTGGAGGTCTGTTTCCTTATTTCTCTCACGAAACTTGGCAACACTGTCTCAAACTCTAGCCTCCCTCATAACGACAACACCGGGAGGACTGAACATAAATCGCTCGCTAGTATTGCCCGCCTGTTTCCACGTGTTTCCTTGTGTCTCTCTTTTGTTTTGGAACAGTGAATTAGAGTATCAGTTTAATGTTTAATTGTATTTGAGTCTTCCTTATTTTTGTGCTCATTGTCCAAGTTTCCAATTATTGAAGTTTATCTGATTATTTTTTGTATGACATGTAAAATAGTTTGGTTAAAGCTGCACTATGTAACTTCACACAAACAAGAACCCTTGTTTAATAATAAATGCAAATAGTGGAAAATGCTCATGATTGATGTAAATCTTTACATAAAACAAATGGTTTATGGCTTTGATATGACTTGTTTTTGACTTGAAAGAAACGGTAAGGACTTGGTTGGAACTCGACGCAAAATTCCTAGGACTTGGTTGGGACTTGAAACAAAAAGTTCGGGACTTGGACTTGACTTGGGACTTGTCTGTGTTGACTTGGACTTGACTCGAGAATTGAGAGCAAAGGACTTGGACTTGACTTGAGACTTGTCTGTGTTGACTTGGACTTGACTCGAGACTTGAGAGCAAAGGACTCGGACTTGACTTGGGACTTGTCTGTGTTGACTTGGACTTGACTCGAGACTTGAGAGCAAAGGACTTGGACTTGACTTAGGACTTGTCTGTGTTGACTTGGACTTGACTCGAGAGCAAAGGACTTGGACTTGCCTCGGACTTGAGAGCAAAGACTTGAGACTCGACTTGGACTTGCAACATAAGGGACTTTCCCCCACCTCTGAGACCCGGTGAAAACTGTCTCACTAGGCCTTCAATTCACACACAAAAACATAACCCTTTATTTCTAGTAATTTATCATCAACACTAATTGATTGATTGATAGCTACTTCTACCACTCTACCTCAACAAACGTTACACCATCGCTGAATGTGACTGATATACTCTCATGCTCTCATTGGCCGTCATTGGATAACAAAAGTCGGGAGATAAAAGGAAGCGTTGCCGTGGTGACAGCTCTGACCCGGCCAACCTGGGTCGTGACCATCCATCATTGGATGAAAGCCATGTTGGGATGTTGGCACCGCGCTGGAGCGGGCGGGGATTCCTCCATGGGGAAAAGAGAGGAAATGTGGAAAATGCTAACCAGGACTTTGATCATGGAGGTCGGCTGTCTCTGACATCCTCCTCACTGACACAGTGATGTAACAACCGACTTATGATACCTTAAACTTATCGATTTAACCGCTAATGACTCATCTTTCTGCTGAAACAGCTGAGTGACCCCGATTTAAAAGTCAGTTTCCCAAACGACCGGAGATTAATGATGCGACTCCTCCTCCCTCGGCCTGAATACACTCCTGGAAAGTTTCGCTCTTATTCCCTCCACGTCTCTGACAAGTTTCCCAAAGCTTGTGTAACATCTCTAAGTCACATTAAGACGAGGATTTTTCAGAGATAACATCCAACTGGAAATAACTGAGGCGGGAACAAATCTGCTTAAACCAAGAAAAGTGCTCACAGCCGAGTGTTTTCTTGGATTTAAAACCACAGAGTTCATTAATCTCTGATTAAAACTTTATTTCCACTCAAACATACTGGAGCTTTTTCACAAAACTGATCAGAGATGGGTAAACTGTTGTAAATACCACTAAAACCTTATTTATCTGAACAATTTGAAATCTAAAACTCATATTTGATTCACCTCGACAGATTCTCTCACTCTCCTCAGGTTGTGTTAGGGTGACCATACGTCCTCTTTTACCCAGACTTGTCCTCTTTTTGTGGGGCTGTCCAGTCTTGTCCAGGGGCGTCTATAAAATCCTTCTTGTGTGGAAGTTTTGAGTTTGTGTCGCCTGGACTTACTGAGTCAGAAGCGTGTTAAAAACACTCGATCTGACCCGAAAAACTCTCAAAATTAACTATGCACAACTACAGATTCAGAATATGGTCACCCTAGGTTGTATTTATGCATGATATTTGATTTCCATTACCAATATCTATACTGATACATACCCACCGATGTGTGCTGCAAATATAGAAAAGCAGTGATATTACACCTTGAGTAATTTCAATATAATCAGCGCTGCTAATGCTAATTAACAACCAAGATGACTGTCGCTAATATCTGAATGTTGGTCGGCATGAAACCTTTAACATTCAACAGACTGGGAGTCATTAATGCATCCGGCTAATTGCTACCAAATCCGACCATGCCGGTTGAATGTTAACGGGTGATGGAAGCGGCACTGAGTGCGGCCTGTAAAACTTTTGAAAAAATTCAAACAAGTTAAGAAAATGTTCCGCCTCGTGGAAATTTGTGGTGCTAGCTAATAGCATGCCGTTTGAGTTTTCTATCTGCGCTCCAAACTTGACTTAAATTGGGTTGACCACTTTGGTGGAGAACTTCAAGTATGAAATGGCGAAGAAATACCTTACGGCTAAATTCCGCAGGATCTGGAGCGGTTGCGCTCTCAAACACGCAAGCATTATAATGAATGTGAGTGATTCCAGACAATCCGTCCACCATCCGGCTTTGCTGTGGATCCACTCCGGTGGTCGAATCAGATACGCAAGGCTTCTATTTTTGCCGGACACCGCGGCACAACGCATCAATTCAGTGCAGAGCAGCATGAGCGCCAGTGGAAGTTGTATGCGGCTACAGAGTAACCGGTTAATTAAAATACTATCAAGTCAATACATTGAACTGTTCTTCACAAGATAATGGGAGGGGCCACGGTTATGGGATGTGGGTGTTTATATACACCGCCGATCTCATGGTGAATCACGTGAGATCTTGTCCAGTTTTGCCAAAAATATCGGTAATACCGCAAGTGCTTCTCCTCGGATTGCTGCAACGGATTGGATCCAGTGGGCACTGTATGCTTGTGTATTTGATCCACTGGCCGTTCCGGAGTGGAGCAGCGGAGATCGGGTTTGCATGCAGTGGAATTCCCGGGTTGGAAGTGCACAAACATCACCATGAATGGTCAAAGACATGATCACCAAGTATTAGCTCTCCTACAAGGTCTCAACACAGATGGTTACTGCTTCACTGGTCATCAACTGCACATACCAGGCCTTGCTCAAGGGCACCTCGACCTTCCCCTTGCATGCCTGCTGACTGACACTTATGTAACATTGTGGTTAAACGTCTCAGTGAGTGTCAAAGTCATCCCGCTGTGTGAGCCCAGGTCTAAAACGATCCTCCAGCCTCAGAAGTCCGTAAATCAGCCCCACATTGTCATTTGTGGTCGACCGGCAGAAGATCCATCACGGAATCTAAACGCTGACACAGACATTCAACACGGCCAGGACCGACACAGACGTGTGGAGAGGAGGATAGATACACGCGCAGAGGGACAGAATAACTTATCCTCTCGGTTTTCCACAAATGAGCTCAGAAGATTCAGAAGCAGTAGAGCCGCGCCAAGAGCAACAACATCCCTACAGTTTAGGGACTCGAGGCCTGAGTCACATCACACGAAATGAGCGAAAAAGATAAAGCGAAGAAAAGGAAGCCGTCTCTCTCTCACG
The DNA here is from genome assembly GCA_962446985.1 of Xyrichtys novacula. Lineage (NCBI taxonomy): Eukaryota > Metazoa > Chordata > Actinopteri > Labriformes > Labridae > Xyrichtys > Xyrichtys novacula. The sequence continues at coordinate 2,194,250 of OY660886.1, forward strand.
TATTCCAGTGTTTTCTTTTCCGTTACCCACCTCAGATTTGCTGAACGCCGTGAGATTAGAAGTGAGGATGCTGAGGTTTTCCTGTCGTAACTCTTCCTCTCAGGACGACGGGGACATTTTCACATGAATGCATGAGGAACACGCACACACGAGTCATGCAGACACTTTTTAAAACATAGAAATGTGCAGATGTGTCATGCACACCAACACACAGATGTAATCACTCATTTCCAAGAGGCGGAGGTTGATCGGAGTGTCGTCAGATACTGATTAACAAACTCCTCGACCACATCCCCGACTCTGTGAAACGGCTCTTATCGCTCAGGATCTCCTTTACAGCGGTAACGTCAGATTTAACAGACTTAACGCTCTAAACATAGAGAGGGGGCAGGTTGTTGATTAACACCATGAAAGGACAGGTAATGCCGTTTGAAGCGGACACTCACGTAATGATTACTAAGTTGATATTAGTCTTGTTGTTTGATCTCTACTTTGCTAAAGCCACATGCAAACTTTCATGAGTTGTTGAGCATTTCAAAATTGCAAAAAATAATTATCAGACCAGTCATCCAAGGAATCCCAAGTAGGTCCTCGCACCTTCTCTGTGCTCAGAAATTAACATTTAGGAACAACACTAGATGGTAAGAACTAGCTAAAGTGGCAGAAACTGTTTTTGAGAACTTAACGTCAAGCTTGTAGTTTAATTTTAAAGTTTGAGCCATGTTCCATCTGTTTACATGGAGGAGACAGATTTTCAGGACCTATAAGTCCTTCAGCCACCGGCGGAGCTCTAAATGTTTTTTTTATGATTCTATGATTACAATAAAAGCTTAAAACTTTGAATTCTAAAGGATTCAAAAGAGTTTTTGAGCATGTCGAAATTGCAAAAAAAAGAAAAATTATCAGAACAGTCATCAGAGGAATCCCAATTAGGTCCTCGCACCTTCTCTATGCTCAGAAATTAACATTTAGAAACAACACTAGATGGTAAGAACTAGCTAAAGTGGCAGAAACTGTTTTTGAGAACTTAACGTCAAGCTTGTAGTTTCATTTTGAAGTTTGAGCCATGTCCCATTTGTTTACATGGTGGAGGCAGATTTTCAGGACCCTTACCTCCTTCAGCCACCGAGGGGAGCTCTAAATGTTTTTTTTTTTAATGATTCTATGATTTACAATGAAAGCCAATGACTGCTTATACGTCTATGTGTCTGTCTTTATAGAGACAACTCGTCAATGGCGAGATTGCGCGTGAATCTGCGGGTTCTTGTGAGTTCTGGCGATTCCCGCAGTCCAAAATCCACCCCAAAATTCGCCTCACAAACGTATCCGGTAGGAATTGGCAGACAGTGAAAATCGCCGCCGTTCCGTGACGGGGCCGTTCCGGAAATTGGGTGTTAGTGCGTCTTAAAGACTCACAGTGACTCTGATTTAATGACTTTCTCTCTATCCTGAATTGAACCTGCGGCTGGCGTTACCCGCTAAATGATGATTATACAACTGATGGGAGATTACACACAGTTTAGGAGGACACACCCGCACACACACACAAACACACACACACGGACGAATGCATTAACCACACACGCCCAGGAACCTTGAGGGCATCACTAGAGTGCAGAGCAGACCGGAGTGATTGGGGTAGAAAGGTTAATTAAATCCTATTTCTGTGTCAGTCGAGGGTGAAACCATAAAAAACTGTGTGGAGGTTTGAAAATGAAAATGTGATCGATTAGATTATACAACGCAACACTAATCTGTTGATCAATACTATTGATAGAGCGGCTGTACGACTGTTTCTGCAGCCATCTGGATTTCAAGCATGGACATTTTGGCAGGGTCGCCTTTTGATCCGACCCAAATGACCCTTTCAAAATAAAAGCACAGAAGTTTGCAGACGAAACAAAATCAGCCCAGCAGACACAACAACAACAAAGACGACGAGCCAAAAGAATGATTCACAAAATTTTAGCGTGAATCCAGATGTTACAAATTTCCTTATTTCGAATTTCTTCTGCAGACTTTTCCAAAACGCAGCCGCCAACATCACAAAAACACTATTTCCTGCACCTTCAAGGTATTTAGGAAGGTAAATATTCTCCGCGCTCTCTCTTGAGAAGACCAGAAAACTTCATAAGAAGAAAGCTTTGAAGCATTTTGAGGATTTCTGCCAAACTTTTAACAGAATAAATGGATCCAGTCCTACCTTTGAGCCCGTGACTCCCATTGTTGTAAGTCCTCTTTACACTTCTCTACTGAGTCCTCTGGAAACCCGAGACAAACCGGAGGTGACACCAGAGACGAGGACCCGCGGTGGGATCCGATCCCCGCAAATATGCCGTCACGGCCTGGGGTCGTAAACAAATCCACCATCCCTGAGCGAGACACACCCTCGTGTTTCTACTCAGCCCCCCACCACCACCATCCTTCCCCATCATCATCCAAGTATCTGCAGCTCCACCTTACCCAGTTTGTGACTCCTCTCTCTGACATGTGGGTTCATTATTAAGGCGTCAACAAACAACCTCACCACAAACATATTTCTTCACACAAACATCAGATTTCTTCGTTTATATTCATACAAACTCTAACAAATACACCAAAAATGTAAGACTTTGAAGGCAAAGGTGTTTTTATTTGCTAGGTTGAGATTTTGAACTCAACCTAGCAAATAAAAACACAAAAAATCTAACCCTACGACACCACCAACCACCGCCTCAGGGGAGCAGGTCAAAGCCACGGCGCCCGGTCCAGAAATAGTTTGAACTTAATGGGATTTGGCCACTTCACAGAGACAAATAAAGTCCCAGACTCTGATCCACAAATCAAGAAGACAAGCAGGAAATATGATTGAGCCACACAAACTGCACGTCCCCATGGCAGAGGCAGCAGCAAAGAGAGAGGGAGAGGGAGAAAGAGGAAGAGAGAGAGGTTCGGCGTGGAGAGAAATATGAAATGACAGATGGGCAGATGCAGAAATGACGGTTTTAGAGGAAAGTGATGCAGCTGTCTGGTAATGTCTGACAGAGAGGAAAAAATAAAGAGAAAGCTTCAAATTTGTTCTATTTAAGATTTAATCTGACTTTGTGGAGTATTATGGTGCCACAGGCGGGTTTCAGTCATCGTGTCCTTAAGGAGTCTTAGGGTCAGGGTTATATATGTGTACATCAGGGAATTTTGAGCACTGATGTAACCCTAACACTAGCCCATACACTTACCCTAACCCGCATTTTGAGACCTAATGTAACCCTTACCCCAATTCTGGCCCTAGCCCTAGCCCTAACCCAAACCCTTACCCTACCCTAGCCCAAGCTCTAACATGAGCCCTAGCCCTTACCCTAACCCCAACTCTAACCCTAGACCTAATCTTAACCCCAACTCTAACCCTAACCCCAACTCTAATCCTCGCCCTTACCCTAACCCTTAGCCTAACCCTAACTTTCTCCCTAACCCTAACCCTTACCCTAGCCCTAGCTCTAACCTTTACCCTAACCCAAACTCTAACCCGAGCCCTAACCTTTACCCTAACCCCAAACCAGAAGTGGAAGCAACCAGCCGATTAATTTAAAGTTAAATCAACCTGAACTTTTTTGTCCCTTACGCCTAAATGCATAAAATGGGTTTTAATTTATCTTATTTGTTTGACATACAATACACTGAATATTAGAGTTAATTAGGCCATGTTCCGATCTGTTTGACACCCTTTAAATCCTCCTAAATTAGACATTCAAGTCAAAATTCTGGACTCCCTGTTGGGATTGAACCAAAACAATGTAAAACAGATTTTGTAAGCCTAGTTATGACGCATATATCCTCGTGACTTCCATGGAATTTATAAAATACCTGTTTTTGTTTTTTTTACCAGGGCTGATGGGTATATGACTTTTGCAGAGAATACTTCACTTGTTTGTTTTACTCTGGTTTACTATTTTCCACAAAGCTTTCACCACCTCTTTCTCTATGTTTGCCTAAATACAAGATTAGTCTTAAATGTCCTCTAATCTGGGATCAAAACCTATCCCTGTTTCGCAGGGATCCTGGGTACTTTTTCCACCTTTGCCTTTGGCGATGTCCCTTTTCTTCTTTTCCATTCTGTGTGTCTGCATAATGGGTTTTTAAACTCATTTCCATGGGTTTGGCTGACAGATAGGCTCAGAGCCAAAAACAACCAACTGGATATTTTGGTTTTCTGCTATTGCAAGATCAGTATTTTTAAACCACAACTGTCATGTTGTCCTGGAAATTGGGCATGAAATGTTCACCAATTCTTGGCAATGTTATCTCTAATAGATAAACAAAGGGTCAAGAGAAGTTTGAAAGGAGTTAGAAATGAATGTTTTGGGAATTAGTCCAACTACAAGACAGTTCTCTCAGTCTAAATTCTACTAAACTACTTTAACAAAAGCGTAAAAAAGTGTTTTAGAGGGTTCAAAACAAGTAAACTATATAATGTAAATGACATTTGATGGGCTTAAATCAATTTCTGTTGAGTCATACCGGTGCAAGCAAAAGTATTGAAACTCTCAAACATACACAGATTTACCCGATTAACTGTCCATACAAGAAGTGATTAATCTTTTCTTTGTTGACAGGAATCATGTCTTTAAGTGTGAGGGCAAAGTTTATGAATAGCTGACTAGAAGAAAGAAGTATGTCGTCATACAGCGAAGTTTAATGACAGGCAATAAAAACTAGAACAGAACGAAAGTCCCCACCTGACTGATAAACGTGCACAGTCGGAGTCGAGCTTTGATACTAGGTTCACAAACGTTTGCAGATCACATAAGAAGTGATTTCACTTTTTCAATTTTATACAGTTTGAGGATAGTTCATCGAATTTAATTACTTTGGTGTTTTTAATCCAGATGGTTTTAGTCAAAGTCCCCACTTTATATGATAAACAAGTTCCCTCCCATTTTGGAGTTTTATGCATTTAGTGCTGTAACTTTGCCAAGTTTAATGAAGCTTTATCTTTCGCTATTAGGGCAAAGTTTGATAACAATAATAATAAAACTGGACAAAACCTGGCGGCGGTAAAAAAAGGAAAAAAAAAAAGTCCCCACTTTGTATGATAAACAAGTACACTCCCATTTTGGAGTTTTATGCATTTCGTGCCGTAACTTTGTTTAATGAAGTTTAATGAAGCTTTGTCTTTTACTATTAGGGCAAAGTTTGACAACAGAAATAACAAAATTGTATGAAACCTGATGGCGTTTAAATAAATAAATAAGTCCCCACTTTATATGATAAACAAGTACAATCTAATTTTATCCAGTGAGCACAAAGTTATGTCATTTTTCTTATCATTCTTTTGGTTGTTGTTGTCTCTGTAATAATATCTTAAAAGTTGCATAATGTTGATAAACAACTTCCTTCTTTATACATACATGTGCACTTTCATCTATACTTACGCTAATGTGCTTTTTGTGTATTTATTATTCCTCGTCTTTGTTTTATTCTTGTTTTTTCTTTATGTTTACAACTCTGTCAAAACACTGAATAAAAATACAAAGTTGTGATAAACAAGTTTGACAAAATCCACATTTACAGAAAACTTAAACAAGAACGGTCTGTTTCAAAAAGATTATTTTTGATGTTACAGGAACTAAATTTGTACAAAGTTTTGAAATTCCAGTTATAACAAAGTTTGACAAATTCTATTAGAGTTGAATAACATACTTGATTTCACTGATAAACAATCACAGCTCATTTTACTCACTGAGTTCAAAGTTATGCAACTTTTCTGATTCTACAAAATTTTGTCTTTCGATGTAACAACAATTTTCTTATTTAGTTTACTGGAGTTATAAATAAGTAGAATAAAATCCATCTGAGACGTATAAAAAAGACCCCACTTCATTAAAAAGTAGAGTCTCTTTTCTGTAAGATTAATACCAGGTGATATAACTTTTTGAATTTGCAATAATGGAGTCATTTTGATCGTCGAGAGTTTCATAACAGCTGAGATAATTGCGTTTAATGAAAGTCTTCTTTTGATCGATTAAAGTGCGTAATCAGAGACCGTTAAGTTATTAGTATCATGCTGTTCTTTGATGATTGATTTTATATCTTGACCCTCTTATCTTGAGCTTTTTTATGACTTTATTATTATCACACGCTAGATCTCCTTCACAAAAACAACGAATTTTTGCAGAAACACGTTGATATTTCCAGTCGGTTTTCCCATTTCTGAGCATAACACTCAAAAAAATCAGAGTCTGTCAGCAAAGTTTACACAGAAAGAGGAATGAAGATCAGGGGGTCGCATGGCAACACAAACCAGTAAACAAATACACACTCACACACATGCAGGCAAACACACACTGACGCATGCATTACTTACTACATAGAAGAAATGCATGTCTGATCGCTCAGGTTGGTCCTCTACGTGCACGGCTGGAGATGGAGGAGCTGCTGTGGGTACGAGCGATCCATCCAGGAGGAGCATCAGTCAGAGGAGAGTGTGTGTGTGAGTGTGTGTGTCTTCCTCACAGGTACTCCAATCAATCAGTCTTCTTCTCCTTCTCTTTTCGAATGTTGCTGCTTTCTCTCCTTCTCTCTTGCACTTGACGTTACTCCTCCCCTCTACCTCCCTCCCTCCCTCCTCCCCTCCTCTCTCCTCCCCTCTTCCTTCTCCCCACATGACTTCAGTCCCTCATTCCTCCCATTTTCGCTGTTTTGGTTCCACTTCCTCACATTTTCCCCTTTCGGTGCGTTTTATTTTTCCTGTTTCTCGGCATTAAAATCATGTTTCCTTCTTCCTTCTCTCCTCCTCTTCTCTCCTTTATTGATTCCTCCTTCCTCTTTTAATTTGATAACCATCTTTTAATTTGAAAAATTAGCAGGAAGTGTTTATTAGTCATCTCACTCTGTCTGTCACTGTGTTGATTACAGATTGCTGTCAGTGTTTCCTGTGCTCTTTGTGTGTGTGTGTGTGTGTGTGTGTGTGTGTGTGTGTGTGTGTGTGTGTGTGTGTGTGTGTGTGTGTCACAGATAACATGGCGTGCTCTCTCCTGTCAGAAACAGGAAGAGTGGCGCTTGGTAGTTTGCCCCTGATGAGTGGACCTTCCCCCTGCTGTTTGTAAGCATGTGTATTACTACTGGTTTTAGTGACAATATGGGGACATTAATCTGATTACGATCATCTATGTGGGGACGTTATTTTGCGTCTGAAATTCTGAGTTAAGGTGTGAAACAATCAGTTATGTAAAGTTTCCGGGAAATGAATGTAGGCCAATGTGGTGTCCTCTAAAGTGATGAAAATGTGCGTATATGTGTGTGTTTGTATTTGTGTTTGAGGCAGTGTTGTATCAAAACGAGATGTAATTAAATTCAAGCAATTCATTATGAAGCTGTTCCAGTAATCACTCTGCTGAATTAGTTTACACACACACACACACACACACTTTTAAAGCCATTGCTCACAGTTCACGACCTTTTACTAATACCTATATACCTATATGCAAACATGCCTGACTCTATTTACATTACATTATCTATATTAGAAGCTCACAGATATGTAATTAATTAATCATTGTGATGGGTCAGCGTACATTTGTTTTAATCTGTTGGCTCAGTGAAGATTTAATTTAATCTAGAATATTATATTTCTATCTTCACCTATGTCCCTACTGATGCCACACTCTTTCCTCACAAGAGAAAGTAAGCAGATGTTGTTTGTCTCTGCTGACCTCTAGTGGTGAAAATTTTGAGTGCTCTTAATGTTGAAGGCATACAACCTGGTCTGAACACATTACATTGTATAAAGCAAACATTTTAAAATTGCCACCAAAACTGTTTTTATGACTGACATTTTAATCTCAACGTTTCATTACAAAAGAAAATTTTTGGATTTGCAAAAGAGTAAGTAGAAAAGTATATACAATTATGAACACTTATAGAAGTCTAAATTACTCATACATTCAGGAATTGTCACTTTATAAAAGATAAAATTGAACGTTCAAAGAATTTATATTGTATTTAATAGTTACTCAATTTTGAAGTAAACCAAATTTTTTAAAAATTTTGTATTTTGGTTGATAAGCGTCTGTCATGAAAACGGTTTTGGAGGCAATTTTAAAATGTTTGTATTATTGGATGAAATGTTGTGTTCATTGTTAAATAAGTTCCTTATCACGCAAATTGAACAAATAAGAACCAATTTCTGACATATTTTTGAGTTCAACCAAAATGAAAGATAAACATGAACAATTGTCAAATGTGAATTATAAATCCATGTTATTCAATCCATTTTATTTACTATCTTCTTCACTGTTTTTGCTTAACGAATGGAAAAATTATGTTATGCAGTTTTACCTAAGGTTTTCTTAAATTTGTTCATTTTTTTTCTCTGTGGCTTATTTCTTTACACTTTTATGTTTTTTGGAATTTTAAAAAATGTTGAAAATTCATTCTTTTTGTTAAGTGTCTTTTTCCAGCACTTTACATACAGCCTTAAAATACCACTTGTACTTTTTTTAAACAGATGTTTTATCAAATTCAATTATTTTAAATTACAAAACAACTAATCTCCACTGAACTCAAAGTTACTTTTGTTATTTCTATATTAAGATTTTCTAATTTGTATTTCTTGAACCTTTCATAATATGACGCACTGTTGCCTATGAACCACTAGATGGCTTTAGTGCTTAAAGGAAAATAGAGGATGAAGGATGAAGACTGTGTGCACTTGTGCATGCCTGTTATTATGGTTTTGTGTGTGCGCAAGTGTGTGTGAGCAAGTGTGTGTGCGCAAGTGTGTGTGTGTGTGTGTGTGTGTAGGAAGGAAGCAATTAACTGAGAGGATGTCATTACAGAGCTGGAAGATGAAACACTTTGCAGAACAAGCTTGGTTAGACCACCTGAATACACACACACACACACACACACACACACACACACACACACACACACACACACTAAAACAAACACATTTGGAGGGTACGAGACATTTCTATCATTGTGAGGACCCTAATGGCTCAATTTTACATCCCAGCGCTCTAACACTAACTGTTTTCCAAATGTCCTCATGAATTGTGAGTTACTAAATGGTCCTCACAAAGACAGCAGTTCCAGCACACACTTCGAGCCCAGAGAGGACTTGGACAGACAATTACGTGAGTTTGTTTTTGCAGAGACTCTGTGCGTCATGGAGGTGAGCACAGCTGATTATGAAAACAAGTTCTCGCCCAGAGCGACATCAGTATGCACAATCCGAACAGAAACAACTGCAGACCCTCTCCAGGCTGAGAAAACGCCATCAAACCGCTGCTTCTAAATAAAAAACATGCGCAGAACTGATCCGGTTTCACACTATACAGGATAATTTCACCCACGTATCCTCCAAAGCTGTTTTTTCATTTTTGTAAATATGATTTACAGCATATTGAAGGAGTTATTTTGTGCTGACACATTCGGGTGCATCTCTCTTTTGATCCTGTTGGAGGTAGATGAGAGTGTGTGTGCCGTTTCATTTCCGAGGTCGAGCCTCAGCTGTAGGGTTCCCGTTTGTTAATCAAAATTAGAAAAGGATAAACACGATTGGAACAGCTGAGGCCTCGTGTCCGGGAGGTAAGGAGCCAAACAGTTCTAGACCAGCAAGGAAGAGACGTCAAGGTTCAGTTTTCTAAGAAATAAAAATAAAACCTGATTCATGTGCTAATGCCGGAGCTTATTCCTTCATTAACCAACTTCTACCGGTGAACATGCTTGGTAATTTGAGACAAAATGTCCTAAAAAGGTAAACAAAGATTGAACTTGAGTGAACGTCTCTGTGAAGAGGAAAAACAAACAATTAACTCAAGGGTTGTTGCGTCTCCGGGGAACCTCATTAATACAGATGCAGAGCGTAACCTTGAAGATGAGCGGAGAGCAGGAACACCAAAAAGGAAAAGCAGACAGACGAAACATTCAGTTTTTTAAGCAAGAAAAATAATTTATTTATAATGATATAATAATAATAATTTCATAACATTGGCATTGCGTAGCTGCAGAGGGCAGCGTTTGTGTGTGGCGCCGCCTCGCAGCTACAATTCACCATTGGATGGGGCAGGGGAACAGGTTATTTAATACATACACGGAATACTCCTTTAAATATGTCTTTTTCAATGGGGAATAACAAAAATAGAATAATTCCAATAACTCTGTCATTCTCTCTCTATGTGTGTCTCTCTAATTATCATCTCTGCGTCTTTAAAAGCTGCCTGTAAAGCCCTCAAAGCGGGGTTAAAATCGAGTTAACAGGGTTTGTTTTACTTTGCTTGATCTGGGAGGGGGATGGGATTGACATTAAGAGGACATCAGTTTTTAGTTTCTACTTAAAAGTACCCTCTTAAAGGTCCACAAAGTGTAAACCCCACACCCATGGCGCTCTTCAAACAAATGCAAGATACTCTTTGGCCCAAATCTGCAACCATGATCCCTCCTTCACCGTCTTCCACTCTCTTGTAAAGCAAAACGACCAGAAAAAAAAAAACAAGAAATGCAAAGACACTGATTACCGGGTCAGGGAAAGGTACCTCAAAAGTTGATACAACTCTTTGAGGGCCTAGTTATTTAGATCCAACACAACCAAAAGAGCCAACTGAGAAATTCAACAGTCTTGTTTGTTGATTGTTTTAGTACAAGGTGCAAAAGGTTAACCAGGAGACAGCCAATCGATTGCAAGTAGATTGGCAGTCATGCTTTTGTCATTTGATCGATTCTTGCATGGCGCTTGTACACTTGGATGTAGTTCTGTTGAATCGCTTAATCGCACCGTGACTGTAGCTTAATTGAAATGGTGCATGTAGATTTACTGACTTCGTAGGTTTTCAAACAGCTAACCCCCAATTTCAACCGCATCCGGAACGGCTACAAAAAGGCTGTATCCGTCCGATCGTAGCTGATCGTAACCATTCAAGTTAATGTGTCAATTTCCATCGGCTTCTTTCCGTTCCGCTGCGGATCGCCGGACTCCGCAGGCGATCGCAAGAGTTCTATTTTTACCGGATGCCAGAGCATGCCGTATAAATTCAGCACAGATTAGTCCGTGCTTGAAAGGAAGTCGGCAACGGGGGGACTAACAAGTGAAAGGTTTTTAGACAGCATTTCACCACGATGACACCATGGATGAGAAGATACTGATTCTAGAAATCTAGAAGTAGATTTCCTCTTCTGGAAGGACACAATCTACTGCTTATATGGTTAGCCTATGTGGCTACAGACAACTCTTTATCATGCGATTGCACATAAACCCATGGGTTCTTGAGAGTTCTCGCGATTCCAGCTGTCCAGATCCGGTAGGAATTGGCGGATGGCAAAAATCACCGCCATTCCGGATCGGAGCCGTTCCGGATGCAGTGAAAATTGGGGGTAAGAGCGAAGTCTGTGGATTACAACAAGCATAACATTGCCTCAATTTTAGTTTGCAAAGTTGCTGAGATTGCTATAAGCCCATTCAGCGGTTTTCGTTTCCACTGGGACTGACAAAAAATTAAATCAAATTACCTAAAAGGCTCTGTACCTCCTTGTTTTACCATGCAGCGGAAGATTACAAGAGAGTGAGAGAGGGAAAAGCTTTTAACATGATGACTCCTCTGAGTCTCATAACAGCCGAGAAGAGGAGAGAAAGGTAAAGATGATGGAATATGTGATGGTAATCCCCACATTCAGCGGAGTTAAACCTTTGATTCACACCCTCATCTTTACGCCTTACCCTCCTCACCTTCCCCCAAAGAAGGGATAACGGATTAAATATTCAACATACATCTTATTCTCTATTTGCAAACTTTATAGAAATCTCTATCTCATTTTAAAAGGTTCTCATTTCTCTCGGTTGTACAAACATTTCTTGGAGGCAAAGTGGCTCTTCAAGGCCTCTTCAAGGGAGCTACTTCAAGGTATTAGATTCTCCTGTCCTTTAAATGTAAAGGACTGAGGGCTAATTATTCTCATTTTCAGTCATTTTTTGTTGTTGAAAGAAGTTAAAGTAGTGAGAATATGGCGACAAATCGTCCCAGCTGGTTCTTTAGCAGTTCCAGAGCCTGACCGATGGGATTATCTCTGCTTTTTAAGCAACTTTGCCTCAGAAATGTCTGTAAGATCGCAACAAAATCCCATAATTCTCTCTTCAATATTAAGTGGTTATATTCTATGTAGGGCTCTGCACCCTTTTCACTGGTGTACCCATATGTTTCTTTGTTTGTACCTCTACTTTTGGCTGCTCTGTTGAGGAAATCTGCCATCTGTCAACACTGGAACACGTTGAACAACAGTGTTGTTTGCTGTTCGTGAAAACATGCTGAAGGTGGCACATTTCCCTGATACATCTCCTTTTTTTAGATGCACACTCTACACACCCTGTCATTTTTTTTTAACAGGAAACTGTTCCCGTCGTGTTTGTGCAGAAACAACACGTCCTCTTTCTCCTGTTACTGTACTTGTTTTACTCTTCTCTGAATTTTGGACAAAATCTGAGTACATTTCAAATACCGATGAAGGTCTTAAGAGTCCTTCTCATCTAATCGCCCTTTCTGGTTCTGCTTGTCTGGATTTTCACTGTTTTCACAAGGAGGCCATTTCCCTTGACGTCACCATCAGAGTGGGAATTCCAAATGGTTTGAGGACTCATGACTATTGGAGACCTGAAAGTTCTTCTCATTTCATCACTCCACAAGTGATCAGACGGTGGGAACACTTTCCATAGACTGTATAGCACATGGATGTAGTCTCGAGGATGTAACCCATTGGTAATTGAAGTTGAATTTTGAAGCCCAACAATGATGGTCCCCATACAGGGACTTTTGGTCAACATGGCAAGAGACAGGGGTGCCATTGACCTAGCAGTTTAAATGTGCCCGACATACCCAGGTTGTGTCTCATGCTGGTGATCTAGTTTGATCCCAGCTTGATACCGCCTGACCCCCAATTTCCAACGCATCCGGAACGGCTATGGAAAGGCCGTATCCGCTGATCGTAGCTGATGCCGCAGCATGATTTCCAGATTTTCATTATCACATGATTGCATGTGAATCCATGGGTTCTTGTGAGTTCTCACTATTCCTGTTGTCTGTAATCCGCCACGAAATTCGCCCCACAAACGGATCCAGTATGAATTGATAGACAGGGATCAGAGCTGTTCCAGATGTGGTGGAAATTGGGGGTTACTCTCCTTTTTTCTGCTATATCCACTGCCCTGTCCCCCCCATAAAGGCACAAAAATTAGGAAACCAAGCCTAGACAAAGAGGTGGATCTTGTTTACCCTTCTTTCTATTGGCTACAACGTTCACCCCAGTCAGTCAAGTTAACCACAAATGTGTCAAATCAAAATGAGCAAAACTCATAACCTTGATATCTTCAAAATGAATAGCTACAAGAAAAATAAGACTTCGTAACGGGCTTTCTGGCCAATACAGGCTGTAAACAAATGTATATTCTGTTCATAGAGACTCCTGGGTGTTTCAAACCAGCCTCAAGTGGACACATGGGGAACTGCAGCTTTTAGCACTTGAGCATTAGCTCTATTTTACAACACCAGAGGTTGCCACTTGACTACAACTCCCTTGCTAATGTCAGGATTTGCTATGAAGTGGCCAAATGCACATTTGCTTTTGTCCAAACCAACAGTGCCGAATGTGATACCAAATATATATCCTAGACCTGAGATAAAACCAAACACCCAACAACTAAAAAAACGCGCTACCCAATATGCAATCAAACGCTGATCAATCTCGGGGCGGGGAATTGTTAAGATGGGGCAGGTTACGCACATTTATAGGATTTACAATCAGGAACCAAGGGGCAGCCATGAGTATCAATAGATGGTCCCAATTGGTCCCATGAGGAAATTCTCAATTTTACAGTTGAAATAAATATAACTACAGTAATTTACAGCTGTTTGCTGAGCTCCACCTCTTTGCCTGTGACAGGGTTTGGTTGAGTCATGGTGATGACGGACAACCGTTGAGCTTCAAAATGCCTCTCCTGAAACCAACATTGAGACTATGTCCATGTTTTAAGCATTATGGGTCCCATCCTGATAGTGGCATCACAAAAAATGGTGGCTTTGTGAATATGATTGGTGTATGCAGATTTGGGCGACAGATTTGGTCACTTGAGGCAGACACCAGTGGTCACACAAATCCTCCATACGTCTCATTAAAATGCTCCCTTTTACGTATTTACTGTTGCTTTGGCCAGTTTTTGCAGAAGCTTGGGTTTCTTTGTGTGTATGTGTTTGTGTGTGTGTGTGTTCGGCATCACCAAGGCAGCTGAAACTCAAAAATTATAAATGGAATTTAAAAAACACAGTAGGCGCTGCAGCTGTGCGCCCGAAATTCAGTATACAAGGCAAACAAACACAGAGTTTTATAGGTTTATCTTTTTTCATTCACTAAATATTTAAAACAAGCTTCACTTGACTAGTCATCATAGATGGTGATAACTTATGCATCTTTAAAATCTTCATCTTTTTTTTTGTCAGGATGATTGAATACCTGAAGGACTGAGAGATGTGTGTGAAGGAGTTTTGTTCCCTCTCCTGTTATGTGAGGTGTCTCCTTTTCTGTCCACCAGAGGGAGCTCTAACTCAATAGCACCGAGGGATAGTCTCACAACTGGGAGCCAGGAGATGAAAGGTTCCTTCCTCTCTTCACACAGTCCATCCATGCAGGGGATAAGTCAGGTGGTACCGCTGAACCAGTGGTAATCCAAATTCTCAGACAGTAATCCTGAACCGAGGGTCGGTCACAGGTCAGAGACCACAGGGTGTTTTTGTTCACAGTCCAAAAGTCTAGGTCCTTAATCCAAAACCACATTCAAACCCTGCCTTTTTCCGTGTTTGTGCACAGATCCTATCCATTCATCCATCCATGTCGAATTCAGAGTACATGGATACTCCAATGCAAGTTAAAGAAAAGGTATAAAAACTCAGAGAGCAAGAAAGAGAGAAGGCATAAGATAAGCGCTGATATAACAATGTTTTTTGCACTCTCAAACTAAGCACAGCATCAATTTTCTTAACAGTCATTCATTGACATTCATCCGGTGTCGTGCAGCCTGCCGAGCTCAGATGCATAGACTGAATGCGGAGAGGTGGAGAGGAGGAGGAAGAGAAAGGAGGTGGTTTGTCAAAAAATGGGGAAAGGCAGAGCAGGAAGGCAGAGAATGCGAGGAGAGGAGAAGAGAGGCGATGCTACGTGCGAAAATGGAGAGAGGTTTGCGGTAAAGTGTGCTACTGTGTGTGCCAGGAGAGAGGATACAGGAGAGAAAATGAGAGATGATGCTGAATGCAGAGAGACAGATGGAGAGTGTGCTCCAGCAGTGATGAAAAGAGGAGGAGAGGAAGCGGAGGAGAGGAGGAGGAGGAGGAGGAGAGGGCAGATTGCCGCTCCCCTCTGAGAAGAAGAGACAGAGCGTGAAAATGTGCAAGGAGGAGGGCAAAACAAACTGAATGTTCGGCCTTGTAATGTCACTCTGCGACACTGTCGCTGATCTCCTCATGGAGCAGAAGGGGACGAGAGTTCTTATGGAGCAAAAACCCCCACGTCCCAGAATTCCAAACTCTACAAACTCCCACATTCTGGAACTACAAAATCCTCTACCAGGCCTCTTTTTTGAGTTCTGAAATCTACTTGGTTCCAGAACCTTTGTGATTGTGGAGCTTCCTCTCTATTCCGGAACCCACATGGTTCCAGCCTACAACTTAGTCCAATTTGCATTCCGGAACCCTTGATTTGAACTCCCACCTGATTCCCAAACCTCCTTGCTGTCAGAATCCCCCTCCTGTTCCGGAATCCTCTTTGTTTTGTACCATGTGGGACTAGAAAGAATATCGTCATTCTAATCCTGACCCAAGAAATAACCCTAGAACACTTGATTTGAGAGGAGGAGCTGAGGGTAAAACTCCCAAAACCCGGCACTTCCTCAGACCCTGCCTACTCCACCTTTAACTTCAACCCCCTCCTTTATTCCGTGACCCTTGTGGTTCTGGAATCCCCTTTGGTGCTGAAATCCTCATGGTTCCTTAATACTAACCCCAACAATTGAATCTGTAGCCCTTAATTTAGACCCCCAACTTGAACCCTGAACCCTTTCAGTTATGGAATCCCTTTTGCGTCCTGTCCCAAGAAATGTTTTGGAACCCCTGACTTGAGGCCTCACTGAATTCCAGAACCCTTGTGGTTCAGGAATCCCTAATGTGATCAAGAATCACAGTGGTTCCATAATGTGGGGGTGTGGAGAGGCTTTGGTCGTTCGACTACTTTACCAAGAAAGGTGGGTATTACGGGGTTGAGAGTGTGGGATAATGATGGTAACACATGCTCACGCTAACACACACAAATATGTTCAAATCATAATACACACTCTTAGTGAGGACACGCACACAAAAATGCCTAACAAGTAAACCTGCACAAGTTTGTGCAGTCTCTCTTTCTTCTCTCTTTTTCCTCCTACATTGTTCTTGGCACTACCCTCTTTACACACAAACAGGCACACACGCACACAAACACACACGCACACACACACACACACACACACACACACACACACACACACACACACACACACACACACACACACACTGTTAGGTCCCCTCTGGTCTGTTTGTAGTTTTAACAGTCCTTTGGTCCCATCACCAGAGACCAAAATGAATAGAAACCCTGTTTAATAACCAGGCCTGCTTCATACTCTCCGTACAGAAACTCCACAGGCATGATTTCGCCCGCACAAACTCTCATGAAAACACACACACACACACACACACGCTTGTGTAGATAGGTCTGTTCTGCTTGTCTTCAAAGCACTTGTTCTTAGTCTTTGAGTGTGTGTGTGTGTGTCTGAGTGTGTGTTCTGTCTGTCATTGGGGCAGTTTGTTGTCCAAGCTGCTTGCCGCTCTGTACACTATATTTAGTCTTTGTATCCAATATTCCAAATGATAGATGTGTTACATTTATCTTTGTACATGATACATACACTACAATTTAACATATACAATATATGGCCATCTAGCATGTTTAGGAAAAAAAAAGTATATGAAAATCATCTAAACAAAGACTGAAAAAATATTGATTGATGAGTTTCTCCAAAAAAATGAAGCAACGCTGAGTCCCCACCATGTAAACAGCCGTCCTTGCCGAGGGAAAAGAAAAGTGCTTACGTTCTGAAATGTCACCCGTTTGCCGGGCGTCTCTGTGGAATGTTCTGTGAAAATCCACGTTCGTGTTCGCGGCATGAGCAACAAAATCCTTGACATGCCTCATCTTTGGTGGCAAAAAGCCCCCATGTGGTTTTTCTTTGATAATCCCACGTTTGTTCCCTCAAAACTGAAAGTGTTTGGTCTTCCGGGAATGTCAGTGCCGATGCCTGCTATGGTATGTCATTTCCAAAGAAAGAAGACACGAGGATGTCCAGGTTTGGGGCGTATTTGCATTCTCTGGTATCTCATCACATTTTATGATTGACCCTTCCATTCACGATGGTCTACATGTGTCATCACTGTAGCTCTACTGGTGGCGAATTTCGGCTGAATGGTAGACCTATCACTGGGAAACATCTTCATTTGGTCGCTGATCCTTGATGATATCCAATTTATTCATTGATTCATATGTTTTGGTCACCGTTGCCATCAGTGACTCTTGATGAGACTTGAAAATATATCCATTGTATATCCTTGTATTCCTGTCGACTCCATCAGTCGATCCGTCCGGCTTCCCCAGTTAGCATATCCCAAGTAATGAAAACATGGTGGGTGCTGTGTTGAAGCAAAGCCTCAAAGCCTCCATCTTTCAAAGGGATAGGTTTGACGGGGATCAATGGCGCTTCAACCATGGGAGGGACCATTTTGTCCAAAATTGTGCTCCAATTTGATTGGACGGCTCAAATGGTCAGCCAGTAGTTGGAGCGATCCGGTTGGACATGCTGGTCAGATTGCTTAAATCTGCAATGGATGGCACATTTCAGGATTTGTTGTTAGCTTTGTTAACACTGATTAACAGAACTGTTCATTGATCGTTGGGCTTGCCGTTCCCAGAATCCTCTCCTTCATTGGCTGTTGGCGTAGTGGTTGAAAACTCGGTCACCCTCCGTGCGAGAGGGTTTGTGCTTTTGAGAAGCTCCATGGCAGAGACTCTGGTTCCTCCGCTGGAAGACTTGCTGCCTTTCTTCTGAAGCAGTGCCATGAAGTTCTCATTGCGGGAGCTCGACCTTTGACTGCCGAGGGTAAGATTTCGTAGCTCGCTGCTACTGGTGCTGTGCTTCACTGGGGACACCAGGCTCTGGCGGCTGCCAAAGGAGTCCGACGGCTCCTTACGACCGAGAACCTTTCTTTTGGACCTGGGAAATGAGAGGAGAGGAATTTGAGCAACAATGGAGAACAGGGAGACATAAGAACAATGAGCATTGCTATAACTTGTGGCATTTCAAGCTCCACAAGTTCATCTTTGATTGACGTCCTTGCTGGAGAACACTGTGT
Source organism: Xyrichtys novacula (assembly GCA_962446985.1). Lineage (NCBI taxonomy): Eukaryota > Metazoa > Chordata > Actinopteri > Labriformes > Labridae > Xyrichtys > Xyrichtys novacula. The sequence goes on from OY660886.1 coordinate 2,212,699, forward strand.
TACTTCAGAGAGCACGCCAACCTTACTTGAACAAATTAAAACTGTCTCCTGTTCCTTCCCTCGCCATACCTTCTTTATCTGCCCATCCAGCTATTTTCAGCCCTGTGCTAGGTAACATCATGAACACTTGTTGCTTGGAGACTAGCTTTCTTGTGATCCTGAGCGTATGTGAGAGAGAGACATTCTGAAAGAAAGACTAAATAAGATCCAATAGTCATGCAGTCAGCCGTTATACATGTAGCCGTTGCTAGGAAACCTTCTGCTTCATCGGCCTCACACCTTTTCAACAAGTCAGTGTGTCTTTTGTCCCTATTTTCAGGTTATAATAAGCTAGCTGGCAAGCTCATTGTTGGCTAAAATCATATTTTTCCCCTGAGAATAAGATTGTTCCATTAAAACAGACACAACTTGTTCTGAGGGCATCAAAACCGAATGTTTGAAAGTTGAATTGTAGAGCTTCATGTGTGTTCAAACCTGTGAATAATAGTGAACAGGTCTTCAGTGGTGTGTGTTGCAGGTGTGCTGGCCAACAAGTCGTCGTCTGTTTCCTCCGAGATGTGAAGTACTGTCTTTTCATTGGCTGCAGAATCATCTGAACAACACAGAGAAACAATGACACATCAAAATACCGCACAGTTCCTCCAGATTGCATGTTGTCAAATTACAAGTTTGTCTCTTGCAGTTAAATGAAATATGACACAGCTTCATTCAAAGTCAGATAATGATCAGATAATAACGCTAAATGTCAGCTTCACCGTGAGAAACGGAGGGATTTGCTCTTTGTTTTGATTCAGTCCAATTTTAGAGCAGTAGGGCAAGATTTGCTTCAGATTCTGAGAAATCTCCCAAAACAGATTAATGAGGTCATGCATAAGTCACAGCAGGGAGGATTATAATCAACTGGAACAGCTTTGACAAGCTACCATTAAACCCATGCATGAAAATTACAACAAAAGGTTAGTACTGCAGTTTCTTTAAAACAAAACCGGGTTGAAAACAAATCTATGAACTATCATCCCTCAGAGAATAGTGCAGTTTAGTAGGGTGCCATTGAGTTTGCTCCTTGGTGGCCCTCATTCAGATTATGTATTCTCTAATTAATTTGAGAATACTCATTTCCCACCAAGACTGTGTTTATCTTCACAAATATGAAGGTTTGGAAAACTGAAAGGGGTATTCCGGCATGAAATTTATTTAGGGTCAAACACAACATAACACTGAGTTAGACACCCCCTCCAGAGATGAATGTTGCCGACCGCTTGCTTCTCTAGTTATACCAACCTCTAGTAAAGACCGCATGATAGCAATACAGAGCGGTCTAAGGAGCCATCAACAAACCTCAACCAAAACGCCACTCTATAGTCACAAATAATCCTCAGAACAGCACCTAACTTCATCAACAGGACATTTAGGGTCCCAGCCATAGTACTAGACACCAAACATCTTTTCAACTTTGCCTAATTTCTTTAACAAAGAGACTAAACACAACTCACCTACTCTCTTCCAGCAGCCGCTTGTTTGTAGCTAGACCTTGGGCCAGTCCATTGCGGACTACAGCAGGGTGACGCAGCTCAAGGAAGAACATTTATGATCATTTCTTAATTATTTTAAGGAAATGAGCTGTGTCTCGCTACAAACAAGCGGCTGCTGGATGAGAGTGGGTGAGTTGTGTTTAGTCTCTTTGCTAAAGAAATTATGCAAAGTTAAAAAGATGTTTGGTGGAGAGTGCTGTGGCTGTGACCCTATATGTCCTGTTGATGAAGTTAGGTGCTGTTTTGAGCATTATTTGTGGCTATAGAGTGGTGTTTTGGTTGAGGTTTGTTTATGGCTCCTCAGACTGCTCTGTATTGCTATCCTGCAGTCGTTACTAAAGTTTGTGTTACAAGAGAAGCAAGCGGTCGGCAACATTCATCTCTCGAGGGGTTGTCTAACTTGGTGTTATGATGTGTTTGACCCTACATTAATTTTACGCCCGATTATCCCTTTTATGAATAATACCAATAATACCGTCTCAGACCAACGTACCTTCCACTATCCCAGTGCTGGCCATTTTCCCTCCTAATTCTGTGAGGGAGGAATCCTGCAGAGATGACTCTTTTGAACTCTCCTCATCTGTTCCCAAGTGGTTCTCATCCGGCTCTGGCATATCAGGAATATTAGGCGTACTAGGTAGCTCTTCTGGTGAGAGTGCTCCCACGGGTGAGCGAAGACCCACAGGGCTCTCAGCCTGCGGTGTTTGCCGTTCTGTGCTGCCATTGGTGGAGGAGTGGACTGATGAGGGAAGAAGCAGGACGTTTGGCTTCTTTGGGACAGGAGGTGGAACCTGTAATGGAAAGAGTAAGACGATCTGTGTTTACCCATTGTTTGCCACATAGACTCAAGTTCTGGTCTCTGAGACGTCGATGTCTGTCTCACCTTGGGTTTCTTTTTGTCAGACAGTTCTGCCAGACAGGAGATTGTCATCCTTGAGGGAAGTGTCTTGCTTTTGTCCTGGAGCTCTGGGGCTTCCTGGTTACTGCAGGGTGAGGGAAGTGACCCTCCATCCTCAGGACCAAGGCGGACCCCCGGGTCTGCTTCTAATTCAGGCTCCATGACCGGGTCTTCTAGGAGAGGCTGAGGGTCTGGAAGAGGAGGAAGATCAAAGAGGGACTGGGAGTTGGGGAGGAACGAGTGATCATAGGCAGTGTGTGAAGGGGTGAAAGAATCTGGGGGAGCAGAAGGACTTGATGCAGTTTGTGGGGGAGGTTTTTTGGGTTTGGGTTTCTTCATGACTTTGTAGATGTTGCCTAGGGGTACAGGTCGGTCCACAGGTGAGGCAGGAGGGGATTCAAGGCCAAGGGGGGATGTGGAAGATGGGGAAGGAGACTTGAGGAGAAGGTTTATGGGACGCTTGGGCAATGGGGGTTTGACAGCAACAGGTGGTTTGGGTTTTGGTAGTGTGGGTGGAGGACTTGGGTCTTCACCCAGGTCTCGGCCATGCTGCTCTTCTTCGATGGTGTCAGAGGCCCCATCAGGACAGTCCTCCAAGTCACCACGAGAGACAGAGCGAAGCCGAATAGTCTTCAGCTCATTTTGAGTTACCACAGGCAATGCCTGTGAAGAGCTGGGACTGATTTTACCTGGTTTTGCTGCTGTTGAGGTGTCAGAATGTCGTCTGCTGGCTTTCTGCTTTGGCTTGATGGATGACAGTTCTAAATGTGCATTTCCAGGCATCTCGAAGGACAGTCTAGACCTTGCAGCTGGGTCTTTGGGTGAGGGTAATGATGATTTTCTTTCTGGGATCTTTGGGCGCAACTTACAACCTGTTGTCCCTATTGTTCCCACTGTCACTTGCTGACCTGTCACATGACTGAGAGGAACTGTTGGGGTAGGAGTCTCTGATTGACTGGAATAGCCACTTGACGGGGACATGAGTCCAGGCGGTTTGAAAGGCGAAGATGCCTTTACGTCAGTTTCCATGGAAAGCTGCGAAGGTGAGGTTGCTCTGGAGGTGGAAGGGGAATCAAGCAGGGACTCAGAGCTACCTCTGACTTTCATACATTCAATGACCGTGGTACCTGTTGCTGTGCTGGAGCCTGATAGAGACCTTGGAAAAGGGAAAACAAATTCAAAAGTTTGACAGTAGTAGTAATCATCTTTAATAACCGCCTATTCTTATTCATTTTCCTTACCTGTATGGATCATTCTTCCAATCCCCCAGCTGCCAGTGATTTTGGAAGGTCAGCTCAGACTCTCCCTCCCTCTCCGGTGCCTGGATCTCAAGACTTGGAGGCCCATCAGGACCTCCCTGGCTCAACTCCTGGCCACCAATACTGGGTTTTGAGGAGCAGGATGAGGTTGGCAGAAGAAAATCAGGCTGGAAGTCTGGGTAGTGGTCCCTTGGGATGTGCAAGCTTTTTGGCCGTCCATCCCGGTAAAGACCGCCTTCATGGTGGATTCTCCCCTCAGCTTCCCCAAGGTTCTTCATAAGAGAGACACTCCTCACTGGAGGTGGTGGCTTACGCTTGGATTTCTTCAACGAGATCGAGCGGGAGCGTAGGCGCAAGCGCCCATCTGCGCTGTAGTCTGAAGCCGTGACGGAGATTGTGTCTGTGGTACTGGCGCTGTCTTCAGAGCTCCCTCTGGGGTAGAGAAGGGCGTAGTTCTCACCAATACCGAGGAAGTTTGGATGCTGGTGGTGGTGGTCTGTTATAGCCATAGCATTCCCATTCCCATCAGCATGGCCTAAACCACCTTCTGTAAAGCAAAATGAACCAGAATCTGTCGGCGTAGAGAGGGAGCGCTCTCGGAACTTGAAAGCGTTTGCTGCCGCTATGGAACGAGCCGACCTTTCCCGTCCTCTCCCCACCTCCCCAGCTCCCCCACCCCCTCCCCCTCTCCCTCCATCCGCTGCTGCCCCTTCAGTCTCGCTCCGTTTCCCCATCATCGCCTCTGCCAGAGATATCCCAGGTATGTTATTCCCTCCTCTCCCAGAAGGGTGGGACACAGACGTGAATGAACTGGAATGTGAGCTCACAGACTGTCCTGAGCCCACTAGCATCACCCCCTCGTGGTTCCCTCCTCCTGCATGACCGATTATTGTGTGCTGTTTTGGTGGGACTGCTGGGCCCTTGTTCATGCTGTAACTGTAGGGCTCGTTCCACGCGCCAGGAGAAAACGTTGAGCCCTTAGGTCCGTTCCAGGAAGCAGAGGGTGTGTTTGAGCATAGCAGCCCAGAGTGGTCCATATTTCCTTGGTGAAATTGGTCCTGTGCACGCTCCCCAGAGGTGTTTTCTGTGAAGGAAACACCGGAGGAGTAAAGTCAGGTTTATGTCAGCAAAAAAGAAATTGACCTGCCATTAGGAGTAGTAGTCAATTAGTACAGATTATATGTTTTGTTCCTCTAAATCCTCCCCATAGGGACGCAAGTCAACAGCTCAAGACCTGAAACCATTTGAGAGGGGTTGGGTCCTTTTTGGTCCCACATACCTGCAGGTAAGGTTGTGTCGAGGTCAGAGTGTGTCTTCCTCAAGGGGAGGTTTTGCTGGAAGGTGTCGGTGACAGGTTCTAGAGAGCGAGGTTGGTGGGGGAAGGGGTCCCCTGGAGAGGGGGATGGGGACTGGGAGTGCTGAAGGAGGTCGACACCGTGGAATTTCCCCCCTCCTCCTATTTCACCTGGAGGAGAAACAGAGGAAAAGGAGGGTCAGTGTGATGATAGGGAAGAGTAATCTTACCGGGGACTCTAGAAACTCAATACAGGACAAAATTCAATCGTGTTATTGTCATGGCAACAAAGCACTGGACTGTGGCTCTTCATAAAAGCCAACTTCTAACCAACCAGAAAAAGACACTGTAGGTATAAATATATCATGGTGCAATAAGTGCTTCCAGATCAAGTAGGTTCCTGGTTCAAATCCTTGACTGAGTGGAAAGGCCTAGGTAATGGTTAAACTCTTCACACTGTCACTATAAACCTGCATAATGTTTATGTTCCACTTTCTCTTCAGCCAAATTTAAATCCTGAGTGACTTTCAGCAGATGCCGCGGAGAAACCTGCTGTTTTGTTGCACTTCCTGTCCCCCTGATGTCGCATCTGGGCCCGCAGTGCTTCAGTGAGTCATCAGAGGAAGCAGGTACCAACTTGATTACCTCAATAACAAGAGGACCCGTTTCTCACTCGTCTCTGTGTAAATCGCTCAGACTTCTATCGAGCATCAGCTTTGTTTTATAGCGACAGCTGAATCAGACGCGGAGAACTCTGAAAATGTATGTCCTCGAACAAAAAAAAAGTCAAGCCTTTGAGTGAAGTTTTGTTTTCCTCGGTGAATGGAGACGAGGATGATAAATCAAACCGACACACACACATACACAGAAACACACACACATGCACAAAATCAATGAGGCAAACAGAAGATGAATCAAATCAAGTCACAGTCGATAAAAAAGTTCTCAGGAATTCTGTCACCAGTCCGAAAACAAATTGAATTAAAGGAGAAATTCAGAATTTATTATATAACAGTTCATTTCAATGGGTCCAGGGAAGCAAAATAAAACAAACTGAGTGTTTCGTTTACTCATAAATAACATATTGTGCTGTCAAATTCAATAACTGCTTGTTCTGCAGACCTTAAACAATTGTGACAATAGAGACAGGACCACAAAAAAAAAGCGTTCAAGCAAAAAGTGAAATGAGGCTTTTAATCATTTTTTGTGCTTTCTTTAATCTGAAAACAGGCTTTCAAATGACAACCTGAAATTAATAGTTGTTTGAGGATTTTGTTTCAAATTTAGCGTATCAGACTAATATTAAACTAAACAAACACGACACTAAAAAGAACCGGTAACTGGTTTTGTTGACAGCAGTGGCGCCTTAAACAAACTCCTGAATGTACATGTGTCGTACCTGGAGAATATTTACGGGAATTTTAACAGTTTATGCATCATGTCAAAAGGCCTTGACTTGTTTTTGATAAATTGAATGTAAGTTGTATTTGTGTTTGTAGAGAGGGTTCAAATTGCTAATCTATATGTTGTATGGGTCAACAACTAATGCTGCGCTCCAGTTGTACTCGGAAGTCGGAATTCAAAAGCTCCGAGACGGAAATTCATCTGGAATGCCCACCTGGAATCGGATTTCTGACTTGGAAAGTTGACAATCCTCACCAACCCCGACTTGACGACAATGGCATAATCTAAGATGGCCACGCACTATCAACAGTAGTTTACAACTGGTATAGCTAACAACAGCTAACGGCTGACAATTGTAAACAACAGCTAACGAAGGGGAACTGTAGGCGTTCATCTTGGTTTTCCGACTTGTCAATTGGAACGCCGTCAACTCAGGTATAACGTCGTTCCCAACTCCGACATCCAACTTTCTAGGTAACTGGAACAAAGCATTCCCTGTGCAGTTGTGAGGGAAAGGGCAATAAGCATGTGTAATCTTGCTGTAAAAGTTAGCAGTGCTCATGGGGAGTCCTTACATTTTGGAGCTAGCCTCTAGTGGCCACTCATAGAACTGCAGTCATTCGCACCTTGGCGTTAGCTTGGCTCTTTAATCCTTTAGTTTGCCACTTGGTACCACTCCGCTTTTATATCTCAGTACAACCCGCTACTACTTATTAGCAGCATCTGTTGTTTAGGACTGCACGCAACATGCTTACTTGCGCTTCCTACCTGCTAAGCTACCATAATAACGTCGTTGCGGTCTACACACAACATTTTTTTTTTCTCATTCATGAAACGCTTAAATCGGGGACATTTCCAGGGTCAGGTTTAGCCGGGGACAGGTCATCCAAAACAGACTGTCCCCGGAAATTGGGGACGACTGGTCACCTTATATTGGGGGTGCATTTGGACTGTGCCTAAAAATCTTGAAGGGCCCCAGGGTTTGGGGTGGTCAAGCTTTAGCCTCAGACTAGAGCCTAAAACGGTGGGTCAACTAACACAAAATCTATAAAATATTTACCCCACTCACTAATAATTTGTAAAACCATTGCGGATTTTTACTTCAGAAAACAGCTAGCAGCTTGATCTCTTCACCCAAAAGTACAGACACATCCAAACTCTGTCTACATGTCTGTTTATTGTGTATCTGTCTCTTTGTTGACTCTCAGGGGGGTTTTATTCACACAGATCACCCCCTCCCCCTTTCCTTCCATTTCCTTTATAGTTGTGTCCCTGTTGCAGTGCATTGTATCAATTATACATCCAAGCGTCGAAGAACAGAGAAACACAAATGTTTGAACTATCTTAGAGAGGAAAGCAGCAAGCTAACAGCACACAGACTCCACATGAAAATGTTCACGGCACAGAACATTTGTAGAGAAAACAAGTAATTAAGCTCAGTGATGCAGTTTTTATCCACATTTCCAGAACAAAGCTCGGAGACGCTCAACTTGAAAAAAAAAGCTAATTGTGAGATTTGCTACAGAGCAAAGCTTGTCACATCTTCTTACCGTGAAGTTCATTCAGCTTAAAGGCGAAATTTAGCCTTTCCCTACTCTTCCAAAACCCTCTATGAGTCTAAGACCATTGAAAACAGCTTTTACTCGCTCATATCTGCGTTTTTGTTGGTTAAACTTGCATCATAAGTTTCAAACACGACTACGACTGTGTATTACAGCTTTTACTTTTAGACCAAAACCTTCTAAACATGATGAAAATGATTTTATAATAAAAATATAGGTTTTCTCAGAGATTATTTAAAGGCATGGTAGACGAATGGAGTGATCGGTAATTATTATGAACCTCGTTTCTATGGCGATCATGGTCCTACAGTGCGATCTCTGCAAAGTGAAAAGAAAAAGAAAGGAAAATCTGTTCACCCTAGCAGGTGCAGGCCTGCTAAAACATTGACCAATGGGAGCCATCCATCCCGAACACAATTTTTTTTTTTTTTTTTGGATGGTAGGGGAAGGTCCCGCCCTCCTTCGCCTCTGTTTGGCTAGAAGTGCTGGACTCTGTTAGGGTTAGGGTTAGGAGATTCAGAGGAGCAATTATGTTCTGGAATGTTCTGTTCGATGTACAGAGCCGGTGGCCGCGTGTGACAACATTTCCAGCTTTTTTAGCCAATCAGAGGTGAGGGAGGCGGACTTTCCCCTACCATCCTAGAAAAAAAATATATTGCGTCCGGAACAGCTCCAACTGGTAAATCTCCTGCTCTGTCTCTCCATCCAATCACCTCGCTGTATTCGACACACCCCTCTCCCGTAGTTCTGACTCGTCCCCTCCTACTCTCCATCCTTGGAGCTCTGAGCGGCTAAAAGTAGCGTAGCAGCTTAGCTACAGGACGCAAAAAAAAAAAACACTTCTGCTCACAAGAATTGCAAGCTGACAGAAGAAAGGGTGGAGTCGAAAAGGAAATTTGACCAAGTGAGGAATCTAACTCGAATAAACATCGGGGCATCCTCCGAGTTTTTGTTGAACAGGTCATTTTTAACGCCTTTTATCGTGGCACATGTTACATAAATAACTCTTATTAGTCCCTGACATGTCAACACGGTAGCTGTCCAGGGAGCTGCAGACGGCGATCGCTCGCAGAGCTGGTGTTTACCGCCGCTAGTCACTAACAATCCGACATGGTGAATCCTATTTGAAGCTAGCGTAGGATCTTCTGCCGGCCGGCTTCTTGCTCTGCCAGAGGGGGTGTGGCGTGGGGAGGGCGATACAGCCTTTAAGGTTTTCTACAGACAGTAAAACCAGCGACCAGCGTCTGTTACAAGATACTTTGTTGTACCAACCAAACAAAATGATTCCCTTTCTCCATTCAGATTATTGATTTCGCTCGGCTACAAAACACAAATTAAAAAACATCCACTTCAATATGTTTTGACTCAGATGTCTGGAAGTCTTTTTGCAGAATTCGCCATATTAACGACCGTACTCCATCAGGTTTGATGAGTCTTTGCTAATAAGATGTCACAGGTTTTTGCACATAATGAGTTTTGGCATTTGAAAATCAAATTTACCGGCGTGATAATTATCAAATCGCACATTTAATTGAACCTCGTCGACCCTGACTAATGCACAGTTATCATTTTAGGAAATTTACCGACTCTGTTAAAGTTCGGAGATCTTTTCTCCTGTTTTCAGTCTTTCCTCTGTTCATTTTTATATCTCTGCACGGTCCATTCATCCTGTATCTTTTATTCTCCTCATTTACCCAGAGTCACGATGGCTACTCCCTTCAGTGCGTGAATAAATGAGAGTGTTTGGGTGGAAACGCTAACCGCCATCCAGAAGAGACTCGGCGATGACTCAGCCATTGAGCGAGCCGAACATGACTTCCTGCTTCCCTGAATTCATCCGGACAAAGTGACAATTTTCAGCTCTCATTGTTGGGAAGCAGAAATTTATACGTGCAAACATTCACGTCTTTTCTTTCAGCCTCATTTGGAGTCTTTGTGCTGCACAGATAACAGACACTACTTCAACGATCAGCGGCCTCTCTATCAGGGTAACAACATGGTGATTCATTCATCATAATGTCCCTTCAGTACGACCCTGGCTTCCCTGCCGCCCCGCCTGCTGCGAGTACTATAAAATGAGTCTGCAGTTAGAGGTCTTGTCTGACTCCTTTCAGTTCTGATTTCACCATTCAAACCAAAGTACGATATTTCGGGGACAGGTACATAACATTTTCAGCGAAATTATAACTTCTTCTTGCCCTGTTCACTTTCAGGACTCACTTTTTATCTAAAAACTTTATCTTACACAAGCAGACAGATGCCGATAAAGACTAGGAAATACAGTCCAATAGATTTGACAGGAGATTTATCAAACAGCAGAGTTAAAGTTAACACATATGATTCCAACAATCAAGAGACAGCTCCTGTTTTATTTCTTGCTTCTCTAGTTGTACCAACTTTAGTGACACCCACAGATAGCAATACAGAGAGCCACGTGCTCAACCAAAACGCCACTTTATAGACACAAATAATGCTCGGAACAGCACCTAACTTCATCAACAGGACATATAGGGTCACAGCCACAGTACTAGACACCAAACATCTTATTAACTTTGACTCATTTCTTTAGCAAAGAGACTAAACACAACTCAACTACTCTCTTCCAGCTGCCGCTTGTTTGTACGGAGACCTCAGGGTGAGTCCATTGACTACAGCGGAGTTTCGCAGCTCAAGGAAGAACATTTATGATCATTTTTTCATGGAAATACAATCAGACCGAGACGCTAAGGCAGAAGAACTACCGTGTCTGCAGTGCAAAATGATTATTAGGAAATGATAAAGAAATGATCATAAATGTTCTTACTTGAGCTGCGAAACCCCGCCAAAGTCCGTAACGGACTGGCCTGAGGTCTCGCTACAAACAAGTGGCTGCTGGAAGAGAGTAGGTGAGTTGTGTTTACTCTTTTTGCTAAAGAAATCCTCCTCAGACCGCTGTGTATTGCTATCGTGCGGTCGTTACTAAAGTTGGTATAACTAGAGAAGCAAGCGGTCGCAAACATTCATCTCTAGAGGGGGTGTCTAACTCTGTGTTACGGTGTGTTTGACCCTAAATTAATTTTACACCGGAATATCCCTTTAAACCTACAGGTGAATTGTCACATTACGCCTGCCTGTCAGATAAACTCAGCAAAGTCAAATCCTCTGTCATACTTCCTTCAAATATGTTAAACTTTATAACTTTCACCCCTTGAATCATGTGTACAAACAGAGAAATTAACTATGGAGACCGAAACTAGTTTTGTACCATGCTCTAAATTTGAACAATCCATCTTCAAAAATTAGCCATCTAGCATTAGTTCTAACGGGGAGTCCTTGAATTTTGAGGCTAGCCTCTAGTGGACACTTGAGGAAATGCATTATTTTGCACTCAGCATCAGAATGTGTTAATTTGAGTGTGGTGTTAGCTCGTTTTTTAGGGCGTTGGTGTTGCTCGGAAATCCTTCGACTTCATGTGACATTTTGTCTTTTTTTGTAACCAGATCTTATGTTACATTTTGGCGCTTCCATTTGGTCTTAATAAAGTTTCTAAGGAGTTCAAAGAGAACCAGGATACAGACTGCAGTGATGAACGTCTGAAGCGAAACTGACATGAATTTTCAACTTCATTGCATCAGTCTCAAAACAAAAATCTACTCCTCTGACTTTGAACCGAGCGAAATACATAATGTCTGTAACAGGAGCCGCAGCCAATAGGATTTGCCTGAGCTCTGACAGTCCCTCCTCCTGTCAGATCTCAGTAAGACGGAGGCGTTTTAGGTAAACTGAGAGGATTAGAGCGTCTGCAGCTCAGCGGCATGAATGCCTGTCTGTGTTAAACTCCACATTCAAGAGCTGTCTGTTCTCCTCAAAGACTCTCCACTAAACTCTATTCACAGAACGCCTCTTTTATTGTCTAACAGTCCTTCCTCTATTATTGTAAATGAGAGTGTTTAAACCTGTCTGCCCGCCTGATTGTTACACCATCAGAAAAACTCACAAAGCTCACATTAACTTTGCAGGTAAACGACGGGATCAGAAAATTAGCCAAAGTCGATCCCAGTCCAAATGTTAATTGTTATTCTGTGTTTACACTTTTAAACGTTGTGATGCCAGCCGCCCCTTCTCTTCAAATGTCACTGGAACGCGTCTCACAAACTGGATGTCACTGATATTTCACAGAGATTCCGTTAATCCTCCCACTAAACGGAAACTATCTTTCAGGTATTGACCGTAAAAACAAAACCAGAGTTTGACCAACAGCTGATTCCTCGAGTCTGGTAGGATCCCCGTCCGAATCAGCTGTCCAGTCCGCCATCTTGTCAATATAAGTGATGGACTGAGATGATTCACTCCAATCTCTCTATCATGTTGATTGATACTGATATAAGTAAAAGCCCCTTATACACCGGGAACGGCGCAAATATACAACGCGAAATTACAAAATATTCAGAGGCGAATTTTGCCGCGCCTGACTATAGACATCAAGGGCGATTTTGCGACTTTCCGGGGGGAAAAAAGGCGCGTCGTGGGTGGAAGCGAGAAGACTGACCCAACAGCAGACTGAGTGTTTTTCAGTTCTGATTAGACACTAGTGTTGCGATGTCTGTCTGTCATGATAGCATGTACTGAGTCGGGGCCAGTACCAGATAAGAACATTAAACTATAATCCATAAACGTAAGTTAACAACCGAGACCTAATGGTGCTGTGACAGTGAAAATACATATGGTATGTTGTATCTGAACAGGTTAGCTTACGAGCTAAAGTTACTTAGCACGGATGAAAGTTAAAACAAAGACGTTTATCAAACTGTTAAAGCACACAAACCATCATCAGATGAGAAATCCGACGCTATGACTCTCCACAAGTTGTCCTTCAGGTCGTTATCTTTGTGATATTTGTGTCTTTGATCAAAAATCACTCTCTTCTCCGACACGTAAACAATCAGCCGGTCGGCCATGTTGAATATACCAGTGAATGGCGCCCTATTCAAACTGCTTCTCCTGCTTACTGCACCCACTCTGCAACCCACCTCTCCACCCCAACTCCTCCTGTTTACGTTGTGTCTGATCTTACCAGTGTCGTATATATTGTCACTGATGCTTGCTCTGTTCTGTGGGGGGGTTTTAGTTTATTTATCTTAATCAAATTTATTTGCTGCTGCTTCTCTGTGTTGCTCCTCACGTACGCACATGAAAGGGAGGGGAGGAGCTTTCCCCTCTTAGAGACATTCCGCACAAGCGCATGGAAGGGCAGGGAACCCTCAGAACTGAGCCATACCGCCAATCCTACATCCTATACATCCTGACTGAACTGGTGTTTTAGACAACAAACTTCAAATTTACTATCTTGGGACCTCTGGGGCCGATTAAGACTTGATGAAAAACGCCATAATAGGGGACCATGCTAACGGTCTCATCCTGAACATCGTCATGTTTAGATCACCAGCTAAGGGTGCAACTTCTGCACAAGCACCTGGTGGTCACAACACACCTTGTGACACTTATAGCTTTAATTGATATTTTCTGCTTTTTCCTTTTCCACCTGTTTTTCCTTGAAATCTGCGGAGCCGTTTGTGTCCATGTGGCCCCACATGTGAGGATATTTTGCAGATAAATTATGCAAAGGTTCATGTCAAGGATGAGGGACAACAGAATTTTTAAGATGTTAAGGAAATGGCTGTAATCCGTGGTTGGAGCACTAAAATATCAGCATAAAAATGGGTCTATTTTGTCGAATTTGGTTCAAATTTTACAAGTAATGGGGTAAAAAAAACGGTATTTTCCGTCTGTCTTCTTCTCAGCTTGTTCTGCGTTTACATCCTCCTTCAGTCATTCATGAAAATTGTAGAGCGAGATGCGAAAAAGACAAAATGTTCTCTCATCATCCTTCATTCATGTTTCCTTCCCTCCATCATCCGCCTCGCACCCTCTCCTTTTTCCGAAAACTAAATTTCCTCCTTTTCTGTGTTTCACTCACTGCCATGTTTTTTTTTCTCTCTCTCCTTTTCAGGGAGGAGAGGAGGAAGAGTGGCGAGTTACCATGGCAACAGCAAGCTGGCTGCAAGCTACCTGTTCACTTGTTAGCGGAGAAAGAAAGAAAGAAAGAGAGAGGGAGAGAGGGAGAGATGTGGGGATGAGAGGCTGGGTGTCGTGGTAACAAGCTGGATGAATCTGGTAGTTTTTCTATATTGTTGTTATTTTACAATAAATCCCTGAAAAGAGCAAAAAGCAGCGGAGGATTGATCAAACTAACAGCTCTGTCTGAGGAGTGGGAGCCTGATGGATCAAACCTCTGAGGGGGAGAGCTTTTATTGTTGGTAGATAAAAAACGACTGAAAACACATCGATGAGCCGACATGATCACTCAGTACCATCAGTACGGTATTTAAACTCAATCCAAGCGACCTGTGAAACAAAACACCTGTGTTCCAGCTGTACTCAGAAATTCTGAATAGTCAGAAATTTATCTTGAACGCCCCCCTGAAGTCGGATTTTACAACTCAGAAAGTCGGACGATCCTCACCAACCCCGACTTGACGCGCAACATCAAAATCCAAGATGGCAACATAGTCCATCAACAGTGAAGAGTAACAGTGAAAGCTCTCTGTATAATTTATTAGCGCTTCTGTTTTGTTTTTGTGAAATTAAATAAGTGGTTTATGTTGTACTGACCAACGTCTAACTGTGAACACGGCGCTATGGTGTTTGTGAGAGTAAAATACTGTGTTATGCTTGTTTACAACTGGTATAGCAAACAACAGCTAACAACAATTAAACTGACAACAACAGCTAACAACAACTAAAACAGCTAACAACAAACTTACAACTGACAACAGCTGACGATAGCTAACAACAATCGACAATAGCTAACAACAGCTAACAAGCTAACAACATGACAACAGCTAACAAAAACTGACAACCGCTAATAACATCTGACAACAGCTAAAACAGCTAAAACAGCTAACAACAACGAACAACTGACAACAGCTAACAACTACTGACAACATCTTACTACAACTGAAACCAGCTAACAACAGCTAACAACAACTAAAACAGCTAACAACAACTGACAGCGGCTAACAACAATCAACAGTAGCTAACAACAGCTAACAATGGCCAAAAACAGCTGACAATGGCTAAAAACAACAGACAACAGCTAACGACAGCTAACCAAGGATAACTACAGCTGACAACGGCTAACAACAGCTAATAGTAGGCATCCATCTTGGTTCTCTGACTTGTGTGTACTGGAACTGACAATCGACAACAGCTAACAACAGCTAACAACGGCTAACAACAGCTGACGACAGCTAACAAAAACTGACAACAGCTGACCATGGCTTACAACCACTGACAACAGCTAACGACAACTGACAACAGATCACGTCAACTGACAATGGCTAACAACAGCTGATAACAGCTAACAACAACTTACAATGGCTAATGACAGCTGACAACCGCTAATAAAAGCTAACAACTGCCAACGACAACTGACAACCGCTAGCAACATCTGACAACAGCTAATGACTGCTAACCAAGGCTAACTACAGCTGACAACGTCTAACAACAGCTCAAACAGCTAACTGTAGGCGTCCATTTTGGTTCTCCGACTTGTTTACTGGAACGTCATCAACTTGGGTGTAGCGTCATCCCCATCTCCAACTTCCGAGGTAACTGGAACGTAGCATAAGTCAGTAAGCCAGGAAGTCCATATATGGTGTATGTGTGTCAAACACTATCGGACACGTCTCCAGCTACTCCAGCTGTTCTGATCCAGTTCGCATCTTTATAACGTCACGATTTAAGATTTTTAATATCCAATAAATGTCCATCTCGTCAATTATTTGTAGTTTTATTTTTTCATGACTCTAAGTGGCGCCCTCTAGCGGCTGCATTGCCTAATGACCATCCCGACTCTAAAGGTCTCCCGGGAGTATGTGAGTAGTGACAGTTCGGCATTAATGAGCCTGCAGGGACTGACAGTTTGATGGTTTTGGTCTTTTCAAGGCATTAACATAAAATAATCTACTTTATTATCTCCCCACCTTCATCTCCTATCTTCCCTCTTGCACCTCCTCCCCTCTTCCTCCCTCTGTTTCTTTTCTTTTTCCCTCTCAGAAGGAAGTGAATACCCACCAAGTCCAGCGCCACAGGCGTGCATCATTATACCTGACCTTCTCCTCCTCTGCACAGTGGGTGAGGAGAGCGAGCGAGGGAGACGGGGAGATATTAAACTAAAGATGGATACGAGAGGGGGAGGAGGAGGAGGGGAGGCTCTTGGTGACGAAGCAGTTGCTATGCCAAAAACCAGGAGGACCAAACACGCACGCACACACACATGTATGTATGCACATTTACACATGAACGCGGAGTAAACAAGGAGGAGGCTCGATGGAGACGAGAGGAAGCAGGAGTGTCAGAACGATGTTGCAGAGGATGACCACGGCATACTAACAGCCCTGACAGCACACACACACACACACACGCGCGCGCACACACACACACACACGTACGCAGAGCTGGCTGTCAGAGACGAGGGTGAATGTGATCGTAAACTGAGAATGTTCTTGACGTCATATTCAGTTTCTGCAGCCTTTTTTTTTTTCCAGCTCAGAGCAGAGACTCATGTCCAATGTGTGTGTGTGTGTGTGTGTGCATGAGTGTGTGTGTGTGTGTGATTGCATGTAGTATGAATATGCAAAATGCTCAATCAACAAGGGACCCCGCACACAGAGAGCAAAGAACAAACTGTTTTCTCAGGTCTGAACGCATCGGTGGATTTATCCTCTCGTTAACATCTTTTACCGAGTGTTTTCATGACTAAGGTGGATTTAGAGGGAAAGACGATAAAGGATGACACCTCCTTTCCTCTCACTTTACACCGTGGATCATCTGAGGGTGTATTAACCGCAGTATGAGTCCTCTTCGTCTGTTATTTTTAAAGTCTACCATCGTCTTAGCGAAAACAGCCTCCACATTTATAATTCTCTTTTAAGCGCCGTTCCTCTCTTGAGGAAGAAGAAGGAGATATTTGGAGTGAGATTTTTTTTTCTTATTTCGTAGTTTTGAAAGAGAACAAACGAGCAACAGAGAGAGATTGGTGCAATAGGCGAGTTTACAATAATGTCAATGAGCACCGGGGGAACAGTCAGTGAATTTATATGATGGTTTGATTACATTTAGGAGAGAGATGAGTCTGCTCTCTGAGGTGATTTATGCCGACTGCAGCAGAGGAGAGAAGCTTCAGCTCCTTCATTTAAACTCGATTCAGCAAAACTCATAAAGAGCATGTGCATTATGGTGCATTTAAAGACATTTGCTGAGCGTTCACACCTGTTTCAGCGTCCTTACTGGGCTGATGGATCTCAGGAAAACAGGTATGAACACATTACAATCAGTCCTGAGGACAGACTGAGGTCCAATCACTCAGTCCACATAACGAGGTGGTCTACACTCATGTGTCCATGGCCAACATACCACCTCCTATTTTATGACTGATCGAATATTTCTTCACTCTGTCACCTGAAAGTTGGATTTTGAAATTTACCTCTGATGTGGTAATAACAAAAGGATCCAAGTTGATGTATGTGGAGTACAGAGAAAAGTAGAGATTGTTTAAAGTATCACGAAGAATATAGGAGGGATATTCAAGAAAAAGGTCTAAACTTCAGAAAAACTATTTACAGACTCCAGTCAAATTGTTGTGGAAAAGTTGGAATATGTTTTTGTTAAGTATTAAAATAATGAGGAAAAAAGTTTAAATTACTTTGTAAATGATGTCAAAAGAAAAAATTCTGTGAAGTCGAGTCAAAATTCAATTGTAATTTTGTGAGTAATGTTGAAATGTCAAGAGAAAGGTAATAAAATACAATTTTGTGAATATGCCAAATAATGGTTTAAAAAACAGTCAAAATATAATTCTTCTTTCTGTCATCATCACTCTAACCTAAACAACTATGACAGGAATGAAACAGGTCTTTGTCAAAACAAATGACAACAAACGTCATGAAAAAAATCAAAATTTCATTTTGTGAATGCATTCCAAATAATTCAAAAAGTGAAAATGAAACATTGTGAGAAATGTTTGAGTGTTATAAAATCAGCCATGACACTGTTTTTGTCATTAAGTTGAAATATTCTGAAAAATTCCGAAATACACTTTTTGATTGAAAAAAGTATTATGAAAAATCAAAGCACTTTGATTGAATAAGTCAAGATGCAAAAAAAGAAAAGCTGAAATACTTGGTAAGAATAAAGATGCCAAAAAAATTAATCTAATATATCAATAAAGTTGAAATATAGAGGTAAAAAGTCAAAACATAGTTTTCTAAATGCATTCCAAATAATTTTGTGAAGAATTTCTGAATGTTATAAAATCTGTTACAACACAATTTTTGTAATAAAGTTAAAAAATTGTGAAAAAGTTCTGAAAAATACTTATTGATAAATCAAAGTTTCAAGGTAAAGACAAAGCACTTTGATGAATAAGTTAAAATGTGAAAAAAAGCTTTAGCATTTTTTAAGAATAAAGTTGAAATGACAAAAAATTGAGATGTAAATATTCTTAATTATTCTTATTATATTAAGAGAAAGAAGTCAAAATATAGTTTTAAGAACTCAGTCAAAAACAAATATTGTGATTTTGGTCTAAAGGTAGAGAAAAAAAATCTAATTTCAGTTTGTTTTAGATTAGCAACGTTGAGAAATATTTCAAGAATAAGTTGCCAGCTGGAAAGTTGTGTGGCCACACGTCTGCATAAAAGTGTTACTTTTTGAACCTCGCTCGCATGAGAGTTAACTCTTTTGACACGTACAACAGTGGAGCAAGAACTAAACCGCTGAGCCCGTTTGAATCCGATTCAAGTTATTTTTGTCTTTTATCAAAGACGTCGCTAAAATCAACAGCAAACATTATTTGTACTGCCTCTGAAAGTATGAAGCTGTGAGCAAAGAAACGAGTTCACAGTTATTTTGCCTTTTCTTTCAGTCTAATTTCCCCATCACTCTCACCCCAACAACTATCACAGGAAAGAAACAAGTCTCCTGAGAACAACACAGACTGGATAAATCAACTTTTTTTTTTTTTACCCGCAGGCACCAAGAGTGCAGAACAAAGTCTTTAACAGCTATAAAGCATTGACAGCAAAGACATAAAAACAGGATTTAGTTAATCCATGCTGGTTTGAAATCACCCCCTGCAGAAGTAGTTTGTAGATTACAACATGTATCTTCCGGTTAGACATCCAGAACCCTTTTATAGTTCCATAAATAATCTCATTTTTTAAACTAATCTACTCAATGTAAGACTATTTGTTTGAGAACTTTCATATTGTAGTCGTAAATAATAATAATAACACCAACATTATTGTTGAAGGAATGCCGCCAATAACCACTCTAACAGATGACAACCTGTAATTAACCTCGAGTCCTCCCCTCCTGCTCTTCGATGATCATGTGACCTTTTGAACAAACAGCCCTTTCAAAATTAATTGTTGTATTTGCTGTTTTAGTCGTTTATCGATAAAAAATGTCAATAAATGCTCCCAAATGTTAAGTCAACATCTATAAAGCCTTGTTTGATCTGACAATAAGTCGAAACCCCAAAATAATCACCGACAATCACCTCCTCACAACACTTCACACTCAATTCACTCACGCTACTTCAATCATTTCGTCAGTCAAATACGGGACAGCTTGAGTTCATTCACATCTCGCACTTTGATTTGATATTTGCAACTACTTCATCGGCTGGATGCCAGTCACCTGGGCTCACATACAGCCAGTGCACTCCTCTATTACTTTGATGGGCAAGATCAGTCAAGTCCAGGTGATAAAACTTTCATGAATACCCTGAGATACTAAAGTCCAGAGACTTCTTAGACTTCTATGAGTCTTTCCAAGCTGACTTTGTCCAGAATTTTATTCAGCGATACCTCAATGACTTTTCTGAAAACACCCGAAACATCCTCGGTAAATACCACCACTTCAATGCAGTCAATCAATTTCATATTTCTTTTCCACTATGGTCTTGTAAAGGAGCGTAACAAAAAACAAGGATTCAAGAAATACCAGCAACATATCAATGCGTCCTTTACTCAAAGAAAGAGTCTTATATTATAAACTCATTCAGTGCCAGGTTCACTGCAATTCCCACCCAGTGCCACCACTGACCGCGATAGAAATTTCTGTATCTTTCAGGAACTACAGAAAATGTTGTGTTTGGACTAGAATTAAGTGCAATATCTCAAAAGAAATGGGCGATACTCTTCTTTCACCAGAAAAAAAAGGTAGTCTCTAACCCACTCCTGTGTTTAGTTATTGCCTGCTCAATGCAGCGTCGTCCTATCATCTTTGCCGATCTGGAAAAACACATTTTTACGAAGAAGAGACTAGAACTCGGATCGTCCATTTCATTTCACTTCAAACTACTTTACCGATGGCATCAAGGTCCTCCCTCCTCGGACACCACTCCTCATCACTCTCGAGATCTGATTGTCATAGATCACTTTGTAACAGCTGGGAGTCGTATTGGCTCTTGTCTCTGAATTCCAAGCTCAGTCTCGTCCACTAGTACCGGCACCGGCGGAACAACGACTCAACAGAAAATTGATTCTTTGTCTGCTGAAGATGTGCAGGTCCGGTACCAGGATCTCGTTCACAGGAGCTGATCTGCCAAGACCGTTAGCTCTTGGCTAATGACTTCGGCATTTTCCTACTCTCCTCATAGAGAAAAAACGCTCCACAACTTGGCTAATGGACACACTTCTCACTGGCAAGTATTTGTTTTTGTTGCTACAACATGGTTATGACGTATTTGTCGGCTTTTCTGTGTTCAGAACGACCCCAAACTTAGTGGCATGTTGGGGAGGAGCGCCCTCTGGCGGAAATTTAAAAAACAGAATAATCCATCCAAATCCGTCATTGGCACTGAACTCCGATGTGAGGCTGAGATTCATTTTGCAAGAATACTTTTACATAATTTAACTTGATTTGACTCAATTCCGCATGATACAAAACTATACGATATACACAGAGTTGGACTGGATTTGATTGGATGCATTATAATTCAGTGAAACACAAAGTCAAATGTGTGTTTACAGTACCTGTGATGTCGAGCGGTAAAAAGTGGCTCCGTCGCCCGGGGTGCCAGCGTGGTTTCTCCGCGACAGGCGGTCCTGTGGTAGCAGACGTGGCGGTGCTGCTGCTGCTGTTGTTACTACTCCAGCCCAGCGGGGGGCGATCTGAGCCGCAGGGCGACGGGGACGGGGAGGGAGACGGGTTGGTCAGAGACCTTAGTCCAAACACTGAGGAGGTGGTTTCATCTTCGTAGAGCTGTTTGGACGCCGGCTAGAGGAAGAGAAAGAGGTCGACTAAATGAGTGATTTGACCTTCGACAAGCAAAGTTTAGTTGCATCATTCTTGAACCAATATTGACATTTGTACTAAATTTAAAGCCGTTCCCTCGAGGCTTTCCAAAAATATAGAGGACAGACTGACTTTTGGCAAGTGCTTGGGTAACAGCTTTCTCGAATTTAGAGGCAAAAACTGGACAAATTCGGAATTCAATTAGAAGAAAAATCAATACGAGTAAAAAAAGAACTTGGAGGAGATGGGACCTGGCTGAGGTCATCTGCTCATCAAACTCCAGCAAAATAAATAGTTGTGTTGCTTCAATGCCAGACTGAGGAGGGAACAGCGGAGTAGATAAGAGGCGAAGAGGAAACAAACACTGTGTTCTTCTTATTCTTATCCGTCTTAAAGTTCAAAGAGGGAAGAGAGGGAGTAAGAATACATTCAGGTGATGCCTCACACTTATGTAACTGTTGCCGATTTAAAACAGAGAGGTGTTGAAAGAGAAAGTGGAGAGGACAGTCAGAAATGTTGGTTCGGATCTGATTAGCCGGCAGGGACAGACTCAGACATTGATGGTTCCCGATTCCGGTGTCAACAGAAAGTTGTAATCCCAGCTGGGAGGTGAGTGGTATCTATCAGCTGCTTGGCATTAAAGCTAAGGTATCAACCGCTACAGACAGGAAGTCAAGTTGTTGAAACCGAAACTGCTCCGAGGCTGCTGCAATGCAGGAAAGAGAAAAAAACTCCTCTCTGTGGGAAACACTTGTATGTACAGTGGAAAGTCATATCCGGATTGTCTTGTGTGGTTTTCCAAAGTCTAATTGAAATGAACCCAAACAGAGAGAGACGGATTGACTTAGCAGAGGTGTTTAACAGCTTGCTGAAATGTGCGGCCATCTTGCCATAAAATCTCGGTAGGAGTTCATCAAGCTGCCATAAAGGCACAGTTCAGGGAAATAACCTGAGAACAATTAGCAGCGAGACAAAAGACAGTCTGTTTCATCCAAGTGTTCAATTTCGATCCTTCACAGATACTTCATAAGAGAACAGACGGTAATTCAGGCCTGTTTTCTTCTCTTAAGTCATTGAAATTCACTTTCACAACCTGTCTTTTCTTCTTTCT
Source organism: Xyrichtys novacula (assembly GCA_962446985.1). NCBI lineage: Eukaryota > Metazoa > Chordata > Actinopteri > Labriformes > Labridae > Xyrichtys > Xyrichtys novacula. Next base: position 2,235,103 of record OY660886.1, read on the forward strand.
CCCCCCTGAGCTGACTAACAAACAGCACTTGCGTAATTTTCTATTTGAAGCATGAGTGATATTTCCATCTCTGAGACACTAAACACTTTGGCATTTATTTATGGAGACCTGCGGAGCGTGTGAAAAGGATGATGAGTAATTCTGACAAATCCTAAAGGAGGGGGCGGGACGTTCTGTACAATGGTTTCTGGATAATTCAGCTCAGCCAACAAAAGCAATGAGGCGTTCTGTCACAACACAAACGTTAACTGTGACAATATCAGAGGCAGTGAAATAGTAATTTGTTAAAAAGTGGGTAGAGAATAATGACAGTGCTGGTGACTAAAGAATGAAACTTAAGTACTCTCTCAGTAAGCCGAGAATAAAGAGTAAAAACAGAAAGGAAGAAGTTACACAACGGCCAAATTTACAGTTACAATTGCAAAGATTTTAGTCCTGATTGATTTGGGAACTTGGGAACATCTAATTTGGACAATAACTGTGGAAACCATTAGCAGAGCTAGCACTCCCGGAGAGGTCCTGTTCAACCTGACACAGTCTTCATATAACTTTATTTTTAAGACTACCAGATGCCATCTGTGCTTGTTTATATATGAGAAGAGTATTTTAGCATGATGGCAGCAGCCTTGGTTGGGGGCTGGACTACAGTTCCGGCACAACATATGACCAGCATTTCAGACCCACTTTAATAAGATATCAATAATTCATTTACCCAAGGATAGGGTGACCATATTCTGACTTCCCAAAAAGAGGACACGACTACATGGGGGCGGAGTCACATAGTCGACATTTGAAGGACTTTATAACCCCCCCCGGACAAACGTGGACAAAACCACACAAACCTGGACAGCCTAGACAGCCCCCCAAAAAAGGGGACATGCCCGGGTAAGAGAGGACATATGATCACCGTACCCAAGGAAGAATTCTTTTGCTGACTGGCAAGGCTGACAAGATCGATAAATCGAATAATCCCACATCGGACAAGGAAAAGAGCCAGTCACTGTTAAGGCATTAGGGTTCGCAACCTAGCGCCATCCTTGGCTCCCCCTCTGGACAGAAGTAAACTCCTTTGGCCACCAGTTTTCACCCCAAAACTACACGCCTTTGCAAAGGTAGTCGTAAGGTCCTCAAACAGTACCTTTACTCGAAATTTTGAGTTTGTCAAGATCTGGGACCCCAAAAAACACCCATTTCCACACTAAATTTGAGTAGCACGTGTCTGCAAACCTGGATGCTGCACATTCAGGGCCTTAATTCTGCAATCCCAATAATAAACACTTGTTGAATGCAGCGGCACTACCTAGTGCCCAAGATCAGGAATGACCACATTGGTTGTGCAACAGTAACCGGAGTCTTAATTTCTGCAACAACATAAGGGTCCAAGAGATTCAGTCCTAGAATTGCAGTCCTGAAACTGTAGCCTCCTGCTCTGCAGATGCAAAATACTGCAAAAATGCTGGTGTTTGGGGGCCTTTTTAGCAAGTGCCTTCAGACAAACACAGTTTACCGTCATGTTGTGAAGTAGATCAAAGTGAATTAGACTCGACCTTGTGAAGGTGCTGTAAGGCTAAGAAAATAAATTTTTAAATAACCTGATACAAAAAGTGTAGAGCTGAAATAAAAAGAAGTGTAGGAGAACAGAGACTCAGTCCAGAGGCAGAAACAGTGGGACAGAGTGAGTTAGCACTGGTTTGGTGGTGATGTTGACGTCTGTTCTCTGATGTTCCGGGGGAAAAGTTGTGAAGTTGAGCATGTTTGACAGCTCATGTGTACAAATGTGTGTGTGTTTAGCTGTGAGCAGTCTGCTCTGATTGTCTGGCACCACAGGAAGTGTGATAAAACAAGAAAGGTGGAAATAATCCAGATAATCGCTAATAAAGTCCTGAGGTTTTTGTGCATTTGCTCACCGGAGAGATGACATCTGGTGCAAGGGAGACTTCAAATCAAACAAGCCTGTATGCATATTTGTGCAAGTGTGTGTTTTGTGCATGCATGTGTTTACCAGGAAGATGAAGTCTGGCCTCTTGCTGTTGAGGGAGATGGGCGAGCGGCTGAGGGAGGTGGACGTGTCGTCGGAGCTCTGCGAGGACGGATGCCGGAACGTCTGACCGGTCAGTTTGGTGTCGTACAACTGCTCCTCAAAGTCTGCAAGCACATGCACACACAGGAAGGCAGAATGAGCTTCAGAGTTTAAATCACATTTGTGCAGCAGCAGCAGACACACACAAACACACACACACACACACACACCACAGATCCTATTTGCATGGCTGGGAGCAGAGATCTGGTACGGCTGCTGCTTTGCATCACCCTGCAGTTTCCCTCCTGTGACTCCTGCTGCAACTTCTGCAAAGGAACCTTAAAGGACTCCTTAAGTTTGGTTTTAATCCTCCCATGACTTCTTCCCACAATTCCTTTCCTTCTTTCCCTTCTTTTCAAATCCGTCTTTACTCGCTCCTTTTCTCTCTAGCTTTTAGACTTCTCCTTGCAAACTTCTGAATGTTTCTCCGTCTCTTCTGGCCGCTCAGACTCTCCTTCAGGCCATTGTAAACAGATTCCTAGCCCCCAGCCCCACCCCCTTCTTTTCAAACCACACACAATCACACGTGCGCACACACACACACACACACACACACACACACACACACACACACACACACACACACACACACACACACACACACACACACACACACACAGACTCCCCCTCACAACTCCTCAACCAATCCTTTACCCCAAAACACACTCTGACCCAGTCCTCAATCTCCACTCATCCCTAAAGCCCTCCAGTTTGCTCACACAAACACAAAAAGTAGACACACACAAACCCATCTTTAAGGCCAACAGGGGACTATTGACCCAAACTTAAAAAGTGTGGACCTTTGAATTTAGTCGCTTATAAATTGAAAAAAACCACTTGACATCCAAGGATTTCATTATGTCATTATTTTAATTAGTTGTCTGCCCATTAAGCATATCTTTTACTACTGTTGTGGAACCTCACATGTCCATTCTCACCTCATTAGCACATACACAAATAGAAAAATTGTAGCACACATTTATACCTATAGTGGGACAAAGAACCTAAAATGGCCAAGTGGGGACTTTTTTTCAGGTCATTCAATTAAAAAAGAAAAAAAGAGGGGAAAAAGCAATAAAAAGACAGATTCATAATCTTCATACACATATATAAAGCTATAGTACCAATATGGGACAACAAACCAAAATGACCAAGTGTGGACTTTTGTTTCAGGTCATTCAAAAAAAAAACAAAAACAGAAAACAGAAAAAAAAGTCAAAAAGAAAAAATATCACAGATTTACAAATTTCATACACACCCATACATATACAGCGTAACCATATGTCCTCTAACACACAGACACAAACACACACTGTGTTATTGAAACAGCAGCGTCAGTGAAGTGTTGAGTTTTTAATTGAACTTGCTCTGTGGGACAATATGGATTCCATTCTTGTGCCCTATGGTTGCCTAGCAACTCACAGGGGGCTGGGTGACAACAGTTCCTCCTCACGACCAAAAGTGAGTGATAATAACCTCAGTTTGTTTCTATGAGATTTGAAATTAAATTAAAAGATTCAACATTTAATATTTGGGATATTTGGGAAGTCATATGCTTTACAAAGATATTTACCGCTGAAGCTCTATCTCTGTAGTCTTTATTGATAAATCTAATCAATTAATAGCACATATAAGAGTCTGAGATCAACAAACATGGCTGGTTAGCTTACTAGCAAGGCGGATAATTGGATGCTGGACTTGCCGTATTGGTTGAAAACTGTCCTTATATGATCGTTGATACCGAATCAAATATTATAGGCTAACTTTGCTTTCCAAAAAAAAAAAGCATATGTATTATCTGGAATTTTTTTTAGCTCTTTAAACAAAATGTCAACTGACTTCTTGCCAACCAAACTTCTCACTCCTCAAGCTCCACCCTCTTGTCCAAATATGGTCACTTCTTGTTCTGAGAAAACCCAAATGGTGACATTACATTTATCTTTTCCAGTCTTTGTGGAGTTATTCAAAAGCAGCTGAATTAGCTTCACTTCAGTTTCGTGACCACTAAACTTCCTGCTGTTTCCGTAACGTTAAATAAATGTTAATGTTACGACACTTAAATTTGAGAGGTCTGATTTAAGGCCTCTGCCTGGTAAACACGTTCAGAAATGCTTACAGAAAGTTTGGCAGGTGTCAGAGTTAAGCGAGCCAAAGGCAACGTGGGAGTGTTTGAGAGTCATGAATAGAAATTAATATCCAGCAGCAGCTGCACAAAATACAAAAAGATAATGATGTGTTTTCGTACGAGGGCAGGCAGTCCGGCCGCCCACACAGTTTGTGCTGCTTTTTAATGGCATTTGGGATCATCACTGCTGTTGACGTAAGATCCCTCCGCTAAAGTAAAAAGTGCCAACAGCAGAAAAACATCTACAGGAGGGTTATTAGGCCTGTACAAACCAGAGGGGACACAAACTCAGGACAGTGTTTCATTTATCATGTCACTTTTGGAGACATTTAAGTCAACGTTAAACTTTCTTGACAAAAAAAACAAGCCAGAGTGGGTAAATTTTCTTCTCCTTTTTTTTGTCCTTTTACTGCCTTCAGAAACGATTTCCTACCACATGTTGACAGCTATCCTCTTCAATTTCATGTGTGAAACACAACAGAGGGTGTGAGAGAAAACAAAGGTTGGTGCGCAGAAGTGGAAGGAAATTGGCGAGGACAAGACTGAAAAAAAACAGAGCTGTTTGGGTGGTCAAAAACCTGGTCGAGATCTCGACAATATGGAAGTGTTTCTATTATCTAATCAGTGTTAAAGATTGGGAAATTTTCTACAACAGACATCTGAAACAGACTGACTCCCAATTTCCACTGAATCCAGAAAGGTGAATTTCGCGGCGGAATTGCGAGAACTCACAAGAACAATTACGCAATAATGAGTTGTCCCTACAGCCACAGAGGCTAACCATATCAGCAGTAGATTGTGTCCTTCCAAAGGAGGAAATCCACTTCTAGAATTCTAGAATCAGCATCTCCTCATCCATGGTGTCATCGAAGTGAAATGAACGGAACAGTAAGAAGTCGGTGGAAATTGACACATTAACCTTGAATGGAAACAATCAGCTGCGATCAGCGGATACGGCCTTTTCTAAGCCGTTCCGGATGCGGTGGAAATTTGGGGTTAAGCTCACAGCACATGACGAATAAAGGTAGGTCTAACTACATTTTGCTAGTTAGGCGGCGCACAACCTGGGCACAAACTAATCAGCTTGTCTCACTTACTTTAAGAGCAAGGCATGTCTTTAGGAGTGGCATCTGTCTACTTAAACAGACCAGGTTTAAACTGGCATGTTTGACCTCCTTGCACTTTGACTGTAAATATACAGAAAACACACATACAGGTCACGGTGCGAGCCTTTCTGATCAGGGAGACCGTATTCAGACTTTCCAAAAAGAGGACATGACTACGCGGGGGTGGAGTCATGGAGTCGCACAAAGATAATTTTGAGAATTTTTCAGGTTGGATCAACTGTCTTTTAGACAAAAACATGGGTGGCAAATCTTCGTTAACTTCTAGTTTTGCAGCTGGATCACATGACTGTATTCTGTACCATGAGACACAGATGGTCCGTGGTATTTATTGTGGGCAATGCGTCACCTTTGCTCCTAGCCATGCCTTATTTCAAGGATGTGACCAAGTTCATTTGCTATTTACATGATATTTTATATGTCAATAGATCACCAAATAAACAGACGATATCCCTGAGAATCTCATGCAAAGAGATCAACTTGGGACTTCCGAAAATGGCGACGTACTGAACGGACGCGGCTCGTAATGCTCCGTCGCTAATCCTGAAAATAATACTACTCAAACAACTTTAATCCGTGTTTAAAGTGTGACAAATCAAAAGGCATGTGCATTTAAGGTAAATATGCTGAAGAAAATCACTAAAGACAAATATAAATCATCTGAGAGACCTTGCAATGAGGAAACTGAGCCGGGAGCTAGCTGAGAAGAGGCAGGAAACACAGATAGCCTCGAAAATGGCATATTAGCAGCAATCAAAGAGATCGACTTCCTTAGTGCAGCAACGGATCAACTTTTCAGATTCAGACCCAGAAGAGTTTTGCAGGTACATCAGATCGCCACAGGAATGACAGGATTACCATCAGACTCCCCAGAAATGTAAACAAAGCTCTGCATTTCTCTACAAACTCAGACCGGTTCAATCTGTTTGGAAATTAAGCTAGAATATTCTCGTTAATCCAGTGAGCGCTGAGCTGGTTCACCAGTGGGCGTATCACCGAGACAGGATGACATATGTTCGCTATTGTGAGGCGGCAGAAGTGGGCCGAAACAAACAACTTCTTCCAAACTTGTCAGTTTCTAAAGGATTTAATTAAGACCTTCTTTTCTTTGTTTCCCTTTGTAAGCGCTCGCTATAAGGAGACGTATTTTGCACATTTCATCATATACAGAACTGTCCATTTTGCAGCGTTACAGATAACTGATTATAAACTGCCTGACTGCTGCATGCAGAAACAGCCGGATCAGCCGGTTAGCGAAAAAATGAGCAGAAGCCAAAAGTGGTTTCATCCGGAGAAATGAGGAGTCAGCTGGAGTCTGAAGACACCAGGGCGAACAGACTGAAGACGGAGGCAGAAAACAGGAGAAAAGTGAGGACAAGGTGGAAAAAGATGACACCTGTGAGGGGCGAGGAAGAGGAAGAGGTGGAAGGGAAGGAAGGAAGATTCAAAAAGAGAGGAGAGAGGATTAATTAAAGAGATTCAGAAGAAGCATGAAATGAGAGAAATTTTAACAAGAGGGAAAAAGAGGCAGGGGGTCAAAAGAGGATAAACTGCAAAGACGGAAGAGCGAGGGGAGAAAGCGCAGATTAATGAGAGATGAAAAGACAGAGACATAACAAGAAGGAAGGAAGGATGGAGTCTGGAGAGGAGGCGAGGAAATGATTAGGAGGAGAGAAAAGGAAGGAAGCCGATGTAGGCGGAGAAGACGTATGGCTCGACGGGACGGAAAGACGAGGCAGTTAAAGATGAAATATGGACGGAGAGAAAGTTAAGATGAGACAAAAAGTGTAAAGTAAGAGTAGAAAAGTAAGAGGAGGAGAAATCAACAACAAAAATCACAGTGGATTTAACAGGCGAGGAGGAGGAGACGCCGCAGAGTCGCCTCTGAAGTCGTCGGTTTAGAGATTTGACTAAAGAAAGAGACGACCGTGTTTCTGATAATCAAACGTGTTCAAACTTTCTCGTGTCGCCTCAAAATCCCTGTTTCCCGAATCTGAAAAAATCAAACAAATATCTTCATTAATGTCAGATAGACTGAAATGTTTGGGTTGCCATGGTGGCGAACATCCTCAACTCTGCCATTTTTGGGACCCTTATTAATTTTCTTGCCGACTGAGATGATAAGACAAATACAGCCTCGCGTCTCTCTGTGTTATTTAACTTATTCACAGCCGGCAGGAGAATTAGTTTAGAGGGGGGGAAACAGGGGAAATACGCCCACCAGCACCCCCGGAGCTCGCTAATTAACATGCAGCGTCTTGGTTGTTTTTTCAAAGCTGTAAAAATATGGACTAGCGCTGGTGCGAGAAGCTACAAGCTGTAATAATAAATGTATAATTTAGAGTGAGTTTTCACAGAGTCAGACGACTCCTCTGCAGGGGAGCGTATAGAGAAAAACAGAAATGAAACAACATTAGTGTCAGTTAAACATCAACGCAGATTCAAAGTTAAAATCTAGACTGGACTTTGGTAGAAGAAGAGCTCTGGTTTGAAGAACATGAACAAGTCGAGAGCAAAAGTAGATCTTTCAAATGGTGCTGTTATTTCAGCAAATGTTGGATCTGGTCACTTAAATAAAAGTACGAGAGGAAAATTTGCTGTTTTTTGTGTTCATGTCACCAAAAAACTGAAAAAATCAGGAAAAATTTGATGTTTACAGTAAAACCGAGACCCACCACTTTAGAAACAAAGGTGCATAATGTACTCTTAACAGACAAACTGGGACCCATCCATTACCAACAGTAAAGACGTTTCTGTGTTTTTTGCTGTTAACAGTAAAACTTTGACCTCCTATAAAAACAGAGCGCAGTTTGTGTATAATTGACTATCTACAGTGAAACTGAGATCTGCAGCTTGAAAAAACAGAATAAAGATTCTGTGCAATTTACAGTAAAACTGCGACACACTACTTACTAAAAGCAGTGTGCAGTTTCTGTTGCCAAGCGTTTACAGTGAAACTGAGACCCAAGACTTACTTTAAACAGAGTGAGGGCTGTGTAAGAACATGTTTACAGTAAAACTAAGACCCACCGCTTAAAAAAACAGAGTTAAGTTACTTTTAACAGAGAAACTGGGGCATAAAACCTTATAAGATTAAGATAAGTTTCTACAAATGTCATTATTTACCATGAAACCGAGACCCATTACTAAAGGAAACAAAGGTGAATTTACTGTTTACAGTAAAACTTTGACCCCCTATTTAAAAACGAGAGCGCAGTTGGTGTATAATTGACTATAAACCATAAAACTAAGACCCACATCTTTTTAAACAGAATGAAGTTTTTGAGAAATTAACTATTTACAGTAAAACTTGGACACACTAATTAATAAAAGCAGAGTGCAGTTTCTGTTGCCAAGTGTGTACAATAAAACTGAGACCAAGACTTACTTTAATTAGAGTGGACTGTGTGATTTACTATTTACAGTAAAACTAGGACCAACCACTTAATAAAAATAGAGTAAACTTACTTTTAACAGAGAAACTGGGACCTAGAACCTTATAAAAATAGAGCTACGTTTCATTATTTAAACCAAGTTTATTATTTACAATGAAACCGGGACCCACCACCAAAAACAATCCCCTAAAAGTATGAACCATTTATGTCTGATTTACTTTGTTTAGATAAAACAGTCCCCATGAATAATAGAAAAGGATCTTTTCTGCATTATATTGTGATTTCTGCGAATTCAGGACCTTTTATTTCCACTGAATAAGGAGGAGATCATACAGCTGAAGTATGTTAGAGTGAAGCCCACTCGAAGCAACAATCCAGACTATCTGACATCAGCACTAACACCAAATTCTGGACGGATGAAATCAACCAAAGAATGACGTTTACTTTGTAGACAAATCTGCAAAAGCAAGAGTGAATCTAACGAATTTAACAAAACCAAAAGGTCACTGCAATGCCTGTACATAAAGTAAATACGCTTTAAAACTTAAAGCTCAGGTTTATAAATGTGGGAACCATTCTTCTGTCCTTTCCCTAATTAACATTTTAATCCGAAGACTCATAAATCCAGCTTTTACTCACATTAGGAAAACTTCCTCCGCTGACGCCGGTTTATTTTTTCCTCTTTTTTTTTATCAGCCTCTTGCAGAATTGTCCTGATATAGCACATTAAAACTCCTCCAGCCCAAGTTTGCAAACACACACTCCCACACAGGCTGTGGATGTGTGCGCCGAATCCTTAAAGCAGAAGGAGAGGGAAGGTAAACAGTTGTAGATCCATGCTGCAGATAACAGCCGGCTCTGCTGCTGAGTGCAGCTCGGATTCACGACTGCAGGGTGGGAAAACCGGGAGGAAGGGGGAGGAGGAGGGAGGCTATTGGAGAGTGGGCTGTAAAGGTATGCTGGTCACTCCCACCAATGCACACACACACACACACACACAGAGCGGTTCAGCACGACCTACCCCACCCCCTTCCTCTGTCCAGACAAGCTGGCCGTGCGCTCATGCATCACTAACCTGTTTATTGTGTGTGTTTGTGCGTAGGTGTGCACGTCTACCACTCATTTAGGTGTTTGAGCGCATGTGGTGGGAATGCTAAAATGTTCACTCTAACCCTCAAACGTTTCCACGATTCGGGATGAACTTTAAATTTCCCACACCGACTTCATGCGCGCCCGCCTGTTTGTGCATCCTCATGTGTGTGTGTGTTTGTGTGTGTACAGTGCGCCCATTCAGAGATAAACCCAGCCGTCCTTGACAATATGCGCCCCAGTCGTGTCAAATTTGGGTCACCCTTTCTTCCTCTCCGTGAAGACGAAAGTGGGGGGAGATGGAAGTTAACAATGCCCCTCTTTCAGAGCGCTTGTTTGTCTGTGTACATTACGTACGCGCTGCCTCTGATGCATAAATGCATGTGTGTTCCAGTTCACCCACACGTCTTTGTCCTTGTGATTTCACATGCACAATTGATCAATCCATTACTGGGAAAAGGAGGCTGGTGTTCGGAGGAATGCGCGTACTTGGTACTTGATGGTTGTGACCTAGAAGGACAGACTCGGCGGTTAGCGGCCTACTTTATGTTGGTCATTAGAAACCGCAAGGAGGGTTCTGAGCCGATAACGGGGGCTGTGTTTGTGGGAACGAGGTTTGGCTATGACTCCTTTACAGTCGTCTAAATGTGTTTACAGATGACGACCTGTTGTTCCTCATCGTACGCCGCAGTCATTAAAAACGGTTGATATTCAGTCAAAGTTGAGCCGCTACAAAACCTTCAAACCTCAAATCAGGTTATTAATATTATTACTATTATTGTTATTTCCTTTCACTTTCATTTATCTCTTTATTTCTGTGAACAGATGTCATTTTTAATGTCTTGTGTACCAAAATGCTGCACTGTTTAAAGTTGTTCAAAACTGTTAAAAATTATTAAAAATTTTACAAAAAAAAAACAAAACAAAAAAACTCAAAACATGGACACATTTAAAATTTACTAATTCAAATTTTTATTATTAAATCTGAATTTTTTAAAACCTCTGTCCTTTTAAATCAAATCCAAATTCAATCCATACAGTCATTTTAACACATTAAAGACAGGTTTACTTAGTGTATTTCAATCATTCAATCAATTAAACTTTATTTGTATAGCACCTTTCACACATTAAGATGTACCACAAAGTATTAATAAAAAAAATAAAAAATAAATCAATAAACTCTATTTATTTTACATCTACGCCTATTTAATTGAGTACCATATAAATAAATAAGCAGGTTGCAGGGTTTTATGCAAGTATAGAAAGTATAGAATAAATTTGATTAATTTCAAGGTCTTAAAAGAAAGGAAAATGAAAAATAAAGTAATGAAAAATATTTTAAAAATCCAAAATATATTTTTTTTTTCCAAAAATAGGGCATGGAAAAGTATGGAAATTCCAACTGTGTACAAACCCTAAGATTGTCCAGATGTGATGGTGACCTTGTGTTGCTCATTTTCCTCTTTTTTATTTTTTATGTTCTGATTTTTAGATTTTTTATTATTTTTTTTTTACAAATTTCAAGCAAAAATTGAATGATACTTGGAAATTGTTTTTGTATTGTAACAAACATATTATCATAAAGATGACAATTATTACATATTGTACCGTATTGTATCTTATCATATTGTATTGTATCGTATCATATCTTATCGTATTGAGTTGTATTGTATTGTATCCTAGTGTATCTAATCTTATTATATTGTATCCTATCGTATTGAATCTCATCATACTGTATCGTATTGTATTGTATTGTATCATATTGTATTGTATCGTATCATTTGTATCGTATTGTATTGCACTGTTGTTTTTTTTATAATATTCCATTGTACCATATCATATCTTACCAATTTATATCAAACCGTGTCATATCGTATTGTATCAACTGAAATCTAGAGGACCCAAGACTAACTAAAAGGGCGGCATCACATTGTTGTTTCAAGTACGAGCGGACAGTTTTTAAAAGGTCCAGTTTGGGGGGTCACAGACTGTACAAGCCCCTACAAGACAGGATTCTGCCACTTTGTCAACATTGATCAACAGGTATATAATTGAATATACCTTTCACCTGTTCCAGATCAATAAGGATTCTGGCTTGCATCAAACAGTTTCTTCTTGAGATTGAGATTCAGTTTCATGATTTGTTTGACTTTAAAGATACTTTTATTGTTCTTTACACTCGACCAAACAATCGGAAAGAGTAAATGTCACCGCACAACTTCTACCGAGCGCTTTCCTCAAGGACGTCCTGACCTCACTTGTCAAATCTCTCCTTCACATCACGAACGCTGAGATTTCAAAGCCTTTAAACAGATTCAAAGAGGTGACTTCTTAGTCATCAGCCCGCTCCTCTTGCCTCCAGGCTGCTGCCACCGCGCCGCGCTGTTTGATCTGTCGCAAAGGTTCGTCTGAGATTTTTGGCAGGTGGGCTTGAATGCAAATACCCCGAAATCAGAGCATTTTAGCGAATCACACTTCAGCCTGTGTTTGAGAAACTTCTCTAAAAGACCCCAAAGGAAAGAAACGAGACAGACGAGTTTGTCCTGATGGATTCTCTGGGACGTCGCTCAAACGGAAACTCCGCAGGGACAGAAATGGAATAAAAGACCGAGAGTGTCGGTTCAGCCAAACGGACTTCTCTCCAGAAGGGAGAAACGGCGATATTTCATGGCTCAAACACAAACAGACTAGCATATTATGAAGGTCACTCAGTCATAACAGTTCAAACAATGTATAAATCCTCTTAAAGGGACTCCCCTCACTGTCAAAGGCACCGCTCCAGGCTGGATCCAGAACCACAACAAGGACTCGTTTCAGCTCTCTGTTCATGAGCCAACTTGGGCCCAGAACCGCAAAATGCCTGCCTGAATTAAACACTGTGTTCATACATTTGCATTTCTATTAAAACAATTGTGAAAGGCGTTAAATCTAAACATGCAGTAGCTGTCAGAAGAGGCCGTCTGGATCTCAGGGTTTTTATTCAAATGAAGATGCTGCAAAATGTGTCAAAGATGGAGTATTTTAACGGGTTTATGTCTATATATAAGTCTCAAAGATGGAGATAAACCTTTGGTACGGCGTTATATAATTCAATGGAGCAAGTGGCCAACCTCCAGAATTGATAAATGAAGCCAAAGTGGAGGTAGAGAACAGCTGCAGTTCCCTGGGCGTCCACTAGGGGATGGTTTCAAACGACAAGGCAGCCTCATTGGAGCCCTTATTGAAACATCCATTTAAACTGCATATTTAGAAACTTAGTTAATATTTATAGAACTGAAATTCAATTCAATTCAATTTATTTAGGGTAACTCCTTAAGATGCAGCGTCTTCTTTTCGAGACCAAATTATTGACTTTCCCTTTAAAGGTCAATAAACTTCTTCAAATAAAAAAAGCTTATATTGATGTATAAAGCCTTAGCATTGAAGAATGTAGAGACCCCACACCTTAAAATTTCCAATAAAATCCATCACTGGAATTACAAATCCAACAGTTGCTGGGAAATCCAATGGTTTGGTTAGACTTTTGACTAGCTGTTGGAGTTTGTTGCGGATGATGTGGTACTTCTAGCTTCATCGAGCAGTGACCTTCAGCTCTTGCTGGGGCTGTTTGTGGCCAAGTGTGAAGTGGCTGGGATGCGAATCAGCACCTCCAAGTCCGAGGCCATGGTCCTCAGTCGGAAAAAAGGTAGATTGTCTTCTCCGAGTTGGAGGGGCAGTCCTGCCTCATGTGGAGGAGTTCAAGTTTCTCGGGATCTTGTTCACGAGTAAGGGTAGGATGGAGTGGGAGATCGACAGGCGGATCGGAGCGGCGTCAGCAGTGATGCGGATGCTTAACCGATCAGTCGTGGTGAAGAAAGAGCTGAGCCGTAAGGCGAGACTCGCAGGGTGGCCGGGCTCAGCCTTAGAGATATGGTAAGGAGCTCAGACACTTGGGAGGCGATCAGAGTAGAACCACTGCTCCTCCACGTCGAGAGGAGTCAGCTGAGGTGGCTCCGGCATCTGGTTAGGACACCTTCTGGACGCCTCCCGTTAGAGGTGTTCCAGACATGTCCCACCAGGAGGAGACCTCGTGGCCGGACTAGGACCAGGTGGAGGGATTAGATCTCTCGCCTGGACTGGGAGAGCCTGGGAATCCCCCTGGAGGAGCTGGTGGAAGTGGCTGGGGTGAGGGCCGTCAAGGGTTCCCTCCTGAAGCTGCTGCCCCCGTGACCCAGGGAAAAATCGACACTTGGTGAACGAGACGATCCGATATATCACCAGACAAAATATTGCGATACGATGCTGTATCGATTTCTTCTCCCACCCCTAACTTACAGGGTATTAAATATTATTCAGAAACTTTATTAAATTCAACATAACGTCACAGGAATCATCTAAAGTATTGATAGGCTCACATATGTATGAATTTGTGGTGACCCAGGACCGGGTACTTGACATAACCGTGTTTCTATCCCATCATCTCTAGCAGTGATTTATTAAAGTTTATTTCCACAGAGCTGAATCTACCTGTGAGGCTGATTCCAGTGTTTCACCGTGATCAATACTGCCTCTGTTCAGTCAGCCAGCGTCGATATCAGCAGGTACCGACTTCCTCCAACACAGTTACTCCGACATCTTAATGTCAAGCTGGTTGAGAGAGACGGAAATTTCATTGGACTCCCTCCATCGCCGAGGTCAGCGACGTCCTCAGATGTCCTCGGAGTTCCTGTGACATTTTAAAGTTGGGGTTGGTTATATCACGTCACCTTGCTTTATCAACTGTAAGGAAAGGTCGCAGCATTGGCACTTTAAGCACCGAGGAGAGAGCTGCAGCGCAAGATAAGATATGAGGAGATAAAATAAAGCTCGGAGTTTCTGCAGAGACGGAAAAACGATATAAACGGTGCAAATAAAATAAAAAAACAGCAAAGTAAAGAGTGTAATGCTTATGAGTGTGCGGTAATGTGATTCCGTCCTTGAGTTTGGTGAAATCATTGACTTTCACTGAATCGATATGCAAGACTTAGTATTTAACCTGTCATCTGCAGTGATAGAAAGTCATATTATGTCCATGTACGGAACGTTTCCTGTATAAAAGCCACAAATGTCTCAAACTTTCATGAGTACCAAACAAGAGGAAGCTTCTCGCTGTCAAACACGGCTTTGTGTGCTGGATAACACTGAGTCACACATGCTTATCTCGGGCCCTGAGGCCACACTGTGAGCACCACTGTGTAGATGACAGCTGAGAGCTGTTGGTCCACACTGAGAGTGTTGATATGTGTGTCAGAGACCATCACTGGTCAGATGCTGTGGCACAGAGTCGCTTTTGTCCAAAGGGAGGTACATCTGAGAGGAAGTACAACACGAGCAACGATCCGGACAGAAGGAAACAACACGAGGAAGCGCCGGAAACATATCATCATTGAAACGCCATTGTTATCTTCAGTGGTTGAGTCGTTTATGAAGGGTGGGCCAAAAGTCTCAGAAGTAGAAGAGGACTGTACAGATTGAACATCATCCGGTAACTCGATCTACCTCTGAGGACTGGGCTGACTGTAGACCTTCACTTTACTGTTGTCACATCGATCTGCAATACTCTGCAAGCTAGCTATGTGATGTCAAATTGTCACTTTCCTGTTCCCTCGTTGTTTTTGCACTGGAAACCATGGCAATACTGGAAACATTCGCTACCAGGGGGACCCAAGACTTGGCTTAAAGGGATATTCCGGCGTAAAATTAATTTAAGGTCAAATCGACCACAAAACCGAGTTAGACACCCCCCCAAGAGATGAATGTTGACGACCGCTTGCTTCTCTAGTTATACCAACTAGTAACGACCACAAGATAGCAATACACAGCGGTCTGAGGAGCCATAAACAAACCTCGACCAAAACGCCACTCTCATCAACAGGACATATAGGGTCCCAGCCATAGTACTAGACACCAAACATCTTTTTAACTTTGACTAATTTCTTTAGCAAAGAGACTAAACACAACTCACCTACTCTCTTCCAGCAGCTGCTTGTTTGTAGCGAAACCTTGACCAGTCCATTACGGACTACAGCGGGGTGACGCAGCTCAAGGAAGAACATTATGATCATTTACGGTGTGTTTGACCCTAAATTAATTTTACGCCGGAATACCCTAAGTCTACACAGTCCCAGCACTTTGTCACTTGTTTGAAGGAGTGCACGTTGGTGTACATGTGGGCATCTACATAGAGATAGAGCTACAAAGATCTATGGTAAATTCTATGGCATTATTCCAACACAAAAGCCTAAACCTAGCGTTATTCTTGAGCCAACTTGGCGACCCTCCATCGGGGAACAGACAAACCACTGGCATCACCCTTTTTAGTTTTTCCTGAGTTTTTCAGGTTTCAAGGTCAACTTCCAAAACTTTCCAGTTATTTTGACCGTCATGTTTGTCGCTTATCTATAAAAGTTTCTGTAATATATCTCCAGCCTGAATGTTTTTCAGTACTACATCAATTCAGATTGATGTGTAACGAAGACATTAATGAACCAAGGTCAATAATTAGAGATCAAATCTTGAGCTGCCAAAACAAACCAACATTAAAGGATCAAAATTGGGAGAGCTGCCAGAGGAGACTCACATTCACAAGCCCTTCAAAAAGACTCACAAAAGTCCCTGTAAAGACAAAATTCAATCACAGAAGGAGAAAATACCAGAAGGTGCTTAAACAGCAGAATATTTTACACGGCTTCAGCTGCTGCGTCAAGTTTTACCTTTTTTTAGAGGATAAAACGAACCAAAAAAAAAAACAAAATCACTTTGCAAATAAATGCAAATGTGTACACCCACTAATATCAGAGTCTGTCAGTGGATGAGGGTGAAATAATTGAGGTTCTGAAGAGGTCACGAAGTATGAATCCTTAATGGACTGTCGTTCAGTAACAAAGCAAGTTCCTGTAGCATCCGGACAGCCTGAGTCTAATGGATGACAGTCACTAAACTCCCATCGCAGGGATCACACTTAACGAGAGAGAATAATACAAATGTTGTTTTTTTTATCATGATTGATGGAGCGCCGAACAAAAATATACAACATGCAAATGTAGCTGCAGTAAATCCAGCTGAAAACACAGTAAATCTGTCTGCAGAGGAGGAGGAGGAGGAGGAACCTTCATCAATATGCAGGCTGTAGTCAGCCAGAAGCATTAAGACAGAAGTGAGGTACAAATCTTCTTATTGTCAACCAGCTTTTTCTCATCAATACTTCTGCCTCGGGGGGGAGAAACATGCTCAACTTTGAATATGGAGCGTGATGAGTTTCTAACAGAGAGCAGCAAATTACAGTTCCACAGTTAGAACTTAAATTATGGATCAGAAAATGCGCAGATGTCACCGGTTTCAATCTTGGAGGAGTTTTAAGCTCCTGGTATGATTGTCACTGAAACGACAAATCCCCAGCTCCCTGCTGTGGTGATCCGGCAGCAGTTTGTTTATCTCTAATGACCGATAACTGCATGAATGTGCAACTAACAAACCACCGAGGGTAAAATTCAGCTTGAGCCACAAATCTGTGAAATTTGAAAGTTTTCGCTCATGTAAACTGAGGAGCGTAAATAACGAGAGGATTGCAGATTCAGCTACTGTCTTGTTTTGTTTTTTCTGATTGTCACTTATTTGTATTTTTAGCTGTTTTTGAGTTTCATTTACATGATCTAAATAAACATATCAATCAATCATACTAGAAAATCGATAAAAGTTGAAAGCAAATGTCAGAATAATGTGTATAAATGTATATAGAAGTTATCATCTTACTTAAAAAAAGAGTTTACTACAAGTATGGACTGTTTTAACCTCTTGTTACACATCATATAAGAGTGTTTTCTTGAATGTTTTTTAACTTCTCTGTGACCTTGTTTCTCCTATTTGCAGGTGTGTGTGGGTGATGTATCCTCCACTGTGAATCGTGGGAAGTAATGAGGAGGATCCGCTCCTATCAGAAGGAGCTCGTTTAATGTCAACAATGTCGCTTTGACCCTCACATAATCTCTGTTGTTCATGTTTTATGAGAGTGCTTACGTTGCTGCACATATTTTTCCCGCATCCTTTAGTAACATTGTGTAACCAGGGACAACCCTAAATAAAGAGACTGGGCGGAAAAAATACCTTCAGAATGGTTTTGAGATTGCAACTGAAACTATCTCTGTCCATTCTCCTCGAGTAAGAAACCATTGTCTTTCTCTTCTTTATGTGTTTTCAGTCAAATGTTGCAGGTTTTAGACCCAACAGCAAACAAGAAAATCTATGAAAGTTGAAAACAAACTAGAAAATCGATAAAAATTTGAAAACAAACTAGAAAATCAGTAAAAGTTGAAAAACAAACTAGCAAATCTATGAAAATTGAACGCAAACTAGAAAATCTATGAAAGTTAAATAAAACTAGAAAATCTATGAAAGTTGAAAAAAACTCGCAAATCTATGAAAGCAAACTAGAGATTTTCTTAATTGGTCAACTGAAGTGCAAGTTGGTTGAACAAATTACTAATATTGTTGTTATTGTTGTTTTCAAGCTAGCTGTCACTTACTAGTCATTGAGTAATATAGTGTTCTACTACCTGGATGTAAACAAGCACAGACAACAGACCTGTTAGCTGGTTAGAATTTGAATTTGTCTTAAATTATAGGAAGTAAATCCTGAGTTTACTTCATTAAAGCAAGCAAGAGTGACGCCTCTGTGCAAAATCGTATTTACAGTGAAACTGAGACTTACAGGAAATGAATATATAAAAGTTATGAATCTGTTACACTAGAAAAAGAGGGCGAGTATTTGCAGATTATAACCAAACAAATGGTAGAAGAAGAAGACATAGCAGACCGCTAGTTAGCTAGACATGATTCAGCACTTTTAAAACTCATGTTCAAGATTTATTGAGAATCCTAAAGTGACGTTAGAGCCTCAGATCGCTAATCGGCGTAGCTTTTATACTTTCAGACAGTTTTCAGTCAGTTCTGTAACTTACGATCTACCATATAGCAGAAATATTTTGTAAATTTTGGAACCGGTTCTTCGGGGGTGGACCCACAGAGTTGCGAGTAGTAGATTTTGAGAATTTTGCAAGTCAGATTAAGTGTTTTTCACGCGCTTCTAACTCAACACAAACTCCGGACATTTGAAGGATTTTATAAACTCCCCCGGACAAGGACGGACAGCCCCCAAAAAGAGGATATACCCTAAAATTTTGCTGTTAAGTTGCAAAAATACTTATCATACTTGCAGATTAAAACAAATCTACTCTTGGAAGCGAATTCGCCCACCTCTGGAGTCAAATCCTGAATCTGAAATGATTCAACAAATTCGTCTCCTTATGAAAACCTCTGTCTCCAGCGTTGATCATTACGGTGACAATAGGCTGGATTTCAGGGCTGCCCACTTAGCAGCAACAGTGAAACAAATCACACGGATCTCAGTGCGGCCGGGTGGGGTGGGGGGGTTAAATCTCAGCAGAAAAGGCAGCAGATCCGTCTACCGGCGAGCACGACAGCCTGCTTCATAAATATGGAGGACAGAGTGTGAGGAGAGGAGAGTATGAATATTTAACCGAGCCGTGGCCAGAGGAGAGCGGTGCTGGAGAGGATGGACACCGAGCGAGTACAGCTGAGTGTGAGGCTGTTATATAACACACACACACACACACACATAAACAGATGGACACACACACGCTGGTGTTTGAAGTGAAAACACACACAAAGTGACAAAAACGGACAAAGACGACAGAAAAGATGAATGGACGCAGACACGCTCGCCGCTTTGGTCCTCCCACGACTCTGTTCATTTATCTTATTTTTATCAAACGCAAGATGCCAGCATGTCTGCGGCGATAACTGGCTTAATACACACAAAAACACACACACACACACACACACTAAGAGGAAATAAAGGCAGACAGAGAGAGAGAGAGATGTAGGAGGTGATGTGCTGTGGATATACTTTTAATACAGAGAGACAACTCTGTCTCGACCGATACACGACGAAAAATGAACATTTATCCAAAAACAAGTGAATAAACTCTTTGAATTTGTTATTTCAGATCAACAAGTGCTCATAACTAATAGATTTAGTTAAGTTTAACTCTGTTAGCGCACCACATCTCTCTTATTTTCATCAACCGGTCAGAAAAGGCGAAGTGCGGTAATGAATTCATCCCACTGGTACGGCTTCTGTTGCCTTATATAGATCTCATCCTCGTTCAAACGCTCGCTTCTTTTAAGGCCGACGATGAAACGCGGAGAAAGAGTCTGAGAAAACAGACATCAGACGAGCTTCTGGAAGATTCAGAACTTTTTAAAGATGTTTTTCTTTGACCAGATCATGACTGACGACTTCTTCAGGTTCAGACGGTGATCCTGTGGTGAGGGAGGTGGCAAAAGGGGGCGGAGTCTATTTAGAATATCGAAATACACTTCCTGTTTATTTAGAATACAGTAGGGGTGTCCTGATATGATATTGATATCAGATATTGGACTGATATCAGCAAAAACAAATATCGGATTATATCGACCTGCATCCAAAATCTCCGATATCAGCACTCTGATACAAGCAGTCCATTCCAGATTCCGCTCCGGCACCTCTTCAGCAAGCTGAGCCCATATAATCACAACAACAGTGTTTATGAAACATGACTGTATATACGATGGACAGCCCATCAGCCCGTCACCAGAGGGTGCTGTTCTCAGAGTGGCTTCACCCAGCAAGGAGACAGACGGCGTCCATTCTATATACCGTCTATGGTCTACGCTAGGGGGGTCCCGATACGATAACGATGTTGGTTTTCGGTTGGATATCAGCAAAAAAAAAACTAATATTGGATTGTATCAACCTCTAAAATCTCCGATATCAGCACTCCGATACAAGCAGTCCATTCCAGATCCAGCAAGCTGAGCCCACATAATCACAACAGCAGTGTGTACTAAGGTACCAACAAAGTAGCAAAGAGTAACCCCCAATTTCCGGAACGGCTACGAAAAGGCAGTTTCCGTAAGTTAATGTGTCAATTTCCACCAACTTCTTTCCGTTCTGCTGCGGATCGCTGGACTCCGCAGCAGAACGCAAGAGTTGTATTTCTTCAAGACGCCGGGGCATGCCGATAAATTCAGCACAGATTAACCCGTGCTGGAAAGGAAGTCGGGCACAGACACAAAATAAAACATCCGGCTTCTTTTCAAAATAAAACACTCCGTGTTTCAGGAGGATCGTATTTCACACCATGCAAACGGGCGGAGACAAACAAGTGAAAAATGTTTTTAGACGTCATTTCACCCCGATGACACCATGGATGAGGAGATGCTGATTCTAGAAGTCTAGAAGTAGATTTCCTCCTCTGGAAGGACACAATCTACTGCTTATATGGTTAGCCTCTGTGGATTGGAGCCATGACAGATGCCGTGGTAATCCCAGGTAAGAGCGATGTCGGGCCTTGTGGCGGTATTTTCCTTTTAGTGCCAATATCGGATCAATATCGGTATCTGCCAATATTGAAAGCTACAATATTGGTATCATGTCGGAAGTAGAAAAGTTGTATCAGGACACCTCTTGCTAAAAGTCAGCTAAACGCTCCCTGATCTCATGTTGCTTACTCCTAACTACATCATTTGCCGACAGGAGTACCTCAGGGATCAGTGCTCGGTCCCCTTCTTTTTCTCTATATACACTTTGGCTCCTAAAAATCAGGGACTTTAAACGTCTACGTCGTCTGAAACAGCTGACAAACCAAGTCTTCCTTCGAGGACTTGGAATCCTCCGAAGATTGTTTTCCGATTTCTGTCCTTGAGATATTTTGCTGAATTATGTCGTGCCAATGTTGGATCAATATCGGTATCATATCGGAAATGTCAAAAAGTTGTACCCGGACACCCCCAGTCTACACATATATATATGTGTACTGTCTATAAATATATATCAGCAGCTATCCCACAAAAAACTCCTTATAGTAGCTTTAATAACGACCACGCAGCAGTCGTTTCAGGAAGTGTAATATGACACATGATGACGTTCACCCTCTCGTTCGGTCCCTCAGGTGTGGGGTCAAAGTTGATGTTCAACTATTCGTCCCTCTAAATGTTCGTTCGTCCGAAAACAAACAAACAAACAAACAAACATCGTTTTATCGAGAGAGTCGGGCAAAGGGCGAGACGGCATGAGTCACACAGAGAGAGAGAGAGAGAGAGAGAGTGGGTAGGGACAGCAGCACCTGAGAACATAGGGAACCCCAGATCCCTTGAGTGCCAATTTACACACACACACATAAACACACATATATTAAAGTACACACAAAAACACACACTTAGACGGAGGAGTGATACTGAAGAGGAAATAAAACACAAAACAGGTCAGAGTTACAACTGCCGACTAACAAGTGAGATGTAAACAGACGTCACTGAGCACCCACTCTACACACACACACACAACACACACACACACACACACACGTATCAATAATGTTCAATCTACTTCAAACAACAACACACCAAGGTGAATCAAACACACACACCACCATCATCATCATCATCATCATCATCATCATCATCATCAGCAGCAGCAGCAGCAGCAGCAGCAGCAGCGTCCACAAACACACACCATTCAGTCTAATATCAACAGCATGTAACAGGGGAAATAAAACACACACACACTAACACACACACACACACACACTATCTGCATGCTAACACACACTTGAAGACGGCGGACACACACCCATATCAGCGCAGTCCTCTGCTACACACGCATGTAAACACTTCCCCAACCGCCTCCGCTTCTGCCCGCACGCCTCTCCCACCCACTCAAAACACAGCGCACACACACTCCCGCCCACACACACACACTTCTACACACACACACACACACACTCATCCTCTCCATCCATGCATGCTCCACCTCGCTCTCCTCGCCATCCGCCCTTACCTTGCAGCAGGCTCTGGAGGTTGAGCTGCGCCTGCTGGTGCAGCTCCTCGACACACTCCGGCCTGCTCCACGAGCCGAACACGTTCACGCTCTGTTGCCATGGAGACCTGAAGTGGGCCGCGCCGCCGCTGCTGCTGTTGCTGCCTCCTCCTCCTCCTCCGCTGCCGCCGCCGCCGCCGCTGCTGCTGTGGTTGCCGTCACCGTGGCTGCTGGTGCTGCTGCTGCCGCCGCGCCTGCCGCTCTCCGCCTCTAGACCGCTGGTGGCTGGAGGAGGGAGATGTGAGAGGAAGTGATGGATGGAGGGAGGGAGGGAGGAAGAGAGAGAGAGAGAGAGAGAGAGAGAGGGGAAGTTAAATAAGATTATTGAGAGCGCGGCACAGAGGAAAAGGAAACAAGGAGGAAGAAGAGGAAGGAAGGAAAATAAGAGGAGGAAATAAGGAAGAGAAATAAAAAAGGGGGAGGAAAGAGGAGGTTAGGAGGGGAGAAAAAACAGGTAAATTAAATGTATGAATTTGCATAACTAATACCCAGAGACGCAGATTACATAACACCGTGTGTTGTCAGGGAGAACAAGGACTGAGGAAGGAAGGATGGAAGGAAAAAGGGAGGGAGGGAGGAGGGGTGAAAAAGGGAACAGGGATTAGGAGGGAAAAGAGGGAGAGAGGGGATTTGGAGAGGGGAGAGAAAGAGGGAGCGCTTAATTAGGAAAGGGAGGGATGAGGGCAGAGGAGAGACGAACTGTGATTTTAGTATTAGGGAGTGAAGGAAGGAGGGAAGGAGGGAGGAGACGTCTGCCCCTGTCACAATCAAAACTCCAACACAAACAGACAATCACAACAAATCAGCCCCAGCCATCGCAAATCGCCATTCAGCGCCGACATGAATGAGACGCTGCTTTGAGTCAGCGCTGATGAAATCCTTTGACACATCCAGCAGCTGATAAAACATGACTAACACACACGGGAAATCCCAAATGTGACAGCCGCCACCTTTAAACGCTGACACCGAAAGCGT
Organism: Xyrichtys novacula; assembly: GCA_962446985.1. Taxonomy (NCBI): domain Eukaryota; kingdom Metazoa; phylum Chordata; class Actinopteri; order Labriformes; family Labridae; genus Xyrichtys; species Xyrichtys novacula. The sequence continues at coordinate 2,258,843 of OY660886.1, forward strand.
GATCCTCATTGGCTGTGATGGTCACATGGGTACGCAATGTCAAACCGAGAGCTGTCACCAAACTAAGAGTTAAAAAAAAAAAGGGAAAAAGGGAAAAGCGAGGAGCAGAGGTGTCATTTTATCCCTGTTAGACTGAGTCGGTTCAGATTTCTCTGTACAGGTGCTGAAGAAAGCCAAACTCTGACTGTGGAAACACAACACAAGGTTAAAGCCACACCAACAATATCAGTGTGTGAAACTACAGACGACTCAGTCAGGAAACACGGCTGATCTGAATAAAAGGGCAACCGTCAATCTCAAAAAGGAGAGTCACATGTGTGCGAAGATGAACTGAGGGCGACAAAGTGAAAAAATTTCTCACATCTGGAGTGATAGAAAGAGTCAGTGTTACTGTGTGATACTGTAGGATTAGATATGATACAAAACAATACATAGAGATGAGATATGATACAACTTGATGTGATACAGTGTCTTAGGATACCATCTAAAAAGATATAAGACGATGTGTGACGTGCTGATACGATACAATATGAATCAATTCTCATTTATCGGGATAATGATAATAAGATATGATATGATGTCATATCAAATTCCGTGGAAACAATATGATACAACATCATAACGACACTACACGATATGATATAATGTAATAGAATTACAATTCTATGACATCATAGAATCATCATTCGATGACATCATATGATGAGATTCTATATGATACTTTACAACACTTTATATGATATGATATGACAGGTTATGATGTCATAAAGAATTCCGTGGACACTATATGATACAACATCATAACGACACTACACGATATGATACAATATACCATGATAGAATACAATTCTATAGAATTTGACACAAGATGACATCATATCATGAGATTCTATATGATACTTTATAATACTACATATGATACAATATGATATATAATGATAATTTACAACACAGAGGAATGATATGATATGATATGATGAAACATGATGTAAGCCAATATGATGAGAAACTATACGATACTTTACAATACTCAATATGATATATGATATGATATACAATACAATATGAGGCTATAATATACAACAGTGATACAGTGAAACAATATGGTATGATAAAACATGATATAAGCTAATATGATGTTGTTTGATATGATACAATATGATGCTATATACTAAAGGAAACCATGCCCTATCATTCAGTCTGATATAATACAATATGGCAGTTTTACACAAATCAATACATTTTAATACAATATAAAACAGTACGATAGGGTCTGATCGGATTTGAAAGGTGATACTTTTCTTTATTTTAAACTCTAATCCTGCATTTATGAAACTCTCTCCATCGTAGGCAGGTAGACTTTTTGTATGTGAAGTTATTGAACATGTTTTACCTTTATATTCAATTCAACCATAATATAATAAAGCTGTTTGCTGCCTTAGCCTTTCAAATCTGTTAACTAGCTTGTTCCAATAAAGACAAATGTCGTCTTCGCTGTCATGTATGTTGTTAAGGGGCATCACTGTCAGCTGATTAATCCTGGCGTAAAACTATGAGGACTAAGTCATCCTCAGTCAGAGGCGGGACATAAACTCGGATGTTTTAGTACTACCCCCTTGTATCCCGTCCTGAATCGTCCATAAACTGTGTCCTCCAAAAACAGTGAACTCAATTTGCAGGACAACCTTTAAGGGAACTCTGTTTATAGGGTTCAGTTACTATAAAGTCCAATGTACCCTGCAGGAAAGCAACTGTCGTTTAATGATATATTGTGGGTGACCTGGATGGCGAGTTATCTGCGACACCGAGTCCACTGTTAGGATAACCCTGAAGTCTGTTGGCCAAAGAAAGTCAACATTGACGTCTTTGTTTTTAATCACTGTGGACAATACTGCACATGAAGAATTCCCTGCATTAAGTACTTTAATGTACCTCCTTTGTTTACTTCCATTAATAGGCTTGAACGCATAAATTAAAGCTACTGTAGGGAGTTTTTTTATGTTTGTGAAATTGACTAAAATTCATCCTAATGCATTTATATGCCATATATAAGCAAATAAGACCATCAGAAACATGACCGGTGATTTTTATATTGTGGTATAAACTGGTGCGAGGGGGTAGGTGAGCTTTAACACTCCGTCGATCCAACATGACACCATTAATACAGTTTCTCAGGAACTATACCGTTTTAGTTGACTTTGATGGTTCTGAATCTACTGTCACATTCATTTTACATAATTTTTGCACAAATAAACTGACAACTGTAGAGTTGCTACATAGATTTTTACAAAAAGGGCGAACCAAAAATAGCAAAATATATCTGTGAGTTCTAAGAGTTAAAGCTCCTGTGAGGAATCTGACACCTACCCCCTCACAGTGGTTAAAACTTACAGTAAAGAAGTCGTCTTCTTTGTTGATGATGGTTGCGTTTACTGTTGTAGCTCATAAACAGACATAATTGTCAATTTCAGTATGTTTTATAACCGGATAAAAAACCCTCACAGGAGCTTTAATCATCTCGTGTTTAGTAGGTAGGTTATTTTTTCTTACTTTTTTCTACAGTATTTAAAACTGAAACTGTGCCAGAGAAATTTGCAAACAACAAAAAAACAAAAGCAGTCATCTCCCCTCAGGCGCTGCGAGATATTCCTGCTGCAGAAACGTCAATCCTTCTGTGAGCGAGACGCCGACGCTGCGGCTAAAGTGCTTTGGCGAAGATCCCGCGCTCCGCTCCTAAAACTCTAAATATAAATACAGACTCCGACATGTGTATAGGAGGTATCTCAGAGGGGGCTCACGCAGAAACTATTCCTCCATTTGAAGCCCTGAAAGAACGTTAAAAAGTTTAACAACACACACTCGCGGGGAGAGAGAGTTCCTCCGCAGCGAATCCACCGGCGCTATCACGTCTTGTTTGCTGTGAAGCCGCCGTACTGTATAGAATCACAATTTCACCCTCCCAGCTACCGGCTTCATCTTCCTAAGCTGCTTTCACACAATCGGCTCCCACCAGAGAGAGCGAGGCCCAGCTATTTATGATACAGAAGAGCACGTCAGTTAGCATCAGCGGCGCAGAGGAGAACAAAGGCAATCATGCATGATTTATGAAAAACTGTGGAGTCGACACGAATTCCCACCATGGAGCCTTTGCTCTTCTACTTCTTTATTATTAGGAGTCTTCGATTCTTTCGTTCTGACTGGTCTTTCTTTGTCATTGTTTTTTTTCCAGTGCTAATCTGTGTTCACCGGCTGTATGTATTGTGTTGGAGCTTTAGCTGCGAGCTAAATATCCCATTAGAGAACTCGAGTTTGAAGTGGAGGCTCATCCACCAGATTAGACATGTTTTTTTTTTACTCTTTTTTTTAAAGTCTGCAGTTTCTAAAGAAGGAAAACAAAGTTCTGCACCTACAGCATTTTACTTTTGTGGCTGTTTCCTCGTCTTTTATGCAAAAAAGAAACTTTGAAGAAGCTTTTAAAACATGCCGGGATGCTAAATTAGCCTTTGGGTAACTTAGATTAACGAACCATCGAAAAGTTTTATCTGTATTTTAAAATATTTCATGTCAAGCATTGAAGTGACCATATATGCGACTTCATTTTCACAAATTGGAACTTTTTCTTGCGATTTTAACATTTTTCCTGAAAAAATTTCAACTTTTCCTCATACATTTGAGACAATTTCGACGCTTTTTCCTGAAAATGTTCAACCTTATCCTCCAAAATGTATCCCTATTCTTAGAAATTTCTAACTTAGATTCTGTTTTTTTTACTCAATCTTGTTTCCATTAAGAAAAAATAAACAAAACCATATTTCGTTGAAACACTAAGTGCAGTTGACTGTTTTCAAAAAAGCGTGGCATTTTTGAAGATTGATTCACTCTACAGCCTCAAGTGGCCATTTAATGAACTGCAGTTTTTGGTATTATAAGCTAATTTAATATATGCAAAGATCTGTATTCAACTCTACAACTCTTAAAGGGATATTCTGGCATAAAATTAATTTAGAATCAAACATCGTAACACTGAGTTAGACACCCCCTCAAGAGTTGAATGTTGCCGACCGCTTGTTTCTCTAGTTTTACCAACTTTAGTAACAACCGCACAATAGCAATACACAGTCTGAGGAGTCAGGAACAAACCTCAACCAAAACGCCACTCTATAGCCACAAATAATACTCAGAACAGCACCTAACTTCATCAACAGTACATATAGGGTCACAGACATAGTACCAGCCACCAAACATCTTTTTAACTTTGACTAATTTCTTTAGCAGAGAGACTAAACACAACTCACTTACTCTCTTCCAGCAGCCGCTTGTTTGTGATGATTAATATGGTGATTATTACTTCATGGAAATGATAAAGAAATGATCATAAATGTTCTTCCTTGAGCTGCGTCACCCCGCTGTAGTCTATAATGGACTGGCCTGAGGTCTCGCTACAAACAAGCGGCTGCTGGAAGAGAGTAGGTGAGTTGTGTTTAGTCTCTTTGCTAAAGAAATTAGTCAAAGTCAAAAAGATGTTTGGTGTCTAGTACTATGGCTGTGACCCTATATGTCCTGTTGATGAAGTTAGGTGCTGTTCTGAGCATTATTTGTGACTATAGAGTGGCGTTTTGGTTGAGTGTGTGGCTCTGTGTATTGCTATCGTGCGGGCGTTACTAAAGTTGGTATAACTAGAGAAGCAAGCGGTCGGCAACATTCATCTCTTGACGGGGTGTCTAACTCTGTGTTACAGTGTGTTTGACCCTAAATTAATTTTACACCGGAATATCCCTTTAAGTTCTCAATCAGAGTTGACCTGCTGGTGTCATAGGTATTGGACATGTTGAGACAGAGGCTTTGCTTTTCGTTCTCTATATTGAAGCGTACAGCATGAATGACTGACAGGCACACGTCTGGTCTATCACTTTAAATTTCTCCTATATTAAAGTTATACTCAAGGAATATGAGGATAGAGAGAACATGAAGTTATTAAAAACTCTGCTCATTGTTTCTTAAATATTCATAAGTTTGAAACTATTTGAATCTAAATCTTTAAAAAACTGTCCAGTAAGTTTAAGCAGAAGTCGGAGGTCTAAAGTCGCTCGCTTTCACTCGATGTTGGCAGATTTGAAAACATTAAGGACGACCACAGACTGTGTGAACTCTGAGGATCAGTTAAAGTCTTTTAGTTTACATACTGACGTCTTTAAAGCCTCGGGAATAATCACTCAATCATAAACTTCGGCTTTACTTTCAGACCCTCAGGCGGCTGCTCGGTAAATTCGTTCTTTGTTGCGTAAGTAAAGTGCACTTTGAGGGCCAGAGTCTATGTACATCCCTTCTTTTTGTCGGCGGCATGAATGAAGTCGAAACCGCAGCCCCGGGCGGCAGAAACTTGCTCGACAAAATCTGGTCTCGAGGTCAGGAAACTTGTGCAGCCTTTGAAAAAACCTGCAGCAGATGGTGAAAATGTAAAAGAGATATTATTCCTCCGACGTTTCGTGTGCGAAATGCGATGCGTGTTAGAGTGCTCAGCGGGAACATCTTTTCAACATCCTTTGCCTCATTGTTTACGATAAAAAAAGAGATGCACTCAAGAAGTCGAGATCGCTTCAAAACCTAAAGAAGGAGGTAAAGAGTGAGTGAAAAGGAGTGAACCTGAGGTTTTCCACAGCTGGTGACATCTATGTGTTTGCAGCAGGGAAAATCGGCAGAATAAAACCAGCGTAAAAGGTTTTTTTTTGTACTGCAGTCCTGAAAAGAGCCAAAACTAATAATAGTTAGTAAAGACGAGGGGATTTAAAAGTTAAATATATGATCTAGAGTCGTCGAGAATCTGCATCTGTGTATACGTGGGAGTGCGGTGATACTCGAGTCACACAAGCCTCAGGAGTTTATGAAAATGTGGCACAAATTACTTGTTATGATCCAGAGAGAGAGAGAGAGAGAGAGAGAGAGAGAGTGTTAATACCTTTGTTACCGTCGTCGTACCTTTGGGACATTACTGCGACTGTGAATGTGTGCGAAGAATTTCTCACTGTTCTCGACGCAGCACGGGGCCGTCGTCTCTGTAACAAGGTTTTTCACGGACTAGAGGCCTCGCAGGACGCCGGATTAAGTCCAAAACGCTCTGCGGCGCAACAGCAGGTGTTAGAAACTAATATGTAAGAGGAAGCGAGGGGGGGCGACCAGTCGGATAAATTAAATAACAGGACAGGGGAGTTTTTGTCCTACAGCTGCATGTCCGCATCTCTTTGAGAAGACAGCCCATCAATGGACGCAAGACCAAGAAAGACGACAACCAACCGACCAAGTACGGACGGCTGTTTCAACTTCCAACAAAGCCGACTGGACACTGTTCAGAACACAGAGGCGGGATCTGTGCTAACAAAGAGGTCTGATTGTCCAGGCAGGCTCGCTTTGTTAGCAAACTCACTCCGTACTAATTCAGGGAATGCCTCATCATGTTAGGAATCAAACATGACAAAAAGCCGAGTCACCGTTTGGGCTGTAATTGAAGCGAAGGAAGACGACATTTAAGCTAGTTTTGCCAGGACATAGACGAGGCCTACGAAGGATTTCAAGGTCTCACTCGCTAACACAAGAAACCTGAAGTGTTCAGGATCATTTGAAGACTTTACTGTCTTCCGAATGCTTGTTTTTTCCTCGCTAAATTCACTCCAAATACCAACATTTAAAAGAGTTTTCTTTTGCTGCGTAAGATCCCGCCATGTTGTGAGAACTAGCGTAAAATAAATCCACAGTTACCTTATGTTTCGGCTAAAGGAGAAGCACCAGAGCTAGATCATTCGTGTTCTAAAAGAGGTTTGCTTTTAATGAAGGAGCTTTCTAAAAATGTCTGATTAACGTGACACAAAATTGCTGAGTCGCCGTCAACAGTTAGCGTAGAAAACAGTAAGCTAATTGGGCAGATGACTCAGCAATTAAAGGTCTTAAAACATCCACTGATAGCTGGTGGCCTGGCTGTTTACCCTTCTGTCTTGAAACTAATTGAAATGTAATTGAAGCGAAAGGAGCCGACATTTAAGCTAATTTAGCCAAGAGACTGACGCAGCCGTCTTTGACTTCTTGTCGAAGCATTACAAGAAAAAGGAGCTCGATTTCTCACTAGCTAAACCGAAGTATTAAGGATAATTTAAAGAGTCGGATGCTCGTTTTGACCCCACTAAGTTGACTCCAAATACCGACATTTGAAAGAGTTTTCTTTCGCCGCAAAAGATCCGCCATGTTGTGAGAACTAGCATAAAATAAATCCACAGATACCTTATGTTTTGGCTACAAGAGAGGCATCAAAACCAGATTATTCATGTCCTAAAAGAGGTTTTCTTTTGCTAAAAACGTCTGAATAATGCAATCCAAAATTGCTGAGTCGCCTTTAACAGTTAGCATAAAAAACAGTAAGCTAACTCATCAGATGACTCAGCGAATAAAGGTCTAGAAACATCCGCTGCTAGCTGTTGGCTTGGCTGTTTACCCTGCTGTCTTAAACCTATAGAAAAGCTCTGAGTTGACTCCAAATACCGACATTTAGAAGAAGAACTAGCAAGATAGAAATCTTCAGATACCATATTTTTCGGCTTAAAGAGAAGCACCAAAGCTAGATCGATCATGTCCTCAAAGAGGTTTGCCTTTTACTAGGGTGACCATATTCTGAATCCCCAAAAAGAGGACACGACTACATTGGGCAGAGTTGCGCAAAGTACATTTTGAGGGTTTTTTGGGTCAGGTCGAAATTGCTTAGTCGCCGTCAACAGTTAGCTTAAAAAACAGTAATCTAACTCAGCAGATGACTCAGCAATTAAAGGTCTGGAAACATCCGTTGTTAGCTGGTGTCTTTGCTGTTTACCCTGCTGTCTTAAACATGTAGAAAAGCACAAACTAGCGAGGCCAGATCTGGAAAGAGGATGCAAACAGTTCGCAGTACTTCTCAGGGTCTTGAAGGTTGTTGTTGCTCAGTTCGTTCGTGCTTTCACCGTTGCAAAGCTGATGGCACACGTGGAAACACGAGACAGAGGATCCCCTTTCGGGAGGCGTGACTTCCTTTGAGGTTAACGATGAATTCTTGATTAAAAGCTCTGCAGAAACACGTCTCTGCAGAGCGCTCGCTCGCTCCTCCTCAGAGGGGATGTCACTCCGTTTCCCTTCCACCCTTACGTAATCACGGTGACACAAAAAGGAAAGAAGATGGAGGAGAGACACACAAGCCTCCGGGCATCACTGGGCAGATTTAGAGAGAGAGAGAAACTAAATCTCTTCAGTCCTTCTGAGGAACGAGAGACGACAGAGGAGAGAAACGCTTGGCTGGGACAGCGGATGGTTTGTGTCAAATTTAAGACCCAGAGTCCAATCAAAGCGAAAGAGCTCATCCTTTTTAAATGGTCATCTTTGTTTTTACAGAAAATGGGAGTCTTGTTGTTTATTTGATGGTTTTAACTTTAGTTAAATATTTCAAAGTTTGTTACATCCAACAACAGGGGATTAAAATTTACATTTTACACTATTTTTAATTTTATAGAGGGACTTTTACCGACTTATACGCTGGAAAAAATGTTTGACTCAGATTGAGTTGTAGAAATCTGAATTATTTATTTCAGTTTGTGTGAATCATACACAAATTAAATGTTGTTCCATGTAAACAAAAAAATTGTAATAATAAAAATAAACTTATTTTTTGGTGCCAAAACAAAGATAAAGAAATTCCACTTGAACGTTTTAATTAGGGCCTGTGTCCATTAACGCCACTTTTAACGCTGACAGCGCCCATGACCTCGATCTAGGTGACAATAATCGAACACTAAACTTTATCTTTCTGTATTAATATAAATTAATTGTATTTTAAAATGCAGACACTCCTCTGTACAAACTTTGTTGTTGACATAGCTATTGGCTGGCTTGAGAAGTCCCGCCCCTTCCTGTCATTGATTGAAAAGCGATGGATCATTGACAAAAAATGACTGTAAGAGCAACAACAACAAAAACAGCTGTCAGAGTGGATTCTTTGGCTTTAGGAGGCTAAGAGCCAAAAACGGTAAAATGCCGTAATTTCGTCTGGAGAGTCGGCATCACCAGAGCAGAAAAAAACAGCGTCAATGAACACAGGATCGGGTCAACCAGCTGGTTAGATCTAAACTTTTATCAGTTATTTAATCTGCGATCTCTTTTTATTATGTTGTATTAAGAAAACATTCATCTGTTTTTGTTTTTGCTGCTCTGACTTCTGTCGAATTTTACAGTTTTTTACAGTTTTTTAACTTTTTTTTTTCTTGTTTTATAGCGTTACTTCTTTCTCAGATATATAAAAAATTAACATTGGTTATTAAAAAATTATATTTTAATTTAGTAAACTTTTCTTTTTGTGTCTGATTGACAGAAAACTAGGAAGAGAGGGTGACAAACACCAGGCGGCAAAGGACCACACCTGCCATGAGGACGACAGTCTTTACAATTTAATCATCCATGATATTATTTTTTATTTTTTTGTTAATAATCAGATTTTAATTTATTTTCATAATTTACATAGAACTAACATTTTAATTCAAATAAGGTAGAAAATGACAAGAAAAGGATAAAAAATGAAACAAAACAAGACTAAGAAAGAAAAACCCCAACAACAACAACACAACAACACTGTGTCATCAATTAAAGAAATTTGTGTCCTTGTACTTATAAAAAAGTATTTTTTATCACCAGTCAGCTCAGTCTAGGACCCCCTAAACCACCATCTCCCCTCTGTATTTCATTTAGACCTTTCGGTGAGTAATCAATGAGGAGGACGTTGTTTGTTATTCTCATCTCCATTATTATTTAAACCTGAGTCGGATATAACGATAAAACCAAACCTGCATAACCAACATCACTATCTATAAAAACATATATTTTTTAAGAAATGCTCCTGCAGACCTTTACTAACTCTGACAAAGAGAAACTGAAGGAAGCCGAGGGCTGAGCGAGGATAAACACTCCGACTTACTTCCAGCTGACACCGAGAAAACACAAGGGTGATATTTTTGCTGCGCCCACTTTCACAACAGGGAGACAGATATAACACACACCCGCTGAGCGAACATCTCTATCTCCGACACATCCAAGCGTGAAAAAAGTTTGACAGTCTGCGCCGCAAAGGGTCGACACGAACAAGGTTACACAAAGATGAATAAAACACACAAAAAAGTGAGAGAAAAAACACTTTTACCAAACCGGTGCAGACACTAGAATCCACATTTCCCTCACAAATATGACGACACCGACATCCCGTCTTAAACAAAGTGTGTTTTCTGTCCCTGTTAGTAAAAGCGGCGCACTAAAACTGATTTACTGAGACCCAAAACGAGCGTTAGCTTTACTTCTGGGCGTCGTTAACTGAATGGATCAGGCTTCCTCGCGCGGAGACATTATCTGAGATGACCTTTGCTTTTATGGGCGAGAAAACGCTGAAGGTCGATGAGGATTGTGTAGCTGACCTCAGAGTCCCTCTGCTGCCGCGGTGATGGAGCGTTTTTTTGAGGAGGGGAAGCTGCTGAAGAGCGAGTTTTGGAAACTTGGTGAGAGGAGCCGAAGTAGAGATACGATGAGAGTTTTCTAAGATGTAGAGTTTTTATTTTTACTGTATTTTTACTAAGCTGTAGTGTAAATAAAGACTTTTAATTCAGGATGATAACACCTCATTAAAGTCAATTAAATTTAGCTAATGTTCATTACTCTTCGTGTTTGATCATCACTTCTATTTCGTTTCTATTCTTTCGGTTTAAAATCACATTTTCTCACTTTTTATGATGCAAAAGTTGAAAAAAAAACAAAAGAAATATGGAAAATTTAATTATTTAAGTTAGAAATTAGCCAAACAATTTAAAACAGCTGATTTAATGGACTGAGTGAGCGCATGTGTCTATTAAGATTGGGATTGTTTATTTAGTTTGGTAGATTGCCTTCTCCGTCGGAGGAGGGGAGGGGAGGTCCTGCCTCAAGTGGAGGAGTTCAAATATCTCAGGATCTTGTTCATGAGTGAGGGTAGGATGGAGCGGGAGATCGACAGGTGGATCGGAGCGGCATCAGGAGTGATGCAGACTCTCGATTTACTGGTCGATCTACGTGCCGATCCTCACCTATAGTCATGAACTGTGGGTAATGACCGAAAGAACGAGATCGTAGATACGAACGGCCGAAACGGGTTTGGAACCGCTGCTCCTCCACGTCGAGAGGAGTCAGCTGAGGTGACTTGGGCATCTGGTTAGGACGCCTTCTGGACGCCTCCTGTTTGACGTGTTCCAGACATGTCCCACCGGGAGGAGACCTCGTGGCCGGCCCAGGACCAGGTGGAGGGATTACATCTCTCGCCTGGCCTGGAGAAGCTGATGGAAGTGGCTGGGGTGAGGGCCGTCTGGGCCGAATAAGACAACGACGATTGCAAATTTGAATACTCCTAATTCCAGAAACAGTTCATTCGTCTGATAGAAGAATCCTACCTTGTTTGCTCTCTTTTGTATCATATATAAAGACTGTAAATTTGTTTTGTTTGTATTTCCCCAGACTTCTATGCAATAAGTCAGATATGTTAATATATTGTATAATAAGTATAAAGTTTTATAGTTTAATATGTTTCTTGTCCTAATATCGTTTATTTGGGGTTTCCAGCTGAGATTATTCGTCCATTTTCACCCCTAAAAAACGTAAACTCAGTTCACTGTATTTGCTTGACTTGGTCTCTTTTACTGAGGTGGTGCATGCATTCATTAATGTGCAGCCTCTCTACAGCTCAGTGCCGCCCCCTGCAGGAGAACAAGCTACAAAACACAGACAAAGACAGCGGGGGCCACTGCTCACCGCTTCAATAATTCATGCGCTCGGTTTCTGTGAAGTGGGAGACTCCACATTCTGCTGGAGTCTGATCGTACGATTAATCCGCTGCCAACCGTCACACTGAGGACTGAAGCAGTGTCACAAAACAAAGTGTGACTAATGGAGGCTGAATTCACCCTGTTTGTGTGTGTGTGTGTGTGTGTGCGCAGTGATGAATAATTTACTTTGAGTTTTGTTTACTTCTGAGGCCGCTAATTGCAAACACTCTCAAACACAGTCGACGCTTAAATCCGTGAAGCACTACAAGATGTTTTAAATGATACATGAAAAGAGGCTCATTTGGAAACAACACCGGCTTTCAGACGACTGAAATATTATAGTTTTTACTCAGATCTCAGGAAGACGTGTTCAAGGCCTAGACCCACGACAACAAACATATTCAGCTGAAAGAAATCTGACGTTTTTTGTTCCTCAGTCTGACTCTGCGCATGTCGAATAAAAGCTCACGACGTTGTTTCTTTTGTCCCGATCTTACATAAACCTTCCTGCCCCTGGAAATACTCACCAGAGCATTAAATGTGGATTAATCCATCACTGAAAATAGACCCTAACAAACCCTATTTTCTCCTGTTTGAGTTCGTTTGGCTCAAAGCTACGTTTCCCAGCCGTTTCAGGACGTCTGTGAGCATTTCCTCTGACAGCATTAGATGGACTAAAGTGTTTGCTGTTTGAAAATTAATGTTTATTTAATTGTTTATTACTTTTATGAATGAACCAAATATGTTTTTAAATATTTCAGCTTCTTTTAATCGAGTTTAATGTACTTTAAAGCTCCACTGGGAAGTTTTTTGATGTTCATAAAAAAGACTGAAATTCACATTTATGCCTTTTAATGATATTCTGAACTAAACGAGACCATCAGTGATAAGACTTGCGATTATTATACCCTGATTTTGAACGACTGAAACTGTTGTGGGGGGTAGGTGTCAGCTAATCATCTAATAAAACAGCCCTGTCTTTAACATCTACAAATGAGACTATTAGAAGGAAGGCGAAAGCACAGAGGAGTGTCCACAGGGGGCGCCAAAATCAACACAGATGAAAAGTCTCACACAGGAGCTTTAAAGCTTCTCAACCAGTTATAAAACAGACTAAGATTAACAGTTAGGCGTCTATATTTCCGATAAAAGCAAACAAGACCATTAGCAAAATTATCTTTAACACGTCTTTATCATAATTTTTAATGTTTGTTACCATAGTGATGGGGGTAGGTGTCAAAAAAACAGCTTAAATATATATAAGCAGACAGGCAAGGGGGTTAGAGGCATCACTTTGACCACAGGGGGTGCCAAAATCAACTCAAAGAAGTTACTTACAGGAGCTTTAAAGTATTTCAACCACTTAGCAGACGAAAAATAAACAGTAAAGTGTCTATATTTCCGATAAAAAGCAAACAAGGCCATTAGCAAAAATATTTACGACTTCTTTATAATAATTTTTTTATGTCTGTAACCATAGAGGAGGTAGTAGGTGTCAAAAAAAATTAAATATATGTAAGCAGATAGGCGAGGAGATAAGCAAAATCACTTTCACCACAGGGGGCGCCAAAATCAACACAATTAAAAGTCTCACACAGGAGCTTTAAAGCTTCTCAACCTGTTACAAAACAGACTAAAATTAACTGAGAAGTGTCCATATTTCGAATAAAAAGCAAACAAGATCATTTTCAAAAATATTGATGACTTCTTATCATAATTTCTTGATGTCTGTAACCAAAGCTATGGGGGTTAGTGTCAAAAAACAACTTAAATATACAAGAGCTGATAGGCGAGGAGATAAGAGGCATCACTTTGTCCACAGGGGGCACCAAAATCAACTCAAAGAAGTTACTTACAAGAGCTTTTAAAATGACTAACTCCAAATAAAGTAAAGCTCTGATTTATTTAAGGGACTGAAAATATAATTAAGAAGCTGCAAAATTCAAACTTTGAAGGATGAAGAAGACGTAGCCAACTGCTAGCGAGCTACCTGTAGCCGACCTTTAGGAGACGTTTAGCCACTTTTAAAAAGTCGTTTTCAAAAACTTTAAAGCTCAGGTTCCAACTCTTAATTAAAAGGTTTTTTTCCTTCTCTAACTTCCTCTGATTCTGTTGTTTATCTTTCAAGTTTTCTGTAAATACTTTGAAATCGTAAAAATCCGATTTAGTCAGAGTCCTGCTGGAAATAAACATCACATTTCCACACAGCTCGCTCAAACAGGAATCAAAGCCACATTATCTGCAAACATAATCATATTTCAACTCTTCCATTAGCTTGAACGACTAAAAGCTAAAAAGGACGACACTTGTAAACATAATTAATTATCTTTAATTGCTTTCAAGGCCTTGAAAATGGAGAGTTTTGTAGTTTTGAGGGTCTCTGTACTGTGGGAAACATCTCAGTGAGGCGCTTATTAACAGAACTCTGTCTCCGGCATTAATGGAAAACAAACACAAACACACAAATACAGTCACCGAATCAATACACACACTTTCACTAAAAGGCTTTATTTCCCCTGCTCTGCACTAAGACCCTGCTGTCTGCAGTTATTAGAGTCTGGAAGTAATTTATAGTGACATGAGCCACAATTCATCCTCCTTTCACTCGTTTATCCTCCTCCTCCCTCTTTCTCTAAATCACTTTCTGTCCTCTTTCCGTGTCTCGCCTGATTTCATCCTTTATTCCCTGAAATCACACACAGTTCCTCCTCTTTTTTATCTCTTTTAACCCCTCTTTTTATCTCTCTTTCTCTCCCTGGAGCTTTTCGCCATCTCCTCATCTGTGGATGATGATCTGACTTCCTGTGCTGAGTTCGTGTGTTTCCACGTGTGTGTCAGTGAGACACACACGTGATAATTGAAGCGCTGTCTGCGTTCGGCCGTGTTTGCTAACATGGACAAAGATCCAATTTTATGCTAATTACTGACGCGGCGATTTGCGTCACTTTGATTGTGACGGTTAGTTGGACACGACATCGCTAATATGACTCACCGCAGGCAACACACGAACCCACGCGGTGGCTCCTCTCCTGGACTGCCAGATGGAGGAAATATCTGTATTTTTAGAAATATGAGCGGTTATTTTTAATAATGAGAATTATAGGTTATAACTGTCAAATGATGTAAGATTTTACTCACTCTTTGCCCACTTAAACTAATTTTAATGCAATATTTTTAGGTTTTTATGTCAGAAATATGCCCATCTTGTGTTTTAGCCCAAATAAATTCATAATTTAAAAGATTAAAGACCTCTGAGGAAGAGTAATGTTGGATAACACAGAACATGAACAAGTCCTCCGCTTAAATAACACAGTGCTAACGCAGAAGTCATAGTTCAGCAAACTTTCAAACCTCAAAAATTGTACAACATGATGCCAACTGAATATCCTGAAATTTGAGAGCTAACAGATTTTCATTAACATCTTCGCAGTTTCGCAGCTCAAGGAAGAACATTTATGATAATTTCTTTATCACTTCCTTGAAGTAATAATCACCATATTAACGATTTTGCACTGCAGACGCTGTAGTTCTTCTGCCTTAGCATCTCGGTCTGATTGTATTTTCATAAAGAAATGATCATAAATGTTCCTCCTTGAGCTGCGGAACTCCGCTTTAGTCCGTAATGGACTGACCTGAGGAGTCGACTCAGAGCATTCGAGACGAATATTTTTAAAGCTGAACCATTCATTCAGTGTTATTTTTTAAACTAGTTTCAAAAGGAATAGTCCGCCTTTGTTTAAGAAGTGGCAAAGATATTTTTGACCACAAAACGCACCCAGAAACTAGCTAAGCTAGCATTTACAGCTCACTAAAAGTGTTGAAACACACAGATTATTAAATTATAGGATTTAATCTGTTAGCTACCACTGTATTTAGTCATTTTTACTGTTGTATTTAGTGGGTTCATCTGTTTTTAACACCGGTGTAATCATATGGATAGTTGGCAAGAATTCCCGCTAACTAGCTAACCAAATACAGAAACAGTCAGTTAAGCTAATGAAAGTAGAGCTCAGCTTTCCAAGGACTGTTGGAGAGACTAAGATTTCTGGTAGAGAGATTTCGCTTTATTACTAAATATTTAACAACATTCAGCCTCCAGCAAAATCATTGAGAGCGCTGAAGAAGAGCTAATGTTTGCTAACCTTATCAAAACATGCTAAGCTAATAAACAGCTGCACTGCTAGCTAATAAGTGTTACTGTTTACAGATTGAGACTCTGATTACTGTGAATATAATTATTTAGTGTTTTATTTCATAGTATTCAATATTTTTGAGACATGGGAAACACCTGGGGATGACTCAGCAATAACTAGCTAACATGCTACGCTAACGAAACTCAGCTAACACCACCTCTAAACATCCAGACGCACACTTTAAAACATGTGTTTAGCTGTTTTGTTTGCTTGTAAATTTCGCCTTCAAAACTGGTGAATCACAACTTTGACAGAGACTTTTAAAGTTCTACTAAAAGAAATAAAAATACAGTTTTTCCACCTGCTACAGTCCCGTTTTCACAGAGAGGCAGAGCTGTAGCTTTTCTTTAAATCCCTCTTAAAGCTTTCTATCAGAGCCATTGATGCAGACGGAGCTGCTCTGATTTCTATCAGCGGACGCTTAAATCTTCCTCATATCTGATTATAGCTTATTCCATCTGACTGCACCGCTCTTGAAATGGGAAAAACTGATAAGATTGTCTTTTTTATTCCGTCGCCGCAGCGCACAGATCTTCATAATTACTACAAAATGAACATAATGTGGCGGATCAATCACTGTCAGCTCATTATCACGCCTCCTGATCAATCTAGTTAATAACAGGGGTGTACTCAGCCGTCTTTGTGCGAGGTGTAATCTGCTGCTTTTGATGCGCGGCGGCTGTTATCAAACCGCATTCTGCTTTCCTGCTTTCAGACCGGAGAAACTCCTTTAGAAGCAGTTTTAGATCCAAACAATGTTGTCGATTCTTTTATTTATATAAGCCTGAATAAAAGCTAAATAAAAGCTCAAACTCAGATGGTTAAATCCTTCGATATTAAACTATGATGAGCTAATACGCCGCAGAGACTCGTTTTAAGATCCACCTTAAAGAGGGAGAGGACGGCAGTAAATCCTCCACTTTCTCAAAGCAGCTGTTCTCATAATCGTTCTTATTTATTTAGCACAGCTGCACCGCAGGCTGCGTTCAAGCATCTCAGTCTGTTGTTTCATCCGCCCCGTCCAAATTTTGCTTTTTTATCTTAATTTGTACTCCCAAATCCCCCCCAGACCTGCTTAAACTCTCCCCTCTGTGATAATCTCACATCACTGAAGTCGGAAAGGAGGTCAACGGCGGACTGATTCGGATAGTTTAGAAACACGATAACTGTTTTTCCGAGGCGGCGTGTGGAGCAGGAAACAATCACAAATGTGACGATGATGACAAAGGCTTTTATAGAGTGGAGAATACCTGATACTTTAAGATTAGTTTTCAACCGATATCAGTTTTTCAATGGCCGATAATTGGTCGATATTTAATGCCGATATCACAATGTTTTTGTTGTTGTTTTAAACTGCATTTGAGAAAATACAACAAATTATTGGTGATAAAAAAAAGAACAAATATAGAAATACAAAAAAGAAAAAGAAAAAAAGTCATATTTAGATTAAATATGCTGTAACTGGAGGTGGGAAAATTGTGTTTTCATGTAAAGTTACTGGCGATATCGGCCAGAGGAAACCTGATGTTTATCTGCTTTCAAAAGAAAAGTATTCGACCGATATCAGTTTTTCAATGGCTGATAATTGGCCGATATTTAATGCCGATATCACATCGTTTTTGTTGTTCTGTTAAATTGCATTTGAGAAAATACAACAAATTATTGGTGCTAGAAAAGAAGGAAGAAAATAACTGGACTTAAGTGAATTTTGCTCAGTAGAGAGACTTAGACATTTCCCGATGAGAAGGGAAAAAAAGTAGATAATTATTGGTTTTAAAATACAAAGTAAAAAGTCATTTTTACATTGACTAGCTGCAACTGGAGTTGGGAAAATTGTGTTTTCATTTAAAGTTATCGACCAGAAAATACCTGCTACTTTATCTGCTTTCAAAAGTTAAGTAATTGACCTATATCAGTTTTTCAATGGCTGATAATGTGAAAGCAGGTTGACCGATATTTAATTGCAATTGAAAAGATAAAACAAATTATTGGTGCAAAAAAAAAGAGAAACAAAATAGATGGACTTGAGCGAATTTTGCTCAGTCGAGAGACTTCAGGATTTTCCGCTGAAAAGGTAATAATCAAAAGGTAATTATTTGATTTAAAATACAAAAACAAAGTCAAGTTTAGATTAAAAATACTGTGATTGGTAAGGGGAAAATAGCGTTTTCATTTTGAAAAGATACTGACGATCTCGGCCTTGTGAGGGTTAATATCGATATGATACTGATTGGCTATTAATCGTCCAAATTAATCAGCCAACCAATTAATCAGACTATTTCTAGTAAAGATTACCTTCATAACTTATTGTGGGAACATACTGAGGGTTTCATCTGTGAAAGGAGAAAATAGCCGTGATTGCCCCACGATAGCAATACACAGCGGTCTGAGGAGCCACAAACAAACCTCAACCAAAACGCCACAAATAATGCTCAGAACAGCACCTAACTTCATCAACAGGACATATATCTCAAGGTTGAACCGTCAGAGGAAGTTGAAAATCACGTCTTTGAATTGTCGTAAAGTTGGAGTGAGTGTTGTGAAACTTTGTCGATGTTCAGCACGAGCTCCAAACATCATAACATGAAATGCAGGTTTTAAAATGAGCCGCTCCATTAAACTGTCGGTTCGATGTTTTGATTCATGGAAGCGGGCAGCAGGAAGTACGATAAATAAAAACCGCCCCTGATGTCTGCGGCCGAAGTTTTCCCTCTAATTTAACCAAAGTCAGTCCGCCGAGTTCTGACTCAGCGCAAACTCCACTAACTAATGTCCACGCCGTGAGGATGGAGTGTGTGTCACTTTAATGACTGCTGCTGTAAATCCACAGACGCACACCCAACACACACGCGGAGCTACCGATTAGTCATCAGAGTGATTGATAACACGCACGCTGCAGACATCACAGCGCAGCGCCCGCGGCTGACTCAGCTTCTTCTGCGGGAGGTCAGGAAGTTTGTGTGTGGAGAGAGAAAAAGAGGGTTCGTATCTGTTAGGTGTCCCACCCTGACGTCCCAGGGGAGGAAATACCGCAGCCAACCCTCCTCGCAGTGATGTCACGGGTCCTCCAAGGTCAACGGCGAAAACCCGTTTACTGTCGCGCACACCCTCGCGACCCCATCAGCGGAGGTCAGGGTGCACTCGTCCTGCTGTAGTCCATCAATCATCCTCTATCACACACACACACACACGCCCTGTAGCTGTACAAAGGGGCACAGATGGTCCAAGGTGTACTCTACACACACACACACACACGCTTAAAACAGCTGTTAGCATCCGAGCGAATCACATCTGTGCTGCATCGACGAACAAACACAAGCAGAAAAAGTGAGGATAAAACAGAGGAGGGGCCGGACAGCAACAGTTTGAGGTGGATCTGTTTTTATTTCCCCCTCCGAGAGCGTCTCACTGGAAAGCAACAGGATAAAACAGGAAAACACTTTACAGCGCCCGCCAGCTCCCGCACACATACGCTTGTTCTTTAAAGCGCCACTGCCAGCGAAATACATGTCTCTTTAACATTTTATGCTGAACAACACTTGTGGTCCTTTTAATATTTGATGTTACAGACTGAAACAAGCGGGGAGGCAGACACGCCGCTGCAACGAGAGGAGACACACACTGCGCTTTTATTCATCCAGGTCCTGCTGCGAGGGTTTCCCCTCATATTTGCAGCTTCTATTTTCAAGTTTCAAAGGTATGTGGGCGTAACGAGGGCGTTTGTGTTTAGTCTGGGTTTTACTTCCCACCAGGTGAGAGATACAGTCGGTGATTTTCTACAACAGCTGGATAACAGATGGAGACACAAGGAGAAAGACGACAAGAAACAAACAAACTGATGAACATCTAAAACATCTTCTCAGGTTGTTGTTCATCTATAAATACTTAATGAGGGGATGACATTTATAACAGTGGTCTGTTATTCCTCAATAACACTGTTGCTAAGAAGAACAGACCGTTGCTAAGAGAAACAGACTGTTGCTAAGAAGAACAGACTGTTGCTGAGATGAACAGAATGTTGCTAAGAACAGACTGTTCCAAAGAGGTACAGACCGTTCTATGGAGAACATGTTGCTGGTTAGAACAGAGAACAAAATTGTTACTAAGAAGAAAAGACCATTGATAAGAATAACAGACCATTGCTAAGAAGAACACTGTTGCTAAGAAGAACAAACCGTTGCTAAGAAAAACAGACCATTGATAGGAAGAACCAGTTGCTGACAAGAACAGACCGTTGCTAAGAAGAACAGACCGTTGCTAAGAAGAACAGACTGTTGCCAAGAAGAACAGACAGGTCCAAAAAGGTACAAAGTGTTCTATGGAGAACATAATGTTGCGTAGAACAGAGTGTTGCCAAAACAACCAGACTGTCACCAATAGACCATTGCAAAGACGAACATGCCGTTGCTAAGAAGAACAGACTGTTGCTAAGAAGAACAAACGATTGCTGAGGACAGACGTTGCTAAGGAGAAGAGACCATTGCTAAGAAAAACAAATCTATACTAAGAAGAACAGGCTGTTGCAAAGAAGAAGAGACTGTTGCTAAGAAGAACAGACCATTGCTAAAAACAGACTATTGCAAAGAAGAATTAATTTTTGCCAAAGAGAACAGACCATTGCCAAGAAGATCACTGCTGCTGTGAAAAACACTGTTGCTAGGAATAACAGACTGTGGCTAAGGAGAACGGACCACTGCTAAGAAGAACAAACCGTCTCTAAGAAGACCAGACCATTGCTAAGATCAGACTATTGTAAAGAAGAATAAATTGTAGCCAAAAAGAACAGATTATTGCTAAGAAGAACACTGTTGGTTAGAAGAACAGACCGTTGCTAGGAAGAACTGACCGTTGCTAGGAAGAATAGAACATTGCCACAGACAATAAAATTTGCAGTTTTCAGTTTTTTTATGATGTTTTATGGTCATGATAACTATGTAGTAAAAATCTGATATCATGTCGACTCTGGGTTAGCTGTAATTATGATTATTTTCCATCATGTCTATCTATCATACAAGACTACAATCCCAACATGCACCTCTTCTCCTACTGCCAGGTCCTCTCATTTGTTTTGGTGACACTTTTCGTAGTTTGTGCCAGCTTCGATAGTGCTAACACTCTCTAATCCCGAACTACAACTACCACTGTCTCCAAGCAACCAACATCCACAAAACACCGTTTTCTGCTGCTCTTTATTGCTGCACCGTGTGTGTGTGAGTCTGGACCAGGCTCGCCGGGTTGATGTAGCCCAGACCACCTCCCAGAACACCACAGGGCCTACACACACAATCACACACACCGATTGGCCCTGGAGGACTGTGCTGTCGCGGTCGGATAACTTCCAGAGGCCATTGTCTCTGCTGAGAATAATACAGGAAGCAACACTCCATTTGTTTCCTGCTCAGCGGACAGACAGCTGTAATAAACGCAGATCCCTGCAGAGGTCTGAGGGGCATGTTAGAGAATAATCCGGTTAGAACACCTCGATTACAGTCGCATGTCTTACAGCTTTCACTGAGCTTTTGTTAACATTTACAGAGCTCAAAAACAGGGAAAAGGTGCAAATATTGGTAAAGAAATCCACTTTATTTGCTTTATTTCCCAGTATATCAGTTAGCTAGTGTCTGTCTGTAGCTGAAGTGGAACCAAAACACAGGAGGCAAAGTCACAGTCAGGTCAAAGCCGTCGTTTACACGCTTATTTAATTTAGATTCTCGAGTAGAAACACTTTAGGAGAGTCTCTGTAAGGCTGGTGTGTCGGTTTAAGGGTAAAGAGAGGACTCCACCTGAAGTAGAAATTCATCACACCTGTCTGACGTCCACCTCGTTAGCTCTGAATGAATCACCTCGACTTTCCCTCCATTGTTCCTCCTCTAACCTCACACTAATGCTCCGTCCTTCTGTCTTTCTAACGCTGAGTCTACATCTTTTTCTTATCCTCTTTTTTCTTCATAACCTCTTCATGTCTTTTTTATATTCTTTTCTCTCTTACTCTTCCCGCCTAACTCCTTTTTTGCAGTTATTTCTCTTTCCTCCCTCTTTTATTCCTCTTCTTTCACTCTTTACTCCATTTTTATACCGCCTTTTTTTCCTTTATATTCCTCCATTCCCTCTTTTCTTCCTTTACTTCCTCCCTTTGTTTCTTATTTTCTGCTTTGACCAACATTTTTTATTCCCCATTTTTTTCGCCTTTACTTCCTCTTTTCTTCCTGTTTCTGTCCTTCACATCCCTCTTTTTCTCCATATTTGTCCTTCTTTACTTCCCTCTTTCTCTCTCTTTTTTCTCCCTTTACTTCCTCCTTTTTTTCTCTGTTTCTGTCCTTCACATCCCTCTTTTTCTCCCTATTTGTCCCTCTTTACTTCCCTCTTTCTTTCTCTTTTTCCCCCTTTACTTCCCTCTTTCCTCCTCGGTTTCTGCCCTTCACTTCCCTCTTTTTCTCCCTAATCTTCCTTCTTTACTTGCCTCTTTACATCTACTTTTCCTTCTCCTTTTACTTCCTCCTTTCATCCTCTGTTTCTTCCCTGCACTTCCCTCTTTTTCTCCCTAATCTTCCCTCTTTACTTCCCTGTTTCTTCCTCTTTACTTCCTCCTTTTCTTTGCCTTATTTCCCCCTTTACTTCCCTCTTTTCTCCACTTTCTACTCATTTTTTCACTGTAAAAATCTTTTCCAGACTTCTATTTTTTCTCCTTCTTGTTCTTTTGTTCTCATTTCATCTTTTTTCTTGACCTCTTTTTGTTTTCCATCACTTTTTTCCCCTGTTGTCTTTTTTCCACTATCTCTCTCTCTTCCTCTTCACGTCTGAATTATTCACATTCACGTCACTCTTTTTCAGTTCCTTTCACTCTTACTCCTCCTCCATTTTTCCTTCTCCTTTCTGTCTTTCCCCTTACTATCCCCTCTTTCTTTCCTCCCACTGTCCGTCTCCTCTTTTCCTTTGTCTCCTCTTTCCTATCACTCCATCCATCTCTCGTTGCAGCCGGGCAGATCTGAGACGGAGGTGCCTTATTTAGCCTCTAATCTGCATAGAAATTCGATGATATTTGATTTGTTTCCCTCTTTCACTTTTCTTATTAAACTCCAGCAGCAGCGAGAGTGGGCGAGAGACACAGAGCGCAGATAAGAGAGAGAGAGAGAGAGAGATATTGGGTTAACTATTATCATAATGATCTATAAGTGTATGAAATACTGAGCGTGCTGGTAGCATGTGACTGCGTGTCATGGTTCATGCCTTATTGCCTCATTTTTCCGAACTGGAGTGTCAAATGGAAGCTGGGCTGCAGCTGTGTGTGTGTGTGTGTGTGTGTGTGTGTGTGTGTGTGTGTGTAAGTGTGTGTGTAAGTGTGTGTTTCTGTTGGATATCACAATAATTGCCCTATTGGAAACCATTGTAGCTGAACACAAAACCACACTGTGACCGAGCCAGAGCGAAAACACACTTTCTGCAACGCACTCAAACCGATGTAAATGCATCAGTGTGAATTAAGAGGCGTCACGCACACACACACACGAACGCACACGAACACACAAAGATGACCTTACATGACCTTGTAGTACCTTAACAGGCATGTGCAAAAGTCTGCGAGGGCCGAGTCTGGGATATTTTTCGACACACAGAGGGTCTTTCAGAGGTGATCACACACACACACACACACACACACACACACACACACACACACACATATTACCGCAGAGGGTGTGTGTGTGCATCTGAAACGTGAGTATGGCTCTTTGTTTGGATTATCTCAAAACTGCGTACTTCGCTTAAACCGCTAGGCTATCTGTGCCCCGAGGTTGACGATTAACGACTTGGCGCACCGACTTGTAACCAGCACCAGAATTTAGGAATTAACCTGCGAGAACCAAAAGCTGGTGGTGCTAGCTCTACTAGTGTTATGGTGCATTCCATTAACCTCAGAAGTCGGAATTCGGAGCTGGGAATGACGTCACATCCGAGTTATCAGCGTTTCAGTTACAAAGTCGGAAAACCGGCGCCATCATCTTTAAATGTCAGGTAGGGAGTTGTGTGGATTGTACAGCTTTCCGGTTCAGAAATCCAAACCTCGTGGGTCATTCCAATTAAAAGTTCCGACACAGAGCTCGGAATTTCCGACTTCCAAGTACAACTGGAATGCACCATTAGCCACTCTCAGAGAACCAATTTGACGTTGTTTATCTGCAGACTTTACTTTACGATCCCGTGTTCGATAAATTTTGGTCCATTTTTCTATTTTCTTTGTGTTTCTTCAACTTTACACAAGTAGCTAGCCTAAATATTTATTTCCATTCAAAACAGTGAGATAAGTAACTTAAGGGCACTCCTACGAGATGAATGTAAGTGGAATCACTCAGAGCTTTGCTGCCCTCTGCTGTCCGCACACTGTCACTATCATCAAATTACACACAGGCTTTAGCTACTATAATTTTAATGTAGTTAATTTGGGATTGTCCCGATATGATATTGATATCGGATATCTGCCTGATATCAGACAAAAAACAAACATTGGATTAAATTGGCCTGCATCTAAAATCTCAGATATCAGCACTCCGATACAAGCGGTCCATTCCAGACTCCACCTCTAGCTAGCAGCGCCTGGGTCCAGCATCAGTATCGGCCGATACCGAAGGTTACAATACTGGTATCGTATCGGAAGTAAAAAAAGTTGTATTGGCACACCCCTAAGATCATTTCCTGTCCAAGAGTTTTAAAAGATAACGAACTCTGACGTGATATTGGACTGAGGCTGCCCCCTGCTGGACACATTCTGTAACTGCATTTTACGGCAAAACCTTGAAAATGAAAAAAACCTTTGGCCTCCTGATGCAAAAGGATGATCGTTCATGTTAGAGTTTTCTGACAAAATGCAAAATGTTTAAAAGTAGTAACCACCTCTGTCGTGTTGAGGCTGCCCCCTGCTGCTTTTACGATGTCACTACGTCTTACAATGCTACACACAAACAAAGTTACCACCAATTTCCACTGCATCCAGAACGGCTACAAAAAAAGCCGTTCCGTCGATCGTAGCTAAACGTAACCATTAAAGTTAATGTGTCAATTTCCACCGTCTTCTTTCCGTTCCGCTGCAGATCGCCGAACTCTGCAGCTGATCGTAAGAGTTTCATTTTCTCCATAAGACTCTAACTCTTCATTTCGGTCCAGTGTCTGTGCGTCTCCTAATACCTGCATCCTGTGAAACCAAACGTCTCTGTTTCATCCACCCGTGAAATTCTCCAGATATTAGACTGCCCCCATCTCTCAAAACTGTGAAAACTTTCATGCCAGACCTCGGCCCACTCAAACTTGGTTACTCATGTCAAGCAGCTGTCGTGCTCCTGCTACGAGCCGCGTTCAACAACAGGAATGTTTTTTGGCCTTGAGTGCCTCAAAACGCCAAAAAATAACGCCTCGGAGTTGACTTCTTGAAATGTTGCAGAGGTCAAGAGCCTTATCGTAAAAAGGAGATCCTCGTACCACTCTGCTCCCTGCACCGACTCCAAAACCAAACCTCAACTTCTCCACGACAAAATCGACTTTCCCCGGAGTTTCTTACCTGCTCTGGCCCAGAAAACCTCCATGTCTGTATTCCTAGAGTATTCCCAGCGCACAAACTATCACACTCGTGTAAACTCTGAGTGTAGACAGAGGAGGAGGAGGAGGAGGAGAGGTAAACCCAGTGACTCATTCAGGCTGTGGCTACAAGAGAGTCGGGGGGAAAAGATACAAGAAGGAGAGAAAGAGAGAGAGAGAGAGAGGGGAAAAGACAGAAAGAGAGTGCAGGCAAAGTGGGTTTTCTCACTGGTTTGGGAGGAGAGAAAGGGAGGAAACTGATGGTGCCGGCTCTTGTGCCTCCCCTTTCCTCTTTTTTTCTTCCTTCCTCTTCCCTCCAAACACTCCCAGAAGACGGTCAATGTATACAGAGATAGAGTTATACGCAAAACCACTCCACATCAATCCACCAACAATCCACCAAAACCGTCCTGTTACCCATCATCGCTCATCCAACAGTCACTCAACTTCAATTTACGTCTACGCGCAGATATCAGGCGGCAAAAGACGACTAAAGTGCCACGAATTCTTCTCATATCTGAATCAAATATTTTCTGCTCCCTTTCCACTCCTCCGTCGGTTTCTGCATCGGTGCAGCTCGGCTCCTTTCCTTCCTCCCTTCAACACTCGCTTCCTGTAAACACTGAAGGTGACAGAGTGACCAACAGCTCCCACACTTCACCTCCAACGCCAGAAAAAGACCCTCAGATCTGCTTCTCGTTATTTCACCTCAGAAGTTTGGTTTTTCGTGAGTTTTCGCGGCGGCGACAGTCTCCAGATGTGATTTTTTTTTGCGTGTGTGTTTTAACCGTGAGATGCTGATTTCAGAGTGTGTCATATTAATGCAGTTATGAGGAAACCCCGGAGGACGCTCCTGTCAGCTCTCATCATCTGCTGCATCATAATTAATCAGCGCAGGAGGAACTGGAATCACGGCAGCCTCTCTGTCTGTCTGTCTGTCTGTCTGTCTGTCTGCGTTACGGACCGTGAACCTCCCAGAGGCACGTTCAGGGAAATACTAATAAACTTTATTGGACTTGGCTTTGTTATACTGCGTGTTGGTGAACGTGTGAGTTCATAGACAGAATCAGATCCTGAACTCTGCTGATGAAACCGACTCTGACAGAAACAAAAGTCAAAGCTTTTACACCGGAGAGCTCTTAAATTATGGATGTTTGAGGAAAAAGCTACAAATCCCTGAAAGTCGAGGATTCACGCATGATTCAGAGAGTCAAAGTGAGACGAGAACGAGCGCCAAAGTCAAGGTGATCAACATGTGGCCAGTTTCAGCTCGGTGGCAAACTGTCAGTCTTCGTTTCGGGCTGGTTTAAGAGTGGCGTTACACCCCCAAATTCCACCGTATCTGGAATGGCTTTGATACAGAATGGCAGCGATTTTCGCCATCAGCCAATTCCAACGAAATCCGTTTGTGAGGCGAATAACCATAACACATAACTCATATCACAAAACCATAAATTGTGTCCTTCCAGAGGGGGAAATCTACTTCTAGACTTCTAGAATCAGCATCTCCTCATCCATGGTGTCATCGGGGTGAAATGACGTCTAAAAACCTTTCACTTGTTCGTCCCCGCCCACATTCGCATGGTGTGAAATACGATCTGTGTCTGTGTCTCTTGCGATCGGCTTCGGAGTCCGCTGAACCGCAGTGGAACGGAAAGAACCCGGTGGAAATTGACACATTAACTTCAGTGGATATGATCAGCTGCGATCGGCGCCAACGGCTTTTTTGCAGCCATTCCGGATGCTATTGGGGGTAAGGAACTGCTGGACTTTAACCACCAGTCATAGGAGAGAGTGGAGTGACATCTTGTCCTGCAATCCACGCAATGACAGCAGAGGTGTTACAAATGAACTTGAAGGTCCCATCTAATGACAAACACACTTTCCTTGCTCACATACATGCAGACTTCAGTCATCCTCAGGCCTATTAACCCCGAGAATGTGGAATTAAACGCCTCTACATGATTTCTAGAAAACTGCTCCTGTTGTGATGTCACAACAGGAGTCCCTGAATAATGCTATTTTCTCCAACGCTGCACATGGAACACAAGGAAGTCGAGGTAACACAGACTTCAGTATGTCACACAGAGACATGTTGTTGCAACCATGGCTGCAGCACTTCGACAACAACCTCCTCGTAGTCATGGTTACCCTCAATTTCCACCGCATCCAGAACGGCGGCGATTTTCGCTGTCTGCCAAATCCTACCAGATCTGTTTGTTATGCTGCGTCTGGAAAAAATACAACTCTGGCAATTGGCTGTGGAGTGAACTGAACCACAGTGGAACGGAAAGAAGTCGGTGGAAATCGACACATTAACTTGAATGGTTACAATCAGCTGCGATCGCCTTTCTGGATGTGGTGGAAATTGGGGGTTAGATTCTGGATCCTACATTTGGGGTTCTGGCACAGGTTCTCCTGGAGCACTCACCGTGTTCGCTTTGGTGTTTTTCCGCCTTTGCAACCCCAAATAACCTCCAGTATCATCATTCAGCCGGTCAATCCTCTGTCAACCAAGACAGCTAGGACAGTTTAACGTTAACTAGTCCAACAAGTAGGCTGATTAGAATCTGTTGCCATGGGAACGATACCAGGAAACGATTTTGAGGAAGTGTCTTTTCTGTCTGGGCTTTCTAGTAACAAATAGTCACATTAGATCCAATAAGTGTTGATGCATCCAGTACAGTAGAGTGGGGCTGGGTGATATGGCCTCAAATCAATATCACAATATATTGATCAGTTCACCTCGATAACGATAAATGGACGATAACTACTCCACAAGCTGCTCACTCCCTCCCACATTAACTTAGTCTACTTCAGATGCTACAACTTTTGAACCGTCCTCCATCTCCTCACCTGTCTTTCCCTCTTTGTTACGGACTGGATGTGGGCGGAGTCACGTCTCTGACGTAAGACGGCGTCTTAAAGGGACATGAGATCATAGCCTAACTACCAGTGTTGCCAGATCAGAAATATAGAATATCGTACTAGAGACTCAAAATTATCATATTTTTGGAATCGTCATCGTACACCCGTCATAATCAAAGTAACAATCTTGCTTTTGCATGATAGTCACATATAGTCACTCTGTTAAGGCTAATTCTGACTGAGCATAATCGACAGCCAATTACACTCTTTGTTTGAAGACAATTGTCACTCAAACTACGACTGGATGGAAACATCACGTAGTAAAAGACGCCTTTAGGGTTCACAAATGAGACAGCCCAACCGTCAAATTATCGTACATTTAGCCTTTTTTCTGGATTATTTAACGTACAGAGGACAAAATTATCGTACAAATACGATACTTGTCATACACCTGGCAACCCTGCTACCTACCCACATCCAAAACCAATTTTTTATACTTGTTTTTTTGACCCAGAATATACCGATACGGGCAAAATGGCGTTGGTTATTGTCGCAAATTTCAGTATTGGTAAATTTTGAGTTTATCGCCCAGCCCTAACAGTTACTACATCTCTCTTGTGAACAGTTCTGTGCCTTTATTTGCAGTCAGCCTCTGCTCCTTTTCAGTTTGTATGAGTTGCTGAGTAAGTCACACAAAAGGAAAAGTATGTAAACAGTAACTGTGAGCGTCCAGGAGTGGAGAGAGAAGTATGAAGGCAGCAGAAACAGAGACAGGTGTTATTATTCCTCAGATCGGAGAGCAGCGGCCGCCTGAAGCCTTTACAGAAACTGACCCGGCTCTGTGAGGGCGCTGTGTCTGCAGATCAGATGATTAATGCTCCCCTCACCTTTAAGATACACCGGCTGAGGTTCTTCCCAGCAAAGCACTAAACTCCCCGCAGAGGGAGAAGAAGAGCTGCTGCTGCTGCTGCTGCTGCTGCTGCTCTGAAACTGGATTTAAAGCACAGCCGAGCAGAAACATTAAAGTTCAGGAGCAGCGCCGAGAGTCCTCGGGGGAGAAATTAAGGTTTAAAATGTCCCACCTGCTCGCGGGCATTTTTGAGACACACAGACGGAGAGTCACTGAGACAAAAGAAAAAAGAACAAAATGATCAGATCCTGAGCCGACAGGGGAGAAGGTTCTGGACTTCAGATTTGTGGTAAATCGTTCAGTCGAGACTAAGATCTGAAATAGAGAAAGAGTTCAGGTATGTTGGTGCTTCTAGATTTACGTCTCCGAAAGTTAAAGTTTACAGATGAGGATGAAAACTGATAAAAGTAGTTGAATTGTACGGTGGCCGTGAACCGCCACTGCTGCAAATTAAAAAAAAAAAAAAAAGTTACTTATTGCGAAAATAAAAGGATGCAAAAAAAAGCTACAACTGAAGTTACCGATGCTAAAAAAAAACAAAAAAAAAAACGAAGCCCGCTGCAAAAAATGAAGAAAAAAAAAAGGTGCAGATGAAAAAAAAAAAAGGCAAAATAGAAGTTAACGAGCCCTCACCTTTTTTTTTTTTGTTATTGGTCCGCGGCAGCTCACTTCTGTTGTGGCTTTTTTTTATATTCGCATCCTTTTATTTTCGCAGTAAGTAACTTTTTTTTTTTCTTTGGATCGGCACTTTTTTTTGCGTTTAACCTCTGTTGTGTCTTTTTTTTTTTTTAATCTGCACCTTTTCTTTTTTTTAATTGCAGCAGGCTTCGGTTTCTTTGTTTTTCATTGGTAACTTCCATTGTGGCTTCTTTTTTTGCATTCTTTTTTATTTGCAGCAATGGCTTTTCTTGGCCACTGTACAATTGGACAAAAACATAAATATATATATATACAATGCGCAAAAAAACGACAAATACAGCATCTTTGGCATTAGGTGTGAACACGTCATAAGTACTTAAGTGGGTAAAAATAAACTTCTTATTGTATTCTGACTAGAGATGTCCCAATATGATATTGATATTGGTCCAATATCAGCAAAAAACAATTACCGGATAATATTGGCCTGAATCTAAAATCGATCCGAATTCAGCCGTGTGGCGGTATTTTTCGTTAAAGTCCGAAAAAGATGTTACAGCTGAGTGCAAAACTTGTTATGCAAAAGTTTGTGCCAATATCGGATCAATATCGGTATCAGCCGATACTCATGGCTACAATATCGGTATCTTATCAGAAGTAAAAAGTTGTATCGAGACAATGTCCAAGAATTTAAAAAATAACAAACTCCTGCATGATATTGGACTGAGGCTGCCCCCTGTTGGACAAATACTGCAACTGCATTTTACAGTAAAACCTTAAAACTGACGGACCTTTGACCTCCTGATGTAAAAAGATGTATCGGGACACCCCTAATTATAATAAAACTTTTATCACAATTTATTTGTTGTTTGTTTGTAAGTCCGATGAGTGTCCATGTACTGTTCCGATCTCTTTTCGATTGTGTCTTTTTAACGTCTGAATAAGAGACGAATTAAAAAGCATTTTTGATTGAAAAAGTCCCACATAAATCTGGTGATGTTTCAACCAGCAGTAAAAAGTATGAACAGAACAGAGTGAGTTAAAAAAATAAACAGACGCTTTTCTTGTTTTGTTTTTGATAACGAGGTAAATATGAGTTTTTGTTCGCGCTGACAGAAACTGATGTTGTTTTCTGCTCGTTGTGCGTGTTTCCCTCTGAGCTCTCTCACTGTGACTCAGCAGGAAGGACTATTGATTCGAACAGAGTCCGTCTTTTTTAACAGGCGCAGACCCCCTTCAAAAAAAAAAGATTTCCACTAACAAGCCGGTCCTCTTTAAGTGTCAGGAAGGAGGAAAGTTTGACCACAACAAGAAAACAAGACGCCCAGAACCCCGGACTTCATGTCAGAGGTCAGTTTTCTGCTTTCAGCTCGAAAAAAAGAGCGTCTCTGGGCTTTTAAAATCAAAGTTTATGAGTGTTTGTTTTTTACAAAATCTTTAGATCTGCTTAAGTATTAAAGAACAGAAGAAGTATCGTCTACAACTCTCAAAGCTCTCCTAGGACTCTTAGGATGTAGGAAATACTCTTTAAGTTTCAAACATACTTTCGACTTTTTCTCCAGATGTTTAAAAGCGAAGCAGCATCTGTTCTTTACTGCCTCCATCTCCCTTTGTTTAACACGCCGTTAATTCTGATGAGTAAGAAGAGCAATATAAGCCGATAACAGTCTGCAGAAACACCGAGTCAGCGCTTTACAGGGAGGCAAACAGAAGAGGACTAATAAAGTCTGAGGTTAGAGCAAACAGCTTTAAAGCCGAGCCAAGGCTGAGATCAGGTTCAGCAGATACGGACCGATCAGGAAGTCCGTGTCCAGGAGGAAATACGAGCAAAAGTGAGGTACTCTGATGTCTTGGCAAGAAGAATCCGAGTCAGGACTGAGTCGAGTTCCAAGTCCCTCCAAATCCAGCTAAGTTGAGCCTTTAATAACTGGGTTTGGGTCAAATTTGAATCAAGTCGAGTCTCCATTTCCCAGTCTTTAAGTCCTGGTACAAGTCTGAGTTGACAAGTCCACATTGGTTTCCCATTCCCTGGTTTTAGCCCAAGTTGAGTCCCCAAGTCCAAGTCCGAGTCAGTTCGATTTAAGTGGGGTTAGGTCTGCATTTCCCGATAACAGGTCCAAGTGTCATTAAGCTGGGTCTAAAATCCCCAAATCACTGTCCAAGTCCAGCCAACCCAAGTCCCTGATAATTAAGCCAAGTCACAAGACTCCACTAGACTTGACTCAGGTCCAAGATACGTCCAAGTTACCTTCGGCTCGGTTAAAAATGAGCAAAGTCCAGTCCTCAATGACTGGAACTTGGTTAAAGTCAAGCCAAACAAGTCCCTCATAAGTCAAGTCCTCATTACCTTTGTCTAAGTCCGAGCCGAGTTTGAGTCCAAGTCCAGTCTCCTTTCCCCAGGTATCAGTCTAAGCTGAGCCCCCGTCACAAGACTCCAAGTCCAAGTCAGATTGTAGGTCAGGTCCCAGTCACCTTTCTCCAGGTACGAGTCTTAGTTGAGTACCAGTCACCTTGTTTTGGGTTAAGTCTATACTGAGTCCCCATCATTTAAGACTGGGTCTAAGTTGAGCCCCCATAAAAAGACTCCAAGTCCAAGTCAGAGTGTTGGTCAGGTCCCAGTCACCGTGGGCTAGGTTCAACATGAGCAAAGAAGAGTCCTGAATAACTGGAACTTGGTTAAAGTCAAACCAAATCAAGTCCCTTTTACCAATGAATGAGTCTCAGTCCAAGTTACCAAGTCCAGGTCAAATCCCATCAGCGTGGGACAAGTCCAGACTAAGTTCCCTTTAACTGAGTTGATGTCAAGACTTGTTGACATAAACAAGTCTGGGTCAGGGTCAAGTCCATGTTTGGATCACAATACCAGAGTCCAATTCTCATGATCTGAGTCCTGGTTCTAGTCAAATCCCATCACTGAAGTCTTGGAGCTGTCAAAGTCGAGTGCCTAATACTTGAGTCCTGG
Source organism: Xyrichtys novacula (assembly GCA_962446985.1). NCBI lineage: Eukaryota > Metazoa > Chordata > Actinopteri > Labriformes > Labridae > Xyrichtys > Xyrichtys novacula. Next base: position 2,291,816 of record OY660886.1, read on the forward strand.
TCAAATTCTTATAATGGGAGTCCAAGTCACCATTTATCGAGTCCAGGTCAAGTGCCTGTTATTGTTAGTCCAGATCAGAACAGGTCCCCATTACCTGAGTTTTCAGTCCCCAATGTTAAAGTCTGAGAACCTGAGTCACTGAAGAGGAACCCAAGTCAAGTCCGAGTCAAGCCCCCTTGACTTGGACTTGACTCGGACTTGATCCGTGGTGCGTTTTAATCCCAGAAGGTCGTTCCTTCTTTCCAGTGATGAGTCAATAGTAAAAACTGACCCGGGTTCAGACACGCCCTGAGCGCCTGCTGCTGCTGCTCTCACGGATCAGCAGTCCACGCACACTCGGCTCTTAATGAATGGACAAATCAGGGAACACATCCACACACACACATCCACACACACACTTTAAGACACACACTTTAAGACACACACACACACACACACACAAGTTCTCGGTCATTGGCGGAGCGCCAACCAGCATTCAATTGACCTGCTTTAACACCTGTATGGTTGCCATGGCAGCAGCAGCCTCAGCCTCACACTCCCAGGCTCTGTTTCCTGTCTCTTCCTATTCCTCCTCCTGTTTTCTTCTTCTTCTTCTTCCTCTTCTTTTTCATCACTTCTTCTCTTTCCTTTTCTTTCTCTCTCTTCTACAACGCCGCTCCTCTTTCGAGTTCTCTCTCTCTCCGCTTTTTCTCACACCTCATATCTCGCCTCAGATCTCTCAATTGCTCTCTATCTAAACCCTCCTCCTCGTCCTCCTCCTCTTCTTCCTCGTCTCTGTCCAATTATCTCAACACACAGCCTCTCCTTCTCTCTCACTCTTTTCCCTCCTTTTTTCTCTCTCTCTCTCTGTGTTTCTCTCGCTGCAGGGCTCTGACTGAGCTGAAAATGACATCATTGATCTGAAAATATATGAATGAACGCGCCGCCGTTCGCAAACGCTCTGTTGTCTCTTTTAGTATCGGGAAGTTACAGGATAAAAGAACGAAAAGAAACAAAATCAGAGAGAAAAAGAAAATAAAATCTTCAGTTTTGAGGAGTAAAAAATTGGAATATTAACCATGAATCTGGAGGACGACTGTTGCATAGCAGCACAGGAGCGCTCAGATAGATGGACCCTATAGAAAACATACTGTCAGTGAGTTCGTCTGTCGATGTGTCAGCACTCGATTTGGAGGGAAAAAGGAATCAAAACAGAAATAAGGCATGAAAGGGTGATTGGTATTATGAAATTGACTATCTATAAAGATGGACAACGAGTCTCAGCGTCCTCCTATTGGACAAAAGTGAAGCCAAACTACCTCACATGATAGAAACGAGCATTTTGCACCTTTGTTTTCTCTGACTCTGCCCGGGAGAAATCACTGATCGGCACTTTGCAACACCTGGTCCTGAATGTTTAAAAACCGAAGTTCTGCCCCCAGAGAAAAGGAGCATCTGGAGCGGGAACTGCTGCCTTTGTGACGGGGAGGTTTTTACGCTTGTGATGTTTGTTTTTGTCTCGGATGGTTCAGTTATTACTACATCGGTTGATATAAAACCTTAAGTTTGGGGGTTTAAATGTGTCGTCTGCGTAACTGTTGAGTGTGGAAAGAGTGAGGCAAATTATAAACCCACTGAGCATTTTTTGGTCTAATTTTTGGTCTAAAATCAGGCTACCACAGGTCTAAAAATGAAATGAATGACTACACTGTATGTTGCTCAACGGCTATCATACTTATTTTGGTTAAGTACTTGGAGATCAGTTATGCAACTCACAGTTACTTTTTTGTAGTAAATATTTGTCGAATAATGGGTTAAAGTACAACATCTAAATTCTGTCTAAAAAATACAGAATCTAGATGGTTGAATTAGGTCTAAAAAAACAAAACTAGACGTTTACTGCTCAGTTGGAGAGTCACTGGTGTTGTCATGACTCTAAAAGGAACCCTACAATACTTCCACGACAAGCTTTTACTGTGTCAAGTCTTTGTTCATGCTTTTACTTAGAGATCCACTTTCTTTATACGCTGATGATACTGTCTTTTGTTGATTTGTTGAGTGTGGCATCTATGTTTTCTTGCATCCTAGTTGAGTATTACAGCATTTAGACGATAGATTTAACCAGTTTTGGGTGACTTTGTTACACTTTGAACAACACATGACCAGTATGGCTGTTTACATGGGCACAAATAATCGGAATAAATGCCCAATCGGAATAAAAAAGCGTCATGTAAACATGTTGATCGGAAGATTCTGATCCAATTCGGCTCAATCAGAAAGAAGTTGTATTCCAATTGAGAGGGGTGGTTTATGCCGATCTTATTCCGAAACACATCCATGTAAACACTTATTCCGATCGTGACTTTCTAACCTGACTCGGTCTTCACTCTTTATTTATTGAGGTCAGCTCAGGAGGTTTCATTATAAACACTCTGGCATAAAACACAACCTAAGGTACCGTGTCTGCTCCTCTGGTAACATAAAAAGACGTATATACAGCGTAATGACATCACAGCTGCACGCACAGAGCAACCTTTGACATAGCGGTAAAATTCATAAGCAAGGGTGCCATGTAGTGACAACATTTAACAGAAGGAAAAACTCCTGAATTGGATGGAGTGAGTCACTACCGCGTTTCGGTAGAAAACGAGAACTCGAGACAGAGAAAATTCCTCGATCATTATTTGTAATCGAGATACTCAAGGTATTTGATTTTGCACCCATATAAACAGTGGATTCAGATTATCCGATCCCTCAAGTTTTTAATCTGATCAAGAATTTTGCTCGCGTAAACATGGCTAATGTGAAATTAGTGTAGTATGAACGCAAATAAATCGTCCGACTAGGTAGAAATTCTGGCGTTAACTAGCAAGAGTGGAAATGTTAAATCATTTAGTCAACTTGACATGCATATCCCTCAGTGGTCTCTCTGCTTCTCCATTATCAATCAAAACCACAAGAAGGTCCGTGTTAGGAAGCATCAACACGGGTAATTTATAAGACTTGGCAGCTGCTTCTCTTCGTACGCCGACGACACCCTCATGTATTCGTCAAAATCACATTTACGCCTCCTTTCCATTAAGCTTCAATTACACTCTAGTCCTTGAACATATCATCGTTGTCATCATCATATACAGGCAATCACAGTCAATTACTCATGTCTGGAACATGCTGCAGCGCGTGTCGGCACTAATGCGGTTTCTACGTCTGAAGGAGATAGATAAATAAAAAAAAGGCGAACAGGACGCCGATCAAAGTCAAGGTCAAAGGATTCGAGGAGCGTCTTGTGCTGATTATTGCACCGCAGCAGGTGCATGCGGGCTGGCTGGCTGTCGGTTTGTGTTAACACGTACATACATACTGCACTGCACACACAAATGCGCACACAAACGTGCACTTTTTCGTCTCGAGGGTGAAATGCACCGAACGTGTGTGGACGGGAAAAGAGACAGTGAGCATATGGGTGCGTTTATTCTTGGTTGGCACTGTGCAGCTCTGCACCATGACACAAACATTTTGCATGTGTTTTATTTTTTTTAATGCAACACCCTCCTCCTCCTCTTCCTCCTCCTAATCTTCCTCACCCCTCCTCCCCTCATCCACTCAGTCCTTCCTCACCCCTGCTTGTACGCTTGTCGCTCGTCTCCGGCTCGTCACAAAATCACTCATCCACCTATTTTTCCATCTCCTTCTTCTGCCTCATCCTCTTCCTCACCTTCCTCTCTCACTCCATCCTCTCCTCCCTCTCCTCCTTTATCGTCCGACCAGGAACCCAGATTTACAAGCGCTGTCATCTCCTCACTCGTTTCCCTTCCCCTCTCTCTCTCTCTCTCTCTCGTTTTCCTGCATACAATCTGAGCCTTGTTCTCCCTCTCGCTCGCCCTGAGAGATAATTAAAGAGCCCTGTAGTAATCCCATCCAGGCGTGCAGGACGAGGCGGCGCAATCGCGCACACACACACACACACGCACACAAACATGCGCGAGACTGCAGCATGTGGCAGCGGCGGTATGACGAATGTGTGAAACCTGAGTATTTGCACACTGACACACTTTCAGCTCGGCAGCAGAAGACCAAAGGCTACACACACACACACACAATTACACACAAACACACACACATATATAGTATCTCAGCCCAGTCGCAAGCCAAGAGGCAAAAAGACCAATTGACCTACTTCATTCAGACCTGGCAACCCGGAGGAGGAAAAGATAAGTGGAGGAGAAGATGGATGGATGAAAAAAAAAAAAGCAGAGGATTTGTGATTTCTTTGGAAAGAAGTAAGACTGGATGGTGAAGTGGTATTTAAGACAAAAATGTTGACCGAGCAGAGGTTTGGCTGATGCAAGCGAAGAAAGGATGGAGGAAAAATTTGTATATTTGACGGATAAACTTGTGCTGACTCATTTTGAAAGAAAGGATGGAGGAAAAATTGTGAGGAAAAGAAGAGCTGGAGGATTGAGTGGGTTAAAAAATGGATGGACGTACCATTGAACCTGAAAACTGGGCGTTTTGGATGGACGAGCGGAAGAACTGTAAGAAACCAAAAGAGTAGAGGAGAGACGGTTGATGGACGACAAACACCTCAGATCAAAAATGAGGAACTGGGGACCAAACTGTAATCATGATTGGATGGACGAATTGGTTAAAAATCTAAGTTTGGTTCACTAACCAATCAAATTCAAGAAACTTTTTAACTTCCACTAAATTTTCGCCAATGAACAACTCGCTAAAAACTCTTGTCAGTTAACAACATAACAGTTCAAGCTAGCTCACGCTAATCCAAATGATCTAGATCAGGGGTGGGCAATTAATTTTTTACATGGGGCCACATGAGAAACCTGAACTGTGTCGGAGGACCGAACCAACGATAACTTCAACTTCAAATATACGGAAAAGCAAGTCTACCAAAACATGGCGGAATGACGACTATTGAAACGCATATTGACCATGTTTCATATCGATATTGAGAGAAATTAATTCTTGATATATATCGTTATCGTTTTATCGCCCAGCCCTAATTGTAGAGTTTATAGAGTTTTCAACAAAGGGTTTTAAAAGTCAAGAAACACATCATCGTGATTGAGAACCAGAACTAGATAGTTTTGATTATGGAGATAGAAAGGAATGGATGGATGGATGGATGGATGGATAAATGGATGGATGGATGGATGGATGGATGGATGGATGGATGGATGGATGGTTGGATGGATGGATGGTTGGATGGATGGATGGATGGATGGTTGGATGGATGGATGGATGGATGGATGGATGGATGGATGGATGGATGGTTGGATGGATGGATAAATGGATGGATGGATGGATGGTTGGATGGATGGATGGTTGGATGGATGGATGGTTGGATGGATGGATGGATGGATGGATGGGTATGATTTTGAGACCCCTTAATGAATAGATTGGAAAATAGAGGATAGATGGATCAATGGGAACGTGGATCATTGAATAAACTTGAAATCGATTATGGGTGAATGGATCTAGATCTATGATCCATATCTGTACGATGAATTGATGATTGGATGGTGGACGCAGGAATCAAACGAAACCGCAACGATGGCGCGACGATGTACACAAACAGCGAACAAAAGGAGGCTCGCCAAGTTCGCAGGTGTGCAGCGTGGATCGGATCGGGACGTGAAGAGGGTCCAAATGTTGGAGGACGGATGAAAGCGCAAAAAAGGAGTCACAGAGAGGCCATGGACTCTTATATACGTCACGTTTTCATTGGAGTGATCGTGGACATGGATGGCGAGTTGAGGATGAGCGGCTGGGATAGTGATGCAGGATTATAATAATAAATGAATAAACGGGAGAAAGGATGAGTGGGAAAAGGGTGGATGCAGAAAATAAAGGAGAAATGGACTCAGGATTGGAGAGCACAAACCTCTCAGAGGGCGTGTAAAGGCTACGAGCGTTCATGTGGAGAATTAATCAATGTTTGGAGGAGATGATGAATGAATGAGCCGGTACAGGGGAGCATGAGAACGTAGAAGAAGAGGGATAAGGATGTAAAAGTAGGAAGAAGGAGACAATGAATGGAAAAGGATGAGTGAATGAACGACGTAGACGTGAGCAAATACAAGATGAAATCATGTGTGGAGGGCTGACAGACATGAGAGGATATACAATAACCTACATGGTGGATGGAGGGATGGGAGGATCAGACATGCATGAATGGAATAAGGTTAGTAGATGGACTGATATGTGGGTAAACGAGTGAATGATGCATGAAGAAAAGGACACAGGACGATGGTTTTTGGTGAAACGATTCAAGAAAGACGAACAGAAGTCGGCGACATAAACTTTAAAATTTACAAAAAGAGGAAAATTCAGACTCAGAGGAACGAAGTTAGAACAATAGACGGACTGACGACGAAGCAGAAGATGGGATATTGAATGGAGAAGGGTTGTATGGATGTGAAACACATGAATGAGGAGTGAATGAGTGAATCAGACAATGAAATGAGAAGAAAACCGATGTGTGAGGGGCTGGATGAAGGTTAAACGGACCTTAAATCTGTAAAACCCGTAATAAGAGGCTATTTTTTAGCAAATTCTGACATTCCCGAGTGTTTTAAGACGGGATATTGAACGGGAAAAGGCTCGCATGGATTTGAAACACCTGAACCGGAGTGATTCCCGACGGAAGGGGTTCAGAAACGAGACGACAAACGGATGACAAAGCTGAAAACGTGCGAGAAAACTGAGGTACGGAGGGCTGGCAGAGGGACGCATGGAGCTCCGATTATGACACACTCCGCTTGGACGGACGCCAAAACTCCGCCAATGAGAAGATGAGGATGGAGGGATGAAGAAAAAAAAAGAGAGAGAGAGAGAGATAAAGTACCTGTTGCCGATTTGGGTCTGTGTCTTCCTTTGGCCCGTCGTTGGGAATTGCCCATAGTATTCTTCCTGTCCCAAAACATCACCGCCTCATTCCACCAACACACACACACTAACTGACTGACTGAGAGAGAGAGAGAGAGAGAGAGAGAGAGGTGTGTGTGTGTGTTAAAGCATGAGAGTGGAAGACGACCAAGAAAGTGTGTGTGAGAAAAAGAGAGAGAGAGAGAGAGAGAGAGAGCGTCACAGCATCACTGAAACCATCCTGGAGTGTGTGACCGCATGACTACGTGTGTGTGTGTGTGTGTAAATGTGTGTGTATGTGTGTGTGTGGAGCCCAGCATGTGATTGCGGATGAGGGCGATCGAGAGAGTGACAGAAGACGGGAAAGAGAGAGAGAGAGAGAGAGAGAGAAAGACGTGAGTGTGAGGGCTCGCCTGAGTGCGCTGCGATACGTGAGCTGTTGACAAAGCAGGCTGTGTGTGCCGGTGTGTGTGTGTTTGTGTGTGTGTGTGTGTGTTATGAGTGTGGATGTATGACGGTGTGTGTGAAAGAGAGAGAGAGCGAAAGAGAGAGAGAGAAAGTGTGTGTAAGCGCGTCTCCGAGCGTTTCAATGAAAGGTTAGGCTGTTACCGACGTGCATCATGTGTGTATGTGTGCGTGTTTGTGTGCATGTGTGTGTGAGAGAGAGAGAGAGAGTGAGTGTGTGAGGGTGAGAAGAGAAAGAGAGAGAGAGAGAGAGGGTGCTCTGGTTGTGTTGATTAGCATCCAGCCAGTCGCATCCAGCCGCTGCTGTTCAATTCATAAAGAGGCAGCTGAGGATCGGCCAATCAGCAGCCAGAGAGCGAGAGAGGGCGATCGAGGCAGGACAAGAAAGAGAGAGAGAGTGAGGGAGGAAGATGCAGTGAGGGAGGTAGAGCGAGGAATAAGAATAAAAGGGGAGGGGTTCGTCTCAGAGAGAGAGAGAGAGAGAGAGAGAGAGAGAGAGAGAAATTGAGTCACTAAAGACGATGTGACCGGAAAACAGAGCAGAGGGTACGGCCAAAAGTGTGTGGACACCTTTAGTCCACACACTACGGTTCGAGTACAGGTGTGTTTGGATGGCTGAGCTTGGAGTGTAATTACAACCAAAGGAAGAAATGTCAAAATACAACAACTTCAGGATGATTAAAGTCTTCATTTAGAGCGTAGAACCTCTTTATGCAAAGTAATGAGGGTTTATTATGAAATTTCCGAGGGGAGCACTGAGGTAAAGGTGAAATACAGAAAACAACAGCTGAATACAACACTATGACAGAAACTCAGTAACCAAAAGGGAAAATCTTAATTCAATTTAAGTTCAATGCAACTAATGATACAATACGATACGATGCAATTAACAATACGATACGATACGATATGATACGGTATGGATCAATGTGATTAACGATACGATGACATTAACGATACGATATGACAGGATACGGGAAAGTACGGTACGGTACTGTATGGTACAATGCGATTAACAATAAGATACAATATGATAGGACACCGTACGATACAGTACACTGCGATTAACGATACGATGCGATTAACGATACGATGCGATTAACGATAGGATAGGATAGGATACCATTCAATACATACGATACAGTATAATGCTATAAACGATACCATGTGATTAAGTATAGAACAATTCAATTAACAATAAGATACAATATGATAGGATAAGGAAGGATAGGATACGATACAGTACAATTCAATTAATGATATGATGCGATTAACAATACGATACAATAGGAAATGATATAGTATGGTACAATGTGATTAATGATACGATATGATAGGATAAGATCAGATACGATACAATACAATGTGTTTAACGATATGATGTGATTAACAATACGATATGATAGGATAATATATGATACGATACAGTACAGTATAGTATAATGTGATTAACGATACGATATGATGGATACAATAGGATACACTATGGTACGATGCGATTAACGATACAATGCTATACAAAAAGATACGATATGATACGACTTAATACAATACAATACATTATGATACAATGCGATACTGTAGCAGAGAATGTGCTGAGGTGTTAATTAGTTTAAAACAGTATGATATGATAAAGGATACAATATTTAATTATATCGTAGAATCGCAAAAGATGCAACATTACACATTAGGATAAGATATAGTACAATATTTAAATGCGACACAATGTGTTACGTTACATAATACTTTGGTACAGTAGCTACTAAGCCATAAGCTACCACACTACGCAATATGATATGAGATATGTGATATAATATGAAATACACAATACAGTACTTTCCATATAAAACCATTCTATACAACTTAATACGAGTTCACATGATGTCATATTGTGCAATAAGTTAAGGTAGGGTATGATATAACAGATTGTATAGTTTGTACAGCACAATACGTCAGAATAGCATGAGATAAGATGCTGTTTGATCTGATGCAATGAAGTACAACACCCTGTGCATGATCTGAAATGATCAGATGTGGTCCTATATGAAGATCCAAGATGCTGTCTCAAGGTTTAGTAAGGATCTAGTTGGCCTACAAAGGTTTTTCTTTTGATGGTTTTCCTGATTCTGAATAAATCTCTCTCAGCAGCTTGAACTTCATCGATTTTCTGCTAACAGAGTAAACAGAGAGCTGCTGTTAGTGACCAGAGAGGTTAGTTGGGATCTTGAAATAGCAGCAATTGGGAAAGTGAAAGCATGGCTGTTGGGTTTCCATTGGATTTCACTAAAAATGTGAGCTGAAATAAATAAAGGACTCTTGCAAACTTTTTCACTCTAGGAACATTTCTAGCAACGATATGGAGATGATGCCTTCTCGTTCATGGACAGGTCTGTAAAAATGATATTTTTCCTGCTGGCGTTGACAACCAGGACATCACTAATGCTTATGTGGCAGAGTGGGAGAACATCCCTGCAGCAGAAATAATGCTGATGGTTCTGGGAAGGACTCAAAAATAGGTTTTGGGTGAAATATTGGCTGTCAAGACACTTTTGGCCCAAAAGTTCAACTGCAGAGCGGGAATGGAAAAGACCGCAGGAGGTGATAAAGGTGGGTGGAAACTTAAAAAAATGAGAGACTGGGAGTCTGAGGGGTGAATAAATGAAGACCGGGTCCGTTCGGATGGAGGGAGAGAAATTGGAAGTGAAGTGAGCGGTGCAGGGAACGAGATTGAGATGGTGAGGAGAGAATGAGGAGAATACGAAATGAGGGGAGGAGATGAGAAGATGGTCGATGAGGACAGAAATGGATGAATGTGTGTGTTAGTTTGATCTGGCATTAGGGTTTCAGAGACCTGGAGGACACCTTTTACCTCATCTGTCCTCCTTTTATCCTCCCCCTCCGAACACAAACGCAACTAGCTAAACCACAGGCGACAAATACAGAAATACAGTCTGACATCAATTCACATTTGGTGACATCTAACCACAACCTTAGAAACAACGCTGAGTCCTACACTTTCTCATTTGTAGTTGAATCAACCTTTTTACGGTTAAAAACCAACTCGTCCTGATGTCATTAGCATAACAAGCAAGTAAGAGTGTTAGTTACAATTTTTAACATCAAAACAAAACAAGAAATTTAGTTATTTCAAAATGTTGTTGATGAATGTTTGGTCATCCTCTGCCAAGTGCTCATAGTGTTTAATTTAAAGTCAACTAATAAGTTTCAGTAAAACATCCCAGCTGTCATAACTGTAATTAGCATTTAGCTTGCCGAATTAGCTTGCATTTCGCTGACTCATACTAGCTTAAAAACAGTCTTTGAACCACAATCTCTTTCAAAATGTTGACAAGTATTTGGTCATCCTCTGCTAACTGCTACTAGTTTTCAATTTAAAGTCAACTTATAAGTTTTATTAAAACATTCCAGCTGTTATAAATGTAATTAGCATTTAGCTCAACAAATTAGCTTGCGTTTTGCTGAGTCATACTAGCTTAAAGAGTCCCTAGAGTCTTTTTCAAAACATTGTTGATGAATGTGTTCTTTCTCTGCCAAGTGCTATTAGTGTTCAATTTAAAGTAAAATTACAAGTTTCAGTAAAACATCCCAACCATTATTAATGTAATTAGCATTTAGCTTGCCAAATTAGCTTGCGCTTTGCTTATTCATGCTAACCTAAAAAGAGTCTTTACATCAGAGTCTTTACTACAGTCTATTTCAAAACGTTGTTGATGAATGGTTGGTCATTCTCAACCAAGTGCTCATAGTGTTTAATTTAAAGTCAACTTATAAGTTTCACCAAAACATCCCAGCCATCATAACTATAATTAGCATTTAGCTTGCCAAATTAGCTTGCGTTTCGCTGACTCATATTAGCTTAAAAAGAGTCTTTAAACTACAGTTTTTATCACAGAAGTGGATGGTGTTATAACTCACTTAAAACATTTAGAGCACCACTAATGGTTGTTGCTATGTAGCTGTTAAAGCCTGTCTTCTCCATGTAAGCAGATGGGACATGGGTCAAACTTTGAAATTAAAATACACGCCAAACATATTTTTCTCAAACATGTTTTTTGCGTTTATAGTGAGCTCTTATCATGATGATTTATGTCCAAGTGTTCATTTCTCCAAAAGGTCTAGTCCTAATTAGCTATATGATGCTACAGCTAAGGGATGGATTAGGAGTTTCTCACCAAAACAAGCAGCCGACTCAAAGAATCTTTGGCGCTTTATCAGTTTAGTGTGTTTTGGTTTTGAAACAGACTCGAGACGTCAACACCAGGACTTCACCAGCCGATTCTTACAACAAACTTTACACCCATTCAAGATGAATTTTTCCTCTGAAAGTATCAAACGTGAAGAAACAAAGATTCCAGCTAAAAGTGACTCTGAAGTCTTCAGAGGAACCAGAATGGACACGGTGTTGTGTGGTTTTATTAGGATGTTTACTTCTGCAGAGCGCTCTCACATTAGAAAGAGCCTGAGCAGTGAAACTGAGAAAAATTATTTCACGGCTCATTTCCTCCCTCCAGAGACACGTTGGAGTAGATTATACTCCTCTTTATGAGGCTTTTTAATGACTGTCTCTTGCAGGACAGATGATGTCTGTTTCTCTGTCTCTCTGCTCCCTCTCTTTCTAAGGGACAGTCGAGGGACCGGCTCTGCTGTAAAAACCTCATGGTTAACAAACGAGTAACTCAGTAGTCAGCAGTAAAATATACATATCACATTTTTAGCCGAGAGCTAACAGGGATGTCTCGAGACAAAGTTCAGGGATTCTGGAGTTATCATCTCAAACACACAAACCCCCACCTCATATTTTTTTACTATTTGATAATTTGCATGGTTGACCCTCAAGTCTTGAAAAAAACTGCAGTTCCTTGAGTGTCCACTTGAGGCTTTCTCCAAAAGCATTGACGGCCACATACACACCCATTCTAAAAAAAAAATCTTAACAGCCAAAAACAGACATGTTTACAACATGGTACAAAAAAAAATAAATTGTCTCTGACACAAGGTACTGGGGTGAATTTGTGTTACTTATATAAGTGGGTGTGTAGAGAAGGCTAAAGGCTGAGTCAGCATTTTGAATGTTGCCTTTTTGTCAAACTAGCGGTTACAAACGAAACGAGTTTAGCTACTCAAAGTATGACTTAAATCTGAAAATTAATCAGAGTTAATCTAGGAGGTTATGACGGCTAAAAACTTTTTTTACAAGGTGTTGTTGTGTTTGTTGCATTGAAACTTTAACATGGGGCAGTTTTGGAATCAGCCCCCAGTGGCCACTGGAGGAACTGCAGTTTTCAAACTCAGGTTTTTAGCCAAAAATCATAAAAATGCATCCTTGTCAGTAGGGGTGGGAGAAAAAAATGATTTTCCTAAGTATCACAATTTTTGTTTTATAATTTTTGAATTGAATTTTTAGTTCAATAATCGTTATTTTTGTTAAAAAAAAATCATTTTTTTCCCAGTTTTTTGTCATTTTTTTCGTTTTCATGTTTACAGTGTTGTACAAAATTATTATTAATTATTTTCCCTGACACAAAGTAGTGGGGGTGAATTTGTGTCACTTATATGAATATCGCAAATTTTGTTTTTAATAGATTTTTTTGTTGAAAAGTTGATTTTTTTATCTATTCATTGATTTTTTTGTTTTTACGGAAAAAAACTGACCTACATGTGATGTGTATTTTTGGGGGAAAATATGTTTCCTGGAACAGCTAGTAGACAATCACTATCATTCAACTGTTTCACTGGTGTTAAAAACGCAGACTAAAGATCGAGAAAATTGACCACATCATAAAATCGCAATTTAAATCAAATCAGCATCCAAAAAATCGTAGAAAAATCAAATCGGTAGAAAAGCATATCGTCCCAGCCCTACTTGTCAGACATAAATCCCATCCTACTGAAAACCTCAGATCTGGACCTGATGATCCCCAATGTTGTCTGCAGATATTTTTAAGAGATGTTTAATCAAGATCCCAAACAGCTACATGAAGGCTAACAGGTGACACAGTTTAACAAGAAAGACACATTTTCCCTTAAAACCAGGTCCATTAGCTCAGCACCTCTGGACCTCGGGTTGATGTCACATGAGGAACACATTTGCGGATCGAAATCCACCGGGACTCCCTCTGACAAATATCCTTAAACCATCGCTAATCCAGGTTCATCCCCGGACCTCTACAATCGCCCCTTCCTACATTCGATCCCTGCAGCTTACATAACAATGTCAAGGCCCAGAGGGAGGGGAGGGGAGGGGGCTGTTAGAGAGCGAGCTGTTCCCTTTTACTGCTGATTTGCCATTTTTCAGAACATCTCGTTAAGTCGACGGCATCGATTTCACATGAGCCGCTGCGTCTCATCAGCGATCGCTGTGACTAACGGGGACGTTTGCTCTCTTACTCATTGTCTCAGGGATCTGTCAAATGCCGAAGGCGCTTTCTCTTGAATCCTTTCTCGGCACCTCACTCTCCGTCTTTACAACCCTTTAATCTTCATCTTCTGTCTTTGCGTGTCCCAGAAACCGCCAGACAAGGTGATAAAATCCTCATGTCACACGAGTTGTGTCTTCCCCCTTTTCCACACGGTTCCCAATCAGGGTCACACGAGGATAACAAGTCCTTCCATCTCGTTGCCCAAATCTCACCCATAATATTTACTGTCCTCTTATCTGGCTCTCATGAACACGGCCCGTCCCGACCTTGAGCTAACACGCAAACAATGCAGCGCATGCCAAGCCGAGTATTCTCATAATACCAAACTAACGGCCGATACGAGAGAAAGCAGGGATCAAAACACGGCAAACAAAAGGTCTCCATCCTTCAACAACGCCATTCAAAGCTGTGTTTACCTCCATCGCGGTCCGTTCGAATGGTTTTCCACCAACAAAGAAGAAAAATGAAGCACCTGTTTGTCCAGACCAAACAAACCAGGAGGTAAGATCGTCTCAAGGCGTCAAAATCGGCCAAGGACATTGCAAATAAACGCCGGAGTGATTCCTCCAAGTAAATTAAACATTTCCTAACGTCTCAGATTTATTCTGGACCGGAGGAAACAGATCATGTTTGGGGGTTTTAAACAGAGCTGACAGATGGAGGTTACAGAAGGATGGAAAAGTTTTCTGAAGGCGAACCCCCCCGCTGAGTTTAGAGAATATGTGGAGCCTTTGATTTTTACTCACGCCGGACACTTCTGAGCGTAAACACGTGGGAACATCACAAACGGACAGTGAGGGGGTGACTGTTTGAATCAAGATGACTGAAAATATCCAAGAAGACCGCCATTTCTTTTTTATCTTGGCAGGTGGGGGTCAAAAATCGGTCAAAGATCGCCAATCCAGGCATCTCTGGATCATTAATTTTCCTGAAATAGGAATAAAACTTTTTGTAGGAAACATCCTGGATGATAAACTCAGCTGTTTCCGTTCACAGATTCTGCTCATCTGGGTAATTTCTGGAATTTTTAGGGACTTTAGTACGTCTGAAAGCAGCATTAGTGTCAAAATTTATCAACGTTTATCACATCTATCCTGCATTTTGGTAAAACCTGAAGTTCGGATGGGGCCGATCCGATCCAGTATCTGTATCGGATTCCGATACCAACGTAATTCATGGATTTAGGCTGCACCGATTCGATATTTGGATCGGATATCAGATGAACGATGCTGATCAGGCGTTCCGATCCAGTCTTTTTTTTTCCTTTTTAATTAATTTTTCTTGTAATACATGGAAGTCTTATTCCTTTTTGCTGTGTGCTAATGTCGTATTTGTTATTTGTCAATAAATAGTATTAAGTAAATCCATATCTGCGTTAATTTAACAAGGCTAATGTCAAACCTGATGCCTTCACTCACAGATATAAAGTTCATTCAATCAACAGTAGTATTGGATCGGTATCGAATATACGCCGATACGCTCAGCCCAGGTATCGGTATCAGATTGGATTTGGAAAAAAAATGGATTAGCGCATCTCTATCATGGATCGGAAATTTCTGATCCAACCTGCGAAAATTTCCGATCCATAAGTCTTTAACTTTGCTTAACTTTGAAATGACTGTACGAGTGATTCTTGTCGGTCAGTCTGCTAACTGGCTGCAAACTGCGGAATGGATTTCATATGTACAAATACTTGCCTGTAGAGAGGAGTTTATTACAGCCTAATATAAAATAGACAATAATGATAAATATGATGGTAAAGCTAACAGAGCTCTGATATCTAAATAGTATCGGTATCCAAATTTAGGAATCGAAATCGGATCAGATATGAAAAAATGTGGATCGGTGCATCTTAAATCTGAAGTAAATATCGTCACCCTATTGAAATAATGGCCTTAGTCATTTTTTGATGAAAATATTTTTTCTGATCCATAAGTCATGTTTTTGCTTTAACTTTGTTGCTGAAATGACTGTACAAGTGATTCTTGCCGGGCAGTCTGCTAACTGGCTGCAAACTGCGGAATGGATTTCCTGAACGGAGGCGTGTCGCAATAAGACACGCCTCCGTTCAGGAAATCATACATACAAATACTTGCCTGTAGAGAGGAGTTTATTACAGCCTTATATATGATAGACAGTAATGATAATAATGATGGTAAAGCTAACAGAGCTCTGAAATTGGAATAGTATCGTATCAGTATTCAAATTCAGGAATCAAGATCGGATCAGATGTGAAAAAATGTGGATCGTAGCATCTTAAATCTGAAGTAAATATCGTCACCCTATGAAAATATTGGCCTTAGTCACTTTTTGACGAAAGTGAGTTTTGGGCCTAAATTATCTCTTGAGATGTTTTTAATAGGGTGGCGATATCTAGATTCATGATCCCCAAAATCCTCCTTTTTGGAGATTTTCGTGACTGAACCAAAGTGACCTAGATGTCAAATAGTTTGATAAACCTTTGCTCTCAAGGTCAAGATTTAACGTTACAACATGAGCCAAGATCTAAGTCGAACCTTACCATCCAATTTTAACAAAATTTGCGCAAAATTCTAAAATCAGGACAAAAAAAAACGAAGCTCAGCGTTGAATATTGTTGTATTAAAGCCCCTCAAAACCTTCCCAACGTTTTCATCCACCATGTAATCTCAGGATCAGCTGACCAAATCTGTCAACTCTAAACTCATGAAGCTGTAAAATCACCACAAAGCCATAAAACCTCCAACAAACCCTGAAATCAGGGCTCAAAATCCGCAAAAACAATCATGTCACCTCTAAACAAATGACTCCAACAAACAAAGTCAAACATGCTGCGTTCAAAAACACCAAATGATGATAAAAGTACCGTACCTCTGGGGGTCCGGTCTGCTGAGTTTGTTTTGGAGAAGAACTGCAACAAGTCAGCTGTGAGTCCCTCTGGATCCAAGTGAGTGTGAGACCAAACGAGAGTAAGAGGGAGGGATAAAGAGGGAGGGATGAGCCGCAAAAAAAATGGAAGAGGTGGAGCGACACAGGCGGAGGATGAAAACAGTCGATATCATAAAAGAAAAAATGGAGAAAACAAACAAGAAAAACAAACACAAGGCTGTCTTTGTGGAGATGGAATTAAAGGGAAAAGTAGGAGGAAGTTGGCGCATATGGTCGCACACACCGACACACAAACGCACCCACGCACACTCTGACCCCTCCGACGGAGCAGACATCTGGCCCAGAGTGGATTATGGGTAATTAAGTGCTCTTTAATGATTCCCGCGGAGCGAGGATTCTGACACAGATTACACTCTGATACAGAGAAATGTGTGTGTGTGTTTACATCGGTGTGGGTGTGTGTAAACAGAGAGGTTTCCAGGATTACATTATTCCACATGAACACAAAAACACCCACAGACAGTATCAGACTAAAACCACCGAACGTGTGTAAAGATGTTTTTATGTGCAGTCACCACATCCTTAAACCCATCCTCAGCCTTTAATCCCGCCTTTATGTGTGCAGATGTACGACGCTCATCCTCCATCCTGCAGGTTCAGATCTACTTTCTGCTTTTTCTGTCTTTGTGCGTCTTTGTGAGTCCGATAAAGACGAGATCAACTCGGAAGAAACAGCTGTGCGCGTCTGAGTGTGCAGCTGTGCAGCCCTGAATGTGGGTGAATGTGAGATTTGTGTGTCTGCACGGCTTAATCCACTTGATTCTCCCGCTTGTCCGGTTGTCCAGTGGCCTGTAGCCAAATGTTGAAGATGGTATCGACTCTAAAGAATGAAACAGCAACTCAGAGATGGAGGGATGAACCGAGGAGGAGAGAGAACAGCAGAGGAATAGAGGACTTTTAACGTTTAATCAAGGGGCTTGTAGACAGAACTGTGGTGAGATACCAGGGACCAGGAGGCACAAAACCATGTCAGAACCAGAAATCAGTCAAAGACCCATCAATCCATCCATTTTCTACTGCCTATTCCCGTTCCCAGGGTCGCCTGGGGGCTGGGGCCTATCCCAGCATCTTTGGGCGAGGGCCGGGGACACCCTGGACAAGTCGCCAGTTCATCACAGGGCTGACATACAGAGATGCACAATCATCCACGCTCACATTCACACCTACGGGCAATTTGAAAGTGGCCAGTTAACCTAACCCCACTTCTGCATGTTTTTGGGATGTGGGAGGAAACCGGAGTACCTGGAGTAAACCCACACAGACACAGGGAGAACATGCAAACTACATACAGAAACACCCTGAGCTGGATTCGAACCCAAGACCTACACCACTGTGCCGCCCCCGTTAAAGACCCACTGTGATTAAAATCATGTTTTTCTTGTTGTCTACATGTTCATATATCATTTTTCTGATGCTACAGGACATATCATGAGAAAACTAAGAGCGAAAAATTGCATTCCTGAGAATTTTCTCATACAAATCTCTGGCAGACCCAAATGGCAGGTTCAGACACTGCGATTTCCTACATCACAAATCCAAGCTCCGCCCCCAGAGCCTCATTATGAAGGCCAGTCTGAAAAGTAGAGAGGACGATTGCAGAACAAGCGCGTGCATTAGCGGATTACATTGTTTGTAAGAAAGCTGTTTATGATATTAACTTAATCATGTCCCTAAAGACATTCGTGTCTGAGAGCTGAATAACTCCGATGTTACCTGACTCTTTTGATGCACCAGCAATGTTAGGCTACAAGCTAGCTGATGAGGAGGGTGCAGAACAGCGCTGTCTCCGCCCACGACTCAGAGGAGAATTGCTAATGAGCTGTTGGAGCTCTGCAGAAGAAAAGCCCTTGAAAATGACACAGGTAAAAAAAACTTTATAATCACGATTTAAAGACCACTGAGAACACTAAGAGCGTTGACTGGCTCTTTCTCCAAAACCCAATATTATCTTTAACTGGAGGTTGGGTTTTGGTACCAGATCTGGTGTCAGCGTTGGGATAAATCTACTCTTTATTTATGGATTTCCTGTGGGAGACTCATTTTTGACGACAAATGTAGCTATGAGAGGAAAAAAAGATCCCAAATCCCAAAGAGAAGCTGCAGAGAGTTTTGTTCTCCGAGGAGCTGAACTCTCATGGGATCTCTGTCTGAGCTGTGAGCTGTTGAAATCATAAAGTCCCCGATGTGGAACCAGACATGTGACACCCCTCTGGTAAAATCAGGAGCTGAGAGAAAAACACTGTAGACGGATATGAAGAGGGGAAAAACCAAAGTGTGACAAAAAGTCGACAGTGAATAATGTTTGAGACAGACAGACTTAATCAGTGAGTTACAGCCTAAAAGCTGCTACACTGACTCTGAGTGGTATTTCATTTAAGGCCCAGCTCTGACTTTATAAGATAAACCATAAAACTGGAAGACTTCCCAGAAAATATCTGCCAGAGAAATCGTGAGATTAAGGCAACAAGACCTGGTCAACCCTACAGATTAAAAACTTCCATTTTTTTAACAGAGAACCCGGGAGAGCAAAGAAATGAGGAGACGAAACCATCTGGACTGACCAGGTTCTTCTTCATTTAGGAGAGTATTTTGATTAACGAGGTACAAAATACTGTTAGAAATAATGATAAAAGAGGTTAAAAAGTGGACAAGATAGTACAAAAGAGCTTAAGGGCTACAAGAAGAAAAAAATAATGATCATAGGAGGGGGATTTTTTAAATTTCCATTTCGAGATTTGAGTTGAAATCTTCAAGATTAAGTCAAGATTTTAAAAAGTCCTATTTCCACTTTAATCTCGAAATTTAAATTTTTTAATCTAGAAATTTTGAAATTATTCATGACATTTTGTAATGTTGAAATTTCTACTTTAATCTTGAAGTTTCGACATTATTCAAGACATTTTGAAATCTCCAAATTTCGACTTCAATCTTGAAATTTTAAACAATCTAAATGTCAACTATAATCTCAAAATTTATTTTTTTTTCAATCTAGAAAATTGGAAGGCATTATGTAAACTCTCAATTTCGATATATCTCGAAATTTCGCCAATGTTCATGACATTTTGACAACTGTAATCTCAAAATTTCGACTTCAATCTTCAAATAAAAAAATACATTAATCTTGAATTTAAAATTTTTAAATGTCAAAATTTCGACATTATTCACGACATTCTGACAACTGTAATCTCGAAGTTTTGACTTAAATCTTGAAATTCAAAAATCTGAAAAATTCGACTTTAATCTCGAAATTAAATTTTTTTAAATCTAGAAATCTCGACATTATTTACAAAATTTTTGACATTTCGTGATCTTGAAATTTGGACTTCAGTCCTAAAATTTCAATTTTGTAATCTTGAAATTTTAACTTTATTGGCATATTTTTCGATTTCTGCAATCTCAAAATTTTAACTTTAATCTCCTTCCTGTAATTTCTTTGTTTCTCTTCTGTGGCCCTGATCCTCTTTTGTATGATAAAGCACAAACAGAAGTAATTGAGTGAGGGTAAGTTATCATTTTTGTGATAAAACCAAAACTGGTGATAAGGCTGCAAAATATGGGAATACGTGATTAAGAAATGGTCAAAATGAGGCCAAAACATGATGAAAATATGCAAAGAAATGGTGATAATGAAAAACAAATGCCAATTATGGTGCAAAATGGCAAAAATAAATGGTGATAATGGAGAAAGAAATGGGGAAAATGGAGCTATTATCTGGTAAAAATGGAGAGAGGAACCAAAAAGCAGGTCTACTAAATTCCTCTTTTCTGTTGTCATCACTCATCAGTCCAAGTTGACCAAACTCTCCCAACATCGTCGTCGTTATCTGCTCATTCTTCAGGAAGAGGATTGTCAACGACTGTCACCTGCACTCTTAATCTTCCATTAATGCCAACAAATTTGCATTAATACACGTGTTTCTATGTGTGTGCATTTTCCCCGTTGTAGGAGGATGTTAATCTGCTAATCCACCCCCCGCAGAGACAGATTACTGCCGGGAGGTTGATAAGGAAACGTGGGAGGTATTAAGACATATTAACGTTCCTCTGCTCAACACGGCGCGGACCGTACAAATCCTTTATCTTACAAGACAACACCGTTTTTCACCGGTGGAACATAAGAGTGATGATAAAATTCTCGGTGTTACATAACAGCTTAGAAAAACTGCTTTTTTCTTGTTTAAGGTGGATTAGAACCACCTTAAAACGCTTCCCAAAGCATGTCGAAACTTTGACGAACACAGAGATCATTCTGGTCGCTGCGTCGCCTTGTGTTTCCGATGATTGCGTGTCTGATATCAGTGACGACCGGCCGTGACGGGATTGAACAGCTGCACATGTTTGAGAGATATCAGTTGGTATGAGCGGAGCTTAATCCACAACAGCAGGTTTGTCCATTTGTTCAGATACCAGCAGCCAAATATTGG
The DNA here is from genome assembly GCA_962446985.1 of Xyrichtys novacula. NCBI lineage: Eukaryota > Metazoa > Chordata > Actinopteri > Labriformes > Labridae > Xyrichtys > Xyrichtys novacula. The sequence goes on from OY660886.1 coordinate 2,312,937, forward strand.
AAACCGTCTGATCCGAAACACAGAGGGGGACGACAACAACAACACGACAAGACTAGACAAGAAACACAATAGCGCAAGAAGTTAAAGAACATCAGATACAAAGATTTGGCTTCATTCCGCAGACTTCGTAGAAATAGACATAACACCCATTACCCCCAAATTCCACCTCATCCAGAACATCACGAAAGGCCGTATCCGCCGATCGCAGAGATCGTAACATAATATTCAAGTTACTGCGTCAATACCAGTCTGAAAACAATCATTTTGACCAGGTGGTGGCGCTCTCTGTGGCTCAAAAGGACTCATCCGTGCTGGGCGGGAGCTCTGGCGAATGCCTCGGGATTAGCCCTGGAGGCAATTTTTTTTTGTGGGATGGTAGGGGAAAGTCCCGCCCTCCTTTGCCTCTGATTGGCTAGAAGTGCCGGGCTCTGATTAGTTATTCCTTATGGCTGTGAAACGTCATCGTCTGTCAGGTTAGGATTAGGAGATTCGGAAGTGCGATAATGTTCTGAAATATTTTGTTCCGCGTTTGTGTGATGATATTTCCAGCTTTTCTAGCCAATCAGAGGCGAAGGAGGCGGGGTTTTCCCCTACCATCCTACAAAAAAAAATTTCACACCCTTGAGCCTCCTGCTAGCTAGCCTAGCAGGAGACTAGCCGGTTTCCGAAATCGATCGGTAGTTTAAATAAAGTTTTCAAGGTGAAGTAAATTTGCACAAATCGGGTAGGTAGCAATAGCAGTAGGTAGCGCGCGCAAAAAGCGGAACATTTCTAATTTGTTTACTAGCGTAGTCAACTGAGAAAGAAGAGCTGTTGCGCTGTAAACCGCACGAATCGGCAAAACAAGCAATCGGCAAACATTACGACCCTGCTCCTGAAATTAAAACAACGTCATGGTTGCGCGCACATCTAGTATTGTTTGTGCAAGAAACCCATCTATAGAAACGACTCACTGCCGTAAAATGCATTTAAATACGAAGAGAGGAAGTGACGTACATTTCGCACGTGTGCAGTACAAATCGGGTTTCCGGGACGGATCGGGTAGCGACAATTGCCTTAAACAATCAACATACTTTACTTAGCTAGCACCACTCCTAGCGGAAACATAAAGATGCTTCTGGTCCCCCAAAAAACCAAGATGGCACCAGAGAGAGTAACAGGTTCTGAGCCCTGAAAGACGACAGTAACTCCGGACTCTTTTTCCTCTCATTACTGCGGTGAAAAGCTTCCATTATTAGCAGAAGTAGAAACTCGTCTGTTGTCACTCTGTGTGCGAGGGAGCGGGGGTTACATAAGGAAATATTTGGCGCAGAACCCCGATCGAGTTATATAACTCTGGTTTGGGACAGATAATGTGGTCATGGCGATGGTGTGCGCGGAGGGGAACCATGGGGGAAAGATTTCAGCGGACCACATGGGGACGGGGGGGAAAATGTTGGATTTGAATCCAGATCTCTTTATCGCTCTGTGCTCTCCATTTTCTCTCTCTTTTACATCTCTCTCCCATCCCCCCTGGCTCTTGTCTCTTCTGGTTTTTACTTTTTCTTCCCTCTTATTTTTTTTTTTTTTGGTACTCTCAGAGGGTAACGGCTTATTCATCCATCCATCATTTTTTAGTCAGCCTGGCCTTTTAGCGCCAAACGTTTAGAGACAGGGACAGAAACTGGGAGGAGAGGAGCTGTAATTGAACAGAAGGGTTACTGATAGAGCCGGTTTGGGAATAAACAAACACGACAGAACAAAGATGCACAAAAGGAGGAGGAGGAAAAGTGGAACTTTTTTCGGGGGGTTGTTCAACTTTCAGTGCTCCCTTGTCTGCCAGAAGCTGAAACACCCTGAAGGCAACACTGACGCAACGACAGCTCACTACATCTCAACACGCTGATACACTTGATATCCTTTGTTTGCCGTCATGCCGTATTACAGGGAGCAGATTTAATACAACGTGGCTCCGAGGAGGATACAGTGAAAGCGGCGAACATGGTTTCAATTATCCCTTTTTCTGTTTTAAGCTTCTGTCGGTTCGTTTAGAGAGTTTGAAACAGCTGAGGGCTAGGGCTCGGCTCGTTTGGTCTGAAGATTTCAGAGTTTTTGGGACACATCAAACCGAATAATGCGTTTGATGAGTTTAAAATCAGCTATAGCGAGATATCGTGTGAGTGTCTGAAAAGCCGAGGGACAGAATGAGCGTGATGAGAGAGAGGCTGAACAGCTGTGAGAGACATCGTTCTGAAGTATAATAATAAAAAAACAAAGTCTTTACGTTATAAAGGATGTTATTAGGGCTGGGGCGATTCGTTAGCGTAGTGGGCTATGCAATTATGTCATCGAAAACCGGTGCGTAAAAGTGCGAAAGGAGGGGGAGACTTTGGGTGCAAGTGTTTCGTCTTTAGATAAACTGAAAAGAAATGTTTCAAAGCATTGGCAAAAATCCACTGTTGCACAAATCTTATTCATTTTGTTTGATTTTATGAGATTTTTTAATAAATCATTGAATTAAATACTAATATACAAGTTTTCAATTTAAATTTTGGTTAAATTCACTGTTATATTCATCGGGTAGTAAAAAACAATTGTTAGAATAATTGATATATTGGTAGCTAGATTAGTCGACCAATCGAAAAAAGAATTTTTAGATCAATTAATTTTAAAAAAACGTTGGATTAATCAATAAAAAATAATTGTAAGATAAATCAATTGAAAAAATAAATGTTAGGTTAATCGATAAAAAAATATCTGTTAGATTAATAAAAAAACTCAAGATTAATTGATTGAAAAAATATTCGTTAGATTAATCGATTAAAAAAACAGCTGTTGATTATTAAAAAAAAACTTAAATTTAATCAATAAAAAAATAACTTTTAGATTAATTGATAAAAAATTTACTGTTTAATTGATCAATAAAAACATTATAATATTAATCAATGTTAGATTAATTGATAAAAAATTGTTGGATTAATTGATAAAAAATGTACCGTTAGATTGATCAATGAAATTATCGTTAGATCAAAAAATACTTGTTAGATTAATTGATAAAAAAAATTATCGTTAGAAAAACATCAAAAGACTGAATGATTTGTTCAATCTTCAGCATGTGGTCAAATGTAAAATGCTTAAAAAGCTCAAATACTTCAATATTTATGAAACAGAGTAAAAGTGCTTTACTAAAAGAGAAACCTGTTTTTTTATTTAGTGAGTATTATCGTCAAATTTAAGTCAAAGCTCTTTGATTGAAGTCAAGAAGAGCAATTGTACCTCGCTCTGTGATACTGAGCCTCCCTGAATCCCCACAGAGGAAATTCCCTCACTGAGGTCGACTTCCTTTAAACAGAAAAACACTGACAGCTTCATCTAAAGAGTTCTCCAACATCAACTCAAAGTTCCTCACTGTGTCTTTAAGGAAAACACAATCAAAAATCAATTATACAGTAAGATTCTTGTGCGTCCAGCAGCCAATCAAATTTAAAAAGAAGGGACATGCCACCCTGAGCCCCCCTCTGTGCGCGCCCCTGGATGCTACTTTGAGTCCGACACTTCCATTAAAGACTGAAAGTGGATTATTTCCCTCAGAGATTGAGGTCAGTTGGAGCAAACAGACAGATCCACAGTCATAATTTATTCTAATCTCTAATGCAGACTGTTATGTAACGGGACATCCACGCCGCGTGCCGCTCCGCTCCACAGATCGGGACCAATATGCTGAAAAACTGGGAGCCAGACGCCTGATTGAAGATCCCGTCTGTTTGTATGAAAACAAACACCGACTTCAGCTGGTGGGGTCGGACCTCCAACATGTTTGATTTCGCTTGTATCCCTATTTCATGATAAATACACAGTTTAGTGGAAAAATGTCTGAAATAAGCCGCCGATAAGTCCTCTGAGCAACACCGGAGAAAAGAAAACATGAAAATTAAACATCTTCAGGGATTTTCACACCGATTTTAATCCGGTTTGTTTATTAAATCTGTCACTTGAGCTTGTTAATTGTTGTCTCTGTAAACCCGCACTGGTGAAGAACTTCAGTTAGAGGAGAGTTTCTTCACTTTGGGGGGTTTTAATAATCAAACATGAAGAATCTGATGAGCTGTTATTCGATCCTCATGTGTGCAAATAAAAACTCCACATTCCTCCTCATTGTTCAGCAGAGGCCGGATCAGGTCTGCCCAGCGTTTGGGTCTTTAGTTCTGCTCTATTATGCTCTTTAATTTCATTCGCCTCCTGCAGCCGCACCCCGTAGCCTCTTAATCAAATAATAATCAGCGCTTGTTGGTCGGTGGTTAAACATTTAGCTCGCCCAAAGCCACAGAACAATACGAGAGTGCATCAGGACAGAGTCGACGCTCTTTCTTTCTTTCTTTCACAGATGCAAAGAAGCCAAAAACCGTGTCCGCGCCACTTTTGTTTATCAGAGGGATTTGGTTGCAAACGGGGCTGTGCAACATCTGAATAAAATCCATAACAATCGAACGAAATGAGTTATAAATATGGAAGAGCCGGGCTGTGGGTGTTTGTTTGGGAAAATGAGAAACTGTTTTATTATTCGAATCTTTTTCGAGATGCCGAAAGACGAACTCCAGAGATCAATACTGGACGGAGAACGGATGTTTTTCACGGTCCGCTCAAACATGAAATACATCAACAGGTTTTAAGTTGTGGTGAGAAGGTTTTCACGAAGAAACACTTTTAAGAAATCACTGCAGCTGTTAAATAAAACGACTAACTTTCTTTACTCAGGATGCACGATATCGGGTTTTTGGCGATACCTGATACGCTGATATCGATACCGATATGTGCACACTTTTTAAACGTAAAGGATGCAAAGTTTCTCCTTATATAGAGTTTATTTACCAGCTACTCAAACTGTTTTAGAAAATAGACCAACATTTGATTGATATCTGCAAATACCGATACTACACCGATAATATCGTCCATCCCTGTTCGGAACTATTTCAAAGTACCTGATTTGGGTTGTTATTGGATTGTTTTAAAAACTCGATCAATGTTGTGTTCGAGTTACGTCGGAAGTCAGAAGTCCGAGCTAAAAATGACTTCACACCTGAGTTCTCAGCTCCATCTACGAATGTTATGTTAGTGCCTGCCTTGTCCGAATATTAGACAAGTGCTAAATAACTTTCGTAGATGTAGCCGTCTTGTTTTAGGTTTCCGATTTTGCTTTTTTCTGACTTGGTAACTGAAACGCTGGGAACTCGGGTGTGACGTCATTTTTAGCTCAGACATCTGACTTCCGAGGTAACTCAGACGGAGGATAAGGATTTTTGGTGGGCGGGGCTTAGCTGGAAGCAACATACCATATAAGGAGGGTATCGTGTTTTTCACATTTACAACAAAAAACAAAAAGTTACAATGTTTGGTGTCCATTCTAGATGTTTGTAAATGTTCAAATCACACTAAAGAGGGGGCGGGGCCAAAACATAGAGCTCTGAGAGGTAGCCAATCAGAGGAAAGTAGGCTTGAGGGGAGGGGGTGCTCTTAAAGAGACAGTAGCTAAAACGAATACACCAAAGTGAGAATTAGATCATGTACACTCTTTAAGACACAGTATCCAGAAATTATCATAAATGTTCTTCCTTGAGCTGCGTCACCCCGCTGTAGTCCGTAATGGAGGTCTCACTACAAACAAGCGGCTGCTGGAAGAGAGTAGGTGAGTTGTGTTTAGTCTCTTTGCTAAAGAAATTAGTCAAAGTTAAAAAGATGTTTGGTGTCTAGTACTATGTCTGTGACCCTATATGTCCTGTTGATGAAGTTAGGTGCTGTTCTGAGCATTATCTGTGGCGTTTTGATTGAGGTTTGTTTATGGCTCCTCAGACCGCTGTGTATTGCTATCGTGCGGTCGTTACTAAAGTTGGGGCGTCTAACTCAGTGTTATGTGTTTGACCCTAAATTAATTTTATATATCCCTTTAAAATAAAAATAGAAGTGAGAAAAAGATCATGTACACTCTTTGAGACGCGGTATCGAACATTGGCCTGAAAGTGACGGTACTCGAACAAAGATGGACGACAGATAAGAGGTTAATGATGAAAATAGTTGAGTTTTTTCTCCAGGTTTTGAACATTTGTTCAGTATCACTAAAGTTTCCTCTGACGCCAACAGCTTGAAAAAAAAAACACAAAGACTTCACTGTGCTGCTTCAATCGGGAACAACAACACATGATATCATCACTGCGAGATCCACGACTGCTGCTGCTGCTGCTGGTTAATGACATCACCGCACAAACACAGGGGAAGCGTGGGAAACCTCGCCACTCTGTGAGTAATCTGACCCAGCTGCTGGAGGAGGACTGAACCTGAATCCAGGTCTGAGGATGATAAATTGAACCAGAGTCTTGAGCTTCTGCACAGAACTGACGCTGACATCCTGAATATTAATTTGCATTAATATGAACTCCCTCTCCGCTCAATCCCAGTCCTCGTCTCCTCAGGCGGGTCCACAGAGCTCTGATCCACCGTCCGCTCTGCCAACGGCGTCCAGCTCTCACACATTCCTCCAGACCAGAGCAAATCGGTTAATCCCTGGAGAGCAGATAACCTAATACCGCTGGACACGCTGCAGCCAGACAGCGGGGAGAAGAGTCCCGCTGTAATCTGGAACCAAAGGACGATGAAGACTTCCAGAAAAGTGCGTGTTCGCTGCGGAAAATAGTGCCACCATCCAGCCAGCGTGATTTAATGCTCTTTTTTTTCACGTCAAACAGAGAAATAATTGGTTTAAGAAGCTGTAATTTGTTGCGATTGAACATTTCCTGACAGCCTCTTCATCTCGTAAGTGTCTCGGTTCGGAATAACGCTCAAGTACTTCAAACGCTTTCGAACTTCGGGAATAAATAAAGAAGCTGCTGGAGGCAAAGCTGAGGGATAATTAGCGATTGTCAAAACTTATGAAGGAGCGCGGGGGTGTAGTATCACAGAAGAAGAAACGCTGCGACAAGTCTGAGAGTAATTTTCTGTCTCAATGAAGGTTTCCATTGGTGGGGGAAAAATGAGTTTAGTCAGGGATTAAGCCTAATCCCCGGCTGTGAAATTGGCCCCTAATCTCTACCGAAGGTACCGGGACACGCCGAAGGGACGCGGATCTACACTTTAATAACAAAACACTTTCAAGAGCCAAAAAAAAAGGGAAGAATGAGACGTCTAAAGATCGGAAAGAGTAAAAAAAAAAAACAAGTGACATTTTAATTAAGGGACCAACATGTGACGTTAAAGGTAGGGTAGTCAGGATCTGAGGAAGTGCCAGTTTTTGGGAGAAATCTTGAATGTAAACTCGACCCCTCCCAATCAGTTTTCCCCTCAGCTCCTCCCCTCGACTCCAGCAAGCCCCGCCCACAAACAGATGACAGATCATTACAAATGGGGCCCAGTCAAGGTGAAAGTAAAAAGCATTGGTGCTACTGTAGATGCCAACAGACTACCAGCAAACACAATGTTTGCAGGACTTCGACAACTAGGATAAAGTGACATAGTCCAGGACCCGAGGGAGGACAGTTTAGCGATGGCGCTACAACACGCTACAGCAGGTCCGTTTGACAAGAAACACTTCTGTTACAGACACTTGTCTTACTTTGTTAAAGCAGTTTACCTGTCCAGCAGAAAGGTTACAGGGTCCGTAAGATCTCGAAGCGTTCACTGATGTTGACCCGGCTTTTTCGCTCTTGTCCGGTCTACCTCGATTATTCCATCAGAGTCTCCGGTATTTACTTTGTTTACTTGCTTGTGTCGGCAGTCGTGGCTAAAGGAGGATTCAGACAATTTTCCGAACTTTCTAGTTGGTTTCTACTGTCTGATATTGTAGCACGCTAACTTTGTTCGGGCTCGTGAACATTATTGGAGGATGTGGAGTGTGCCTCACAACACGAGGGAGCATTGTCTGCCTCACAACCTATCAGGTTGGGGAAGGCGGAGAATCACTTTGTTTAAAGTTAGAAAGAGCGGGCTCAAAAATTTTAAAATGTTGACTACACAGACATAAGAGAACACAGTGATATCGTTATATTCCCAAATGTCATCAATAACTAACCGCTTTTGATGCTTCTTTAACGGAATCCTGCCTACCCTACCTTTAAACGACCGGATCAAAATCAACGATATACTCGCTGTAAAAAAGAGAAAAGAGTCGGCTAGTATTTTGGTTACCTGGATAGTTTCTCAATAAAGGGGTCAATTCGACCGAAACCTCTGCAGGTGATCCACTTACGAACAAGAAACTCTCCAAAAGAAACAAATGACCCCTCGAAGCAAAAAAAACTATCAAAAGGAAAACCAAGATCCCTGATGCTGAAGTCTGACGGGGGGTAGTTTAGGCCCAGCAGGCTGTCGGACTTACAAAATACCGGCAGAATTTCACAACACAACATGAATAAAACTTTTACTTTCAAATACATATTTATAACCAAACCTCCAACCTCTGCTCGCCGTGTTTGGACTGTAATTTATCACCTCGTGCTCGCTGTTGGAGACGTCTAATTTCCAAGTTAAAACAGGATCACTTCGGGAACTTCGCTTGTCGAACTCAACAGAATAAAAAGCTTCTTTTTGCACCAACAAGTCTTTGCTCTCTCCCTTTGGTCTGATCAAACTTTATACCACCCTTGCGATGAACATTTCCCACCCTTTGGACAACTGTATCGCGTCAGTCATATTACCAGTTTCTTAATCGCCACATTGCAGCAGTTCTTGGTCCTTTCTCTCTTTCTTTAGGTTCGAGATACATCTCAAGACTCTGATCCAGGGTCTTCACTCCAGCAGAAACATTTTGAACTTTGTAAGAAAAGCCATAAAGTGGAAACATTTTCTTGAACTCTGAGACGCAGAGAGATCTGGCGCTTTATTCTCTGGTGGGATTCTTAGAGTAGAAAAATACTCACAGTTCGATACAGAGGCGGAAAAAATCGAAATGTGCCCAATGATGAGAAGGAAAATTTCCAGCTTTTTGAGAAGTGTTCAACAAACAAAAGAACCTATGAGTGTCGAGATGATGCGTTTACTACAAGAGGGTAGAAGCAGATCTTAAACAGGTGTGGTAAAGAGATCCTGTCGTCAGAGATCATTACCTCAGTGCACCTCCGGGAGTCAGATTTCCATATTTATTCAAGTTCACTGCTTCCTTTTTTTCTGCTCATCTAACCCTTGACACGTCTGCTGTGTTATGCCGCCTTCAAGGTTCAATTTAATATCTGCAAAATGTCACAGACACTGTTGCTAAGGCACTGACAGCGGGGGATCATCGGCACGGCGGCTGAGGTTGGTGTTCAACCCGTGATGCCGTTCACGCCTCGTATTCGGCTCAAACCAGATGTTACTGAACGTAAGGCCAAGACAGGATTGGAAATAGGTCTTTCTGTCTTCTTCTCTCTGGTTGGTGTTAAATCACAGCTTTGCTTATTTAGTCCACTTTGAGACCCAAGTGGAACAAAACAGGATTATCAGTACAAGATCAAAACTACAGACCCTAAATTCCAGGGTCCAACAATCTAGAGCTCAACCAGCCCAGGTGTCTCTTCTGAATCAGGTCCAATCCAACCATACCAAAGCCAGAAACAAATCTGACCTCAATACCATCCTTGATTGGACCTGGGCATGCACAACTAGGAACCTAAATTCCAGGAATCTCCAACTGGTTCAAGAACCTTCCCGAGCAAATCCAATCCAGACCCGATTACCTTCTCTTCAAAGGCCAGACTGGATCCAGATTCCTCATCAAAACATTTCCCCATATTAGCTCCACCTGTTCCAGTCCAGTTCCAGACCTGACCATTGCTTGTTCAGTACCCAATTTTTGCCATTCAGACAAGGGCCCAGCCCATGCTCCTCCAGAGCTTAAACTGAACCAGATCCTTTTGCTAGAACCAAGTCCAATTTGTCCAGCTGGACCCCAAAAATTCATCATCATAGTCCCGTCCATGTACTACTTCCACAAGCAAAAACCATAACCAAGCTCCAGTCTGGTCCTATTTGTCCAAATCTGATCTAAGACCACACCAGTCCTTCAACATCTGAACCTGGTCTTTTTCCTCCTGCTTACGCCCAACCAAAACCCGACCCAATCCAAGTTCCTTACAGATCAATGGTCCAACTTGAACCACTAGAACTGAGCCTTCCAGTGGCTGATCTAAGACCTAGCTAGCCTGATCCTTTCCCAACTTGTCCATGCCCAACCAAAACCAATTTCCTTGATGGTCAAAAGTCAGACCTGAACCAGATCACTGAACAGAATTTAGCCCGTTCATGTAGGACCCAAGATCAAAAAAGGTCTCAACCAACCCGAGCCTTATCCTGCCAAAACCGGACTACACCAGAACTTTCTCTGTCTATACATGCATTAAGGGAAGCAACTGAAACCCCCAATTCCAAAGACCGACCAGCTGAAAGAGTCAAGACCCAAATCCTCAAAATTTTTCATTGGAAGAAAAAGAAACTGCGTTAATTTCCATCAATTCTGTCTTTGGGTCAAGGACTAGAACTAGACAGAGACCAACAGAAAGAGGTCTGCAGTGCACCGGCTCCCTCCTTCCCTCACCCGTCTCACCCTCTTACCTGGAATGTCCTGCAGTCAAACAAACCAAAAGACGCCCTGGAAACACCACCGGAGACGGACAAAGAGAGGGTCAGTGAATGCACCGTCTCTCCCTTCTGATAGCAAATGGAGGGAAAAGGGAGGAGAGGAGGACAAGTGTTGGGGTGGGAGGGGAGTGATGGATTGGCTGTGTGTGTGTCTCTGCGTGTGTCTCTGTGTGTCCTTTCTCTTCTGCATGGATAACTCAAGCCAGACTTTTCTGCTCCCCCGGGGGGACAGAGAGTTCTGAAATCGAAGGAGTCCTCCAGCTCTCTCTCTCTCTCTTTCTGTCTTCAGTGTGCTTCTATGTCACTCCACCATCACTTCACACACTTTCCCCTCTCCGTCTGTCACTCTATCCTGACGTAACTCCGACAAACTCTCACACTCTCTCCGCGGTTATCCTCACATCATTCCCCCGCTGACATTATTAAATAACAGACTCTGTCATTTCGCCTCTTCCATCTTTCGGCGTCTGTCTCCGTCTCTTCCTTCTTTCTCTGCTCTCGGTCTTTCTCAAGTCAAAACAAATCGGGTGACATTTCCCCGGCAGCGTGACAGCGAAGACGTTCGAGTAGTCGTAAGAATATCACTCTGCAAACAAAGCAGCTTGGTTGAGTATTCATCCCCCACATTTGGTGTTTACATGCACTTCAGTTGTCCGGTCTTAATCGGAATGAGGCAATAATTTGGTTTTCTCGACGTACAGACTGATATCAGGGTAAAGCATTTTGGTTGGAGTTTTGGCGACGTGGGCAGGAGCTACGACCTGAGTGCATCACACAAAGGTGGTTTTTCTGGTTTATACCTTTTTGTCCAATCTACCAAGAAGCACACGCCGAAAGTTTCCGTTGTGGACGGATTTGTTTAAAGTCTAAAATATGTATCTACAAATCAAAACCAGGAAGAGCCAAAACCTTCTGGTTGGTCCGCAGGGTAGCATTGTGCATCTTGAATTTGTAACTGCGCTAGAATAGCTACCTCATGGGACACTCACATCAAGCGCATGTAAAATCATCTACTCGCTTAATTCGCGCGAATCCAGACGCTTGAATGAATAGTATTTACTCGCTTGATTCGCGCGTCAACGGTATTTACAACGGTAATCCCTGCCAATTCAACCGGCATTTATCTTCATTTTAGATACCAGTGAACAACCGTCTGTTTTCGTACGTCACCAAGCAACCTTCTTACTGATTAATATGGCAATGAGAATATGTGCTCAAGTTGAGACATTTTTAGCTCCCGCCCAATTCGCGTCATTCGCGCCTTTGCATTGACTTAACATGTAATTCATTCGCGCGAATGATTTTACTCGCGCTTGGTGTGTGGAAACAGTAACAGCAGTCTGTTCAAGAGTTAGCTAACATTTATCAGCTCCAACTTGCAACACAGCTTCCTGTGCACAAACAAGAACCAGAAACAGTCGATTCAACACAGACTATGCAAATACAAGTATGATGAGCTCATGACAGCGTCGGTAGCCTTCGTGCAAATGTCAGTAAATCAAAATTTTAACTTTAAATTGGCAAAGTTAGGGTGACCATATTCTGAATGCCCAAAAATGAGACATGACTACGTGGGGGCGGAGTCACAGAGTCGCACTAAGCTAATTTTGAGAGTCTTTTGGTTCGGATCGAGTGTCTTTTATGCGCTTCTAACTCAGAAGTCCACATGACACAAACTTGAAACTTCCAAACAAAACCGCGGACATTTGAAGGATTTTATAAACTTCCCCAGACAAAGCCGTACAGCCCCCAAAAAAGAGGACAAGTCCGGGTAAAAGGGACATATGGTCACCCTAGGCAAAGTATACGTCAGCCATCTTGATTCCAACTGAGTTTTCGCGACTTAATTCAAAGACCTTTACCACACGCTAGTTAGCGAAGCGTTAGTGTGAAAGTCTGTTGCATAAGCTCCCTCTACAGGTGGAAAATGGAATAACTACATCAGTTTTTGACTCTCCTTTTTACTGTCCCTTTTTTCCGAACGTTTTGTAACTTTTTATGTAAGCAGAGAGAAGTTTGTATTCCCTCAGCTGCTCTCACGTATATTTTTTCAGCCCTTCTTCTTTTTTCTTTTTCTCATTTCCTCTCAATCTTTCTGTCTCTGTCCTCTGGGCGTTTGTCTTTTTTTTGTCTTTCCTACACAGACCAGCCTACCTGCTTTAATAAGACACCCAAACGAGTCTGAGTGGATTAGGGAGGAGGGGGTCATTAGAAAGGAGAGAGGAAGAAATAAGAGGACTTAATAAGACCCCTTTTACTCCAAACTCGCAGTGATTTGAGCTCCAGCTTTCTCATCCTCATTCCAGACCTCATTTTAATAAAAGAGGTCAGAGAGAGCGACGCAGAGACATAGAGGAAGAGAAGGTGACTGATTAAAAAAGGATTCGCTTTAAATTTTCAACATCGCTGTGACACGAGTCGTGAAAAATGGCGTGCGAGCCGACGTGTGGGAGGAGATTTTCCTGCTCCGGGTTGTAAAAAACAGCTTTTTCATGTCGAATTCATCACCTTGTTTTTGATGCAACAACAGCAGTCAGCGTCACCGAGCTGTCAGGGTGGCATAAACAAACCCGGCCCTCCAACAGGGGGAGACAGGCGAAAACGAGGAGGCCTGACATGTTAAAGTAGAAACAGATGAGAGTGGGGGAGGACAAGAGAGAGGGGGGAGATACGAGTTAAGAGGCTGGTATAGAGGCGGCTTCTGTGTGTACGTTCGGGGTTCAGACGTGACCAGAGGCGAGGAGAAGACGACAGAGAGGGGAGGAAAGGAGAGGAGAGGGAGGATGTTTGTTTTTCTTCTCCTCAGGAGGAGACAGAAACTGAGGAGGAGGTGGGGAAGGAAAGGAAGAAGAAGAAGGACCTTGAACGACCGGAAATCAGGCGATACAAAACAAGAGTAAAGGTTCTTTAAGGAGAGCCTTTAAAACAAAAAAACAGAAAAACAAATACAGTAGTTTAGCGTTTTATTGCTCTCTGTTTAATTAGAGAACAGTTAGTTAACAGCTTCCTCCATGTTTTTACAAGCAGCAGTGATTTCTGCATCATTACTGCTGGAGGATAACATCGCTCACTGTAAAACCGAGTTCTTTTTTACAGCAGAAGTTTGGGATCCGAGCAGAGCCGTACTCAGGAAGTTTGAGGGGCAGGGGCAGTATGAATAAAAAGGGGCACCTTCTGGACATCTACGAGGAGAATTTGTCATGTTTTGTTTTTATAATGGCAACTAAAGCAAGTTTATCTGCGTTATCATGTAAAAGGAAACCAGGTAGGGAATCTTATGATATACAGCAGCATCAAAAAGGCACTTGAAGGTAGGGTAGTCGGGATCTGAGGAAGTGCCAGGCTCCAGAAAGCCCCACCCACAAACAGACGCTCCTGCTCGCTCGTATCAACGTGAAAGTAAACAGCATTGGTGCTACTATAGATGCCAACAGACTACCAGCAAACACAATGGGTTCTATTTTCGTTCCTCGCCAGCGACGTGGCGCAGGCGCGGCGTCAAGGCGTGCCCGAGCACATTTTGGTATTCTTGTTAGCGGCGCAGCCCGGCGTAAGTATCCCCCCTCCCTAACACAGCTCCTCACAGCGGCGTAAGTCTTAGAGAGGGCGTGGAGTGGGTTTACCACAGCCGAGACCTGTTTTCGCCAATCAAAACTCCTCCTGGGGTTTATCCCGAACAATCATCCACGCTCACATTCACACCTACGGGTAATTTGAAAGTGGCCAGTTAACCTAACCCCACCTCTGAATATTTTCGGGATGTGGGAGGAAACCGGAGTGCCCAGAGTAAACCCACACAGACACAGGGAGAACATGCAAACTCCACACAGAAACACCCTGACCCGGATTCGAACCCAGCACCTTCTTGCTGTAAGGCAACAGTGCTAACCACTACACCACTGTGCCGTTTTTGTATATACACTACAAAAAAAAAGATGCTCCTTTAACAGATTCCTGCATACCCCAACTTAAAATCAGTCTCCTTCAGAGATGAGGTCCCCCAGCTAACCCACACCTCTCCAGTCCAAGTACACCACTAGATCTGTGAGTAAATAAATCCATGTGAGAGTCTAGATAGTAGTTGATGATTTGGGACTTTGGCGCCCTCTAAAGAAGGCTGTTGCACACCCTGATGATCTCTTAAAATCCTTCCAAAACTGTATTTGTCTTGAGCTAAAGCAGCAGGTTTTTATTTTTACTGTGAGACTCAGTTTTCCGGATCCATTGCACACTTCTTTAGAAACTTCCAGAGGGGCTCGAAAAAGGAGAGAGGAGGCCAGTTTAAGTCTTCAGTCAGTGAGGGAGGAAATGAACCCTCTTAATCTGATTCTGCATTCACAAAATAATCGAGTCATTTCATCGAGGGAGAGAGAGAGAGAGGAAAAAAGAGAGAGGATTGGAGAGATGTCAGATGTAAACACACACACACAGTGAGGAGGAAAGTGAGGCTGTAGTGGAGACTGATTCACTCCAACAGCTGAGCTCTACTGCGGCCTAGTGGTCGAGTCAGGAACTGAATCTGAATCTGAGATGATGAACTTTCCTGTTACTGCTCCTTTAATCTTACAACCACAGATCTTTTATTTATAGATTATCCCCAACGAGGAAGCAGATTAACCAAATTAAATAAATACCAAAGAAGATTTCTGATGTTAAAAATGAGCCACCACATGTCAGTATTGGCCTTCTTAAGGTTGATATCACCAGAATCTATTTTAAAATGAAAATGCAACTTTCCAACCACCAACAACAATGACGACAAATACAATGTGATATCAGCGGTAAATATCGGCCAATTTGCTCTCACAATATCGGTATGATATCACCAGTATCTGTTTTAAAATAAAAACACAACTTTCCAACCAACAACAAAAACAACATTGATGTGATATTGGTGCTAAATATCGGCCAATCTGCTCTCACATTATTGGTATCAGCCTTTTTGAGGTTGATCTCACCAGTATCTGTTTTAAAATAAAAAAAACAACTTTCTGACCAACAAAAACAACGAAAAAAACGATGTGATATCGGCTTTAAAATTGGCCAGTCTGCTCCTACATTATCTGTATCGGCAATTAAAAACAGATATCAGTCGACCACTTCTCATTACAATCTAATTAACATGTTGTAGGTAAGTTTTACTAAATAAAATTAAAAGAAAAGTACGTTAAGTTTTATATGTAGATGATACATTTTTGTATATTTGAATAAAAGGTCGATATCGGCTGAAGATCATGTGACGAGATCGAGAGCGTCCGAGCATCTGTCGAAGTCTGTTTCTTTTAAGACAAAAAAATCTAATCCAACACAAAATACTTGACTTTTTCTGAACTTCATTAAAGACGACTTTCCCTGACTTTCCAGGTCTTGTTTTGTAATATCTTCTCAGTGAAAACACTGAGCATGTTTTATTTACTCGAGCTTTACATTATTTATGCATTTTGTAGCAACAAGCTGAGAAAACTAATTAAAAGTGCTCAGCGGGGCTCGTACGCCGTATCTCATTTTGTTTGTATCATAAAAGACGTTTTTTACGCTGAATTATTCAGAGTTTGGGGGATTGATGCGGACTAATGCTGAAAAATTAAATCACTTGGCGGGAATTTAACCGGAATAAAATCATAAATCCTCCTAGTTTTTGGGAAACACTCATTTTTTATAACTTTGATTTTTTATTTGATCACATTTGTGGGAAATAAAGAAACTCTAAAGAAAAGTCTGCGAGAGGAGGACGGAAAAACAAACAGAGACAGACGTCCACATTTCTTCGGTTGTATTTTTGTGGGTGCCGTGCCAAATTCCTAGAAAGAGTTGTCGAGTAAAAATCCCCCCCGAGGCTCCAGAGCTTCCCTTCCACCTCTTCCTGTTAAAAAAAAAACGAGTACAACCTGCAGTTCGGCTTGTTCTACTTGGCAACGGCGCTGAAAACACACCGACTCCCTGGAGACTGAGAGCGGCTCGAAAAACGGTCGAAATGAACCACAAACGCAGAAACAAAGACTTACAGTGATAGATGGTTACAGCTCGGTGAAATCATTTACTAAAATATCACATCCATGAAGACTTCAGTGGGAGGAGAAGAGTGGCTCATCTCCCAGTTTACATCCACACACACACTCACACACACACACAGCCCGTTTTTAGACCTCAACAGCATGTAAATATCATCGAGTGTTATGTCACTGCTGGGAGATGCTCTCTTTTTTTAAACTGACCTAATTTAAGACCAAACTGATGAAGATAATAAAAGCATTTGTAATATATCAGCATATTTTAGCAGATTCACAACCTAAAACCATCAAAAAAATGTCTCTATTCTCAGACTCCTGACTGGACATGGATGCAGCTCCCCTACGACACCTGTCCCTGTCTCCACCAGTCCAGACCTCAAAGACCGCTGTCCTCGCCAGCTGGAGCCTCTTGATAGTCCCCCTCTGAAGAGACAGTTTCAAGAACTTTTTACAATTTTTTTTGCACTTAAATATAAAATTTTCAACATACTATCTTAAATTTTTTTATTACTCAAATATGATTTTTTTCACTATGAAATTTGACATTTTTGATCAACTATCCTACAACATTTTTTCATGCTAAAATATTTTTTTCCCATGGTAAAATTTAAAAAATTTAACAAACTATACTGTGACATTTTCATCATATTATATGGCGTTTTTTTTTTTTTGTTTTGTTTAAATATGAGTTTTAACATATTATACTATGACATTTTATTCATATTAAAATTTGTTTTTTTTCATACTAAAATACAAAATTTTTATCACACTATACTATGCCATTAATATCACAACATACAATTACTTTTCTCATACCAAAATACAAAATTTTTATCATATTTTACTATGAATTTTTTTATGATTTTTTTTTTCATACTAAGATATTATATTTTTTATATTTTTAAAATTTTATATATTTTTTTATTAATACTAAAATGTGAAAAAAAATCTAACTGAAATTTGGAATTTTAACATACTATGCTTTTATATGTTTATCATACTATACCAACACATTTTTTCCATACTAACATATTACTTTTTTAACACTTAAATATGACATTTTTAATATACTATACAATTAAATTTTTTCATACTAAAATATTAAATTTTTATCATATAATACGGAGACATTTTTTTGAAATTTTGAATTTTAACATACTACACTTTGACATTTTTATCATACTATTCTATGACATTTTTTCATACAATTTTTTTTTTCACACCATAATTAAAATATTTTTATCACACTACACTACACCATTTCTATCATACCATACAATGACTTTTTTTTCATACTAAAATACAAAATTTTTCTATTCAAGTGTTCACGTCAGAGCTTTGGGTAATAATTTAAAGATAGTTGAAGAGACTTTGTAGAAACACCGGCTAGCTTTAAAAAATGCAAGGACGGCGTTGTATCGAGACTCTCCCTCTTCCTCCTCCTCCTCCTCCTCCTCCTCCTCGCCTTTAAACTGCAGCTGGAGGAAGCAGAGGAAGACATAAAGCGAGGAAGAGAGAGAGACGTACACTTTAAATGATTTGCATGTGAAGTAGACTGGCACTTAGATCAAAAACTGGAGCTGGAATAGACACACACATTACACACTACACACACACACTGAGAGTCTCGTCAGAGTGTGTGCGACCCTGTGAGAGCGGAGAAGCATGTGAGGTTGATTACAGAATATTTACTGCTGAGTCCGTCTAGACTGAGAGAGAGAGAGAGAGAGAGAGAGAGAGAGAGAGAGAGAGAGAGGTCAAAGAAAACAGATTCAATAGATTGGGATTGAATGAATAAATCAGGATAAATTGAAACCATACATGTGCAGTAATGTGAGACATAAACCAAAAATTTTTGTTTTGGAAACTTTGGTAAACAAAAATTTTTGTCTCATTTTAGGATTTCTGCTCAAACTTAACTCTTAAAACTAAAGTTAAACATCTGTTTTTGTATTTGACGTTTTTTGTCGTTACCATCTTGGTGTTTTCGAGGTCGATTAATTATCTGTACTTGTGTTTTTTTTTCACTAATAGCTGCTAAAATCAATCAAAAAGTGCACAATTTAATAGGGGTGTCCCGATAAGACTTCCGATACCATACCGATACTGTAGCCTTCAATATTGACCGATACTGATATTGATCTGATATTGGCACCAAATTGTGCGTGACAAGATTTTCACTCAGCCATAATGTCTTTTTCGGACTTTAACAAAAAATACCGCAGGCTGATATAATCCAATGTTCGTTTTATTGCTATTGGTAGGGGAAGGTCCCGCCCTCCTTCACCTCTGATTGGCTAGAAGTGCTGGGCTCTGATTGGTTGTTCCTTATGGCTGTGAAACGTCATCATCTGTCGGGGTTAGGGTTAGGAGATTCAGAAGTGCGATAATGTTTTGTTTGACGTACAGAGCCGACAGCCCGCGTTTGGCTTGAGCGTGTGATGACGTTTCCAGCTTCTCTAACCAATCAGAGGCGAAGGAGGCGGGTCTTTCCCCTACCATCCAACAAAAACAATATCACAAATGTAAAGGATGAACAAAGAGGAAAATATGAAATAAACAAACAAACAAAAAAAAACACCTAAACTTTGAAACTGATTACAGACTGATAAAATTATCAGTTTTTAACCTTTTCAAATGTTTTGTGTTTTTTCCATCTTCAAAAATGAGAGAGGAAGTATGGATGGAAAGTTAAACGAGGTAAAAACAGAATGGAAAGGATGAGAAAAAGAGGAAAACATGAAATAAACAAACAAAAAAACAAAAAAAATGAGGTAAAAATAGAACTTTAAAATTAGTTAAAGTCTGAAAAATTAAGCATAGAAACAAAAAAATGAGAGAGGAGGTATGGATGGAAAGTTAAACGTAAGGTAAAAATAGAATGAAAGGATGAAAAAAGAGGTAAACATTAAACAAACAAAACAAAAACAACAACAACAAAAAAATTTAAGTAAAAATAGAAAAGAAAGGTAAGAAAGACGAGAAAAAGATGGAAAAATGAAAGAAACAGAGTGAATGTGGATAAAGAAAGGAAGTGGAATAAAAGAGAAAGAGGAGAAAGAGATAAAAATGAAAAAAAAGCGTAAAGAGAGGGATGAATTGGCGAGTGGGCGTCTGAAAATGAAAGAGTGTTACTGTAGTGCGATGCCCTCTGTGAAGGAATGCATCAATCAACGGCCTCTCTATTAGATTGTGTGTGTGTTCATGTGCGTGTGTGTGTGTGTGGTTGTGTGTCCATATTAGGTAGCCGCCTCGGGCCACCAGTATAGATTTCAAGTGGGTGCTTCAGTGTGAGAAACGAGCCCCGTGTGGTTTCTGTTTGTGCGTGTGCAAAGAAATTACATCACGCTCGCTCCCCGATTGAAAGACGTTGATTTTGTAACGACTCTGGTAAATTTCACACTCGCAGCGAACAGGACAGGTTTCGGGAATGCTGCCCATCTGGAAGTTACCTCCTGTGAGTGTGTGTGTGTGTGTGTGTGAGTCATACAGGCGGCCGGCATGACAATGACACACTTGTATATGTGCGCTGTCTGACTGTGCAGTTTTTCCCTTCCAGCGAAGTTTTGGCGCCGAGTCTTTCCTCAGTCAAGGTTGTTCAAGGTTTAATTCCCGTCGACCACAAAAATCACAACTTCCTGTTTAATTTTTAATTATTCAGTCTGAATAATTTATGCAGGCATCACAAGCGAGGATAAAAAAGGGAGAGAAGATAAATATAAAGTCAGTATTTTTGTATTATGTGTCTGTTTCTGTTATTTTAGAGTATTAAAAGGCTAATTTGGCCACTAGGGGGCAGCAGAGTAAGCTGAAAAGAGTGATATTTGTTATGATCGCACCTTTTTCTTGTATTTTTATTGACTTGATATGAACTAATTTATCAATGTAGCAACTCAGACTTTAAAAACAATTAAAAGAACTTTAAAAAACAGCTTTTAAAGAAACAGTGCAGAATTTTAAGAAGAGTTTTGAAGGAGCTTACCAGTAAAAAGGAGTTACATTTTATCTAAAAAGCATAAAAAGGTGATAAAAGCATCAATTAAATTTTTTTGCATTTTTTTTAGATAAAAAAGGTCTGATTTTTACAAAGTGTTTACGACCTCGTCTGTCTTCTTAATTTGATTCGCCCGCTAAAACCTCCTGAAGGTCCTCAGTCGAGGGTCATCTGCATAGAAGTTGAACCGACATGTTGATGAGCAATAATAAGCAATAATAAGCGTGTGATGACGTTTCCGAATTTTCAAGCAAATCAGAGGCAAAGGAGGCGGGACTTTCCCTTACCGTCCTACAAAAAAACATCGCCAACAGGACGGTAAAAGTTAGCCTGTTTTGGTGCGAAATTAACATTAAGACAACTCAAAGTCCATTTTAAACATGTAGAACCTTCTTTATAGAAATAGAACAGGTTTTAAGCGTTAAAATGAGTCGGGGTTTTGAGGCATAAACCTGATAAAACTAGCGAACTCTTCCTCTTGAAGTCCCAGAGTTTATTCTCGCTTAAGCTAACCAACTATTTAGCTATCTATCACAAAATCTTGGCATGTGCACCGATTGCCAAACACACTTAACTTTCGAAAGTAAGAAGTTTTGAGAAATAGGCTAACTTGATTTGATTATTAAAGCAGGACAAAAGACTTGATGCTGCCTACATGCCATAGCTGTTTTTTATGCTAAGCTAAGTTAGCGTTCCTGCTAACCTAGCTTAGCCGAAGATGTAACCCAAAATCATGCTAACACATCAGTGAAATCTTATTATCTGCGCCCTTCTTTTCTATCCTGGACTCGCTCTCTTTTACCCATTGCATCTTTCTTTAGCTCTCTCTCTCTCTCTGCCCTCTCTCCCTCCATCTTTCTCCTACTAATCCAGTTTTTCTTCCAGCGTATTTGTCTCCCGTCTGCCCTCTGTCCTCTCTCTGACTCTCACAAACTGGTCTCTGTCATCGCTCAGCTATCTGCAGAATGAGACAGCGAGGAGAGGAGAAACAAGAAACAAGAAGCAGGCGAAGAAGAAAAAAAAAACAGGCTGGTGTGACAGTTTGACAGAGAGGATAAATCTGACGGCTGAAAAGAGGAAGGAGGAAAACAGAGGAGAGGAAATGTCCCGGAGTGACACATTTAGAAAGCTGTAAAAACAAGTGTACATAAACAACGACGGGATGGTACGAGCAATGCAGATTATTTCTCTGTGATGCTAATAAAGGACCCAGAACAAACCTGAGCCTTTTAATAAACTTCCTCCGCACAAGTGAGACAAATGTATTCGAGCGCAGCTGCCTGAGGTGAGCGGGAGTCCAGAGGACGACGACGCAAATCTGCTGAATCGAGTGAAAGCCGGCTGAGGGAAACTCTTTAATTAACACGAAAGCGTGATTCTTCCTCTTAAAACAACAGAGGATGAGACTGTCTCGCTATCTGGGACACCGGCTGCCTGCAGGCTGGAGACACGACGCTGAGGAGAGGTTGCTGGTTAGAGTCCGACACAAGCTGAGGAAACACAGATAGAGTGAATGAGGATTTCTCTCGTCTTTGAGCAAGGCATTTTTATCTCAGCTTTAGTTTTCCAGATTGAAACTTCATCTTGTTTTTGCAGGTTTGATTTGTTAAAACAAACATATGTATTGAGCACATAACTCCAATTAAATACAGAAAAATAAGTCAATTAAAAGCTTCTGTAAGGAACTTTTGATTCGATCGATTTTGGCGCCCCCTGTGGACATAGCATCTCATCAGATAATCACATCTTGCTGACTAAAACAACTAACTTGTAATTCCTTCAACCTTAATAAAAAAAACTAAAAAATTATTTTATTATTTTCATATTATTTTATGTTACTTTAATTCATTGTCCCAGTATAATTTCTTTATTTTTATTTTTTTCTTTATCATCATTATTATTATTATTATTTGCTTTCTGAGTCAGGTTTTTTTGCTTTTTTTCAATTTTAATAATAATAATAATTATTATTATCATTCATTTTTATTTTTTTGTTTTCTGAGTCAAGTTTTTTTCTTTTTAATTTATTATTGTTATTATTTTTAATATAACTATTATTTATTTTTTATTTTTTGCTTTCTGTGTCAAGTTTTTTTTTAGTTTTTAATTCTTATTATTATTATTACTATTAATTTTATTGTTAATATTATTATTATTACTATTATTATTATTATTATTTATTTATTTATTTGCTTTCTATGCCATGTTTTTCTTTTTTATTATTTTTATTTATTTATTTTTCCAGGTCAATTTTTTTAAACTTATTTTCTTTTCTTTTATTTTGTTAATATTATTATTATTATTATTATTGTTATCTTTGTGTGTATGGATGTTGTTATGTTTGATGTCCTGTCATTAATGAGAATGTTGAAAAATATATATATAAATCACAAAAAGAAAAAAAATATGAAATGTTCCTTTAAACTCTTTATGGAATAACCAAAATATTTATAAAACAACTTCCTTTTCTCTAATTAAAAATAATGACAAGAGAACAGATTAAACTGTGAAATTGTTCTTTTCCTCTTGAGACTCTTCTTAACTTGAAGTAGTTTTTGGTAAATCCAAATATTCCTCTTTTTTTTCTCCTTTTTTGTTTTTACAGCTGAATTAACTTCTGCTCTTTGTGTCAAAACCAATTTAGCCGACAGATCAGCGGCGCTAATTGGAGCTTATATTAACCCAGAGTTTGTTCAGGTTTAAAGCCCCGGCGTCTGAAGTTTCACTCTCCTCACACTACAGGAGAGAAGTTAATGAGCTGAAATAAAACCCGAGGAAATCGCTTTAATGTCCAGGTGCTAAACGATTATCTACCTCACTCGCTTTTACTTCCATGTTTGGCGATCAGAGGGGAGAAATCTAACTCTCTGTTACCACAATACTCTGGTAGGAGTCTGAAATGTCAAGCGTGTTTCCTTCTACTCCACCGACTCCAGATTTAGACCCCCCAGACTGAGAGGGTGTTAGACTCTCTCGATTTAGCCTCCCAGACATACACAACAGATATGAAACTGCGACTACGTCAGAGGGAGTGAAATTAAACCGCTCAACTTCCTAGCAACACAGACTCCCAGATTTAAGACTCTCGAGCGTGCACAGATTGAGTTTTATACCTCCAAGCAGAGGTGAGGGAAAGTCCCTATGCTGCAAGTCCAAGTCGAGTCTCAAGTCTTTGCTCTCAAGTCCGAGGCAAGTCCAAGTCCTTTGCTCTCAAATCTCGAGTCAAGTCCAAGTCAACACAGACAAGTCCCAAGTCAAGTCCAAGTCCTTTGCTCTCAAGTCTTGAGTCAAGTCCAAGTCAACACACACAAGTCCAAGTCAAGTCCAAGTCCTTTGCTCTCAAGTCTTGAGTCAAGTCCAAGTCAACACAGACAAGTCCCAAGTCAAGTCCAAGTCCTTTGCTTTCAAGTCCCAAGTCAAGTCCAAGTCCTTTGCTCTCAAGTCTTGAGTCAAGTCCAAGTCAACACAGACAAATCCCAAGTCAAGTCCAAGTCCTTTGCTTTCAAGTCCGAGGCAAGTCCAAGTCCTTTGCTCTCAAGTCTCGAGTCAAGTCCAAGTCGAGTCTCAAGTCCTTTGCTCTCAAGTCCCAAGTCAAGTCCAAGTCCTGAACTTTTTTTTTCGAGTCCCAACCAAGTCCTTACCGTTTCTTTTAAGTCAAAAACAAGTGCAACACGTGGAAACAGGCGGGCAATACTAGCGAGCGATTTATGTTCGGTCCTCCCGGTGTTGTCGTTATGAGGGAGGCTAGAGTTTGAGACAGTGTTGCCAAGTTTCGTGAGAGAAATAAGGAAACAGACCTCCAGAAACAAGACAAAAACAAGCAGACTTGGCAACACAACACGGTGTTACCAACGGCCGTAATTCCTGACTATTAGTTGATGCGACACTTTTTAAACAGTTTGGGCTGTAAGGTATTTAGTGACTTGAAAAGACTTGACTTGACTTTTCAAGTCACTGGGCTCAAGTCAAGTCAAGTCTCAAGTCTTTAGCAATCAAGTCCCAAGCGAGTCCAAGTCATTTCGTGATTTCATCAAGCAAGTCAAAAACGGGACTCAAGTCCAAGTCGAGTCTCGAGTTGAGTCGTCAAGCCCCCACCTCTGCCTCCAAGTGAGGCAAAAAAAAACTAAAGCGGTAAAAAGAAGTGACAATTTTGGGTCAAACTCGTCCCTAAAACTCTTTGGGGAACTCGCTGCTTCCAGTCCAGATCTTGGTTTCCAGACGATCCAGACAATTAACCCCATTTAAAACTTAAATGTCAGCCTGTGAGGAGCTCTCTGTGACACACAAAAGCTCCGACTCGAGGACAGATGGAGAGGAGCTCATGAGTCAGACTCGTCTCCTCCTCTTCTTGAAATCCTCTGAGCGACTCCCTTCAGGAGAGCAAATATTTTGAGGTGTATTACGAAGCATCCGGGTAGAATCTGTCTGAAGGTCTCGGCCATGTGAGGAGAGACGCGTCGCAGACCTCTGTCAGCCTGAGGCAGAAGCTTGTTGTGTTTCCCTGTCAAACAGCAGAGCGTGACTTTATCTACCAATAAGACCTCAGGGTCAAAGGTGAACATGTCTGAGGGGTCAAGCAAGGAGAGCGCCAACTCAGATCATGATCGTCACTGTCGCTACCCAGACCGTCCCAAAAACGATATATTTTTTTGTTGGATGGTAGGGGAAAGTCCCTCCTCCTAACAGAACATTATCGCACTTCTGGATCTCCTAACCCTAACCCGCCATATGATGACGTTTCACAGCCATTAGGATTAACCAATCGGAGCCCAGCACTTCTAGCCAATCAGAGGCGAAGGAAGGCAGGACCTTCCCCTACCATCCTCCAAAAAAAAAATTGTGTCCTGGAAACCTGATTTGTACTGCGCATGTGCGGAAGGTACGTCACTTCCTCTTTTGGCATTTCACTGTATTTTACGGCAACGAGTCGTTACCTACCCGATCCGTATGGCGCAGGTGCAAATTTACTTCACCTTAAAAACTTAATTTAAACTACCGATCGATTCAGAAACCAACTGACGATAGGACAGGCTAGCTAGCAGGAGGCTCCAGAGCTAATGCCGAGGCATTCGCCAGAGGTCCTGCCCAGCACTGTGAGACATTTTTGGGCCACAGAGAGCGCCGCCACCCGGCCAAAATTATGGTTCTCTGACTTTTGAAAGTATCACAGCTAGCTCGCTAACGCTAAATCTGCCGAACAAGTGTCGAAGCTGTCACAAACCGCGAGGGGCAAGGAATTGCTGAGCTGTCGCAAAGATGGCTAGTTGAGAAAAACACGTTTTGCACATGAGTGGTACAAATTTGGTTTCCGTGACGGATCAGGTAGCGACAGTCACATCAGTCCTTTAGCACCACTCGCCTCTGGTGACGTCACTCTCTCGCCAATCAGAGGCCTGCTGCTTGTCGATGTCACATTTTCCACTCAAAAAAAGACCCGGTACCAAGAGGAAATCTCAACCTGGGCTCCCCATCTTGAGGACTCGAGGTGGGAACAACAAAAGGACAGAAGGTTTCCGACATCGACCAGATAAAAACTTCCTCTTAGATCAAATCAAGATTCTAAAACACTCTTCAGTTTACAACACTTCCTCATGGTTTACCAGATCACATGTTTGTACGGACGAGACAACATGCATCAAACCTGGTACCTAAAAAAAACCCTAAAAAAAAACAAAAATCACCCACTCTACCTTTAAAGCAGTGCACTCTGCAGGAGGTATCCGAGCTCTCCTCATCTGCTGTCCCTCCCTGTGCCGGCGATCGCCTCCTTTTCCAACGCATGACTCCTTCTCCTCTATTTTCTCCTTTCTTCTTCTGTTTATTTGACTCACACACTCTCCTCCTCAGTGTGTCCACTCCTCTTCTGCTCCCCTGTCCTCCTCTTTTTTTGCTCCCCCCTCTCCCTCTCCCTCTCTCTCTCTATCCTCACCCCTTTGATAACTCTCTCTCCCTCACTCACGTGGGATCTCTTTGGCAGCAGAACTTGCAGCAGTGACAGTTCACATGATAACCAAAACACTGACAGAGTGTGTGCGTGTGTGTGTTTGTGAGTGTGTGTGTGTGTGTGTGTGTGTGTGTGTGTGTGTGTGTGTGTGTGTGTGTGTGTGTGTGTCACCACATATTTGCATGTGATCTAAAAATGTCACATTAATGTCCCAGTTTTGCTCGTGTGTGTTTCTGCAGGATCAGTTCGCTGGTTTCCAAACTGTTTTCACTGTTTATGAGCGTGTTTGTGCGTCCCAGCTCTCTCGCACGCCACACTGCACTTTGTTCTGCTGCGTCAGCCCTGCCCACACACACACACGCACACACACACACACAATCAAACACACACACAAACCAGCAGATTAATACACACAAACAACAAGCAACAAATAAAACAACAGATGCTAAACACACACAGACTTTCCTAAACGTCCTCCTGACTCCTCCGTCAGCACATCACTGAACGATCTTTATGAAGTTTATTCCACATTTAAAGGTGTCAGCAGTAATTTTTTCAGACATACATCGCTCTCTAAAAGTTTTTCTCCTCCTCATCGTGTTAATGCACTTTCTAACTCCTTAAACGCTGCAGTTTCTTTCGTTGCAGATCTAAACTTTTGTTAACTTTTAAAGGTTTATTTTAAATGTTTGTTTGTTTGTTTCTGAATTTATTTGACTCAACATTTTTGTTTTCTGTGGATCTGAAAGTCTGAGTAAGTTTTAGGATTGAGACTGCGAATCTGGTTCATGAACACTATTTTGGCCAAAATTGATACAAATACAAATATCAATACTGATATTGACACCAATACTTATACAAGTATCAATACCAATACTAATACTAATTCACAAACTGATACTGAAACCAATGCATATTCCAGAGCTGATATTGATACTGATGCCAATATCGATGCTGATACTGATACCAATACTTCAAAGCCAATAGTGATCTGAATGCCAACACTGGTATTGATGCCAATACTGATGCAAATACCAATCCTGATACTCTTATAGAATCGATACTGATACCAGTGCAGATACCAATACCGATATTGACAGTAAAACTGATATTGACACTGATACCAATACTGATACTGACATTGATACCAATGCTAAGATTGATACTGATACCATTACTGACACAGATACCATTACTGATATCAATACCTAAAGAGATATTGATACCAATACCGATGCTGATACCAAGACTGATACTGATACCAATACCAATACTTCAAAACCAATAGTGATCTGAATACCAACACTGGTAATGATGCCAATACTGATGCAAACACAAATTCTGATACTCTCATAGAATCGATGCTGATACCAGTACAGATACCAATACCAATATTGATTACTGAAAATGGTATTGACACTGATACAAATACTAATACTGTCACTGATACCAACACCAAGACTGATATTGACACTATTACTAATACTAATCCCTACAAAGATATTGATACCAATACTGATACTGTTCCTGATTTAGAAACTGATACTGAAACTACTGCAGATACCAAAGCTGATATCGATGCCAATACAGATACCAACAGCAATACTTCAAAAGCAATAGTGATCTGAATACCAACACTTGTATTAAGGCCAAAACTGATGCAAATAACGATTTCTGATACTTTTATAGAATCGATACTGATACCAGTTCAGATACTAATACCAATATTAATACTGAAACCAATATTGACACTGATACTGACGTTAATACCAACACCAAGACTGATAATGATACCAGCACTGACAGATACCAAACTGATACTGATACCTAAAGAGATATTGATACCTATACTGATTCTGGTACTGATTCTGATACCACTACCAATATGGATACTGAAACCGATATTGACATTGATACCAACACCAAGACTGATACTGATACCAATACCAAGAGAGATATCGATATCAATACTGCTGCAAATACCAAACCTGATATTGTCACAGAATTTATACTGATACCAGTGCAGATACCAACACCAATATGGACACTGAAACCAATATTGACAATGATACAAACACCGATACTGATACTGATACTGATACCTGGAGAGATATCGATATCAATACTGATGTAAATACAGATTCTAATACTGATACAAATGCCAATACTTATAAAAATCTTTATATTGTTACCGATATTGACACAAATACTGATACAGATACCAATAGTAATGCAGCATTATTTTAACTGTAAAGAGTTCCATGTGTTCCCTGTAGTAGAGTTTATCTGTCGTCTTATTCTCTCTTTCTGTCGCAGTTTAGAACTTTGTAATTAAAATTCTTCAAAAATGAAAGTTTGACACTGATAAAATACAA
Source organism: Xyrichtys novacula (assembly GCA_962446985.1). Classification (NCBI taxonomy): domain Eukaryota; kingdom Metazoa; phylum Chordata; class Actinopteri; order Labriformes; family Labridae; genus Xyrichtys; species Xyrichtys novacula. Next base: position 2,341,839 of record OY660886.1, read on the forward strand.
CTTTACAGTTAATTATGTATCATGAACTGTTTGCCTTTAAAGGTTATCAGTATAGAGGGATATAAACAGAGTTTATGACCTGGAAACTATGCAGCAACTTAAATGAAACTTAATTAAATTTTTCCTCCAGCTTTTTAAAGGCGGAAATTTGACACCAAAGCCAAATGAGTGTGCGACAGGGCAGAGAGCCCACTTCACACAGGGCGTTGATGAAATCATAGGGCACACAGAGGACATGCTGTAACACACACAAACAAATATTGGGCTCTGGAGCTGCAGAGGCATCTGAAAGAGACAAATCTTCCAGCAATCAGTGCTCGTAAAAACACATAAAAAGCCCCGTGGACTGGAATATTCCACCATGGAAGATAGAGAAGCATGTGAAAGTGATGCATGGATGCAGGCGGATGTTGTGAGAGTCCCTGTAACCATGGAAACCCATCTCTCTGCTGACATGTGGTGTACAGGAGGCAGATGCCTGTGCAGCATGTGGGGAACTAATAAGTCTCATGGAAACAAATGTTTTTGTTTTTTTTAAACACCATTTTATTTTTAATAAAAACTCATTTGACTGTGTGGGAAAATCTGTTTAATCTGAGACAAAACTTTGATTTTCTCTGAAAAAACTTAAGATGAATGGTTCGCCTGAAAGTGGCACAACTGGCTCGAGGCCTTTCAAACTCTTCCCCTATGAGTATCTTCTACAGAGAGATCAATCAGCAGATAGTGAGCTTACTTTTAAAAGGATTAACACGGGGGATATCATCTAAGTGACCAAATTAAAAATGGACAAAGCAAGAAAAAGAAGAACGGCAGCAAGCACAAAAAAATTCAGGAATATTCCAACATCATTTCCTTACTTTCTTATGACTGCCAGCAATGATACTGATACTGATACCGATACAGAGAGCCAATACAGATTCTGATGTTTATTCAGAAACTGATTAGAGATCCAACACTGATACTTAAACAGAATTAATACACAGATTAAGTACTGATATTAATACCAATACAGATATCAATACATGTAGCAGAGCTGATACAGATATACTGATACTGAGATCTAGCAATGATGCTATTACTGATACTGACACCAATACTTACATGTAATTTGAATACCAATAAAGATATTCAATACTGATTCTGATACCGATATAGAGATCCAATACAAATTCTGATACTGATTCAGAAACTGATTAGGGATCTTACATTGATAATACACAGATCTAGTACTGATAGTAATACCAATACAAATATCAATACATGTAGTGAAACTGATACATATATACTGATACTGAGATCCAGCAATGGCGCCATTACTGATACTGATACCAATACTGTCATGTAATTCCTATACCAATAAAGAGATTTATACTGATACTGACATCTAATACCAATACATCTGATACCAATACTAACATGGCGTACTGATGACATGCATGTAGATTGGCCAGACACTGACACTAATACTGATATCAGTACCGATACCTGCATCGATACTTATCTAGACTGTTTACCAGTCCTTTAAAAATGCTATAAAATTGCTATGATCTGCGTAAAGTTAAACTTGTAGTAAAGCATAAATAAATACACACATGGGCTAACTGTACCTCTGAAAACAAGTGAGCAAGGGGTGTTGGACCTTTTAGCCAAATTTGGAAAATCCAAATTTCTGTTATAAAAAACTGTCTAAATTGCAGAATTCAGTCATAATGCTGATTAATGATCAAAATGCTGATTAATCAGGATGAATATGACGAATAAATGACACAAAACAACACAAAACAACAACAACAACAAGGTCTTAACACACTATCTAGCAGCTCTGAGTTGTTTACAAACACAAACATACAGTTTCTCCTCACTGTGTCCAAACCGCAGAGCCTCTTGGCTGCCAGGTAGTGGGATGGTAGCGGGAGGCATGAGCACACACACACACACACACACACACTCACTCAACAGGGCGCCCAGGTCCATGTGTTCGGTGTCAGGACTATGTGTTCTGTTGTTGTTCCTCCTCCTCTTCACCACAACCCTCAGCCAACAAACACTTAAAGGGAAATTACACCTATTAGGAATGTTGTGAAGGAAAAACGCCTCCAGCTGTTCCTGAGGTTGGAATTAAAGCTCCTGTGTGGGGTTTTTGAAACTCCAGTGAAAAAACTAAAATTAATATTGTTACAATTTTACAAGCCACAAAAGCAGACAAGACCACATAATTAAGAACATTAGATGAGTTAAATGGGTCATTGACAAAAAGTGAGAAAGTCTGGGGTCCCAATACGGACCCTTGTGGCACACCAATTGTAAATCAGTAAATCCAAAGATGGTGCACTTTGTTTTGCTTATATTTAAGGTGGGTTTTTCATTGTTGAACATTGGTTTTACTTTATTTTCTTTGAAACCGTATTTACTGAAACTGATTCAGAAACTGATACTGAAACCAATGCAGATACCAAAGCTGATATTGATACTAATGCCAATATTGATGCCAATACAGATACCAATACTTCAAAACCAATAGTGATCTGAATACCAACACTGGTATTGATGCCAATACTGATACAAATACCAATTCAGATACTGTCACAGAATCAACACTGATACCAGTGCAGATACCAATACTGATATCGACACTGAAACAGATACCATTACTGATACTGATACTTACAGAGATATTGATACCAATACTGATGCTAATACCGATACCAATACAGATGCAAATACTGATTCTGATACTGATACAAATGCCAGTACCAATACTGAGCTTGTGCTGATAACAGTATTTATACCTATACCAATACTGATACCGATACCTAGAGAGATATCAATACAAAAACTGATGCAAATACAGATTCTAATACCGTCACAGAATCAATACTGAAACCAGTGCAGATACCAATATAGACATCGACACTGAAACCAATATTGACACTGATACCAATACTGATACTAACATTGATACCAACACCAAGATGGAACTGACACCAATACTGATACAAATACCAACAAAGATATTGATAACAATCCTAATGCCGATACAGATACCAATACTGATTCCAATACCTAGTGAGATATCGATACCAATACTGATACCAATACATATAGAAATATTGATACCCATACTGATGCTGATATCAATCCTGATACTGGTTCAAATGCCAGTGCCAATACTGAGCTTGATGCTGATAACAATATTGACACTGATACCGATACTGATACCAATATCAATTCTGATACTGATACAAATGTATTGGTTTCAGTATCAGTCACACTGATAAACAGTATTTATCAGTGTACACACAAAGTAAGAAACGTTGGGGGTCCCAATATAGATCCTTGTGGCACACCTAATTGTTTTCCCTGTGATAAAGGTGGTAGCTTCCTCTAAATTAAAGTGATATTCCCCCTTTTTTCAGTCTTATAGAAGCCCACCATCCACCCACACACACACACACACACACTCCCCTCTGTCCGTCATCTGGAAGTGATTGCGTGCGCCATTACAGCATGCCTTGGCCAGAATCGAGCGTGTTGGTGTTGACAGCCAGCCTTTTGTGCGTCGCAGCCCTGCACAGACACACATTGATAAAAGCTGCTGCACACACACACACACACACACACACACACACACACACACACACACACACACACAGAGGCATGCATGATGCACAACGTTAACCCACTCACACCCATTAGTCAATGATACGTGCTCCAAATTACTCCTAACGAACAGCTAACGACTCAATTACGCAGACATCAGCCCACATATGTAAACGGTTAATGTACGGGACTCAATACGAATCAGATCGGGTGACGAATTCGGAGTTTAGCGAGTTCAGTGGGTGTATTACTATCACTCTATCTTACATGCATGTGCAACAGCTCACCTGTTGACTCTACAGCTGCTCTGGGAACAATGCGCCTCCATTGAGACGCTCTTTACACTCTCTGGATGCTCGGATATTTGTTACCCCTCCCCCGCTCTCTCTCTCTCTTCTTCTTCCTCTCTTTACGATAAGGATCTAACTCTCTTGAAGATACGAAGTCCTCGTAATCACCCCTGCAGAGATAGACCGCCTATACGCACAGGACAAGACAGCGAGGTGGTGAAACACTCCGAAAAGCAGAAAGAAAAAGCATGATAGACGAGGGACTGGAAATTTTACACACTCTCACATAAAAATCACTTGCAGGAAACTTGCTGGACCCAGAGGAGAGAGTGCTGCTCTGCACATGTACTGTATTTTAACACACACACACAAACACACACTTACACACTGGGCCTCTTCCTGCATTATATCACTGCTGTTACTCAATCTCCAGGACTCTCGTGTTGCGTTTATCGGAGGATTTTGTGGATTTTACTTTCTTCTGATTCACTTTTTTTTACCAGGAAACAGAGTCGAATCAACGCCAATGCTCCGACATAAACTACACAACTAATAAACGCAAACGAAGACTATCTTAGAGTGAGAGTGTAACCTCACACTGTTTGACAGATGAGTCTTTTTATTAGAAAAAGGAAAAACCGCAATATCCACAGGAGGTTAGCTGGACACAACACTCACACACACACACACACACACACACTGAGGAAATGTTGGTTGTATTTCATGGAGGCCTACTACAGTGCACTTGCTATATGGGCAGTTGCCATGGTAACCCTCTAAAAAACCCACAGTTTGATGGTAGAGGAACTCGATAAAACAGAAAAGAGCCTCACTCCTTAAGCTGTGATACAATTTAAAGTGTGTCTTTGTTCTCGTGTATGTAGCAAAGTGGGGACCGTTGACTTGGGACCTCTGCAGAGGACCCGAGTCAACAATAGTGTCATCGAACAGGTAATCAAAAGTAATTTTTCAAGTTTGCAAAAGGAGGAGGAGAGGTGTGTATGTGTTAAGTATTAACATGAAAAAATGACCCGCATGAGGGCAGGTGTGTGTGTGTGGAGTGTGCTGGTACATAGGTCATAGTGAGGACCAGTAACCTGCGACATGAGGACCTTTAGTTTAAAATGTCAGTTTTTAAAACAAATAAATTGAGCAAATATTATAAATTGGAGAAAATATACTTTTAAAAAGTTTAGATCATAGGTAAAAGTTAAAATGGTCTACGTTCAGCAAAAAAATCTTCTTGAAAAATCTGTTTTATGATTCTACATGATATGTCTAAAGTCCTTTTTGGTCGTATTAACAGGACATATAGGGTCCCAGCCATAGTACTAGCCACCAAACATCTTTTTAATTTTGACTAATTTCTTTAGCAAAGAGACTAAACACAACTCACCTACTCTCTTCCAGCAACCGCTTGTTTGTAGCGAGACCTCCAGGCAAGTCCATCAACTGCAGTGGGGTGACGCAGCTCAAGGAAGAACATTTCTGATCATTACTTTTATATTTCCATGAAGTAATAATCATCATATTAATCATTTTGCAGACTCGGTAGTTCTTCTGCCTTAGGGTCTCGCTCTGATTGTATTTCCATGAAGAAATTACCATAAATGTTCTTCCTTGAGCTGCGAAACCCCCACTGCAGTTGATAAACTCGCCTGGAGATCTCCAAACAAGCGGCTGCTTAAAGAGAGTATGTGAGTTGTGTTTAGTCTCTTTGTTAAAGAAATGAGTCAAAGTTAAAAAGATGTTTGGTGTCTAGTTCTATTGCTAGGACCCTATATGTCCTGTTGATAAAGTTAGTTGCTGTTCTGAGCATTATTTGTTGCGTTTTGGTTGAGGTTTGTTTATGGCTCCTCAGACTGCTGTGTGTTGCTATCCTGCGGTCGTTACTAAAGTTGGTATAACTAGAGAAGCAAACAGTTCACAACATTCATCTGTCGAGGGGGTGTCTAACTCGGTGTTACTGTGTGTTTGACCCTAAATTAATTTTACGCCGGAATATCCCTTTAAGTCCAGTCTTTAACTCGGGAAAACATGTTTTCATACTTTTCTGTTACTCTAGACCTCCTCTAAAGGTGAGTATTAGGTTTAGGGTTCGAGTCTGAGGTATGCGAGGGTCCTCACAAGTACAGAAACAACACTGAGTGAGTGTGTGAAACAGAAAGGAAAAGGACCAGGCTCCACGCCAAGACAGGAAGTAATTAGCAGACCCGAATTTTTTCACCTGAACTCACTTTCATTTTCTTGGAGAGCACTCTCTCTCACGCTGATTGGTCGCTCTCTGTCTCTTTCCGACACAGTCAGCCTCCCTCTTTCTCTCTCAGGGTAATTAACGGCCACATGTTGACCACAGAAACCACTGAGGGGCCCAGAACTCCACCTCCACCTAATCCCAACTCCTAACTAATCAGACCCACTCACACAGAAAACTGAGCATGTGCAGACGCACAATTACACACAAGGAGAACAGCTTTACCCACACAGACACACACACACACTGACACGGTGACAATAAAAACACTCGGAGCGCCAACAGAAACACCAAACTCACAACGTCCACTATAGTTTCTCACTGACCTTGAAAATACACTCACTTCTACCATGTCCACTTAGTCCAACACACACATTCACACACAAACACACACACACAAACACACACACACAGATGGTGATCCTGTTTTTTTTTTTTTGCTGACTTTATGAGAATTAACCGCAGGATTACACAACTTTCTCCTATCTAAAATACAAGAATGTGATGACACAGAGAAAACACCACACCAACGTGTTTTTTTGATAATTCAGCTCAGACCAAACCCATCAAAGTTTTCTCCGGGGTCTGATCCTGCTGCACAGAGATCTTTTATAAATGTATGAATATATATATATATATATATATATATATATATATATATATATATATTTAACCACACAGGTAGAAATACTTTAATTCTGTAAATAAAGTTTGATATTTTGAACAAAACTACTTTTCAAAGCCATGAGTTTGTGAAGAAATAAAATACTGCTTTCCAGTTTTACTCAGAAGTCAGAAATTCCAAGCTCCAATTTGAAAGTTCATCTGGAACGCCCCCCTGAAGTCAGATTTCCGACTCGGAAAGTCGGATGATCCTCATCAACCCCAACTTGACGACAATGTCATATTCCAAGATGGCAGCACAGTGCATCAACAGTAAAGAGTAACAGTGAAAGCTCTCTCGTTAGCTCTTTAGTTGCTAACAATTGTAAACAACAACTAACAACGGCTAACAACAGTTGACAACAGCTTACATAAACAAACAACAGCTAACAACTGACAATGACTAACGACAACAAACAGTTGTAAACAACAGCCAACAACAGCCAACAACAGCTAACAACGGCTAACAACAGCTGACAACTGCTAACGACAGCTAACAATTGTAAACAACAGCTAACAATGGCTAACAACAGCTGACAACAGCTTACATAAACAAACAACAGCTGACAACAGCTAACAACTGACAATGACTAACGACAACAAACAGTTGTAAACAACAGCCAACAACAGCTAACAATGGCTAACAACAGCTAACAATGGCTAACAAATGCTAACAACTGACAATGGCTAACAACAGCTAACAACCGCTAACAACTGACAATGGCTAACAACAGCTAACAACTGACAATGGCTAACAACAGCTAACAATGGCTAACAACCGCTAACAACTGACAATGGCTAACAACGACTAACAACAGCTAACAACTGACAATGGCTAACAACAGCTAACATCGGCTTACAGTAGGCGTCCATCTTGATTTTTCAACTTGTTAACTGTACTGCCATCAACTCAGGTGTAACATTATTCCAAGCTTCGACTTCAGAGGTAACTGGAACGCAGCGTAATAACCTTTAAATCAATAAAGTAATTTTCAGTAAAGTTATCTAGTTAATCTAGTCCTGGCGAAACGTCTTCAGTTCAGTCTATCTCATATTAAACAAACTCATCTATACGCTGATATTTTTGTAGTGGAAAAATGTGAAAATTAAGCTGTTGCTTTATTTTTGTACGCATATTAACTATCCATTAGGGCCGGGCGATAAACCGAAAATTTACAGATTCCAAAAATTTACAACAATAACCAACGTCATTTTGCTCATATCGGTATATTCAGTATCAAAAAAATAAATAAATCAAAGTTGTTTTTGGATGTGTGTAGGTAGGCTATGGTCTCATGTCCCTTAAAGACGCTGTCCTACATCAGAGACGTGACTCCACCCCATCCAGTCCGTAACAAAGAGGTAAAGACAGGTGAGGAGATGGAGGACGGTTCAGAAGTTGTAGCGGCTGAAGTAGACAAAGTTAATGAGTGAGGGGGTGAGCAGTTTGTGGAGTAGTTATCGTCCATTTATCGTTATCGAGGTGAACTGATCAATATATCGTGATATTGATTTGAGGACATATCGCCCAGCTCTACTTAACGTAATAATTTTACTCTTCAGCCGTTCCTGCAGGCTGATGAAACGCTTTAAACATCACAGACTGAATGTGGGGAAAGTTTCACTCTGAATTTCTTTCTAAACTTTGTTATGAAAATCAAACGGCTGATTGAAAAAGAAGCTTAACTCCCCTCCTCCTCCTCCTCCTCCTCCTCCTCCTCCTCCTCCTCCTTTATCCCTTCTTTCCCACGGGCGGACACCAGCCACATGACTCAGTATCCCTCCCTGTTGGCCCCTCTGAAATTCCCCTTCTCTTATTTTTCTCTAATTCCTTTTCCTCCTCTTCATCTCTGTTTTCACTTCCAGGTTATAACCCAGAAAATGATGCATGGATGACTCTGGACATCTTGGCGTTTATTTTGGAGCGGCTCTGTAATCCTACAAGTTCTTGATCACACATTCAGGTTGTGAACTCCACATCTTTTCAGGGTCAAAACATTCACTTCTCCTCCTCCTCCTCCTCCTCCTCTTCTTCCCTCACCATCTCTCTTCCTACGAGGCGGTGAATCAGCTCGCAGAAACTTCCCGATACAACACACAGCGGGAGAGAGACTCTTCTCTTTTTTATCAATCTGTTTACTCGAGTCGTATCAACTGGACCACACTCGGACCGCTGGGATTACGAGTTTGTCCGTCGTGTTGTGTCAAGTGTATTGCGTTCGACAGCTGCAGGAAACACCTGCGGTGATATATTGCAACAGGAATTCTCCCAAAGTTCAATATGGTAGCGGTTTTTATCTCGAGGAGGGAATGACAGAGTGGGTTCTGAGTAAGTCGGAAAAATGCGTCTTTAAAAAGTCCGAAACTTTGGTTACAGCTCGCAGAGTTTAAGGGTCAACAGCCGCCAAAAGCAGGAAACACAACCAGAGTGAGAAACAGAAATCTGCAGAGGACAAACTCCGAAAGTTCAGGCGCCTCTTCCAGTGGAAACTTGACCGGTACTATCAGACACGACGAGCATCCTCTTCCTCTCCAGCTCCAGTCCCCCCCTGAGTTTCGCCGTGTCGAAGCTCAGGAGATCCGACTCCCTGAACAAACTCCGACATAGGGTGGAAAAACCCCCTCATCATGACCTGGAACATGTGTTTCACTGCTGCCTTATGCAACCCTGAGGTTCAGTGTTTTTGGCAGGTGGAGAGGGGGAATGTCAGCAGATGTAAGACGAGGGGGAAGGAAAAAAAACATCCACAGTGAGAGAGAAGACGGGATTTTTCTCATTGTTACACATTTTATGGAGCCTGGAGCTCGTAACACAAAACTCAGCTGAGGCCAGTTTTATGAATGAAGTCATGATCCTGTCAAACTTGAAATCAAACGACAGGAAACGATAAGATACAACTCAACCGGATATCATACATATATCATACAAAACACCTGGTATATCGTACCAGTCAATAATAACATGTAATTTGAGTGCTACAATACGATACAACTTAGAACAATGTCACACAAAATGATACTATGTGGTATTTTATGATACAATTCATTAGGATGCAATAGGATGTGAGATAAAACAACACAACACGGAACACAGAAAAGTACCATATAAAATATGATACAATATGATATGAGACGGTACAATGCAGCCTGACATGACACGACACAATAGGATACAATACGATGCAATAAAATACCTGATATGATATGATATATAGTATAATAAACAATATGATACAATAAATGATACAAACTGATACAATATACGATACTATATATGACGAGATACGATACGATATTAGATAAAATATTATTAGATATATGATACGATATACGATACAATATGATGTGATATATGCTACGATATGATACGATATATGATACAATATATGATACGATATGATACGATATATGATACAATATATGATACGATATGATACGATATACGATATAATATGATACGATATATGATATAATATGATACGATGTACAATATGATATGATACACTACACGATATGATGTAATACGATACACGATGCAATATGATATGATATATGAAATGATATGATACGATATACGCTATGATATGATACGATTTACAATACAATATGCTACGATATACGTTACGATATGATATGTTGTGCTATACTATGAATGACGAGATATACTACGATATACGATACAATATGATACGATATATGATACGATATATGATACAATTTGATTCAATTTGATACGATATACAATCAAATATGATACAATATATGATACTATATATGACGAGATACAATACAATATTAAATATAGCATGATACGATATACGGTATGATATACGATACAATATGATACAGTATGATTCAATATGATACAATATTTAACACGAAATGATAGGATAAATGATAGGTTATATGATACAATATGATACGATCCAATACAATGCATGTACAATATATGATATTATTGGGGATTTCTTGATCCGATATCGATATCAGATACTGGTCCGATATCAACAAAAAAAAAAAATCTAATTATATAACGGTCTGCATCTAAATCTGATTTCAGCACTCCAACACAAGTAGTCCATTCCAGAATTCGCTCTGTCACCACTAGCTAGCAGTGCCCGGATCTGGCATGCAGAGCTCACGTAATCACAACAACAGTTTGTACTTAGGTACTAACAAAGCACGAAGGAGTAGGAGCGATGTCGGCTGTGTGGCAGTATTTTTCGTTTAAGTCTGAAAAAGACGTTACAGCTGAGTGCGAAACAAGTTTGTGCTAACATCAGATCAATGTTGATATCGGATGATACTGAAGGCTTCAATATTAGTATCATATTGGAGATAAAAAAGGTAAAAAAGACATCCCTGCATACAATATGACATATGATGTGATACAATATGATATACGATACGATATAACACAATATGACAGGACATTATTTGACATGTATTATATAGGATTTGCTTTGATTTGATACAGAATGTTGGATAAATATATGTTTCTATACTAAAATAGAACATAATAGTACAATATAATTAGAGATATTACATCCAAGCATTCAGGAAAATATATCAACATTTTATATTTATACTGTATAGAAATGAGAAGATATGGGGGTCAAACAGACTTGAATTTCCACTAAAATCCACAAACAGGCTGGTTTTAGGGGGATGGTGGAAGCAGACACACATAACAAAGCTACAAAAGACCAAAACCCAAATCTTTATGTCTCATTATTCCTCTGGGGAAAGGTGGATGAATGTTTGGATTTTTTTTGCAGAGGAAGTAGGAGGTAAAAGAGAGAAAGTGAAAGATGATGGTGATGAGAGATGAAGGCTGGGCTCGGCTCGATCGATTCGTTAGCCGTGTGATTCTGCCCACATGTTAGTGATACAGAGAGAGAGAACCCACACAGAGTGGAGAAGGGAGGGGGAGGATCTGCGCATCAAACAGGGATGAGCACAAGTACAGGAACACCTCTACTGTCTCACACAGACACACACACACACAGACACACACACACAGGCCAGCTCATGGGTGGGATCCTCTCTGTAGAAGTAAACCAAAAGCCAAGCTGCGTTTTGTTTTATCTTTCTTCCGCTCATCTTTCCAGCTCCACATCTGGTCCGTGTTTGGAGGGACTTTCTCTTATCATCCAGTACGTGTTCGCTCACACATACGCACACTTTCACACACACACATAAACACACACACACGTGTTCACACAAACGCTGACAGCCTCGTAAACTCATTCACAGACGACCTGCTAGATTCATTTTTGGCGCTCTGGAGCTGCGATTCAGTCGGGGGAGAAAAGCATCTGAGAGACGTTTGCAGAGTAAGAGCTAAGTGAAAATGTCCCATCATGCATCTGGGCTGCATGAAGGACATTGGCAGGTAGATATAAGTGTGTCCTGGAGATGCTAATGTCTAAAAAAGACACAAAACAACTACAAAAAGACCAAAACAGCAACAGAGGAAACTAATTGTCTACAGCGGGACACGAAAGAAAAACTGAAAAATACAGAAAATAAAAAGAAACAACAGAAAGAGACAAAAGGACAACAAAAAGGTTTGACTGAAGCCAAAATAACACAAAACAACTAAAACAATAACACAGAATAACTGCAAAGATATTAAAAAAACCACAAAGAGACAAAAGATAGGTCCAAAGAAAAGCAAAACATCTTTGAAGAGCTGCAAAACATCTGCAACGACCATCAAAAACACAACAAAGTCACAAAGAACAACAAGAGATACCAAACAACAACAAGAGATGAAGTGGTGCTCAAAAAACACCACAAAAAGATACAAATAAGTAAAGAAAGATATAAAAAATCACAAACAACAAAGAGTCAGAAGAAGGCCAGAGGAAACACATGACTACAAAAAAGCAAAAGCTGCATAAGAGTTACAAAAACAACAAACAATATAACGCAAAACATCTACAAAAGATACAAGACGCTACAAAAAAGAGAAGAGGAGGACATACAAAAAAATATCAAAGACACAAAGAGACAAAAAAACGCCAACACAACAAAAACTACAAAGATGTAAGCTGCTATAAATATAAACAAAAAACAACAAAGCTACAAAGGAGACAAAACGACTTCGGAAATGTATAAAAAGACAACAAAGAATCAAAACCACAAAAACTACAAATGTACACCAAACAGTCAGAACAGATGATGACAAAGAGACAACAAAGACCCTCAAAACAACCATGATGAGGCACAAGAAGCTGACAAGAGACAAACAAAAACTACAAAAAATATATGCAACTATTAATACAAACAAAAATGAAAAACTACAAAGAGACAAAACGACTACAGAAAGATATAAAAAGACAACAAAGATCAATTAAGAGTCAAAGGTTTAAACTACAAAGAGAAAGAAAACAACTAAAAACAGATACAAACAAACAAGAAATCCAATAAATACAACAACAAAGACTGAAAAACAACCACAAATGACGACAAAGAGACAACAAAGACCCTCAAAACAACAACCACGATGAGCTAAAACTGCTTCAAAGATGCTGTTACTTCATCAACGGCAAAAATGACACACATCTACAAACACAAACAGACAACATAAATATACAAAAATACTCAAACACCTCAACCATCACTCTTCCTACATGTGAGGATCTAAAGGGCCTCAGTCGGGTCCCTTTGTGTCAAAAACACCCCATGATGTGATGTTTTGAATCTTACTGTCAGATTATAGGTCATTATTGTGACACTTTGAATAACTCCTCGTCATCTCAAACCCGCGACTCATTTGACTCCAGCGTCACCTTTGTGTTGACCTGAGCCCCAAAAAGCCACAATCCCTGACACCAACACAAACAGAGAGGCCGGTCTTCCCCTCTCAGAAAAAAACCACAAGTTTCTGATTTAGACTCTGTGGAAAAAACTGTTTGAGACTGTGAGGATAAGTATAATCAACACCATAGGCAGCAGACGCAGCTTCAGTCCTCCTCCATCTGTGTCCACACGGGAAGGGAGGCGTTCAGGGGCAAAATCCGGAGTGGGGCAGGGGAGTTTTTGGCACACAATCACAGCGGAAAAAGGAAAAAAAAGACCAGATTTCTGTCTGGATTTAGGTCACGTCAATGCACGGATTTAAGACTGTCTCTGATTGAAAACTGAAATGTGATTTGGTTTAGTTTTCTTTGGGACACAAGGGGAGATGGAAAAAGGTTTCACTTGTCTTTACTCATTCAGACTCAAAGTTATAGAAAAGGAAAGAGTGTGTCTGAAAAGCCAAGGGACAGAATGCTATTCCTCAATGCTAGACAAGCTATTTCATAAACACAACAAAGACACGAAGAACAACAAGAGACAAAGCAGAGCAAAAAAAAACACTACAAAAACATACAAAAAAATACAGAGAGATATAAAAAAAGACAAACAACAAAGAGTCAGAAGTTGGCCAGAGGAAACATATGACTACAAAAAAGCAAAAGCAGCACAAGAATTACAAAAAAACACGAAACAACTACAGAGGATACGAGACGCCACAAGTTTTGGTAAAGTTCAAAAATACGGAAAGCATCAAAGATACAAAGAGACAAAAAAACAACAACAACACAACAGCCACAAAGAGGCTCAAAAACCAACACGAGACGAACAAAAACTACAAAAAATGTAAGCAACTACAAAATACAAACAAAACCAAAACTGCAAAGAGGCAAAACGACTACAGAAAGATATAAAAAACACAAACAACAAAGAGTCAGAAGTCGGCCAGAGGAAACACATGACTACAAAAAGCAAAAACTGCACAAGAATTACAAAAAAACACAAAACAACTACTACTACAAAGGATACAAGACGCCACAAGTTATGCAAAAGTTAAAAAATACAAAAAAATGTCAAAGAAACAAAAATACCAAAAAAAAACAACACAACAGCCACAAAGAGGCACAAAAAATGACGAAAGACGAGCAAAAACTACAAAAAATGTAAGCAACTCCAAAATACAAACAAAAACCCCAAAAACTACAAAGAGACAAAACAACTACAGAAAGATACAAAAAGCCAACAAAGAGACAAAACTTTGAAAACTACAAAGGCTCACAAAACAGAAAAGAAACTTAAAGACAACAAAGATCAATAGAGTCAATGTTTGAAACTACAAAGAGAGAAAACAACTAAAAACAGAAACAAACACACAAGAAATTCGATAAATAAAACAACAAAGACTGAAAGCAGGCTAACAAGCTTTTTTGTAGAAATTGAGTGTTTAAAATGTAAAAATGCACAATATTTGGAAACAAAAATATCACAATATCTTGTTTTTCTGAAGGATATTGAGGAAAAATACAGAAATCTGTAAAACAAATAATAATGTTCAGGTTTTCAGGTAATACTGTCCTGCTTTTTGACTTCTTTGCATACAAACAAACTACATATCATCCGACTCTTATGTCCATTTTGGGCTTCCATACTGTCTTTTTATGAATGTTGCCTGTCTGGAAACAAGAACAGGAAAGTAATTTCACAGTCGACTTTATAACTGATGTCCAAACTTGCTCTACAGTCACAAACTTTCACTGAGGCTGAAGGCAGATTTAAAGTTACTAAAGGCGACAAAACTTCCTCTGCAAAAAAATTTATATATCTTGTTTTAAAATCTGCAAAAACACTCAAAGCAACTTCAAAACTTCCACAGAGATTCAAGAGATGACAGGAAAACCAAAAGGAGGTGACAGCAGCACCAAAGTGGCAGGTAAAGACTCAAAACAATGAAAACACACACGACACACATTCCACCTCACACACCCACACCGTGCTGCCTTCAGGAGCAGCTGGTAAACCTGCACATCAGAAAAGCCACAAAAAGTCAACCTGTCCAACCAAAACAAAAACAGGTTTATCAGTCATTTCCAGTCAGTTTTTTAGAGTTTAATCCAACAAAACAATCAGACAACGTCTCATAATCTCACAATAAGTCGATTTTTGCAATATTTCATGATTTTAAATGTTCTAAATTTCAATATCTGAGCACAGGAGACCTCTGCATCAGCTGATAGGAACATCATATACCTCTCACTTGCTCCAAACAGCAACAGTGACTCATGACTCTCCACCAAAACCCAACGATCCTTCCAGAAAAGCTCTAGTAACAAACTTTGACACCTCGGACTTCACTCCCCACCTCTCCCTCCTGCAGATTCAGACACTCTAACCTCCACCCAGGTGTGTTTTTCTCTTTCTCCCTCTTTTTAATCCCCTCTTACCTCTCGGTGGAGGTTTGCTGACCAGCTCCGCGACGCGCCTCTGCAGCCGGACCACTCTGCCCTCCAGCGCGCCGGAGCGCTGGCACACGGACACCAGCTCCCCTTCCAGCTCCTGCAGGATGCCCACGGAGTGCCGGGACAGATCCGAGAGCTGGCGGAGCAAAGAGCACAGGGTGAAGCCGCAAACATCCACCAGGTCCCCGAAAACCTCCACCTCCGCCTGCGCGTTGAGCCTCCTGCCGTCGGGCTTGCACACATCTTTGGGAAGTATGGTCCGCTTGCAGAAAGGCATGATTCCTCCCTCCTCGGTGAAAGATAACAAACTCCGCGGATAGTCAAGTTATATTCCCGTGGTGCTTCTCTCTTCTCCGGGTGGCGCACGGACGCATGCTACGGGTCCTCCGGGGGGGGAAAGTCCGCCGCTGTTGGAGACGCTTGGGGCGAGTTGCGCGTCGTGCGTCCTCATTGTTTTTGAGTGAGAGTGGAGAGCTTTTCTCTTTTTTCACACTGAGGAGAGGAGAGACTGAAGGAGCTGAGGGGAAATACAGTCGAGTTATAAAGAGTTAAACATGTCACATCCGCTTTGGCCTTTCAAAATAAAAGCACAGGACCAAAATCTCCCTCCTAAAAGGAACAGGAAACCAATAGGTTTTTAGACAAGGAAATTAAATTAAAATAAAATAAAGTAATAAAAATAATAAAAAATACATAAATAAATAAAATAAAAATAAAAATAAAGAAAATTTAAAGAAAATAAATAAAAAATAAATGAATATAAATAAAAATAAAAATGAAGAACTAAAACATAAATTAATAAAAATGGAAAAATTAAATAATAAATAAATATAATAAAACTAACAAATAATAACAATAATTATTATTATAAATAAATAAAATAAAATAAAAATAATAAAAATTTAAAAAGGGAAACCAAGAGGTGCAAAAAAACCTCATAAATCCAAGGATGAGGTGTTTATTTTATATTTCTTAATTATTAATAGTTTTTCATAAACCTGGAGGACCACACATCAATAGTATTAAAATAAACTTTGTTTCCTTTCAATATGGTCGTCCCTTTGTGTTTAAAATACTGTAAAATGACACGAAATAAAGGTGAAATGTACCAAACATATTGTTTCAAATGATTTCTTATATTTTTAAACAAAAAATACTTTTTATCATTGGTATTTAAACAGACATTATGAACTAATTTATGAGAATAATATTAATTTCCAGCCATTGTATCGCATTTAAACATGTATTCCAGACTGTTATTTGATTTTTCCAATATATTTTCTGTGTTATGGTTTGTTTGTTTTTCGTGACTTGCCTCGCTTCTTTGTGCTTTTATTATGAAGCGTCGTTTCCGGTTTACTTCCGTATACTTTGTCTGGCTTGACGCGGCAACACGGTGCGCAACAGTGTGGTGTTTCCCAGAGAACCTGAGAAGAAGAAGAAGAAGAGAAGAAGAAGAAGAAGAAGAAGAAGAAGAAGAAGAAGAAGAAGAAGAAGAAGAAATGTTGTGTGTGCCTGTGTGTTTGTCCACCTGTGTGTTTGTCCACCTGTGTGTGTTTGTTTGTTAGTTTGTGTGTATCAGTTCGAAGATGATCTGAACGGTCAAAATACTTCCGTTTACTTTCTTCTTTGAGGCTTTTTGTCCAAAATTCGGGAGTTTCCGCTCAAATTTGAGAATTTTAAATATTGCTCTATTTTTTTACAGCTGAGTTTTTTTGTTTCAACTTTTAACTTTTATATTCTTTTATTTTGTGGAGTTTCTGTCAGATGGTTGTAACAGTCTGGTTGTGGTTCAGGGGTCAAGACTGCTGACTCTCAGTAAAGTGGTTGTAGGTTCAAGAACCAGTCTGTTCATGTGAGGCCCAAAAAGAAAAAAAAACACTTCCTCTAATGATGTTTATTGGTTGCTTTTGAAAAAGCATAATCAAAAGTCTGCTCTCATTTATCCAGCCAATAAGGGGACTCCTGGGAAAAAAAACTTAAGGGGCTTTAAATCTACAAATAAAAGGAACACAAGGAGGAAAATTTAGAACATTTTTGGGAGATAATGAACAGAAATTGATTTTTTTTTAAAGGATCAAGAAAAAATTGAATCTAAAAAGTAATATTCAAAGTTTAACATGTTCTGAAAGAAAGAAGGAGAGAAAGAAAGAAAGAAAGAAAGAAAGAAGGAAAGAAAGGAGAGAAAGAAAGAAAAAGACTAAAAAGAAAGAAAAAGACAAGAAAAATTAAAACAAAAAAGGAAATAAAAAAGAAAGAAAGGAAGAAATGAACAAAGGGAAAAAGAAAAAGAAAGAAAATTTTAAACAAAAAAGGAAATAAAAAAGAAAGAAAGGAAGAAATGAACAAAGGGAAAAAAGAAAAAGAAAGAAAAAATTAAAATTAAAAGAAAAACGAAAGAAAAAGAAAGAAAGAAAGAAAAAGAAAAAAGGAAGGAAAAGAGAAAAGAAATAAGGAAAAAGAAAAAAAAAATCCAAAGGAAAAAGACAGAAAAAAAGAAACAAAGAAAAAAAAAGAAAGAACGAGAGAAAGAAAGCAAAAGAAATAAGGAAAAAGAAAAAAGGAAAGAAAGAAAGAAAGAAAGAGAAAGGTTTTTTTTTCTCTTGGCTTGGTGGTAAAATTGCAGCTCCACACTGAATACTAAATTTTTTCTTGGCCGACAAACTTCAACATTAACTGTCCTTCAGTCATTTTTCTGAAGTTGAACCCTCAGATCATCTGGATCTCTCTCATCTGTCGTTAGTTATAAACACAAGAGCGCAGAGAGACTCCTGTTATTAATCAGATATGTTACATAACTCTGTCACAAGTTTATGATTACATGTCACTGCATGAATTCTCACTGAAGTTTTCCTCTTTCCTGCTTTTTCCCCGGTCCCTGAACACAACCCCGCTCTGAGCCAAGTCTTTCTGGTCCGCCAACATGACCAAAGTGGATTCTTTCTCGCCCGCAAAGTGACGGCAAGTGCACACGGAGAGAGAAACTATCACAACAGGAGCACCACCACAATCTCTACTGCTCAGTGACGTGGCCCCCCTCGGACTCTGAGAGGAGAGGACTCTGCTGGGTGGGGCGGCTCCGTCCTCTTCTCTCCTCTCCTCTCTGGAGCTGTTTTATTCCTTATTTCCCAACTGTTTACCGAGACCAGCTGCTCACATCCTCTGCTGAGAATCTGTCAGTAATCATTTGTCCTCCGTTCACCTCGTCTCGGGGGAAATGACGCAAGAATTAAGGGTTTAATTCCAAAATGAGATTTTGAGAATCTAATACTTACTCTGGTAACTTCATGACTCGTCTTTTACGTCTTTCTCTCTCCTTTAGAGGACCTTCACCCACACTAAAGTGTCTTTTTCTGACACCTACACATTCATGAAAGATGTTTTGACTTATGTTAGTTTTTTTTGTAATTATTTTCAAAGACCCACGCCAATGACACTCATGTTTTTCTTGGTTTTTCTTGTGTTCATTTCTGATACTAGGGGACTGCATTCAAATCATTGTGCGTTTACATAATTAGTTTTTTTTCGCCAAATCGGACTTCTCTCCTTGTCCGTGTAAACATGCAGCTAGTAAATCGAAGACCCTCCAAAACTAGGGGGCGATATGGGTCTTTTCAGCTGCGCTGTTTCTGACCCCATACAACCGTCAACAACAACAGCAGGTCCGTGCCAGACGTCAGAAGTTGTCTGCAACTGCTGCTTGGCATTTTTCGAGCAAGAAGATGGAGCATCGTACGGCGTTGGTTTTGTCGTACCTGATGTATGCGCTACTTTTTCTGCAGATGAGGTGCACGCTACTTCTCTTCTCTGGTGTTTTTGTTCTGGGGTTATGGGGGCGTGGCGCACGCGCACATGCATTGTCCAATCATACTCCAATTACACTGGTTACATGGCTGAGAAAATCGGATTCCAATCACGTTATCTGGGTGTCTTAATTGGAGTTCTTCAACAATAATCACAATTCTTAAACTCCGATTATAGTCGGACTAAGGTGTTTACATGCACTTCAGATATCCGGTCTTTATCGGAGTAAGGCAATAATTCGGATTTCTCAAGTGTCATGTAAACTATCAATCTCCAGCAGACCCAAACGGCAGCTTCAGAAACAGTGAGATTTCCTATGTCACAAATCCAAGCCCCGCCCCCGGACCCCCACTATGCAGGCCAGACTTGGAGAAGTAGAGAGGACGATCGCAGAACAAGAGCGTGCGTTAGCGGATTGCAATGCTCGCAGGAAAGCTAATGATCATTTTAACTTTCATCATGTCCCTAAAGACATTAGTGTCCGAGAGCTGAATCGCTCCTACATTACCTGCTTCTTCTACTACACCAGCAATGTTAGGCTTCAAGCTAGCGTGACAAGTGTGCAGAGCAGCGCTGTCTCAGAAGCAAATTGCTAATGAGCAGAAGAAAAGCCTAAAAATGACACAGGTAACATGATTTTGGCTAAAAACTTCATAATCACAATTTCAAGACCACCGAAAACACTTCAAGTAGTAAATAACAAAAACAATTGCAGTGGGACTTAAAGATAATGCCTGCAGCGCACTTCACGAAAAAGTTCAACCCTGAAAATTTTGAGAAAAAAATGAGTTTCTTTTTGGAAATTAGAGACTCTGTGTCCTTCACTCTAAAGTGGGGAAGACCACCCAGTTTGTTATCAGCGTACAGACCCTCCCTGATGGTATGGAGGTTCTTAAGTGCCCATTAATGATGTTGTTTACATATCAGGGGTGCAGCATCATTAGGAAGACAGGAGTCTGAAATCGTTCAGTTTCAGGTCGGATGTAGGCTGACCATATTCTGACTTCCCAAAAGAGGACACGACTATGCGGGGGCGGAGTCACGGAGTCACACAAAGTTAATTTTGAGAGTTTTTTGGGTCGGATCGATTGTCTTTTACGCGCTTTGAACTCAGTACGTCCACGTGACACAAGATTGAAACTTACGTACAAGACCACAGAAGGATTTTATAAACTTCCCCGGACAAATCCCCAGAAAAGAGGACATGTCCGGGTAAAAGAGGACGTATCGTCACCCTAAACATACACCTGTCTGAATATTGATCTGTTTGGTGATTGTATCTTTGTTTCTTTCCTGTCTTTTTTAAATCATTGTGTAACGTATTGATCGGGAATCGAACCCCCTGCTGAGAACAATGCCGAGTCAATCCTCTTTCTTGTTTGCTTTTTGTGTTTTTAAGGTCTGACCTTTGACCTGTGCTGGTTATTGTTCGTAACATTGACAGGAATCGACGTTCATTCTTGCTCTGAATTCGGGTCTTTTTTCACTTTAAGCCTCTTTTTTCAGACGTACTCTCACTTCTCTAAAATAACATCTGATTCCTGCTCCTCAGATAAAAACATCAGCGTTGGGAAGAACCTCTTCAACTCTGCAGATCTACATATTTATGTCGTTTCTGCTAAATCAAACTCTTCTTGCAGCTGGAGGTGAATTTACAGCTCGATGACGTCTAACTCCGAACTCTCCAGGACTCTGCACTTTCTCCCGAGCCTCGTGAAAACTCCCCTGGTTCTCCTCTTCTGCAGGCTTTTGCGAACGTACCCCTCCTCCCCTCCTCGCCAAAAAGAAAGCACATCTGGCCCTCGGAGCGCCCCCTGGGCCCCCTTTTTGCAGCCCCTCCCAGACGTGAACTTGGCCTACCTAAATGTTTTTGTTCATGCAGTCTGTGTCTGTCTTATGGACGGAGAGAAAGAGAGAGAGACGGAGAGAGAGGAGGGATGGAGGGAAGGAATTTCAACATAAACTGCCTTTTATTTACACAATTGAAAACATCAACAAGAGAAACTTATGAGAGACAGACGAGTGTGTGTGTGTGTGTGTGTGTGTGTGTGTGCGAGAAACCAGAGAAAGGGAAGAAGAGGAAGGGCGCGTCCACATTACATCATCCATACCGTCTCTGTACATTCCTCCTCAATTTAAGCAATGCCCCTTTGGCCAATCAGTTGCCATGACAACAAACACATCACTTAATCCAATTAACCGACGAGCGAGTCTTTAAGAAAAGTCAGATGAGCCAAACTAGTCCCTCAAAAAGTCGCCGGACTCAAGTGACGACGCACCAATCGGCTGCCAGTCCATCAGCCAGTCAATCACATGGACTCGATTGATTAAAACCAGCTGTCCTGACCCCCCCGCTCCCCGCCTCGCCTCCTCCACCTCCTCCTCCTCAGATGACTGAGTTCATTGTTTTAGCAGCTCAGCCCACTCCTCTGCACTCACACAGGGAGCCGGTCCAGATCTGCAGAAACATTACGAGTTTCTCTCTCTCTCTTCTCTGTTTCACTTCTTTTGTTGTTCGTCAGAATTTTGCACCTCAGAGAAAAACTGACATCACTTTGATCAGCAGGAACAATCTGATTCAACTTCAACTTCAGAAGTTAAGACGGTTAGAAGATAATCTCAGAGTTCACAAGACAACCAAGGCTTTTCAGGGTCATATGTAAACTGTTTACGAGACAATACCATTTGAACATATTAACGATTTTTATAAACGGCTTTGTAACTGCCAGGTTCTTCCTCTTCGACTTCCATTTGAAGGCACTGTTACCTTGCTAGCTGCACTCAGTCGGTATGTTCACCAGCACAGTCAAGTCAAGCTAGGTTAAAGCTTGATTAGCTATTTAACTGGACTTCAAACAGATTACTAACTAAAGTATGTTAGGGGCTAATGTTCGTGGAAGTTCATGAGATCGCGGTTTGTACGACATAGTTTGATGAAACAACGATGTCTACGCTGCCTCGTGAAATAGTTCTCATCAATTTACCACGTGGACACAAAACCACTCATAAATGCAATTTATAACTCTAGGGTGACCATAATCTGTCTTCCCAACAAGAGGACATGGGAAGGAGTCACGAAGTCGCACAAAGTTTATTTTGAGAGTTTTTAGGGTCAGATCAAGTGTCTTTTACGCGCTTCTAAATCAGCAAGTCCATGTGACACAGAATTGAAACTCTTGTACAAAACTGCGGACATTTGCAGGATTTTATAAACTTCCCCGCACAAAGCCGGACAAGGACGGACATCCCCCAAAAAAGAGGGCATGTCTGGGTAAAAGAGGACGCATGGTCACCCCACAAATACGCAACTTCACAACTTAGCGTTAGCTTGCTAGCAGCAATTGGTCAGGATATTTACGCGCACAGTCAAGTCAAGCTAGGTTTAAGCTTGATTAGCTATCTAACTGAACCACAGACTAAAGCATGTCCACCTCCTCTGGTATTTTCACCTCGTTACTTTTAGAGCTGTTTCCTGGTTATATTGCGTACCAAAACAATCGACAAACACATTAGCAAGAGGCTGTCAATTGATAAAAACATGGACAAGTTTACAGATCTTCATTTTTTGTACAAAAACAACAGCTCCGTCTTCTCCTGCTGTTACGGTTTTGTTTACTTGTGTTGCTCAGAACGCTGGTTTGAGTCTGATTGGGAGAAAATCCAAGTTAGTCCAACTACGAGGAATTCGACCTCAGTTGGGTTAACATGTTTTCCTTTCAAAAGTCCAGATTCAGTCAGATTATGACAATAAATCTGTTTTTTGTTTTTTTGTTTAGTACTGTTTGCATGTTGCAGAATAAATGCAGTCAGTTGTTTTCTTTTCAGTCTCTCACACTTTCACACTCTGAGTTGAATCATCCGTACGATGATCCAACATCTCAGAATTCTGCTCTGTAAGCGGCTGTTTTCCCCTGGGTCCTCTCCACATCACATTTCTTTTGCCAGAGCTTCAAAGCCTCAGTGTAATTGTGTAATTCATGTGTGTGTGTGATTGTTACTCTACTCACAGGACCAAGCATGCGCCTGGCGAGTCTCATATCCCGGCGTTTGTTTATGTGTGTTTACGCTTATTTGTTTAGAAGAGCTGGTCCCAGGCCAGTCAAAACCAGGACAGCGCTGCCACTTAGGATTTGTTAGTTCCCCGCAAACCCTTATTAAGACGTTTTAGACGGGCCATCTGATTTCGTCACATGTGGGTCTGTTTACAACATAGACTGGAGTCATGTAGAGGTCAAAGTTCACCCCCTAAGATTCAACAATAAAGACTGAAAGCGAAAGAATCTACAGAGATTGGATTCAGATTACAGCGCACCCTTGCTCACCCCTTCTATCAAGGAATTTACGAAGGCCTTTTAAGACAAGAAGCAAATGTTCTTAGTTTGTCCCTTCTAGGTTTCCTTTGTTTTTGTAATTATCAAATAAGCAGATTATACGCCATGATGGACAAGGTCAAACAGAAATCAACCGAGGACCTTTTAACGCCGCGAATTTGACATCGTGGAGAAATCGAGCGGATTCAGCGTCCTCACACTCTGTCCTGGCTTCTCCCTGCCAGGAATGATGGATTACTGTCCCGCTCTGAGTGTCAGAGAGCAGACGGTCACTGGAGTTAGCCATGCTCCTACACACACACAGAAACACACACTCCCACTGTGCGTGTGTGTTGTTATGATATGAATCATTTTGGTGTCGTGTGACGGAGAGACGAAGATGGAAACAGAGGTCGCGGGGGAGGACGACGTCGGATCTCTTGCTCTTTGATTTTTACAAACACACACGGGTGAATCTGAAGGCCGGGGACAGGATACGTAACGCACAGAGAAACACACACATACATACATACACACACACTGAGGTGGAGCGTGTCAGGCCAGGTTTCTGCAGTGCAGAGCAGGCGGCTTCACAGCATCACCATATGGACCGGTACTGAAGTCAGAACATTGAGAGGTGGAGGGATGGAGGGAGGAAAGGAAGATAGTGGGAGAGGGAGAGATCGAAAGAGAGGAACAGGCTCATTAGGGGGTTGATCAGTCTCAGAGTCCACTATCGTCTGCCCGTGATATTAATACCAAAGTCAGGATGTCATTGTGGAGGATCGTGTTCTACCTACTTTTACTCTACGTATCGACAGTTTTTGATTTGTTTGGAATCCCATAAACTTCAACAAAGTGGTTGCTGTTCTTCATGGGGTCCAAAAACTTGAAATCACAATACACTTACATTTTGACGCCAAAACCTGGTCCAGACCCCGTCGTTCAGACTGCACAGTATTAATGCTGAAAAAGATACTGGATTCAGGGTTAGTTCAGCTCATTAGGTAAAATTAAAGATATAACGACATTAATTCAAGTCATGGTCAAACACACCGCTACACACCCTGTCGAGAGATGAATGTTGCCGACCGCTTGCTTCTCTTGTTATTCCTACTTTAGGAACGACCGCAAGATAGCAATACAGAGACTGAAGAACTAATGATCATTACTTTCTTTCCTTGAATAATCACCATATTACTCATTTTGCACTGCAGACCTGGTAGTTCTTCTGCCTTAGCGTCTCAGTCTGATTGCATTTCCATGAGGGAATAATAAATGTTCTTCCTTGAGCTGTGTCACCCCGCTGCAGTTGGTGATGGGCTGGCCCGGAGGTGTCCGTACAAACAAGCGGCTGCTGGAAGAGAGTAGGCGAGTTGTGTTTAGTCTCTTTGCTCAAGAAATAATGCTTAGTTAAAAGATGTTTGGTGGGTAGTGCTATGGCTAGGATGAAGAGGTCATGGGTAGTGGATGGTGAAAGCGTCATGGGTCACCAGGTGGGGGATTACCTTAGCGCCGATGATGATCTTTATTGCCATGGCTGGGACCCTATATGTCCTGTTGATGAAGTTAGGTGCTGTTCTGAGCATTATTTGTGGCTATAGAGTGGCGTTTTGGTTGAGGTTTGTTTACGGTTCCTCAGACCGCTGTGTATTGCTATCCTGCGGTCGTTCATTAAGTTGGTATAACTAGAGAAGCAAGCAGTCGGCAACATTCATCTCTCAAGGGGGTATCCAACTCTGTGTTGCGGTGTCTTTGACCCTAACTTAGATTTATGCCAGAATATCTCCTGAAGATGGTGGGAAAAAAATTAACCATAGTCAGAGAAATTCAAGCTGGGAAGGAGGGAGAAAGGAGGGAATATGGAAACAGTGGAGGTAAAAAAGCAGATAGTAAAGGGATTAGGAGTGTAGACAGATGGATGCGTGCAGGATGTGATGGAAAAGAGAGGTTGGAGGGATTAGATAGAAGAATAAAAAGAGGATGATTGCAGTTCAAAGATGGAGAGATTGAGATAGTCGAGTAAAAACACGTGAAACCAGCGCTTTGTTTTGTAAATAACAGTTTATTTGAAAACCGGGGGTCAGGCTGATCTCTGTTTAGCTGCTGCCCTGCTTGGCGGCCAGCCTCTTGTCTCTCTCCTCGGCGATGGTCAGACGGATTCCCTTTCCTCTGGGCAGGGACACCCACGGCTTGTTGCCCTGGAGACGAGAGGATGGAGACAACAGTCGTTTGTTAACGAGGATCAAAGGGGAGTACAAAGTGCAGGTGGCAAACAGAGTCAGAGTGTTGAATCGTAACGTGATTTTAGCCTTTAGAAACGTACAGATGTCGCTTTTTCTTTATCATATTAAAGCAGATTCAGTAATTTTACTTTCATTGTTACACCTACAAAAATATGGAGTTAGTCATGCAACTTCAAGACTGATTCCTGAGTCTGATCCTGTTGGTTTGCGGCTCGTTTGTTCAGTTCAACCAGAGTGCTCAGGCCGGATTTGTACCTCAACATTTGACTACAACCTTCTTTGGAGGAGCTCAGAACTTCTTAGAGGACTTGGTCGTGTATTTTCATCGCTGATCAAAACCAAAAGCATCATCATCGCTCCAAAACTCAACAAACCCTCTGAGAGAGTTGACTAGTTTGACATAAATCCACAGACGAGTGTTTTCAGGGACGGGTTCTTTCTTCACCTTGCCAATGACGAAGATGTTGGAGAGCCTGGTAGCGAAGCTGTTTCCGGTGCTGTCCTTAACGTGAACGACGTCGAAGGAGCCGGGGTGACGCTCCCTGTTGGTGATCACACCGATACGCCCCAAGTTAGCACCGCCGGTGACCATGCAGAGGTTACCTGTGGGGAGAGGAAAGGGTTAAAACTCGACTTAAAGGGTTAACTCTTCGTTAAAAATGATCGGATCTATGATGATGAGGCGAGCAGAAGACGAGGATCAGAGGAACGCACCGGTATCAAACTTGATGAAGTCTGTGATCTTGCCGGTGTCCAGGTCGATGCGCACTGTGTCGTTGACCTTGATGAGGGGGTCGGGGTAGCGGATGGTGCGAGCGTCGTGGGTCACCAGGTGGGGGATTCCCTTGGTGCCGATGATGATCTTCTTCACCTTGCACAGCTTGTACTGCAGAGGGAGAGATGGTCAATCAAATCCTGCAAACAGACCTCTCCTGATGAAAACATCTGGCTAAGATCAGGCGTGTTCCTCACCTTGGCCTCCTCGGCGGTGATGCGGTGGACGGTGAAACGTCCCTTCACATCGTAGATCAGACGGAAGTGCTCGCCGGTCTTCTCGATGCTGATCACGTCTGGAGGAAGAAGAAGAAGCACGAATCTTAATATCAGGACATGTTTGCTCAGAGAATTAAATAGACTACCTCGTTTAATTTGATCATGAAATGCAAATAACAACTTCAAAGTTAATTTTACCAGCTGAAGTTACAGGGACTCAGATTTCATTAGGAGCACCATGAGTTCAGCTGCACATTTCCAACACAGATTACAGTAAAAAGGGTCAGTAAATATATCGAGATGACCCACTTAAGACTTCCTTCTTCCATAAATCATATAAAAATCAACCATCTGCAGCTAATTAACATGTTGACACACTCCGCACACTTTAATACCTCGTGTTTGACAAATATTCAACATAATCAGACAGACAGAGACCCTTCGGTGCCCCTCTGAAAGGGTTCCGACAGTTGGAATTTTCATACTTTTTGGAATTATTATTTGAAAACACCTTCTTTCCTATCTTTGATTTTTTTTTTTACTGTGGTAATAGTCTGGTTACCTTTATATATTTTCCATATTTTTTTTCTTCATTTCCCACTTTTCAAGACCCAGAAACTGATCAAATTACTTCAATACCTTTCCATACTTGTGTAGGAACCCTGCTCTCATGTCAAACACAGATTTAGATGCACCGTCTCACTCTGAAGATAACCTTGTAAACTATCTAAAATCAAATTTATGAAACTACTGAATTTTTTGCACTATAAGGTGCACTTAAAATCCTTTTGGCTTGTCTGAGCACTGCAGCTACCGTAGCCTCATGGAGTTATTGACGGTTTTGTTTGGCTCAATGCGCTTCATAATCCGGTGCGCCTTGTATGTATGAAATTACACAAAAATAGATGCAAATAGATGCGTTTATTGATGGTGCGCCATATAGTGCGAGAAATACGGTAACTAAATTCAAAACAGTCCCTCGACTCAGGCAGAACAGGGGACTCACACACCAAACACCTTTCTAGAAACAACCAGCTGACGAAAACACCCAGCAGAAGTTTAATCAAACACTTGTTTGTGACAAAATTTACTCTTTTGTTACTGTGATGCAATACGCTAGCACAAGCAGGGTTTCTGCAGGTTTCAACAAGTCAAATTTAAGACTTTTTACAACCATAAGGAAAACAATTTAAGGTGAATTTTACATCCATACTGGCAAAAATTGCAAAAGACATGAAGGGAAATCAGAACATTTTGAACTAACGTCAAATTGATCTTTATTTTTAAGCAACATCTATACATTTTTAGAGCTTTCAAATTTGTATTAAAGACAGTTTATGAGGTTTAGAGAATTTTAAGGCTTTAAATTCAAATTATTGGATTTTAGACATTTTTAGACTCTTTAATACCCAGCAGAAACCCTGACAAACATGCAGACATTTGCTTTGCCTGCACCATCACTGTAACAGTGTGTCGGTCTGAGCAGCTGAAAAGTCTCAGATGGTAGTCTTCTCACACTGGAGGTTCAAATCAGACCTGAGCTGACCGTCTGTCGTTTCTAACGTAACGTCAATTAAGAGCTTACATGTGCTTAGGTTGTGGAAGTGCTACTGCATGAATAAAGTCATGTATTACTACTACTGTGTGGCCGCCTCCACCACCCACATTCACAGTCATTCAGAGGGAAAGTTTCATGTTACTTCGCCTCGATGAGGTTTCAGCACAAATCAACACCAGCGATCAGACTCTTCAAATTCATCCATCACTATTAAACCGTTCACACCGTTTCATAAAGTTTCCATCAGCTGAAAGTGAACGACTGCCGAAGCTGAAGGTGTGAAAGATCTGCCGCGGTCATCTTAGTGCGATGGCGTCCCTCTGGTTTGAAAATTAAAACACCTCGCCTCCGTGTGAAGCTGCTGACCAGCTCAAGGTGGAACTGACCCTGACGACTGAGACCGAGTGTGGGCACCGACAAAAACTACAAAAGGACCACAACCCTGATTCCCTCTCTCAAACAGTTATATCACTAATTTTGAGTTGAAAACAACAAAAATGTAGAATTCAGATGATAAAGTGAGACTTTCTGCACAAGACTCACTTCTCAGACAAGTCAGTATTTGAATGTTTTGGGAACAAGCGATGACAGCTTTGGTGACTAAGATCTGCTGTTTCCTGCACATGTACTGTGACAGAACAACAAAGTCCAATACTGCAGATTCACTCAGTGTGACAACTTCAGTCTCACGTGTCCAAAGAAATACCAAACTGAAGTTCCTCTTAAAATCTGATGGATGTTAGTTCGCTCTCCGACTAGAGGACTAATAATCAAGTTCTGAACTCGAGCTTCATGAAAGGACAAAAACTATCAGGTGTTGCACGTGGAGCTCAGAACTTCTTAGAGGACTAGGTTTGTAGTTTCAGCTCATCACTGATCAAAACCACAAATTCATCATTGCTCCTTCTACCTCTGACAAACTGGCAGAAACACTCTTGACAAAGTTGACCTCTAAAATCCACAATATTTCACAACATGACCCCTGAGTTTTAAACATCTAACCGTCCAGAGACCACCTGTGTCTCCTGCTATAAGGAATAGTCCTAAACTCACCCATGAATCCAGCAGGGTAGGTGACATCGGTGCGGACTTTGCCGTCGATCTTGATAAACCTCTGCATGCAGATCTTCTTCACCTCGTCCCCGGTCAGGGCGTACTTGAGGCGGTTCCTCAGGAAGATGATGAGGGGCAGGCACTCCCTCAGCTTGTGGGGACCGGTGGAGGGACGAGGAGCCTGAAGACGAAATAATCGATTCATGAGTTTGACACTTGACTTTGACTGTGGCTTATACAGCGGTGATTGAAGATGGACAGGGAACATTAAATTCCACTGTACACTTTCATTAAAAACTCTTTTCAGTCAACAGCCCTCATTCACATCCTTAAAGCACATAGTATAAAAGAGACCAGATCCCTAATCTAACATCTGCACCCTGAATCTCACTTCGTTACGGAAGAGTCACCTAAACAGTAGGAATGGGAATCGAGAACCGGTTTCCAAGGGTTCAATCCATCGACATCAGACAAAAAAACATGAAAGATACGAACAGGCGGCAGAAACAAGCTAAAGCATGGCTTAATTTTACTAATAAAGACGACAACAGTGCAACTTTTGTCGAGCAGTGATAACATGCAAAGTTGGAAACACCAGCAATATGCTTAAACTCTACTAAACTGTCAAAAACAGCTGGTTTCCTGGATGTATGTTATAAGGAGTCAAATGTATTTGATGCTCTCCACCGGTTGTCAGCCGCTGCAGCTCTGTCTCAGCACAACATGGAAGGACATGTCTTGTTTGTAGTGAGACCTCAGGCCAGCCCATTACGGACTGCAGCGGGGTGACGCAGCTCAAGGAAGAACATTTGATCCTTTCTTTATGGAAATGCAATCAGACCGAGACGCTAAGTCAGAAGAACTACCGCGTCTGCAGTGCAAAATGGTTATTGTGGTGATTATTACTTCATGGAAATAATGAAGAAATGATCACAAAGGTTCTTCCTTGAGCTGCGAAACTCTACTGTAGTCCATAATGGACTGGCCCCAGGTCTCGCTACAAACAAGCAGCTGCTGGAACAGTTGTGTTTAGCCTCTTTCTGAATGAAATTATGCAAAGTTAAAAAGATGTTTGATGCGTCTCGGTCAGATTGCATTTCCATGAAGAAATTATCATAAATGTTCTTACTTGTGGCGTTTTGGTTGAGGTTTGTTTATGGCTCCTCAGACCGCTGTGTATTGCTATCCTGCGGTCGTTACTAAAGTTGGTATAACTAGAGAAGCAAGCGGTCGGCAACATTCATCTCTCAAGGGGGTGTCTAACTCAGTGCTATGGTGTGGTTAACCATAAGTTAATTTTACACCTTAATATCCCTTTAAGTCAAAATGTTATAAAACTACATTTGGTGATTCCAACTTGCATTTAGAGTGATATTGGCACAAAATTTCACCAAGAAGTTTGATGACAAATTCAACAAACATGATTATCTCTTTCTACAGCTGCATAAAAGTGATTGTAGACTAAGTTTGAATCAGAAACTTAAATATCAAAGACTTTGATAAGGTTGATATATTATCATACCGGCACCAACATGCATGTACCTCAGTGAACAGCCTCACTGCAACCTACAGAGACTAATTTACCCTCATTTCTCTGCACAGGACAGTTCAAGGCTTAAAACCCTGTTAATTCCACATATTTAATCAAAGTTTAAGTTATTGAGGACTGTTGTACTTACAAACACTCCAGTGAGCTTGTCAAGCATCCAGTGCTTTGGCGCTGCAACGCGCTTCAGGTGCTTCTTCGGTCCTCTTGCCTGGAAGAAAAAGGAGGAAAATACCGGATAAATGACGGGATAAAGAACCGGTGACAACCGCTGAAAACAAATCGTTTTCCAGTAACATATTCAGATTTAAAAACGATGAGAAATATGAGGAAAAAAGAGGGAAAACTGAAGTTATCTGGTTATCATAGAGCGCGAACGTGGAGCTTGACGCTACCGGCTGCGGCCTAACCGGATAAAAGTCAAATAAATGTTAACAGTTCTACTATGCTTTGAGTTTGTGAATATATATCACACTGAGGATTTTACAAATGTGTACTTTAGATTAAGGCAAAGGTATCACACAGAAAGGCTGCCGTCGCTTAAAATAGAAAGCTAACACCGATAGCCACACTCATGCTAACAGCGGTGTAACAGAGACCAAACCGGGGTCATCACGTTTCAAATCATCGATTAAAACCTACAATCGCTACTTTTGGTTACAATATAAACATCTACCATTTATTAAGAAGTGGAGTTACAGGCTAGGACGTGTAAGTGCGGGATATAACGAGAGCAGAAAGTGATGTTTAGTGATTATTTCAGAGCAGAATCGTGAGGGAAAACGGCTCACCATGTTGGAGTCTGCGGGGAAAAGGACCACACAATTTCCGGTATTGGATGATAAGGCCGAGTACGGCAGACTGGGAGGGACAAACGACGAAACGCGCAAGTTCGAAATAGTTTCAATTGTTAGTTTGAGGACAATCCTTTACTTTTAACGTTTTTTTAATATCACACGGTAAAACGTCGATGTTTAACGTATTACAGGAAAGTTGTACATATAAAATTTTGATTTTGATTCCGTAATATTATGTATCGTTGATAACATTGCGTAATAAGTTAGGACTATAGACATGATAAAGAGATTATTTATCTATTTATTCTTTATTTTGTCTATGGTTAGGACAGTAAAATTGGCAATTAAAGGGGATCATAAGGTGATAAATAAGGTGCCTGTCTCTTGAAATAGCCGATTGTTGGCACGATTTACATTTGCTGATACAAATAAACATGATGTTTTTTGTTAGACGTTTACAGTTTTGAAAATAGTTTCGAACATGAACATTTTTAGGAGAAAATATATGCATTTTTATCTGCTAAAACCGCTCCACGAGTACTTTTGAAGTCAGTGTTTTTTAATACAATGAACTTCACATTTAGAATTAAATTAAAATTGTCAGTTTTGCAAATAAATGACAAAATTATGTTCACAAAATAACTGAAATAAAACCCAGAGTTTTTAAATTGAATAAATGTGCAAAAAATGTTCACAAAAAAGGCGTTTTGAGTAACAAACGTGTTAATCATCTTTGCAGTTGAGCAGAAATTGTGTTTTTTCCACTCCTCTGTTTCTCCTCCTCGGTGTATGTCGGATCGTCATGTCAGGAAATACCAGAGAAGCGGACAGAGCTCAGCCCTGTTTGCACCGATGGAGATAAAACTCTCCAGGGTGTTCGTCTTCCTCTGCCGAATGATACCAACTGATGAACACATGATGCCGTCTCTCTCTGCTTCCTCCTCCAGACGACAGAAAAGAATCCCAGCAGAATCCTTTATTTAGACCTGCTGAAAACCCTCTCATGTGCATTCACACTCTGTAGTCAGACTGTGCACAAGTCTGTTTCCCTCAGAAACAAAACACTAACCTGCATTTTATTTATGCAGTATTTTGAACTGATAAACAATCTGAAATAAATCAAAAACTGCTCTTCAAAATCACTTTTAAGTATAAGCAAGAAAGTATAAAAACAAAAATACCCACAGAAAAAATATTCAAACCCATATCTGACTAAATTCAAAACAAATAAAAAGTACATAAATGAATGTGTTTTGATATAATTTGCTTCAATATGATTCAGTACAGCATGATATATGATATAAGTTGATGCAATAAGGCTAAAAGTATTACTTTTAATACAATACAACACAGTACAAAGAGGTGTAAGTTATGAGATAAGTTTTGATTTATAATGATAATACTAAATCACAATAATACAGTGTAATTTAATTAAGTTCAGAAAAATTCATTATGGTACCATGTGATGCATCTATCATTAATTAAAGTAATGGAGTACATGTACGTAGTGGAGGGGCTCAGCAGTCCAACACTCTGAGTGCATCGGGTGAAATATTCACCGATATTTTCTCGGTTTTAATTTCCTGACCCTCTCCCTGAGAGGCTGTCGGACTGAGCGCTCAGTCCAAGAAAGTTTATCAGATCTAAGAAGGATTCCTGGAGTCTTATTAGAAAAGTTTGAGGGCTAAGAAGGCCGCGTTTGTTTATTCTGGCAGGCTGCGGGATGTTTAACACAGATGTGCGGTTTAATGAAGTCCAGCTGATGTCCTGAGCTAACTCTCTTCTTTTATTTCACACATGTTCCAGGCTGATCCACCCTTTTTCAGAGAGCTTTTCCAGTAAAATTAAGTCATCTATAATCACGAACATCCACAGGAATAGTTTTCTTTTCATGATTGCAAATGTTTGAAAAGGACTGGTGAGAAGTAAAGTTTTAAGTCTAGTATTTTATATTCAATGATACCTGATATTTTTACTCTTTTATAATTCAGAGGGGAATTTTTGTGCTTTAGCTTTAACACAGGTTATTGCAGAAGAGGGCACTTTACTGCACTTCTATCACCACTAGGTGGCAGCAATGCAATACATTTCTGCTATATCAAGAGCCATCTTTACTCAATTTAATGACTAAATATGGTAAAAAAAAACTCTGTTTATCTACACTGTCAAATAACCTTCATCCATACAATCAAAAAGTGACTCTTAAAGCAAAACAAACACATCTTTAAGAGTCATTTAGATACATATATGTTTGGTGTTTGGTGTGTCAGATTTGCTTTCACTATGTCTCCATTCTCCAAATTGCAAGTCATAAAATCTTGCAACAAAGAGAGCCTTCAAGAAGTTTTGGATTTATAGTTGAAGCAAATGTTAAAGGGATATTCCGACACTGAGTTAGACACCCCATCGAGAGATGAATGTTGCTGACCGCTTGCTTCTCAAGTTATACCAACTTTAGAAACGACCGCACTATAGCAATACAGAGAGCCACATGCTCAACCAAAACGCCACTCTATAGTCACAAATAATGTTCAGAACAGCACCTAACTTCATCAACAGTACATATAGGGTCACAGCCATAGTGCTAGTCACCAAACATCTTTTTAACTTTGACTAATTTCTTTAGCAAAGAGACTAAACACAACTCAAGTGGAGGAGTTCAAGTATCTCGGGTTCTTGTTCACGAGTGAGGGTAGGATGCCGATCCTCACCTATGGCCATGAACTTTGGGTATTGACCGAAACAACAAGATTGCGGATACAAGCGGCCGAAATGGGTTTCCTTTGCAGTGGTGGCCGGGCTCAGCCTCAGAGATAGGCTAAGGAGCTCGGACACTCGGGAGGCGCTCAGAGTAGAACTGCTGCTCCTCCAGGTCGAGAGGAGTCAGCTGAGGTGGATCGGCATCTGGTTAGGACGCCTTCTGGACGCTCTTTGCTAATGAAAATTAGGCAAAGTTGAAAAGAGGTTTGGTGGCTAGGACCTTATATGTCCTGTTGATGAAGTTACGTGTTGTTAATAATCTAATAATCTGAGCATTATTTGAGGTTATAGAGTGGCGTTTTGGTTTGGTCGTTACTAAAGTTGGTAAAACTAGAGAAGCATGCGGTCGGCAACATTCATCTTTCAAAGGATTCTCTAACTCAGTGTTATGGTGTGTTTGACCCTAACTTAATTTTACGCCGGAATATCCCTTTAAAGGGGAAAAGAAATCCTCCATTTTTAATTTGTGCACTTACCATGCCACACCAGCAGGTGGAGGCCTAGGACAACAAAAGGCATTGACGCCAAGTTGGAACGTCTGCAATGACTTTTAACATATTGTAAGTGGTTGTTTTTATGTGTAACAAAGCCAACGTTGACCCCAGCTGATATTTTCTCTTTCTTTATTCATCCTCAAACTCAGATCCGTAACAAAAATACAAGCCTTTTTTCAATATAACTCAGTCATTTACATTTTCGTAGTGATGTACAAGTGAGAGCCGGTGAGCAAAAGTGCTTTAAAATCATCTTTGAATAGTATTCATTCCATTGTAAGAAAAAAAAAAATCATATAAACAATGAAATTAAACCACAAAATGGGAAATGATCAAATGTTTTAAAGTAAATATGAGGAAAGAAAAAGATTAAATCAGTGCAGAGTCTGCTTGTTCAGGAGAGCAGTGGCTGAACATCTTCATTATGTGCAGAGGAAACCCTGTAACAGATACATCACTGCTGGTGTTGAAGGTTTTTGCAGGCCGTGATGTGTTGGAACATTTTTCACGACCCGGAGGCCCACAGGCAAACGGCCGGGCGTGTAACAAATCACCGCTGTCACAATGCGACGGTAAATCCAGACGTGTAGAGGTCCTGAAAGCTTACACTGACACGGAGCTCTGGAGGAAAACTCATCTCAGCGTTTAGAACAGGCGAGTTAAGCTCGATAAACGAACGAACGGGAGGAGCAACTTCCTGGTTCTGCTTGTTGCCTAGCAACAGCGTATTGCTGCGCTAACGATTTTCCGTGTATACCCTCATAAAACGGCAAATTGTCGTTTATTTTAGCCACTTTTTGAACAAATAACAGCAGCTACACAGACAAAAAGTTGACAATATATTGAGTGTGTTTTATATTAGCTTTAAAATCGTAGCTGGGGCTGCTGTTTGCATCTGTAAACAGTGTTAATGCTAGGTTCGGATCACAGGCTAGCATATTATCAATAAAGCTACAGAGCTAGCTTAAACTAATCTTTTTAATCCCAACTGATACAGCTATTTGGTACTTTGAGTAGCATTAGGTCGCAAACTTGGGTGTTTTTATATGTTTTCATTCATAATTTAATCAAGTAATTTTTACAACATTATTAGAGATTATATAGGAACAGTAATATTGCAGAGCATCATCAAACTGAGAAGCTAAATATAGTAACTCAGGCTTTTTTGTGACTCTTTTTGGCAAAGTTAGAGCCAATTGTAAAATATGTAGTCTCAAAAATGTTTTTATTCAGTTTGGGGGATTTAAATCTAGGGTTATCAGTGTAAAAAACGTTTTTATTTTCAGCTAGACAGGTTTTAGGTCTGCAATTTCATTTATTGTGATAATCTCATCATTTTGTGCATTATTTAAACATATAAAATACACCCAAGGTATTCAAAGCAAACCAAAAACCACAAAAACAGCGTAGCAGTTTTAAGAGCACTTTATCTCGCTAAAGCAGTAGCAACAGCGTACTGCTAGGGTAACGTCTTTCTGTGCGTGATACCCTCATAAAATGGCAAATTGTTGTTTATTTTCACCATTTTTTGAGCAATTAACAGCAGCTTTACGGACAAAAAGTTAACAATATGTTGTTAACTTTTGTCCTAATGCCAGGCTTGGTTCACAGGCTAGCATATTTACCAACAATGAAGGTGAAGCTATCCGATTAAGCTACTGAGCTAGCTTAAACTTATCTGACATTGTGTAATATTTAGTGATTTAATATTTCTAATAAATCAAAAAACCATTTAATCCCAACTCACACAGCAATTTGGTACTTTTACGTTGCGTTCCTTATATTTTTGTTTTGTTCTTTATATTTTCATTCATAATTTATCAAGGAATGTTAATGGTATTATTGGGGATTTTATGTAAAGAGTATAAAAGCTGGGAATCCTCAGTTTGAGAGATTTGGGATTTTTTGTGACTTTTTGGCAAATTGTGAGCCTATTACAAAATCTTGACTCTCAACAATGTTTTGATTCACTCCCGGGGGATTTTAATCTGAGATTATCAGCATAAAACCATTTGTATGTTCAGCTAGATAGGTTCCAGGCCTGTAATTTCATTTATTGTGATAATCTCATCATTTAGTGCATTATTTAGACATAAAATACACCCAAGGTATTCAAAGCAAACCAAAACCCACAAAAACGAGTTCTTTCAAAAACATTTTAAATTGTTTTTATAAGCAACTGTATAGCTGTGAGGTATATTTTAGTTCAAGAGGTCTCTGCTCTCTCGGGTTAATCTGCAATATTGAGCGTCAAGGAGAAGAGGAAATGAAAGCCCTCAGATGATTCAAACAACTCCACCAGGCAACTTCTCACACAGCAAAAAATAACATTCAACCAGCTGGGATTACCGCAGAACAACACACAGAAAAACGACTTAAAAACAATGCCGAGCAGATGGAAACGAACAGGAGACTGACCTCAAGTGAAGTATGTTATTTTGACCCACTTAGGCAAAGAGACAGAGGAAGAGAAGAATCAGTGTGTCTGTCTGCTGGATTTGGAAGAGATGAGTAGCATCTTTTTTTCCTTCTTCTTCTGCTCCTCACTGAATGAAGTGTTTGTTTTCAGGATGGGGAATATCTGCCAAATCCCCTTTTTTTCTATAAAGGAACCCTTCATCATGTTTTAATTTACCACTTTTATTGAAAAAAGGACATGAAAACTGATCCTCTATGTGCTAATAGTGGAGTGTGCAAAGAAAGCAGTTGCTGTGTGTAAGTCAACCTGTCTTTGTCTAAATACATTAATGAGGCCGAGCAGAGTTCTTCATTAGGAAGAACCTGCTGCTCATTGTTTACCTTCACACGCCATTAAGCTGTGGTCAGACCAAAGCAAACGTTTAACTGCGGGGTAATTTGTGTTTATTGGGGACGTTTAAACATGACCTGTGACTGTACACTCTTGCTAAAGTGTTTAAAAACCACATTACTGAATCAAGGTGTCAGCAAGTTGAACCTGTTTTAAAACTTTTCAGAGCTAAATGGACCCAAGACGAAGAAATTTCAGGTCAGGTTAATCTCAAATGTGATGAGTGCTGAGCTGATGAATTCGCGAAAACGCTGAGGTGTTATCCCCCCAAAAAATCCTCCAAAATCTTGAATTACCCTCTTGAAATCCACATTTGTCATTGTATTTGACTGCACTGCGTCCAGCTCCACCTTCTGGAACCTCTCCCATCTTTCGACAATATTTGCATACTGCGCCAAACGATCCCTAACTTGACTGCTTGGTGGAAATGCACCATGAAAGAATCAAAAGTGAATTTCTCACCTCATCAGTCAACATATCTTGACACTGAAGATGTAGTTTGTGTTGCAAAAGAGACGTTTTTCCATCAGTGAAGGTTCAAACTCAGGTATGTTAAAATTAGCCTCACATGAGAGACAATTTATAACAAGAATTTCCCGGTTTCCTTGAGTTCTTTCTCTTTTTTAGCTAACGTTACTCTCCTTTCACACGCTCTTAACCCCGATTCTCTGTAAAGTCTGTGTGTAACTGAACAAGTGCCTGTTTCACGGCTGCTACTCCCATTTCCCAGCTGTAATACCATCCTCGCTCTGCTGTGTGTGAGTGTGTCTTTGTGCGCGTCAGGTTTATTTCCATGCCTTTTGTATACCTACATGAACTCTGGTTTCTTTTATGCGAAACACATATCTGCACATCATTGTGTGCATGTTCGTAGTTATTTCATGAGTGCGGTCCAAGAGAAGACTCACAAAGTCCAGGTGACAGACACACCAAGTTTCAAGTGAAAGGCTTTTGTTGCTGCAGCACGACTCGGGCCCCCGTCTCCTTTTACCACAACAGATATAGGTCAGAGCCCCCCATGCATCCATCTGACAGCCCCTATGGGTAGGAGGGAGATGAAGAGAGGGGTATCAGTTGGCTCTGGGGTTTTTGAGTCTGGAAACAACACCTGCTCATTGGACTCAGATATTTCCCTCAGAATTACAGCGTAAGATTAGACGTGACCCAAAATCGTCAGGTAACATCTGGCAGCTGGCGGTGCCGCAGAGGTCTAATGAAGGATATGCAAATGCTGGAAACGAATTTGGTTGCAACAGCTGGGATGAAGACGGCTGAATTGTTATCACATTTCCCAAGTACTTCGAGTCAAACGCGTATTTGTCAGCGAGGAAATTTGTCGTCATTTGAAAATGTGTCAACATCAATCTGCGGATGGTGTTTGAAATTCATCCCAGCTGCTTTTACAAGCTTTGTTTGCCGGTAAATTCAAGCATCTGACAACCAAAAGCTCCAGAAGTTTACGTTTAAGTTTCAAATTAGCAGCTTGAGGCAAATGCGTCAAAGCGATTGGAGGCCAGCATGCTAACAAGTCGCTAAACCAGAGCGCAACTCCTTTTAGATTAGTTAAACAAACGTTGGTTGCAACTGAACCCAAAGAGCATGACAACCGCGCACGCCGGCACACTGCCGGTTGGCCAACTTGTTCTTACCGCATTGACCGTCTTTGATGGGGAGTAAGGCGGTAAAAATGAACAGATTTAGAAGCTGATATGTTAGCGGCACACAAGAGCCGTGTTTCTTTAATGATTTGAGGTTTGAGATGTTCATCTAGCTTTGATACCAGCGTCCAAACTGGAACATATCAACATCTTAAACTGTTGAAACCAAACCATGTCATTAGACTGCCTCAAAGTGACTAAAAACAAAGAAATTGGCAAAGTCAAAGCAGAGGTTAGATACAAGTATCTGTTCTTGCTGTTAGGGTTGTGTACACTAAGGCCAGACCTTGTATCCTCAATAAAAGAGGAAGTGCTCTCTTAGATAATTGACAACAGATTGACTTGACCATCTGGTACAGGGTTTTCTCTCTCTGTTGGCCAGAAAACTAAATGTACATGCAGCGGTGACTCAGAAGACCACAAGTCCTCCAAAGCAGTTTACTCCGTTCTCTGAAAGATCCCCCATCTCTTGATCTAATTCATTACGCTCAGAAAAGTAGAATGGATGATAGAGGCGCTCCTTGTCCAGACACCCTGATGGTTATCAGCCGCAGTCTTAAATAACATGTCCTACGACCACGAGTGGTTGAACTTCATTCAAATGAAAAGACAAAATGGAAAAGAAGAGCTTTGAGATAACCAGTCCCCGGACAAGCAGTGTCTTTGTGAAGGCGACGGATCAGGAGTCTCTTTCCCACGAGACCAGAGTCTAATATTGTCCGTTGAGAAAACAGGAAACATAGTGTTTGTCATCCTTCAGCAACTTCCCAGAAAGTCTTACTTCCAATCATCGTTTTCCTAAATCGAGATCAAGAGAAAGCAGCTCTGAGGAAGTCCAACTTTACGGTTTGTTTCCTGCGAACACCTTCGACCTGTCTTTTTAGAGTCGTCTTGCTCAAAAAGCAGAGTCTCTTTGTTGGACTCCTTGTTTCTGTTCCTACTCTGCTCGTCTTTAAATGAAAAGAGAAAAACAAATAAGAGCTATCTTTCTCGAGTAAAAAGAAATTAAACCAAAGCGTGATATAATTTTTTTGTATTCGTCTTTCTTTCCATAAAAAGTCTCTTTGTCTCCGTTTCTTCGATTTCAACCAAAATATGGGAAAAGAGAAAAGCAAAACGTAGGAGAGGAATTCGTCCCCCTGTTCGTAAACTAGTTCCACAAATCTTTACGTTCTTCTTGTACGTCAGCATCCAGCAGGTACGTCCGACATGAAGTCAAACTCGTTTTGACCCAGCCAAAGCTCCGGCAGCTCATTGGCTCGATCCAAACCGAGCTCCACCACCAGCGACATCAGAACCTCCTCATCCACGGGGTCAAAGTCGATGATTGCACCCGGACCAGAGCTTTGGTTCCCCATGCTGATGCCCACACCCATACCGCCACCACTGAGGGCCGCAGATGGACCAAGGAGCTGGTTCCCTGTGCCAAGGGGCGAGGCGCCAAAGCCCCTTTGAGCCCCATTGGGTGTCGGGTGTCCAACAGAAGCACCGGCGAGGTTCTGGTAGTGCGAGTTGAGCTTCTGAAGCTGCATGCTGGCGATAAGATGCGGCCCCGTCTGCAGGCAGAAGGGCTGAGGTTTAGCCGAAGACAGCGGTGATCCGGGTGAGGAGGCGGCGGCGGCGGACGGGGAGAACGGGACGGAGGTTTTGGAGGATGGGTAGTGGAGCAGGGAGCTGAGAGGAGAGGAGGAAGAGGAGAGGTCCTTCATCGCAGCGTGGGCAGTGCCAGGGATCAGCAGTGAGGTCATCACCAAGAAAACCCAGAGCCTGAAAGAAGAGAGAGAGGAAGCGTTACGCAATATCAACAGACGAGCGTGTGAGTTAAACAGAGGGCCATGTCACAGGAGACAGGACAGAGATTTAGGAGATAGTTGGACATGATCTGATAAACTGATGTCTAATCCAGACATGAAGATGATTAAATAAGGGAAATTTTATACTTGATTACTGCAAGATGGCCCGCGGTCGGATCTGACTGTTCCTGAGAACTATTCACAAACAGAGAAACAACACGGACATTAAATAAGAGCATGAATGGATCTATTCACAGATTTACGCCATGTTTAAATCAGACGTGCTCATTTGAGAAGAGCTGCCGTTGTGTTTAAGCGTCATGTTCAAGTGCTGCCAGTTTCCCAGCTCCAAACATCACACAAAGGCCCGAATCAGTTCAAGAGCGCGGTAAAATGGGCGCACACCTGTGTGAACGTGTGCTCGTTTCCACTCTGATTAGTCATTATGTAAAAGGAAACGTGTCGTCAGGGCAACAACGGTGATGCAACAGTAATCGGGTATCACAGCATGGACCGCCCTTTACTTTACCATGTCTCTTGGTTCAGAAGTGCATTTTACAGCAGGATTAAATCAGATTATCCAGATATTAACAAAGCAACTTGGAACAACTCAATGGCACCAACAAAAAAAGGGCAAGTGAAATAAGCTTGAATAGTCAAAGTTAAAGGGATATTCCGAGTTCGAAAGATGGATGTTGCCGACCGCTTGCCTCTCTAGTTATACCAACTTTAGTAACGAACGCACAATAGCAATACACAGAGCCACGTGCTCAACCAAAACGCCACTCTATAGCCACAAATAATGCTCAGAACAGCACCTTACTTCATCAACAGTACATCTTTTTGGCTTTGCCTCATTTCTTAAGCAAGGAGACTAAACACAACTCACCTACTCTCTTCCAGCAGCTGCTTGTTTGTAGGGAGACCTCAGGCCAGTCCATTACGGACTACAGCGGGGTTTCGCAGCTCAAGGAAGAACATTTATGATCATTTCTTCATGGAAATACAATCAGACCGAGACGCTAAGGCAGAAGAACTACCACATCTGAAGTGCAAAATGATCAATATGGTGATTATTACTTCAAGGAAATGATAAAGAAATGATCACAAAGGTTCTTCCTTTAGCTGCGACACCCCGCAGCAGTCAATGCACTCACCTGAGGTCACCTTACAAACAAACGGCTGCTGGAGGAGAGTGGGTGAGTTGTGTTTACTCTCTTTGCTAAAGAAACTAGGCAAAGCTAAAAGATGTTTGGTGGCTATAGAGTGGCGTTTTGGTATGGTCGTTACTAAAGTTGGTATAACTAGAGAAGCAAGCGGTCTCTAGCGGCCCCAACTTAATTTTTCGCCGGA
Source organism: Xyrichtys novacula (assembly GCA_962446985.1). Classification (NCBI taxonomy): domain Eukaryota; kingdom Metazoa; phylum Chordata; class Actinopteri; order Labriformes; family Labridae; genus Xyrichtys; species Xyrichtys novacula. The sequence continues at coordinate 2,385,083 of OY660886.1, forward strand.
ATATCCCTTTAAATCACCAGAACTACTGTGAATTTTGTGGTTGTTTTGGTGCCTTCTCAGGTAAAGGCTAATCTCTACTATTTTCTCTGTATTTGGCTCAACGTCAGAGGACGGATGATGAATTCGCTGCAAAATCAATCCTTTCGTTAGCTCCACCGCTAAACTATCATTCTTCCGCCCTCTTTAATGAAAAAACAAACCACTTGTAGCCTGTGCAGATCATCCATCAGCTCCTGAACAGCTGACAAATAACTTAATTGCGTTTCCTCATAAACACACGCCAGCTTCAGACCACAACAAGAATGGCGTTGTTGACTTTAAGAGCGGATTTACTCGTGTTCTTATGACCCGGTAAATCATCGCAGCCAGATCTGTCTGGGAATCGAGCCGACCTCAAAGTCTGGACGTCCGCATGACTCAAGAAGACTGATTTTTGGTGTGCGTTCGCTTGATGTCTGCTTTTCCTCTTGACCTATTGAGAAGCAAATTAAGCATGAAAAGGCTGCGGGGGAGGCGGCCCGTGGGCACCAGAGGAGTTAGTGAGTGTTTATAGGTCTACATATGTGTATGTGTGCATGTGTGTGTGAATGGAGGTCCTAACACAACAGAGCCTTTGAGGATCTTAAAGAGCGATTGGGTCACAAGGCGGGATAAATGCGTGGCGCGGGCCCTGAGAACAGAGCATATGTCTGACTGAGCGTGAATGGAGCAGAGTCTGTGTTATGTAGAGTGAAACACATTGAGAAAAAAGTCACCGAGAAGATGTGTGTGGAGGTAAAAAAAAAAAAAAAAAAGGTGGTGAGTGTGTGTTTCTTGTGAAAAGACTCCTATAGAGGCTCATGTTAAAGTCCCAGAGCTGGTTTATATTACACACAGTTCAAACAGCATGTGTGCGCCCTAACACACACACATGTACACACATCATGCGGCTGTCCTTTGAGTAAGTTAATCGCTGAATAGTATGTGCCCTAACACACACACACACACACACACTCATAGGGACACACACCCCTCCTCCCAGCGCTGGCTCTTATTTAGCGAGAACATAATTGCTACAGGCAGGCATGCAGCTGCACTCGACTGATAGAGTTAACACACACACAAAGATACCAAACAGCTGTCAGTGGCAGGTCTATGCATGAGTGTGTGTGTGTTGTGTGCGTGTGTGTGCGTTCATTATTCATTGACTGATTACTGTCAGGGCCAGGCTGCACATGGTGTCTCTGCCGAACAGCTTTGCAGCACATTGAGTCCAGGAGACACAAACAAATAAATGAAAACCTGGCTGCACACATTCTTCTCTCAGGCGAGGAAACGAACGAACACACACACACACACACACAAAAAAACGGCAAAAATAACAAACAGGCATTTAGCATTTTTAAGGTGAATTAACAAACATCTGGTGCAGCAAGAATATTCCACCCTGACTGTTTAAGATGCATCCGAACGGCTCAAAATAAAGTCGGGATATAAATACTGTTCCGCCTTCGAGAAAATTAAGCGAGAGGTATTTCTTCACGGCAGCCAGCTGGTTGTTTTCCAAACACCTGATTTTATTTGCATGTTGAATGTATAAATCAGTCAACCTTTAATGAGTTTCAGCTCTTCAGGGGAACTTTCAGTTTGTGTAGGTTTGGCGCCCCCTGTGGACAGAGCAGGAATTACTGATTATTACCTCCGCTACAGTAGGTGCCGACTCGTTCCCTTCACACTCCAGTTCGACCTGTTTCATCATGTACTAAAACAATCGGCAAACACATTAGCAAGAGGCTAACCCCCAATTTCCACCGCATCCGGAACTGCTGCGAAAAGGCCCTATCCGCCGATCGTAGCTGATCGTTACCATTGAAGTTAATGTGTCAGTTTCCACCGGCGTCTTTCTGTTCTGCTGTGGCTTGCCGGACTCCGCAGCTGATCGCAAGAATTATATTTTTTGGGACGCCGGAGCATGCCGGATGAATTCAGCACCGATTAACCCGTGCTGGAAAGGAAGTCGGGCACACCATGTAAATGGGCGGGGACGAGGTTTTCAGACAGCATTTCATCCCAATGACACCATGGATGAGGAGACGCTAGAAGTCTACAAGTCGATTTCCTTCTCTAGAAGGACACAATCTACTGCTTATATGGCTAGCCTATGTGGCTAAAGATAACTTGTTATCGCACGATTGCACGTGAATCCGTGGGTTCTTGTGAGTTCTTGCGATTCCTGCTGTCCGTAATCCGCCACAAAATTTGCCTGACAAATGGACCCGGTAGGAATTATGGGGTTATGGCACTGTTGGTGGAAACTGGGGGTTAGCCTCTTGCTAATGTGTTTGCCGATTGTTTTAGTTTTGAAGCTAGCGTAGGATCTTCTACCGGCCAGCTTCTTGCTCTGCCAGAGGGGGTGTGTCGTGGGGAGGGTGATACAGGTTCAGGTGGGAGTTATCGTGGAGCACAGAGGGGAGAGGTTTGTGTGTGGGGGGTTGGACGCTTTTTTCAGATCTGCCTCAACGGCTCAGTTTTTTTCAACTGCTTCTCAGATCGTCATCCATGACTTTAAAAGATTAAATCAGCGACAACTTCACAGTGCACCATCTCAGTATGTTTACATGCTGATCAAAGTGAAGTGAAGTCTATTTCATAAAAGGTGGAAAAACTCCCTAAAGGATCTTTGATTTAGCGTAACTTTCGTTTTCACTTTCAGGCTGTCTTCGCTTGTTAGTCGCTTTGTTTTCACAAATGTGTCCCAGCTGTCTTTACGTTCTTAAAAACGCTTCTGGGAGGTCTCGAGGTGACCTTCCTGTTGTTTTGGTTCAGATTTCCTCGCTGCAGTTCATTCAGAAACCTGCAGCCTCCCGTTTTTGACGGATTCGAGCCCAAAAACACCCGAACCGCTCGCTCCTCACCCCGCAGACGGCTTCGGCGGCGTGAGGAAGGATGCTGTGTGAAGCGGCTGGAGCGGCGCCAATGTTTTTTCCTGTTCACAGCTGACCTGACTTCATTGTGTTCTTCCACCACTTTTTTTTTTTTACGAGATTGTGAAATCTGCCTGCGCTTATAGTTTCCCTGAAAATGATTTCATTAGCAGTCTGGGCCTCCGCCGCCGCTGCTGCTGTCTTGGCTGCGAACAGTCTTCATTTATTTTAATTATCAGCTATGAAAGTCTGCTCCCTCTGCCAGATTAAGAGTCCAATTTTGAGAGAGATACTTTCTCCTTCTCTGTGTGTTCATCGGGTCTCCAACTAATGGCTGTTTTCATATTGATTTATCATACACAGCCCAAGGTGCTGTCTTCAAATTGCTTTTCCTGTCAATATACGGAGCTGTGATTATCATTTAAGAGGCTGGGACGTCAATTTTACTGGCATTATTACTTTAAAACGAGACTTCGGGGATTGACTGGGGATACGGACTCCGATCATTTTCTGTACGTTTGAGTAATGAATCTTCGACTTAATGAAAGAACATGATGGTAAATGAGACGGCCAAGAGACATTAAGACACGGCGTTAGTGTTGTCTCAATCCTGCCAAACACGAATACTCTCAACAAGAACAGGGTAAACAAGATGAACCGTTAATAGTATTGATTTAGTCATTAATCAAGCAGACGTGCCAAATACTCTCGAGTTTCTGTTTGAAGTGAATATTCAGCTAAAAAATTACTTTTTAAACTAAAACTTTGATAGTCTCTCTTGAATTTGAAAACAGATGAAGAAATAATCAAGTAGAAATTGAACGTTCATTTTCTAGCGCCAATAATAACAGTGTCTGTACGAGAATAAACTCTTGACTATAATCCTTCAAATAGTAAAAAATTCGCCACACAGACTTTCAGACAAATCACAACATTTTCTTTTATGGCGAAGAAAGAGCGGTACGTTACGTTAACACTTTGTACTTGTTTACAGCAAGTGATGACGTTCCCCCTTTTAGCTGACGATCCACTCCTGTACGTATCTAAACAATCAATCAAATATGTACCAGAGAATAAACTCTCAACTATAATCATTCAAATATTAAAAAAGTAGCCAAGAAAGAGCGGTACGACGCATTTTCAATCATACGTTAAAACTTATCGTACTTGTCAAGTTTACAGTAAGTAACAACGTTCCTCCTTTTAGCTGACTATCCACTACTGTACGTATCTAAACAATCAATCAAATATGTTAGCAGGAGGCTAATGGGATGAAACGTTTTTACAGCTCTGTTCCTGTTCTTATATGATAGAAAGATTTCGTCTTTTTTTACATCCTTTCTTAGTAGCTTTAAGTTTTGTTTACTAGCTAGCATGCAAACTTTAGGCCACTTCCCAGCCTCATGATTTGGGTATGTTAATCCGACTATAAGAGGTTAATTTTAGTGTGAACACATGTTTTATTAAAGTCAGAATGAGGCAAAAAAATCTGTTTTTTACGTCATGTGTACGTAGTTATTAAAGTAGACTGTTAGCATGTTTAATTTTGGTATATTAGGAAACTTAAATTCTCCGGTGGACACTAAGGGAAGACACTTCAGACTTTTGGACCAATCACAACAGCTTATTTTATAGCCAAAAAAGAGCGGTATGACGCATTTTCAATCTTATATTAACACTTAATGTACTTGTCAAGTTTACAGTTGGTGGTGACATTCCCTCTTTTAGCTGACGATCCACTCCTGTATGCATCTAAACAATCAATCTAATATGTTAGCAGGAGTCTAATGGGTCTAAACGCAGTCACTTTTACAGTTCTTTTGCTTTCTCATACGATAGCAAGATGTCCTCTTTTTTAACGTCTTTTCTTTTATGCTCTAAGTTTTGTTTAGCTACTACCTTGCATGCCAATGACCTAACTGCATGGTCTGGGTACGTTAGTCCGACTATAAGAAGTTCAGTTTAGTGTGAATGCATGTTATATAAAAGTCAGAATGAGGCAATAAATCAGTTTTAAGGGTCAAACCAGACTGTTAACATGTTTAATTTTTGGAATATTAGGAAACTCTGGCTCTGACACTCGGGTTATTGTCATTTCTCGCACTTGATTCAACTATGAAGATTAAACTTTCCAGCTTATCAACATTTAACATTTTGTCATGGTTGCAGATTTCAAAGAGGGTCTAAAGTTTGTTTGCCAGGAGTTGTTTTTGTTTGATGCACTTTGTCAATTAGACTCGGACACTTTGTCTCCGCGCCAACAACAGAGGTTTCAATTACACAATTACAGCGTGACGAGCAAATTGAAACGTCAGTCTGTCTCCTTTTCCCTTTCAAACACACACTAACACACACTCAAGAGAGTCTCAACGCACCATATGCTGCCCCAGCGTGGTGCGTTTAATTACCTCCAACTTTAGATTAATGAGGCAATTAAGGGGAAAACAGCCAATGAGTGCGCTCCTGTTCTGACACCTTCAAAAACATGTATAAAATCACAAAAATGCAAGCATGCAAAGGAGACAAAATCTCAAGTTTCATGATTTTTGCATTGAAGCTTTAAATGCAATCTATTCCCAATATGTGTGATCTGACATTTCTGGGCTCCTTCAGCTGGATGACCTCCTTTAAAATGTTATGTAAACGCTTTCAGAGAGAGAGTGGAAAAAAAAACTTTGGCTAAAAACACGAAACAGCAGAAATAAAAAGCACCAACCTGCGAGAAAAGCCCGGTGCAGCCTGGAGGAAGAAGCAGAAACAGTTCCCCGTATATGAGCCGCTGAAGTCCGCAGAGTCCTCAGTGTTGGAGTCGGTGATGTGGAGCAGCTGAAGTCCGCAGGAGAAACTGACTGACTGTCTGTCTGTGTGTGAGAGTCTGTCGGCTCCTCAATGAGCTCGTTACTGAATAAAAAGCAGTTTGTTCCGCGCTCTCTCCTCACTGACCAGCCCGAGTGGGAGTGTGTGTGTGTTTGAGAGAGAGAGCGTGTGTGTCTGAGCATGCTGCAACAGGAAAACCAGGCGGTGGATTCTCACAGGATCAGGCTCGCTACCACTGATTGGTTACAGCTAAAGAGGTGGGCGGGGCCTAGTAAAATTTAGCGATCAAGTTAGAATCGAACTGGAAATCGTCCAAATCTACGATCTTAGTTTTTATTTTTCGACTTTAATTTTAAAAGTTATATAAAAAAGTAAAAACTGGCATCTTTACACATAAATTAAGTAAATCTAAGAGGAATGCAAATAAATAAGACTCTTTTATTCCTAAAAAATGTAAAAACATTATTAATAAGGTCAAAACAATCATCCCAAGATGTCGGAGCTAAAAAAAAGACATCACACTCGAGTTACCAGCGTTTCAGTTACCAAGTCTGAAAAAAGCAAAATCAGAAGCGGAAACAAGATGGCTACATCAACGAAAGTTAATTTAGCGTTTGCTTTGTCCCTGCCTATATACGGACAAGGCAAGCGCTTAAATAACATTCATAAATGTAGCCGTCTTGTTTCCACTTCCGATTTTGCTTTTTCCAACATGGTAATGGAAACGATGGGAACTCAGGGGTGACGTCATTTTCAGCTTGGACATCTGACTTCCGAGATAACTCGAATCTAGCATGATTCCCTGCAAAAATAGCCATTTAAGTTGGAACCTAAGTTGGAACTCCAAGTTGGAGTTATTCCATTTTTGCTTTTTTTTCCCAAAAATTTAAAAACATCCTTTGCCAGAATTATACTAAAGCCAAATCTTATTTTTTTAACTGACATAATTAAAAACATATTATAGTTTGAAAAATAATATTTAGCTTCACGTATATTAGCTGCATTTTATGGAAGACGATTAGGACCACTGGAAAAAATAATAAAATAATAAAAAAAATGTAATTTTTATGGTCATTATTCTGAGGGGAAAAGACTGGATTCTGAGATTTTATCCTGACTTTAATCTCAGAATAATCAATTTCTAAAAAATTGTATCTGACTTTTTTTTCCAGTGGCCCTAATCCTCTTCCGTAGCATGTGCAACATGGATTTTAAGAACTTTTTTTTCACTTTTTGAAACCAGAAAAGAGAACGATTGCTATTTTCTTGAGATATTTTAAAAGTTTTCAATAAAAAACTTTATGTAAACTTTGATTTTCATGTAACTCGTTTCATCTCTGCTCGTTAAAATCTCCCTCCAGATCAGAGTCCGCTGTGAATCCAGCCTCCGGGCTTTGCGAGTCGCCGCTCTGCAGGGCAGATGTTGCTCATTCTGAAGCAAACACTATCAGGAATCAAATGGACCATTTCAGGGCGCTCTGTCTTTGTCTGTGTCACTCGCCCAGAGAGAGAGATAGAGAGAGGCGGTCTGTGAATGATTTGCATAACTACATGCTCTTCTTGTTGAGATGTCCTCATGTGATTAGAGACACTGATGAATATGTTTGGACTGATTTATCGGAGCAGGATGTCGGCGGTTGCAACAGAGGAAATCATGTTTGATCAGTTTGTGTTCCACTTTTTCCCACAAATGTTAAAAAGTGACATCTTAGTCAGAGCTGATGATAAAAACAAAACCCTAAACCAATAAAATCACTGACTTTTGTTTTCACAACATCACTGATATGTAAAAACATTTTATCACCGTCATTAAAATGTTCCTCGTTTGTAGTATTTTGATTTTTTTTCCCATGTTAATCGCTCACACATTCAGGTTCTGCCAGGATTTATTCCCATCATAAAACACTAATGAATAACTGTTTCAAAAAATAAGACAAAAAAATCAGCAGAATTGAGTTTGTTTTTATATGAGAAAACCTGATATAAACAAGAACAGAGAACAAAAGCACAATAAAAAGTAATGAAAAACACTCGATATTCGGTGCGTTAGCTGAGTCATCTGTTATGTTTTCAGTCTACTGCGAAATAGGACCACCGTGTTCTGGAGCGACGGCAAGAAAAAACAACATTTTTAACTTAATTTATGCAGATCAGGTAATTACAGACTCAGAGAGATGGTGCTGAAAGAGAGGAGCCTTCCTCCATCGGTTTGTAATGCGAACAGGGAAAAACAGGAACACAAAGGCCAAACCGGAGTCTGCTGTGGCGAAGACGAGACGTCTTTTTACCTACAACCAGAGGTGGGGGAAAGTCCTTATGTTGCAAGTCCAAGTCGAGTCTCAAGTCTTTGCTCTCAAGTCCGAGGGAAGTCCAAGTCCTTTGCTCTCAAGTCTCGAGTCAAGTCCAAGTCAACACAACACAGACAAGTCCCAAGTCAAGTCCAAGTCCTTTGCTCTCAAGTCTCGAGTAAAGTCCAAGTCAAGACAGACAGGTCCCAAGTCAAGTCCAAGTCCTTTTCTCTCAAGCCTCGAGTAAAGTCCAAGTCAACACAGACAAGTCCCAAGTCAAGTCCAAGTCCTGAACTTTTTGCTTCGAGTCCCAACCAAGTCCTAGGAATTTTGCTTCAAGTCCCAACCAAGTCCTTACCGTTTCTTTCGAGTCAAAAACAAGTGCAACACGTGGAAACAGTTGGGCAATACTAGCGAGGGATTTATGTTCAGTCCTCCCGGTGTTGTCGTTATGAGGGAGGCTAGAGTTTGAGACAGTGTTGCCAAGTTTCATGAGAGAAATAACGAAACAGACCTCCAGAAACAAGACAAAAACAAGCAAATTTTTTTTGCGGGAATAAGCAGACTTGGCAACACAACACGGTGTTACCAACGGCCGTAATTCCTGACTATTAGTTGATGCAACACTTTTTAAACAGTTTGGGCTGTAAGGTATTAAGTGACTTGAAAAGACTTGAAAAGACTTTTCAAGTCACTGGGCTCAAGTCAAGTCTCAAGTCTTTAGCAATCAAGTCCCAAGCAAGTCCAAGTCATTTCTCGATTTCATCAAGCAAGTCAAAAACGGGACTCAAGTCCAAGTCGAGTCTCGAGTCGAGTCGTCAACCCCCCACCTCTGCCTACTACCTCCTAAGTACTACCTGAAAATGCCCAGAGTTTTTACTTGGAGAAGCTCAAACTGTAAAACAGTCGACCTCAAAAACGTACTTTTAACCAACTTTCTGCAAAATATCGAGTAGAGGTGATCGATGAGTCTACTGGGAAAAGCAGCCTCGCTTTGATTCGGTGGGTTTTATTCACAGGCGACAAACAAAAGCTGTTTGGGTAAAAAGGAAAAACACCCAAAAGTGTCGATTAGAAACCGCCAATTCATCCCAAAATACTCTCTCCCTCCCCCACGCCTCGCTCGAGTCCATTCAGCGCCCAGTTCCCCATTCATCTCAATAGTCCGTGGAAGGAGGACGTCATTACGCGCCAACAGCATGCGTTGGCTGCGGTCAAGTGCCACGCGCTCGGCCTCTCTTCCGTTAAGCAGATAAAAGGTGGCATCTGTCTTTATTGTGCGAGTAAATCCCCTCCGCCATTGACCGCAGACACTTCACATGTTGATGAGGAGGAGGACGTATAGACGGAGGCCCCCGCTGCTTTGTTCCCCAGAGGAGGAGGAGGAGGGAGGACGGGGAGAGGAGGAGGCAGTTTATGCAAATCAAACAAACCGTTTGTGATTTCCATCAAAGCAGACAAATAATAATAATAATAGCATGTTGGTCAAACTGCCAGAGTCCGATGAGGGACATAAAACCTGATCAAACCGCTAAAAATGACGGATTTACCAAAACTGACGCTACTCGAAAGTGGTTTCTGAAAATTCATGTTTTCTTAAATTTGAAATAATAAAAAAAGAAATGATCAAAGTTTAGACTTCTTTTTTTCCCCAAGAGTGGATACACTTGAGGGGAAGTCAGGATCGTCACATCCATTGTATATTTTTGCTGAAATTTTTCCTCTGGGTTAAAATTGAATCTTTTTGTTGGTGCAAGCCAAAGCTGGACTTTGGTTTGAGTCTCAGGCCCAAAAAGCAAAAAAACCCGAAAAATATGATCAAGATAAATCACTGCAAAGTACTTAAATTGATGTAATTTAAAGTTCCTTTTTAGTGAATAAACATTAACTAGAAAAGAGTCAAAGTGAGCCGATATAAAGACTTTTACCCAGAGGTTGGACTTAAAGACAGTGAACCCCTTTCAGACTCAGACCAACATAAAATATTTTGTCCATCTACCCAGACTGGACTCTAAGTCCAATGTAAATCATAAAAAGTTCAAACAAGAAAGTAAGAAATGGATTTCCCAATAGTTAAACCCTCAAAAAGTTGGTCTCAGTTTAGAGAAAACTTTCTATTCTTTCCAAAGTTGATACAACAGAGAGAGTTTTGGGAAGTTCCCAGTATTTCAAAAGACAAAAGCTGGTTTTGGTGCCATTTCACTGGACCTTTGTTTGGGTAGTGGGTGGGAAAAAAAGAAAACTTTCATTTTTTGTGTAATCCCCTTTAGCTAGTACTGAAGAAAGTCATTTGGAAAAATCCTGATACACCAACAGGTTTTGGAAGAAAAAGCCAACAAATCAATTTAAGTTTGTCCAACAGCCAGAGCTGGACTATAAATTAGGACAAAGAACAGAAACAAGGACAAAAAAATGAGACAAAATTTTCAAAAATTTGATGGATTTCAAACTAGATATTAAAAGTTTTCCGCCAGAGTTGATTCAATCTCCATGTTTTCCGTGTATTTAAGTCTCTAAAGGAAGGGATGACACGCCGAACACTTGGTCTAATCCAGTTTTGTTTGGGTTTGAGTCGTTTGGGGATACTCCTCTCTTAAAATAACATGTAATATTGATAATGTGTCATTATTCATTGGCTCCTTGGGTCTTCAGATGTAAACCTGAGCTCTGAAAAGTTCCTTTTCTCCTCCTTAAGTAGATCCAATCAGATGTTTGGGATATTTCCCATGTTTCGACATGTTTTACAGACTTATGCAAATGTTTGGCACAACTGGCAAACTCTCCCCCCCACAGGAACCCCAGAAACAAACAATGGTTTATCCAAACTCAAGAGCTGAGCGGGTCAGATGATACTCTATTCAAAGCACTAGCTGAGCACTGAGGGGGCTGATTTGCATAAAAATCGTTGGAAAAGTTTCTTTTTTTTTTTGCTGTGGGGCTGTAAAGGTGTGTTCAGTTAAAGCCAGACAGACTTCAGAGGAACTCAGTGATCCAGGTGAAAACAGCTGATTTGGACATTTATGAGTCTGGATGGAAAATAACACCAGGAGGAGATTTTAAAGTGTCATTACGGGATGTAATGAAGCCGACGGAGCCTTGAGCTCAATATAATCAGGAGCGTTCAAACTTTTCACCTCCACACTGATCCAAAACTTCACTCCATAGGTTACAACACAGACCTCCATTCTCCTATCGGGGAAAAAAAAACAGATCTGCGAACGTCTGGAGGAAGCCGGTTCGAGCCAAAGTCAAATTACAGCCCAGTGCTGACAGGTTGAACTCTGTCTTGGCTGTGAAGACGCATTTTCCTTTACAGTGTAGGTTACATCACATGGCTGGTATAATTTGGACTCCGAAGTGACAGAAAATTTCCATGATTGCATCTCTAGGTAATGTAAATTCCATACAAGGGAAGTTATATAACGCAAACTGTAGCGTGAACAGGGGGAGTTTGATTCAAGGGCAGGACCAAAATTTAATCTGCGTTTGGCGGTTTTTTGACAAACCGGGTTGGTTTGGGGAACGAATATCCAAATTGAGTTTGATGAAAAGTTCCAAGTTGCCAAAAGGGATGCCATACGGTGAAATTCCACAGGATATGGAACAGACTGTGTTGCACTCTGCTCCAGGATGGCAGCAGAGTAACCTCGGAAGTCAGATGTCCGAGCTGGGAATGACGTCACACCCAAGTTACCAAGCACCAAGTTGGAAAAAAGCAAAATCGGAGGCGGAAACAAGATGGCTACATCTACAAAAGTTACTTTAGCGCTTGCCTAGTCCTTGCTTATTTTCGGACAAGGCAAGCGCTAACTTTCGTAGATGTAGTCATCTTGTCACCGCCTCCGATTTTGCTTTCTTCTGGCTTGACTGAAACGCTGGTAACTCGGGTGTGATGTCATTCCCATGTGCCTGATTCCACACAATTCGCCTATCAGGCTCCGCTGCCGATCCGCTCTGGCAGTCGGATCAGATACGGATAAGGCCTCTATTTTTGGTGGCCACCATAGCACAACACAACAATTCAGCGAAAGCGGAAGTTGTATGCAGCGACAGAGTAAAACATCAAGTTAATTTTCAAAATAAAATACAGTCAATACGTTGAACTGATCTTAACGTGACAATGGGAGGGTCCAGGCTTGTGGGATGTGGGTGTTTTTTACATATACCGCCAATTTCATTCAATGTCTCATGATGAAGCACGCGAGATTTCGTGAGATCGGTAACATTGCAAGCGCTTCTCTTTGCTTACGGCAGCGGATCAGATCCGATAAGCGCTGTTTGCTTGCGTTTTTTGATCTGCCTGCCGTTCAAGAGTGGAGCGTAGCGGATCTGCATGCGGTGGAATCCCGGTAAGCAAAACGGGGGGTTTTGGACCATCTCCATGGTGATTTAAAAGATGAACTACATAAAGCTGGGTTTAATGCTGTGTTCCAGTTGTCCTCCGAAGTCGGGATTTCCAAGCTCAGAGTCGGCAAATTCATCTGGGATATCCCCCTGAAGTTGGTTTGTTTACAACTGGTATAGCTAACAACAACTAACAACCGCTGACAACGGCCAACGACAGCTGTCAATTGAAAACAACAGCTAACGATGGGTAACTTTAGGCTTCCATCTAAGTTTTCCGACTTGTTAACTGTAACGCTGTCAACTTGGGTGTAGCTTCATTCCCAGCTCCGATGTCTGAGGTAACTGAAACGCAGCAATAGCCTCTGTTTGTGAGGCTTAATTGAAGAACTAGGCCAAACCAGGTCCCCTTAACTGGACCTACTTTCATGTTATAAAAGCAACCCACATACAGAGACCAGGGACTGAACCGTGAGGTAACCCAGCATGAATGTTAACTCCAGAGACACCACACCATTCAATGTGCTGTAAGTGTCAGTGGAGACCGATGACATGGGAAAGTTCTGGTACTGGAATCTGCCCGTATTAGACACCGGACCACTGAAAACATGAGTCAGACGGATCCATCGCCTCACAAGCTCGTTGGGATTTTTGTGTTGTTGTGTTTTCTGTTTTGCTTGGCCGACAATTCCAGCCGCAAACAAGCAGAGAAAGACCAGTTTTTTTGTTTTTTTGTTTCACGGGGTCGTCATGAAACACAATCTTTTTGCTTTTGGGGAAAATGCGACACAAGGATTCCAGCGGTGCCTTCAATCCTCTCGGGGGCCCCCTGAGTTTTTCTAATTTGACTCTGTGGAGCACAAAAATTACACAAACACACAAGTCTCTCACGTCTCTCATGTTTACAGCCCCCCACCCGGTACCGTGTAAACCCCCCGCTCTCCTCCTCCTCCCCCGAGTTTACAAGATAGAATTTCAATCGTCTCTACTTTTTCTAACTCGTAAACGGTGTAATGAGTTTCATTTGCTTCGGGTACGTTGGGCTCAAACCGCCGAGGTGACCGCAGTCGTGTTCATAAAGATCACAGGGAATCCTCACACACACACACACACACACACACACACAAAGGGGCTCACTTCTGTGCAGCACATGCCAGCTCTGGCTGGTGACTCCGACATTTGGTGTGAATTTCCAGGCCATTAATTTGAGGAACATCACTTCTAAAGGAAACTGGCCGACATTTGTGGTTCCCCTTTCAAGCGTTCTCCTCTATTAACCGACCCACACTGCGTAAATCACCACAGAGACACACAACGACAACAACGTACTCTCCTGTCTTTTATTTCAGAAAAAACACCCCTGGTATGTACATCAGAACACACAAACAGTTTTACAAAAGTCAATCTGTGGAAACAGACGATGGAAATCAAAGAGAAAACGTGTGTACAATACTTTCTTTTCAAATGTTCGATGCTGGAATATTCCGGTACAAATCTGAATTTGATGGCAGTTGATTTAGGAATTTCAGACAAACACGTGTTGAGAATTACACATTTTGTTGTTAGCTTAGTGTGTACTTTGTTTACAATTCATGAAAACACATAAAAAATTTAAAAAATAAAACAAAAGTGACAAAAAAAAAATCAAATTTTTTGCCATTATAAATGAAAATATTTGTAGTTGGACAAACTTTTAAAGCTCCTGTGAGAAACTTTCAGTTTGGGTTTATTTTGGCGCCCCCTGTGACCAGAGTGCCACATATCCTCTCTATTGTGTTTTCCTGTTAATAATTTCACTTTTTTTAACAGTCACAATTATAGTAAAAATCACTGCTAATCTGAGTTTGACACCTACCCCCAACAGACGTAAAAAATTACTTTAAGGAAACAATTTGTCCCCATTCGGATGGATTTATTTGCCTTATTTATCATATAAAGTGTTAAATATTTATTTCAGTTGATTTCATAGCTAGCTGAAAACTACCCGCAGGAGCTTTAAGGTCTCTGGTCAAGCTTTTTCTTGAGCTTTCTTTAAGCAGCAGCTGTCGAAGATGTTCGATTCATGACTGTATTTCAGAATTTTCAACAGAGAAACACAAATTTATAGCGTGGCAACAGCGGAGGAAGCTCCAAGAGCGTGTGGGTTTCAAAGACTGTAAATGATGCAAAGCATAGTATATATCCTCGTCTGTAAATTACTGTGAAAATCTGCTAATTCGTGTGAGACTCGTGGGGTAAAGTGACACCTGGTTGTAAGCTTCTGTGAGAAACTTTCGGTTTGGGTTAATTTTGGCGCTCCCTGTGGCCAGACTGCCACATATCTTCTTTATTATTTTTCTGTCAATAATCTCACTTATCTTTAACCGTCACATTAATCGACAAAACCAAAGACAAAGACAAAACCTTTTTTTTTTAGCTGTAAATCATGCAAAGCTACCAAAATGATCTCAGACGAGACTTTGTACAAGACTTGGTGGGTAAAGTGACGCCTGGTCTTTGTCATGGGGCAAGGGGAGTATTTCCAATCTATTTCTACGCACTGTCCCTTTAAAGAAGCTCGTCAGGGTTTAAAAGGATTGTTTTTGTGGCAGCAGATCAATTTATCAGGGAGTATCATGCCTCAAACTTTGGCACCGGTCGAGAAACGAACTTCCAAACTCGAAAGCATGACGACTTTATGTGTCGAACATTTATGTGATGCTGCGAACATTTAGCACTCACTTGTTTCCACTTGTGTCCAAAACCCCCACATGTGCCTCAGCTTTATTGGGATGATGTGAAGATTTCTGGTCCCATTTCACTTTGATTTGTTGGGTTGAAGCTCTTTAATATGACTAATGCGCCACATTACAAACACCACAGCTGGGGGGAGGATGGAACAAGATTTTCCAAAACTTCGACAGATGTGAAAATAATCGGTTTGAACTGGGGACTAATTTTAGAGACGTTTGGCCTCTGGGTTTTTAGCGTTTAAAAAATACGACAGAATTAATGAATAACATTTTAGAGACAATAACAAACTGGATGAAGTTTGGTTGACTCATTTCAAAAACGGTTTATACTGCCGTCTGAGTTTGGACATTTTTCTCATCGACCCCTGACTGCGTAGTGGATTTGGTTGTTCGAAAAAAATGGTGAATAACTTCGAGGTGAAGAACCTCGGTCTTTTTGTCAAACTTTAAAAGTTTCCATATTTGATTTTTGATCTGGAAACATTAATTTCTTGTCTTGAGTTACATCAGACCAATTGAGGACTTCACCTTTTTGTAGACCCCTAAAACGGTATGGTGGATTGAGTTGTTCGAAAGAAAAATTTTGTGAAAAATTTCGAGGTCCCCCTCCCTTGTGATTAACCTGTCTTTCTCTAAAACTAAAAATTGTCCATGTCTGGAAACTTGACTTCTTGTCTTTAGGGATGTCAGACCACTTCAGGACTTCAATTTCTTCATAGACCTCTCAAACGATACGATGGATTTGGTTGTTCGAAAAAGATGATGAATAACTTTGAGCCCAATTCTTAAGAAGAAACACGGTCTTTTTGACAAACTTTAAAAGTTTCCAAGTTTGATTTTTGATCTGGAAACTTTGATTTCATGTCTTGAGTTGCATCAGACCAATTGAGGACTTGACCTCTTTCGTAGACCCCTAAAAATGATGTGGTGGATTTGTTCGGAAAAGTGGCGAAAAACTTCAAGCCCCTCCCTTGTGATTTACCCGTCTCTTTCTACAACTAAAAAATTTTCATGTCTGGAAACTTTGATTTCTTGTCTTGAGGGATGTCCCAACCATTTAGGGACTTCACCTTCTTCATGGACCTCTAAAACAGTTTGATTTATTTGGTTGCTCGAAAAAGTGGCGAATAACTTTGAGCCAGATTCTTAGGAAGAATCAGGATCTTTTTTTTGAACTAAAAAGTTTCCATGTTTGATTTTCGATCTGGAAACTTTGATTTCTTGTCTTGAGCGATATCAGACCATTTCAGGACTTCACCTTCTTCATGGACCTCAAAAACGATATGGTGGATTTGACTGTTTGAAAAAAGTGGCGAATAGCGTTGATCCCATCGTTCTACCAAATGCTGATTTCTTGTTTTGAGCCATGTCAGACCATTTGAGGACTTTACCTTCTTTAAAGACCCCTAAAACCATGTGGTGGATTCGGTTGTTCAAGAAACTTTGAGCTTCTCCTTTGTTTTAAAACCTTTCCTTCTCTAAAACTAAAAAGTTTCCATGTTTGATTTTTGATTTGGAAAACACTGTTTTCTTGTTTTGAGGGATGTCAGACCATTTGAGGACTTCACCTTCTCTGTTTAACGTTGATACGGAATAACGTTGATCCTGGCTCTTGTGAAGAACCTGTCGTTCTGCCAAATGTTGATTTCTTGTTGTCAGACCATTTGAGGACTTCATCTTTAATTTTAACTCTTCTAGTTCATATGACTGCCTGTCAATGAGAGGGAAAACAAAAAAAATCTAACTTTCCCCGCATACTTTCCGTCAAAGATTCCAAACTCCGTCCAGATGTGTAATTTGCAGATGCTGCCCAGAGGTCAAAACATCTGTTTGTTTGTTTGTAAACTTCTAAACCTCGTTTTCATGAACTCCGGAGGACTTTCTGGAGCTTTTTCAGACACTCGGCGTTACGGGGGGAAACTTGTCTGTTTTAGCGCTTAACCCGACCTCACGGGGGACGAACCGCAGCGGCGTGGTGGTGAACGTGAAACCAGACACCTGAAGAATCTGCTGTAACGTTTAGAGGGAAAACGTCCCCAGCTGATGAGATGTACACAAACGCGGCCCGGGGATGGAGAAAAAATGTCACATGACCGCGTTGAACTCGACTTAAACTCTGTCAGTCACACAAACAGACGAGCTATGTCCGAAAAACAAAAGGATTAAAAACAGTGAACTGTACAGCGACCACACGCCCCCCTCCCCTCCTCTTATTAAACTGTTTTCCCCTGGAAACACTGGCCTAATGTTTTCCAAAAGCCTCTCCTGCTCTCTTTTTTTCCCTCCCTCGTTCGCTCCGTGCCTCGGGGCCGAAGGGGTCCGCTCCATATTGTCTTCATTAAAGCCGCAGAGCCTCGACCTGGTTTGGAAACTGTGCTTCTCTATACGTGTGTGTGTGTGTGTGTGTGTGTGTGAGGAGGAGGCTGAGGCTGCGGACTCCTAAACCACATTCTTTAAATTCCCTGTAAACAAGAGAAAAAGAAGAGAAATGAGAGGGGTGAGGAAGAGGAGGAGAAGGAAGAGGAGGGGGTGAGGGTACAGAGGTGAAAACACACATGTAAGAACACACACGCGCATGTACACACACACCGAACAGAGGGGAGGAGGAGGAGGAGGAAGGGAAAAAGGTCAGCTTCATCGCTTCAAGTGGGTACAAAACGAGGCTAAACACACACATTAGACACCAGGAGAAACCAAAGATGGAAGAAACGGCGTGGAGGAGAAACACACACACACAGACACACACATTTAAACACACACGCACACACACAAAGATCTGTGTCAGAGAAAATGCAAAATAACATCTGGGCGAGGAAATACAAGCATGCGAAAAAAGGGAAATGGATATGGAAATGACAACATTAGGCGATGTGACTTCATTTGCATGAGGACACACACAGACACACACACACACACACAATAGCTGCTTTATTAAGTCTAGTCAGCAGTTTACTTACATGTAACACTGGAAACAATGCTGCTTTGTCTGTCTTTTGTTATGTTAAATTGCCTGATTGAGGGAAAAATCAACATGTAGCACACTAACACACACTTAAACACACACTCAAACCCACACATAAACACACACTCACTGTCACAGCGAGGGGAGGATGTCCTGTTTGTGTTGTGTAGCTCCTGTCATGTCACATTTCCACAACAACAACAACTACTACAAATCGACAACAGTGGAAACTCTCGATGATGTTTTTCCCCTCCAGGTGAAAATTCTCCGCCTCGCTCTCGCTCTCTGTTTGCGATCACACTTCTGGTTTTAAGTGTAAACCCAGCGGGGGTTATCACGCTGGGTACAGATTGTTTTCAAGTGTTGTGGGAATCTACGATGAGAAAAGACAAAAAGTTCTTCCTCCTGATTCGTTTTACCGAGCTCCCTGTGGTGACACATGACGGATTCTTCCTCAAACAAATCGGACAAACACAAACAGACGGGTTTCTGAGTGGAAAACTGAACTCTGGAGTAAATAAAGTCATCAAGTTGAAATAAACAAAAACAGATTTTACGGTTTACTCTCCAATAACTGGGACAGAAAGTGACAGTGGCTGTCGAAATAAAGCCAAGTTTAAAAAGATGCAGTTCCTCAAGTGTCCACTAGGAGCTAGCGCAAAATTTAAACGCTTTCTCATATTTTAATGTCTACTTTCACTACTTTTGGTGCAGGCTCAAAGTTTTTATATTATTCCACTGTTTTTGTTACACTGAGGCCAGGGGTTATTCACGATTAAAGGCACGGCTTATGACTGTGTTAGCATCACATACTTAAGGTAAAAAAGGACATTTAAGTTACAAATGACCTGTATTTACGACAGAGGGTTAAAAAAATGCTCAAATTTCAGGAATAAGTTATAATATTATGAGAATGAAGTCGAAAAGTAAAAAGTTGTAAATGCACAAAAAAAATCTAAATTTACAGGAATACATTATAAATTTATGGGTTTAGTTTAAAATTTCTGAGAATACGTTTTAATTTTAAGGGAAGAAGTTGTACATTTATGGAAATGAGTAGTAAATTTTTTAAAATTAGTTGTAAATTTACGACAAAAAAATGTAAATTTACATGGAACAAATTGTAAACTTACAGAAATAAGTGGTACATTTTTGAAAATTTGTTGAAAATTCACAAGAATAAATTGTAAATTTTACAAAAATTTGTTCTAAACTTATGAGAATAAGTTATAAGTTTAATGGAACAAGTTGTATGTTAACAAAAGTAAGAAGTAAAGTTTTGAAAATTTTGTAAATTTATGAGAATAAATTGTAAACCTACGAGAATAAGTTGTACATTTATGGAAAAAGTAGTAAATTTTTTGAAAATTTGTTGCAAATTCAGGAGAATAAATTGTCAATTTTACAAAAATTTGTTGTAAATTAATGAAAGTAAAGTGGTAAATTTTCAAGATCTATCTCTTTTCAATTACATGCCCTGATTAAACGAAATATGCTGAAATAACATAATAGCTAATATAACTACACAACAGGCTCCATGCTCAACAGTTCAGCACAGAAGTCGATCCTTCCTATAAAATAACATTTGAGCTAATCGTAAAAAAACAACAAAAAAATGACTTAACTAAAAAAATTCAATTTTTTTCTCTTGAATCTAAAACTTTTTCAAAATTTCTATTTCTATTTTTCCCCATTTGGCTCTAAAACTTCATTGTGGTTCTTCCCTCTATATTCTTAAATATGTGAAGGTGTTGGAAAAAGCCTGAAAGACATCACTCAGGGCTTGTAAAGTTTCGATGGCTGTTTCAGATGTTTTATAGACTCATAGACGAATTGAAAATGCCAATAAGGGAATAGCTGCGGATTTTTCTCTTCCTCACTCATCTGTTCTCCCTCCGT
This sequence comes from Xyrichtys novacula, assembly GCA_962446985.1. Lineage (NCBI taxonomy): Eukaryota > Metazoa > Chordata > Actinopteri > Labriformes > Labridae > Xyrichtys > Xyrichtys novacula. Next base: position 2,405,028 of record OY660886.1, read on the forward strand.
CTTTCTGCATCTCTTCTCTTTCCAGATGTCGGCGGTAAATTCTGGTTAAGTGTCGAGTGACCGCGGGGCCTCTGATATTTACTACCTGAACACGTTAATCCATCACGGCATCTGTGGGTGGGTGAAATACACATGGTGGTATTTCTCACATTCAAGCTTGTACATATATTTTCTCTGGACATATTGTACGACCTGAGTTTGTGTGTTTGTGTGTGAGTGTGCATCATTTTATTCAGTGTGTTGGAGTGACATGACAAGCAGCTTGTCAGCAGCGCCGAAAGAATTAACGAGCAGGAGTAGCAGGATGTAAAGATGCTGAAATATCTCCATGCTGACACACACAGATAAGATACAGTCACACTCTCAATCCACGGTGATGAAGCTAAACACACACTCACACATACAGACACACACACACACACACAGTCGCACAGCCCCTGGGGAAATCAGGCTACCGGAGTCTCGTAAACACTGGGAGTTGTGGATACACAGCCGGACAGCTGCTGCCGTCTCTGACAATCACCTAATAAAAAATATCGCTTTTTTAATTAACGCGCACACGCTAAACACGACTTGGTGTTTGTTTGGGAGGAAAACGTTCGGAAAGACTGAGTAATCTAAAAATAACCCACACAGTCTCATATTTTTATGTTGTGTTAATGTTTTTACAACGTGTGGCATTTTTCTGAATTTTATTAGCAGGAAAAAGACAAAGCAACGTGTTCCTTAACACCAGAGAGTCAAACATTAAGCTTTTATTATTTCTGACACCGCATCTGACAGATTTTTATGCTAATGTCCAGTTGGATAGATAAAACTTCAACTTATCCTGCATTAGGAGGGCGTAATGAGGTTGTTTATGATCGTGATTGGAAACTAAATCTGATCTAGTAAAAACAGCTGTCAAGATAGAATAGAATGATGTAGATACTAACGATAAAATCCACTCGCTTTGTGAGACCGGGCACACGTTAATCCAACTCTGAGGAACTTCAGTGTCAGGATACAGTCCGTGAAAAGCAAAGGTTTTCTATGATTTATGCATAGATTTTAGCTAAACGTTATTTCTGTTGTTAGCTGGTTGTGCTGATTGGAAGCTGTCGTCTTTGTTTGCCGACTGATCGGAGGAAGTGTCAGCTGACCTGAACTGATCCAATAAGAAACCAGGCAGTGGAGGTAGTAAAACTTGTAATGAGGTTTGTGTTGTTGATGCAGAAACCTGTTCAGGGTGATGTCTTTCAAGAGTTGATAGAGAATTGATCAATATGCAGAATCGATTCGGGCTAAAATGATTCCTCTAGTAGCTCAATTACAAAAATTGATCAAGGAATTTTCTCTGCCTCGAGTTGTCAATATAAGCTCAAATCGTCATTGTTTCGCACTGATTATTTTCAAGGTGACACAACGCGCTTACGTTACGGTGGTAGAAAGAGGAGTAAGCGCAGTTTCGGTTTTGCGGCGCAGAAAAAAATGAATGATCAGAGGGGTTTTTCTTCTGCAGAGCTCCAGTAGATCATTAGCAATTCGCCTCTGAGTCGTTCAGCTCTCGGACACTCATGTCTTCGGGGGCATGATGAAAGCTAATATCAGAAGTAGCTTGTTCCGCGTTTGTCCTCTCCATTCCTCTGAAGTCTGACCTTTATTGCGGCGCTCCAGGGTTGGAGCTCGGATTTGTGACGTAGGAAATCTCACTGTATGTGAGTCTGCCAATTACTCAAGTAATTGATGGAATATTTGGTAGAATACTCAATTACTTAATACATGATACCAGCGAACCGCCAATTTCCACCGCATCTGGAACGACTACGAAAAGGCTGTATCCGCCGATCATAGCTGATCGTAACCATTCAAGTTAATGTGTCAGTTTCCACCGACTTCTTCCCGTTCCGCTGTGGATCACCGGACTCCGCTGCAGATCGCAAGAGTTCTATTTTTTCCGGACGCCGGAGCATGCCGGATGAATTCAGGCGGATCGTAATTCACATCATGCAAACGGACGGGGACAAACAAGTGAAAGGTTTTAAGACTTCATTGCACCCCGATGACACCATGGATGAGGAGACGCTGATTCTAGAAGTCTAGAAGTAGATCTCCTCCTCTGGAAGGACACAATCTACTGCTTATATGGTTAGCCTACGTGGCTAAGGACAACTCGTTATTGCATGATTGCATGTGAATCCGCGGATCTCTTGTGAGTTCTCGCGATTCCTGCCGCCATGAAATTCGCCTCACAAACGGATTCGGTAGAAAATGGAGTACAGCGCAAATCGCCGCCGTTCTGGATGCGGTGGAAACCCTGGGTAACTCTGACCTGGTGTGCACACTCAATCGTGTTTGCAGATCAGTGTGCTTGTGTTGCCATGACAACAACTTTTATTTTAAGCACAAAGAAAAGACTTTCCTGTTTTTGACAAGGTTCATGAGGAAATCGACTTTTCATGAAACCTTTTACGCACTTTTTGAAACTCTTTTGCAAACTTGTATTCTTGCTGGTGCATTATGGGATTTTCTGTAGCGGGCACGTATTCTCTCTTCTAGCGTAAGATGGATGTGTCTCGTTTTAGTTCGACATGTGGGACGTTAGACATGCTGGAAAAAGATGAGAAAACAAAGATTTTTGGAGATTACCACCTTAAGATTCAGATCTTTACGGCCTCCTTTGTGCCAGCAGACGGAGCAGATGTTGGCACAAACACACACACACACAAACACACAAAAAACACACAAGTCATACTGGCGAGTTTCTCAGGGAAACTGCAGTGTTTATAAGCAGCACAGCCAAACCAGAGAAACAATTATCCACCCTGGTGATGTCATGTGGATAAGTTTGCCTGGAGGTGTGTGTGTGTGTGTGTTGCTTTGCGTTTGTGTGTGCATCAAAGTTTAGTTAGCCAACATGTAGGTCTTTATATAATCAGAGGCAGATACACAAAGGCACGCACACTCGCTCGAATATTTCAGATTATAACGAGGCGAGCTTCTTGTCGAGGTTTTGGTGTCTGCTGCTGCTGCGGTGAAGTGATGTTTTTGACAGAAGTAATTTGTAAAAAGTAGTTTCGGAGGAGCTGGAGAGCGCAAAAAGGAGAAGAAAAGGACGCAAAATAGATGTGACAGGTCGGATTGAAGACGAAGAACTAAAGGAAGGAAAAGAAATGGATGTAGGCATGCGAATATTTCCCCCAATGAGAAGGTGAAGATGAGGGAAAGTGTCCAGAATTAGGGGTATCATCTTCATCCAACACACACACACGCCGAGCTGGAATTACAAAGCTCGCTCATGTAAGGAAAAAAGAGTCATGAGATCGAATAAATCCTCGACATGAGTCAAAAATCTGTCAATTTCAAGGGTATAAAACTTTAAACCGAATTAAATGTGTCTGTGCAAAAGAAGGAACGACTGCAGGAGAGCCAAACACAAACCACCCTCTTCCCCTCGTCTGTATTTCATTCCTCCTCTTTCTCATTCTCTCCATCCATCCCTCCGTGCATCCACCAGTCCCCTCCGCCGCCCCCTAATAAAAGCCGTATGACTGGAGAGCGGCGCTACTTTCAGCCCCTCTGGTTGTCATGATTTAGCGCGAGCCAACAGCACGGCTGTATTTCAGTAAATAAACTCCTGTTCCTGCGATTAGACGTGACCCGCGCGCTTTTTTTCAGGCTGCAGAACTTAATGCTGTTTGGATAATCCTCCGCGGTGTCCAGCAGGGTTTCTGTCATCGGCCACAATGAGATGAGCTGTTCTGTTTAATAAAGTTTCAGCTGCTAATTGATTCCATGTCCATTCTAATGTGGGTACAATTTGTGAACACATGCTTTCCCCTCCGTTTTGGCTCTCGGTTCACACTCAGCTGGAGCTTTCCACGTCGCTTTTTTTCAGTTTAGAATCGCTGGAAACCAAAAATCAGGTGTTTTTAGAAACAGAAGAGGATCCTTGACGGGATTCTGATTCACCGATTAGTCTAAAGGTAAGAAGGAAAACCTCAAGAGTGGTCAAGATTAAGCGGTTTTATACGGTTTTAATGGTCCAAGCTCTTTAACTTTCAGCTTCTCCTGCAAAGATCTCCTCTCTAACGGCATTATCTCTGGGCTCTTTTTGTCAATAGTTCTCCATAAGACTCCGGCCTGGAACTCATTACACTCCAACCCCAGACAACAGGATCTACCATGTAGGGCTAGGCGATAAACCGAAACTATACAGATACCGAAATTTACGACAATAACCAACGTTATTATATTCGGTGTCTGTAGGAGTCATAATGTTGCCTTGCTTATTGGTTGTCCTGTGTTACTTTTGGTTTCGCTGGGTTTGGGTCATGTGGGGACTGTGTTTGAAAGCTGGTAAGTTATATAAGGGGCGGTCTTACCTGCACCGGGGTGGAGAGGTGAGCCTCGATAGCCGTAATTTTTGTTGACTGCGCTTTTTGTTCTTTGTTTGCAATGATACACGTCGCAAAGTGTGCACATATTATATCTGATGTGCACGTGTAAATCACTGATGACCGTGGAAGCGTTTTGTCTGTTATTAAAGCTACGAAAACTTTGATGAACTGGAACAGCAGCTGCGTGTCACGCAAATATACTAGACCTATCCTCTGCCTCAAGTGACTTTTTTTTTTCTTTTTTTTTTTTTTTCTTTTTTAAAGGTACCAGGAAAGCCGCAACAGTGTAAAAATAATTATAATTAATTAATAATTAATATTTTATTCATAAGCTGTAAAATATTTACCTCGATCTTGTAAAATATATTTTCTACATTTGAATGAACTTTAAAAAGTATTAAAATGTTCTCTTTTTGGGGAACGGTGGCGTGGTGCCCAAGCTTCCTCTGTCAACTACTCTGCTCTTACATTTTTAAACAATTTTTTCAGTTTTTATCCTCGTTTGATTGCAAGTTGATCAGTTTTGTTTTTAGGCTGGATGTACAAATGTCTAATTTCTGGCAGTATCTCCCACCCCTATAAAGAGTGGGTTGAATAACAAACAGTCTGGATAACTATCATTGTGCCGCCTTTGAGCAGATAAATCTATTCAAAAACCGCAGAGAGGAAAGGTGTTGCAGAGAAAGAGGCCGATCCTCCAGATGGTACGAAAACAGTTTCTGGAGGCGATGTTTTTTACTTGGAAATAAAAGAGGCTGAACCTCGACAGTTTATTTGATGTTTTCAAAGATAAATTCCACTTTTAAAGAGTTTGATGTGCTAAACGACTGAATAAAAAGAAACAACAGCTCGAACTTTTCAACATTAAACACTGTGATGTGGTCAGAAGATGTTTATACTTTCAGTCCTGGTGTTTTAGCACTTTGGTCGGTCTGTGGTTGACACTTCAACACACCGGGTCACATTCAGACTCTTTTTTTTTTTTGACATTCAGAAACCGAACTTGACGATCGGACAAACTCCTGACCTCACCTCCTCAGAATTACTCTCCCTCTGCTCGGCTCTTCGCCTGAGTTTCACCCCGTCGGAGGATCTCTCCTGGGTGCTGTGGGCTGTCAACGCCGAGACCCAAAAGGCCCGGTCTAATCCTCGACCACATGACTACAAACTCACACACACAAACACACACACACACACAGATCTATACAGACAAACATATGAATGGATGTAAAGAAAAGGGGGAATACCACATGTATCGAGACCCAGACTCTGAGAGAAGAAAAACGGGGTCGACGGTCGAGTAACGCACAAAAGGATGTTAAGAGTCGCATGGCGGGGAGGAGAAGAAAAGGAGCAGACACATGAAACCGCACATGAAAAGAGCCACGCAGAGACAAAAAGGCTTTAGGTGAGCGAGGGTTCAAGGAGACACACACACATGCACACTCACACAGACACCTGTTTACCCTCCCAGACACAAACAGACGCACCTGTGCATCCACACACACAAACACACACCTTTGATGGTGCTGATGACCTGGTCCAGGTGTTTGCTGTCATTGCGGTCTGGTCTACAGCTTGGGCTTATCTCCAGGGAATAGTCAGGTCCATATTCTGTAAAAAACTGACACACAAGCATGTAAAAGCTGTTAATATTTAATCCTTTTTGATTTAACGGTTTTAAAATAACGTTTTTGTCTCTTTTTCAGACTCGCACTCATACTTTCATACCTCACATCTGCACATAAAAGCCTCAAAATGCACTTTCTCCTTTTTTGTCTCTGTTTTTTTTTTTAAGAATGCAGCTGCGTTCCTGGAAAATTTGGACTATGAGAAGTTGGATTGTGCAGCTGACTGCTGATGAATATTTACACTGGCTTTTAAGAGTTTGAGATAAATTCAGAACAGTTTAAAACATCAAAGACTAAAAAACCATTTCTCTCATCGGATTTATTTCGTCACATTTTTTAGATTTCTATCGGTTATGTCAAAGCAAATCTAAGCTAGCAGCTCGGTGAGGATGAACTTTGGAGTAGCTGGATTTTAAACGCATGTTTACATTGTTCAATATGGCAACAACATTATTGAGTACTATTGGGTTGTCTGCTGGTTGACCACTTACGTATCAATGCAGTCGTTAGCAAGAAGTGAACGAGATCTAAGTCCCAGAAACGAATTCAGGAGTAAACAAAAATGTTTTTGGTCCCGAAAGCACATCTTTACGGAAAACTCCTTCAAAACAAACCAACCAAATATTATTTTGTTTTTTTTTTTCCTGGTGATAACGTCGTACTGAGAGGATCTTGGCCAGATAGCTCCTGGCAGAATTATCTACAAACTCATATTTTAAGAGTCATATACGTAGCCTTACTTAATAAATCGAAACTCGAGTGATCGATTAACATCTCTGGCAAAGAAATGCCGACAAACAAGGCCGCAAAAGCGTTGGTCCAGAGAACTACTAGCCAACAAGTCGACGGTGGAGCTACTGCTACAGATGGCGAGGTAGCAGCGAATCTTGTGGCTGCGGTGGCGGCGGAGACTACAGCTAAAGTGGCGGCTATCATGGAGGAGAAGATATCTATGATTTCCAACAAGCTGGATATTATTACAGCCAAGCTGGAGGTAGAAAACCACGTTTCTGAAGAAATCATTGCTGACCTGGAAAGCAGACTAACAGACACAGAATATAACCTCGCTACCCTCAGGTGCCACAGAGGTCTCGATCAACCTAAATCCAGGATGCCCCCTTGTAGTCGTCATGAAGCTTCACTACCCGGCGGATAAAATGATGATATTAGCGCTTGGTGCAAAACAGAAGCAATACATTGTTTTTGTTTCCATGTTAAGTTGATTGCTAAAGAATGCCACTGCTCAACGATGCTGAGCAGATCAGGTCCAAGCTCTTTGACTCTCATCGTCTCCTGCAAAGATTTCTTATCTGACAGTATTATTCATTTTTTAGCCAGTTAGCAACAAATCCAGCCTGGGACTTTTTGTCAGATTTATGAACTCCCTCCATCACGACGTAATAGGATTTACAAGGATGTCTAATGCCTAAAAATTTCCGTGATCAAAGCTGGATCCTCGAGTCCTGAATTAATACATCCATCTGCGCTGATGTATCATGGAAATACCTGCAACTGACCCAAATCGAGAAACTAGTTTTGCAGTCGTTGGTCACAAACCAAAGTGTTGGATAATTATATGATGGCATCAGAGGAAAAGCTGCGGGGATTACAGCTTTCAATAGCTCATCCCGACGGAGTCATCGATGCCCATGCCAAATTACGCAGCAATCCATCAAATGGTTGAAGGGATATTCCACTCAAAACCACAAACACAAACCTCATGGTGGCAGAGGGAAAAAAAATCAACTCTACAACAATGTCAAAGGGATTTGATGCCTGGGCACTGTGAGTATCTGTACAAGCTTTTATGACAATCTGTCCCATACTCGATGAGATATTTCAGTCTGCACCAAAGAGAAACATCAGAGCATTTCCATGGACATATGTTTCTTGTATATTCTGAACACACTGTGTTGTCTAGGGGTTGCATTAGCACAAAGAAATGTAAGAAAAAGTCGAGTCTGGTTCATGCAGAATGCAAAACAAAGACGAACCACAAATCAGTCAGACTCTCCCCTGACAGCCTGGGCCTCATCAGCAAGAACACACAGGAAAAAAAAAAGGTTGAGATGATTTCAACAAATACCAAAGACTCCTGGCATTTCATGCAGAGTCAGACTAATTCCACGAAACAAAAACCAGCCAACAAGCCGAGAAAAAAGAATAGAGAAGAAAAACAGGTGGAAATCCAGAGAATGGGTTCAACCAGAAGTTAAAACCAGAGCATGTCCGTTAAACAAACATATTTGCAGGGAATTTTTCGGGCTGTGACTCAGTGCCATGAGAGCAAAACAAACGCGGAGGCCAGGTTTGACCACAAGTGCGTCAGTTCATTGGAGTGACTGTTGTGAAAGCCTTGGACTGCAAGGACGCACCAGAGCTCTCAGAGCAAGACTGCATGACTGAGGGCTGAAGCAAATGATGTGTATTCCTTCCAACATGCTCCACGTGCCAAAAATGTAGATGCCCAATGTTTGTTTCTGATTGTCTATTCTCACGTCATGTAAAGCTGACTGTAAAAGTTGAAATTTGACCCCTGGAACAGTCCTATGATACGGTAGGGCACGAAACAACACGATGCAATTTGATACTTTACAATACAATGTTATGCAATAAGGTGCAATACGATATGATACAAAGCGATACAATACGATAAGGTGCATTGTGATACGATACGATGCAGTAGGGTGCAATATGACACGATGCGATGTGTTGCAATAAGGTGCAATAGGATATGATACGATGTGATAAGGTGCAATAAAATATATTACGTTGCGACGCAACACAAGAAAGTGCAACACGATATAATATGATGTGACGCAATAAGGTGCAATACGATATGATAGGATGCAATAAGGCACAATCAGGTGCAATACGATATGATGCGATAAGGTGCAATATGATACTTTACAATACGATGCAATGCAACATGATAAGGTGCAATATGATACGATACGATAAGGTGCAATATGAAACAATGCGATAAGGTGCAATATGATGCGATAAGGTGCAATATGATACGATACGATGCAATGCAACACAATAAAGTGCAGTACGATATAGTCCGATGCAATAAGGTGCAATAGGATATGGTACCATGCTGTGCAATACAATATGGTGCAATTTGTGACAAAGCGATAAGGTGCAATATGATACGATACGATGCAATGCAACACAATAAAGTGCAATATGATTTAATATGACGCAATGCGATAAGGTGCAATATGATACAAAACGATGTGAAGTGACAAGGTGCAATGCAATATGATAAGATAAGATACAATGCAATACAATAAGGTGCAATATAATATGGTACCTTGCTGTGCAATACAATAAGGTGAAGTTTGTTACAAAGCGATAAGGTGCAATATGACGCGATGCGATAAGGAGCAATTTGATACGATGGGATGCAACACAACAAAGCGGAATACGATATAATTCGATGTGATGCAATAAGGTGCAATACAATATGATACAATATGATACCCATGCCATATCCCACTATAGGGTATGATAAGACAATATGTTGAGATATGATATAATAAAGAAAGATCTGAGTAGAAGTGATTCAGTGAACTCCGAGTTGCTAACGACCAAGAGAAAATACTGACAAAAAAGCGATTGAACAAGATGCTGTTTACTTCACAGTCAGGCCTGTTCTTCAGGATTTAACTAAACTGATTCATCACTAACATCAGTAATTATGGTTTTGGCTTGCCAATCAGATGAGCAATGTTTGTAAATATTCAAACTATTTCATAACAAGCTCCCTTCGAAGTCAATTTGATATTTTTGATTGCTTGTTTTGCTCAAACAGACCCAGGCCTGAGAAATGAAATTTTCAAAGATTAATCTCTGAATACCTGAATCAAGTGGATGTTCGGTGTGATTGTGAGAGGAAGATTAAACAGGAAGGGCAGAGGAGCCATGACCCCCGCTAAGGGCATTAGTCTGGAACGCATCTGCACGCTGGACCACTTCATGTGTTCACAAGAACTCAATTTGACCGTATGATTGCTTGTCTAGTTCCAATCTTAAATAGGTTTTATCAATGACGCATGATCAGGCTTTCCACCAAGTTTCATGAAAGCTGGGATCCTTCGAATGAACAGGAACCTTAACACTCTTTGGAGGGTTCGCATGGATCAGCTGAAATGAAGATGATTGCAGGTTCATTTTCTGATGTTTCACCTTTTAAATCCGATCTTTCAGAGACTGAAAAGGTCCAGATGCTTTGCCTAAAATGCCAGTTTTCCTCTCGAGGCTGCAGAGATAATTGGCCCGAACATCCCGTAATGGTTTCTGCGCTGTAATGGCCGGGTCATTTCAGAGACGGGGATCTTTTGTTTGTGATTGAACGTCTTTAGTGGATTGGATGGATGTCATTAGAGAGGACTTCAGACGGCTTATTACACAACATACACACACACACACACAGAGAGGCCTGAGCAGATGTACACAAACACACAGCTGAGCTAACATGCAGTAGGAGTATACTTTAGTGCTCTTGAAAGACAAAGACAACTCTGTCTTTCTTTAATAACCTTGTACGAGTGTGTTTAAGTCAGACAGAAGAAGTACACGCACGCTAAAGTGAAACTACGTGAGCGTGTGTCTGTTTTCAATTAGTCCAGATGAGCTTTCTGTGTCTTACCTCCGGTCTCCACAGAGCTCAACATGAGGGAAGTTACTCTACACACACCCGCAATGTATTCCCATGAACCCAGTGCTCTGCCTCCTGCTGTCCAGCGACACACAAACACGCGCTCCGATCGTACGCGCACACACACTCTTGCTGCGTGCTTGTTTGGCTTGGATGACCACGGGGAGAAAAGCGAGAGGAAGGGAGGACGAGAGAGGCTCAGACACTCCTAAAGGAAACATTCTCCAAAAGCGTGGCTACGATATTACTCATACTTCTCCGACTACAAAGACCTTCAAAGATGACAGAAGATGCTTAGAGTCGAGTGTTAGAGACAGTGAAATGATGAATTATAAAAGACAGAGAGGCTTTAGCTCATGAGTCAGTGACGCAGCGCGTTTACGTCACCTGGGCAAGGTCAGGAGACAGAACATACCCGCTGACTGGCTCCGATGTCTTCAGCAGAGACTCACAGGGAGATGAATAGTGGAAGGTCTTGGATTATTTACACGGTCCTGAACATGGACCCTCTGCCCATCAGTCACTGTTTGTAACATCACGTTTGTGTGGGAAGCTCTGGCCTTGGTGCGCAGAACACGCAGAGATGAGGGTCAGAGCGGAATAAAAACTGTAGCCTAGCTTGCGTGACGGTCCTCCTTTTGGTTCCTCTTTAGCTCTTAGAACTCCCAGCTACATTTTGCTAGTTTTGGTCCGTTTGTTTTTTTGTAAAAAGCTATGTCGCAACTCAATCCTTTCAAGCATAGCAAATATATAAGCAAGTTTTTTTCAGGACAACCTCAGCTGTCAGTTTATGGGTGCAAAAGTTATGTGAAATGAATATGACTCGTTTCCAGTGAGAGTTGGACTCCGCCAGAGCTACCCTTTGTCACCGGTTCTGTTCATAACCTTTATGGACAGAATTTCAAGGCGCAGCAGGGGGGCGGAGGGTGTCCAGTTCCGCAGACAGAGGATTGGGTCGCTGCTTTTTGTAGATGATGTGGTACTTATAGCTTCGTTGAGCAGTGACCTTCAGCTCTTGCTGGGGTGGTTTGTGGCTGAGTGTGTCAAGTCCGAAGCCATGGTCCTCAGTCGGAAAAAGGTAAATTGCCTTCTCCAGGTAGGAGGGGAGGTCCTGCCTCAAGTGGCATAAGGGCCGTCTGGGCTTCCCTCATGAAGCTGCTGCCCACGACCCGGACCCGGATGAAGCGGAAGAAAACGATGTCGACAGCGAATATGACAGAACGTTCAAAACCATCCAAGTCAACCAAAAAACAAAAACTGAGATTGATCCCAACAGTACTTTGCTCAAAATCACATAAATCTTCAGTGATCAAGCCTTTTCTCACCTGCACATAATTCTCTCAAGTCTTGGCTATCAGGAGAAGAAATATTGGGATTGGAACAAACACTCCTTGAAGCAGTTCCTGTCTGGGATGAGATAGAGGACCACATCATACTGCTCTTGATCTCTTCTTTGCTTGTTTCCAAACATTGAGGAACATTATTTCTTATTTTTCAGACAAGCAGGGAACTTTTTTGTCTCTTGTTGATCTTTGATTGCGTCTTATTGGACACTACCATCAAACGAACAATGGGGAAGAATATGAGACCATGTAATTGGTCGAAAGAAACGTCTCTGATCAAACACCTATTTTTGTGGCTGGATTGTAAACCTTGTGGCAGGTGTAGAAATGTCTGGAAACCCTCGATAGATCGCCAAAAGGGTAAACTTTTGAACACTTTTCATCCCATAGAGATACACGGTATAGTTCCTGAGAAACTGTAAACAATATTAATGGAGTCACGTGGAATTGCCGGCGATCCAGCGGAGTTCTAAGTGTTTAATTGGCTGAGACGATCAGCATCTGTTGTAGCTATAAAAAAAAAAACCTGTGACATGTAATTCAAAATAGAGGCAAAATGATTCAACAAAGTCGATGAGTCATAACACATATTTTTGAGGTTGTGCAGACATAAGATTGCATAACACGGCTCAGATCCATGGATGCACAAGGGAGTCTCGGGTTCAGTCTCTGGCAGGAAGACGAGGAGGAGGAGGAAGGTCTGAGCTTCTGTGACTTTGTCTGAAAAGCCCAGGGACGGCGTAACCACGACGACAGAGAGGTAAACATGACCGATTACAGTGAGCTAACACTCCTCTTTATTAATATTTGTTTTCTTGTCTTTTAATGTTTGTTTGTTTTTAAGAATCAGAGTTTTAGGTTTCAGAGGTTTAAAAGTTCATCTCCTGTTCCTAATCCTGTTAAATAATCACCATCTTAATATCAATTTTAATAACTGTGATAATGTTTTTTCCATACGTCGCCCCAGAGTGTCTTTGTCTATACATGCCTGTATTTTTTTTCCGATTACAGCCCAATCACTCATTTCGTGTTTGTTTGTGTGAGCATGCTGTGTTATGCATGAGCTGAAAAACAGAACATACACAGCCGAGAGTGTGTTAGCATGCACGAGCCCATCTGCGGACAGTCATGTGTGCGTATGTGTGTGTGTGTGTGAGCATGTTTGTTTTTACAGCCATCAGCAGGATCTCCAGTTATGAAGGATGCTGAGCTGCACAGCGGAGGGGAAAACGTCTCTGGAAACAAATGGACTGTGTCTGCTATCAAGCTGCTATCTAATAAATGTTTTCAACAAGGAGAGGAAAAAAAACGACCCGCTGTCCAAATCACAGTCACATAACGCACGTACACATCCCTCTCTCTCTCTCTCTGAATCTGAGCGCTCTCCAAACCTTCGACCTCTAAATCAACCTACTGTTTATGACGGTTTAAATTCAATTCATGCCATCGAAGAACTAGAGATAAAGTTTTAGGGCCTCGTTAATAAAAAATGGAGATTTCGAAAACAAAGTTGTTATTTTAGAATATCTAAGTGTAACCAGACAAAAATTTACGAGACTGAAGTCGTTAAAGTGTTATGAGATTTGAATAGTTATGGAATGAGATCCAAGTCGTTATGTTGTGACATTAAAATTGTTGTGGTACGAGATTAAACTGTCTAGATTACGCCAACAAGACTAAATTTGCTGTGTAATCTGATCAAAGTTATGCTATGATGAGAAAAAATATGAGAAAAGATTTGAGAATGAAGTCTTCATGCTTTAAGATATTAAGTCGTTACGTTACTTGATTATAGTTGTTGATTAAAGTCTTTATGGTACGAGATTTAACTGTCTATGTCAACGAAACTAAAGTTGTTGTTACAAGACTAAAGTTATTTAATCAGATTAAAGTTATGCTATGATGAGAAAAAGAATGAGAAAAGATATGAGAAAAAGTCTTCATGCTTCAAGATATTAAGTTTTTATGGTATTAGATTAAACTGTCTATGTTACCACAACTAAACTAAAGTTGTGTTACAAGACAAAAGTTGTTATTTAATCCAATTAAAGTTATGTGCTGATGAAAAAAAAAAGAGAAAAGATATGAGAAAAAGTCTTCATGCTTTAAAATATAAAGTCGGTATGGTAAGAGATTAAACTGTCTGATACGCCAACAAAACTGAGGTTGTTGTGTTAGAAGACAAACTATGGTATTTAATCTGATTTAAGTTATGTGTTAAAGAGAAAAAATATGAGAAAAGATATGAGAAAAAGTCCTCACGCCTAAAGACATTAAGTTGTTATGGTACAAGATTAAACTGTCTATGTTACACAAACTAAACTAAAGTTGTGTTACAAGACGATAGTTGTTTTTCAATCTGATTAAAGTTGTGTGTTGATGAGAAAAAAATATGAGAAAAGATATGAGAAAAAGTCTTCAAGCTTCAAGATATAAAGTCGTTATGGTACGAGATTAAACTGTCTGTGTTACGCCAACAAAACTTAAATTGTTGGGTTACAAGACGAAAGTTGTTATTTAATACAATGAAAGTAATGCTATGATGAGAAAAAATATAAGGATATGAGAAAAAAGTCCTCATGCCTCAAGACATAAAGTTGTTATAGTACTAGATTAAACTGTCTATGATACGCCAACAAAACTAAAGTCGTTGTGTTACAAGACAAAAGTTATTTAATCAGATTATTGTTTTAATGAGAAAAAATTATGAGAAAAGCTATGAGAAAAAAGTCCTCACGACTGCAAGATATTAAGTTGTTACGTTACTTGATTATAGTTGTTAGGATAAGACATTTAACTGTCTATGTTATGCCAACAAAAGTTAAGTTGTGTTACAAGACGAAAGTTGTTATTTTTCTCGATTAAAGTAATGATATGATGACAAAAAATTATGAGAAAAGATGTGAAAAAAACTTCCTGCCTCAAGATATTTAGGTTATTACATTACTTGATTATAGTTGTTTTATTTAGAGATTAAAGTCGCTGCTTGAAAATAAACTTTGTTACAAGATAAAAAAATTAACATGCTACATATCTAAACTAGTATTTAATGAGATTAAAGTGATGTTCCAAGATTAAAGTCATTATATTGCCAGTTGGAGATCAAGTGATTAAAGTTGTTATATCTGGAGAATTAAGTCCCAGTAATACAAAATCAAAGTCACTGATTTAGTCATTGACGAGCAATGTAATGTTGTTTCAACTTTTGTTTATTTTTTTTATTTTGTGTGAGTCAATTATTATGAAAAAGACCAAATAACAGATGATCTAAACTGGCAGGACAAAGAAAGTTTTCAAAATAAGAGGCCTGACGGGTTTATGAAAACATTCTGCCAAAAAGGAAAATTAAAAGTGAGATAAGAAGTGATGAATGAAGGTTCATCCATCATGTGGGATCAGGCATGTCCATGAACTTGAAAGAAAAACAGACGCTGAAAACACAGTCATGACTCCCAGAAGGAAACATGGCAGGAAACCAACTCTTTCGGCTCATTGTTGCAACGTCCCAACACCCACCGACCGCTTTCTCTGCCATGCTCCGCTCAAATAATCTAAACAGCCGCATTTTGATCAGCGTATATCGATAAGAGATGAATGGAAACGGATAAATCCAAAGTCTCATGTTATTTTGTAAACAGACGTATTTCCTCGTCGCCTCGACAAACACAGAATCTCGCACACTCGACTGATGTGAAGTTTCCGGTGATTGAGCCCGTGACTCTGGGAGCCGGCACGTCCGTGACGGCAGCGAGGGGCAGGACAGGAAGGGGCTGCAGACAGGAAAATAGGAAGTAGGAAGTAAAGAGGCGGGACGCTTCCCCGCTGCCAATCTGGGACCAGAGACGTCCTCCCTTCCTGTGCGGCTCTGAGACAGACACACATTTGTGTTTTCTTCTGTTGCTGGCTGCGTTTGTCCTCAATTCCAATGTCAACCATTATCATTATCATTATTATTATTAATATTTGAGCTGTAACGAAGGCCAACCCGAGTCCCTGAATAACTAGACACGTAATACGACACTGTGCAGGGAGTTTGTTCTGTTACAACACACTGGTTTTGAAGATACTCCAGTCTGACTTGAGAGGCGTCCCTTTGACAGATACACGGTTGGCTAAAGGCCCACCTCAACAGAACCCGTTGGCCTTTTGGTGGGTCAACCAAGAGTCAAAGTGAGTCAGCATTCCCAATAATGGTCACCAATTACCAAATGGATCTGGAACTTCTCGATTACATCCATGTTTTTGGGGTGTTAGCAACGGTTGCAGTTCCTCTACTTCACAAACCGACAACCAAACAGATGATAGCGGCATGTGACGAAGCACGTAGCAACAGAAATGTGAACAAATGGTTGTTTTGGGAATAAAAGTAACCAAAACAAGCACATGTGTGCCAGTTTCCGCTTGTAGAATATTTATAGCATGTACAATATGTGCTTCATGAGCGTTCAGCAGAGACAGGAAAGAGCAGAGCGGCTGAAAGAGGGGAGGGTACTGTATGTGACAAAGGATACGAGCTGGATTCACACCAGCAGCACTGAGAGTACACGGCCCGTGCGTTGGCCCGCTGAGGCAGCAGGGCAGCCGCAGGAAGTTTGGATCTGTGGTTTGTTTTTATCCGAGCAGCGCGGCCGGGAGGAACTGGACTGCTGGGAAACGTCCGAAAACAGAACGAGAGCAGAGAGGAGGGGGGGTGTTAGTGTCGAGGGGTGAGTTATGATTAAAGCCCAGAGGACAGAGTGTTTACCAAACACTTCTCTGAAGTTTCATAACTACAGGTGAGATCCCTTCAGAAACACATACTGATCTCTGATTGGTCACATAAGGACATCAAAACCACAGTTCACTCATACTTGTCATAACGACCATTTAAGGAAATGCGACTGTTCAGATTTTGAACATCTGTTGACGGCGTGTCTTGGTTACAGCTTGTAAACGGTATGATCATCAAATTTAATCATCCAGCTATGTAAGATACTTCTGATTCTGATTGGTTAAAATCCCATCACCATGGTAACCAATTCTTAAAAGCAAAAACAAGGCTTTGGACAGCTTGGTTAGATCACATGAAGCCCTTGTATGTCGTGACACCCTGAAACAATAGGAGTCCTCTGATTGGTCCACAGGGTAGCATCATGTTTTCTCTCGTTTACAACATTTCTGGTATCACCATCCTCCACTGTTGCCCAACATCATACCAAGATTCAGCTGCCATGCTTTCCGGTAAACCAACGAGCAGAATTGTGCAACCAACAACTGGCGATAAAGCTAGCATTAAAAATGCACCACCGATGTTAAGGCAAATGTTAGTAGAGTTGTTCGGACGTTTGGTCTGGTCGTAGCTGCGGCTTTTAGTCAACGGAGAAGCATCAACCAGGCTTACGTCGTTTTCCGTTCATGACAATAGCACTTGACACATTGTTTAGCATGTGGAGCAGGTCCATAAAAGCAATTCGACAGATATTGAAAGAGTGAAGCTAGAACTGCTGAATGGGGAATTGCTACAACCAGAGAACTGAATCGACTCGTGATGTCCAGGTTTCTCCATGCTTGTTCTTACTTAAAAAGAAAGATAGTCATGCAGGAATGTTGGTGTGCCAATTTTGCCAGTCTAGGAGACCTTCTTGTTCGCTGGCACGACTCTTGCATATTGCTTCCTCGTTATAATTGTCACTTAATTTGCGACAACCCCGAGCAGATATAGATTCCTTCCTTTTTCGGCTACAAAAACAAGTCGAAACAGTATGTTGGCCTTAGATACCCTGATGCTCCATCCTGGTCATGTGCTGCAGGGATGTAAGCACAGCCCCAGGCACAAATATTTATGTACTTACTGTAATTTGTTGAAGACACTCAGTCTCACAAGATCAGTGAGGTTTACCGCAGCAGGAAAAGTTAAATACCTTCACCACACGGGTCAGCCAAAGAACTGTTTTTCATGCTATTTTTTCTTCCAGAGGAGGAGACTCCAAATAAACTCGAGAACCAATAATAATGTGGCTTCTGTTGTGGCATGATACCCCTCCACTGTTCCCATAGACGTTTTTGGTAAAAGATAACTTCCTATCGGCTCCTCTTACGCTGAGCTTTAACATCAAAAACGGCTCATGCAAACAACAAACACTGCAAATAAATGCTCTCAGAGGACTCGGCGTAACACAGAAAATAGTTCCTCAAAAATCCAAGTAGGTTAGGCAAACAGTCCCAACAGCAGGCCAATCAGTAACACTAACTAACCTTTGACCTCTGCGGCTATTCTTAGACAGTCCCATGTTGCTGCCCTCTGATTCACAAGCAGATTGTCTTCGCCGCCGTCACACAATGAGGGGTCAGAAAGGATCAGCTAACTGCTACCAGACAATACAAGTCAACAGGGAAGGTTAATGACTCTGGATCTGTCGGCTCCAACCACAAAAGCCCCTTTTACTGGTGTTTTTACAAGATATTGGAGTCAGACAAGTGCGGCTGCAGCAGAACCATTGTGTGGGTTATCTGCGGTGTAATATTTTGTCCGGTAATCAGTGAATATTACAGCGCTATTGTGTGATGTGACCGGTTGAGTCTGATTGATGCTTGTGTTGTTTTGAGTCACTACTTTTAAATCGTTTAGTCTGAGACTGAAAAACTGAACTTTCTCCGGGACAGACGAGGAAAAAAAAAAGTGAAACTATTTTTACTCAAACAAACAGAAACTTTAAAATACCAAAATAAAGTTTGTTTGGGTGGATTTTAGTGAAATTCCAGCAGATTAAACAAACTTTCAAGTCCCTGTTTTTAAATTTTATAAACAAAATGTGCCCTTATTCTTTATTTATTAATGTCAGTTTGATAGATGATTGTCAGTTTTCTGGTATTTCTGGTATCTTCTAAATTAGGGCCTTTTCCTAACAAAGCTCAGGGTCTGCTTTACTTCATATATTTCAAAGTTGTATTGCCTTAATCCAACTGAAACTGGAATAAATCGAACTTCTTACGGGACCTGGGTAATTTGGCTCGGGATCGAAAAGCACGAATGCAAAGCTAGGTAGCCAGGTTGTAAACACAAATCTCATCACACGAAGAAAAGATGTAAATAAAACTAAAAACTTCCCTATTGCTAGAAAAAAGAAAACGGTAAAAAAACTGTAAAAGTGACAATCGTTGAAAGAAACCCTGTTACCCTCTTGTCAAAGCCTTACACTAAATGTTGAGATACAGAACAGGTCAACCAGCGCCAGGTAGTAAACAAAAATCTCATCAGACCAAGTAAAGGAGTAAAAAACGTCAAAACTTCCTTATTGTAGAAAAAAAACAGTAAAAAACTGTAAAATTGACAATGTTTTCATTGTTGAAAGAAATCTTGTTACCATCTTGTCAAAGCGTTTTGCCAAATGTTAAGAACTGTAACAGGTCAGCTGGCACCAGGTTGTAAACAAAAATCTTATCAGACAAAGAAAAGATGATTAAAAAAAGGTGACAACTTCCCAATGGTAGAAAAACTGTAAAACACTGTAAAAGTTATGATGTTTCATCATTGGAAGAAACCCATTAACCCCCTCTTTTCAAAGCCTCATGCTAAATGTTGACATACATAACAGGTCAACTGGTACCAGGTATTGAACCAAAATCTCATCAGACAAAGAAAAGATGTTTAAAAAAAGTTAAAACTTTACTGTTGTAGAAAAAAAAAACGGTAATTTACTGTAAAAGTGACGATGTTTTCATCATTGGAAAAAATCCTGTTACCATCTTGTCAAAGCATTTTGCCAAATGTTTAGATACATGACAGGTCAACCGACACCAGGTAGTAAAAAAAAAATCTTTTAGACAAAGAAAAGATGTAAAAAAAAAAATCAAAACTTATCTATTGTAGAAAAAACGGTAGAAAACTGTAAAAATTACAATGTTTTCATCGTTGGAAAAAATCCTGTTACCCTCTTGTCAAAGTGTTTTGCTGAATGTTTACATAACAAGTTAATCGGTGCCAGGTAATAAAGAAAAATCTCACCAGACAAAGAAAAAATTTAAAAAAAAAAAGAAAAAGTCAAAACTTCCCTGTTGTAGAAAAAACGGTAAAAAACTGTAAAAGTGACAATGTTTTCATCATTTGACGAACTGTTACCCTATTCTTAAAGTGTTTTGTTGAATGTTTAGATACGTAGCAGGTCAACCGGCGCTAGGTAGTAAACAAAAATTTAGACAAAGAAAAGATGTAAAAAAAAGTCAAAACTTCCCTGTTATAGAAAAAAAAACGGTAAAAAACTGTAAAAATTACAATGTTTTCATTGTTGGAAGAAATCCTGTTACCCTCTTGTCAAAGCGTTTTGCTGAATGTTTGGATACGTAACAGGTCAACCGGCATGCCGCCACCTACTGTAGCGGAGGAGGACATGCTTCTGTTGCTTGATGCTTGTAAACAAAGACAGTAGTCGAGTTATATCACCTGATTGAGCTTTAACAGGGTCTGTTGGCTTCAATAAAACCATGCAAAGGCTGTTTATGTTAGTTAATATGTTTTTACCTTTACAAGAGGGTCTGTCTCTATGGAGATCTTCTGTACAGTGACACTTGAAAAGCAATCAGACAGTAAGAGGCAAAAATAAGCCTCTGAAGTGGACTGAGCTTTGAGCTGCTGCTGCTGCTGCAGTCTATGCTCATTATTATAAAACTCCTGGTACCAATTTGTCATTTAGAGCAAAAAGGATGTAGCACAGTTAAAAAAAACAGAATTATTTATCAGTATTTAACTTCCACTCGAGCTGTTTTAATAAATCAAAACGTGGCTTTGAGAGCGGCTCCATAACGGATAGTTTCCTCCAGTGTAATTAATCACACAATGAAACAAAAAAAGAGTTATAAAACAGGCCTGTGCATTATCTAACTGTAATGAATGTGTGCATTCATGTGCTTTTTGTCTACAGTAAGGCATGCTGGTTACACACACACACACACACACACAGAAAGAAGAGGGCACAAAGGTAGTTTTTGTTCCTGTGTCGCTGGAACTCCGGCTTTGCTTGGTCATCATGGATAAATGCCCCTCTTATCGAGCACAACGGGCACAGACAGGGCCAAGAACACACACACACACTCGCGCACACACACACACAACAGCGTAAAGTTGTGTAGCGCTACAACTTTAGTCGAGAGTGACCTCCAAAGTAGATCGATATTACCCACAAAATTGGAAAAAGACGCCAATAAGCACTTTAAATTCCAAGCTCTGAAAAGCCATTAGAGTGTTTGTGTCTTATACCTCTGATTTTAGGGAGAAGCTGTGTGTGTGTGTGTGAGTGAGTGTGTGAGTGTGTGTGTGTGTGCGCTCTGCCCTCCTCTTCATCATCTGCGGCAGCTGCCCCGCACTGATAGTTGCTTTGTTTTCACTGAGTGCTTCTTAATGAGGTCAAAGGCTATTTAGGGCCATTGGATGCTGACAAGGAGGAACAAGAGGTACCTTCATCGCGCTCACAACACACACACACACACACACATATCAAAAATCAGTTGGTGGAGAAAGGGACTCTTTGTGCGTAAAGACAGATGGGTGCACTGATTCCTATTATGAGAGAAGACGTCTCTATTTGATTTCCTTAATGAGAAAATGAGAAAACACGTCGTCCTCTCGACAAACATCGATTACAGAGACGGTTTCCTGCGCTTAAAAGGTGAACTGAAAAACTGTCGGACTGTCCCTTTAAAGGGTTCATCAGCTGACATGCACGCTGTGACCTGATTAAACCAGATTGAGTTCCACTTACATGATTTACACTCACCTGAGGTCCGTGTCTGATTTTCTGTCTGTTCACGTTCACCTTCATACCGACTAAGACGGAGAGACACACACACACAGACTGACTCACCTGAAGACAAACCCCTTTATTGAGAAGCCGACGGCCATCTTTGATTAGATGGAGTGACTCAGCAGACAGCGAGCACAAGGGGGTGTATTTGTGTGCTTTTTGTGTGACGGTTTGATGAATGAGTGCGTTTGTGTTCATGTGGGAATACGTGAGTGTGGCTTTAAGAGAAAAAAAGGGCGCGGGCGCCGTCGTACCTCATGGTCTGGTATCTCCGAGGAGAGAGTCTTTCCCAGCACGGCCGCCGTCAGGTAGGTCCAACAACGAGCCGTGTTCGCCAGGTTATAACCTCCTGATGACAAAGAGGACGACAGATATGAGAGACGGGAAAAACTCAAGAGGGTCTTTAGAGTTTTTGTTTTTAATCTGATCCCAGCAACAAGTTTGGAAGAAGTTGGTACAGTCCATCAAGCAAAGTAGGACACTTCTACTCCAGAGCAGAACGGTTTGGTCTGGATGTCCTGAACCTGCTGACATGGTTCAGCCTTAAAGGGATATTCCGGCGCAAACACACCGTAACACTGAGTTAGACAGCCCTTTGAAAGATGAATGTTGCCGACCGCTTGATCCTCTAGTTATACCACCTTTAGTAACGACCGCACGATAGCAATACACACCGGTCTGAGGAGCCATAAACAAACCTCGACCAAAACGCCACTCTACAACCACAAATAATGCTCAGAACAGCACCTAACTTCATCAACAGGACATATAGGGTCACAGCCATAGTACTAGCCACCAAACTTCTTAACTTTGCCTAATTTCTTTAGCAAATGGACTAAACACAACTCACCTACTCTCTTCCAGCAGCCAATTGTTTGTAGTGAGACCTCATGCCAGTCCACTACGGACTGCAGCGGGGTGACACAGCTCAAGGAAGAACATTAATGATCATTTCTTTATGGAAATGCAATCAGACCAAGATGCTAAAGCAGAAGAACTATTGCGTCTGCAGTGCAAAATGATTAATATGATGATTATTACTTCAAGAAAATGATAAAGAAATTATCATTAATGTTCTTCCTTGAGCTGCGAAACTCCACTGAAGTCCGTAATGGACTGGACTGAGGTCTCGCTCCAAACAAGCGGCTGCTGGAAGAGAGTAGGTGAGTTGTGATGTCCTGTTGATGAAGTTAGGTGCTGTTCTGAGCATTATTTGTGGCTATAGAGTGGCGTTTTGGTTGAGGTTTGTTTATGGCTCCTCAGACCGCTGTGTATTGCTATCCTGCGGTCGTTACTAAAGTTGGTATAACTAGAGAAACAAGCGGTTGGCAACATTCATCTCTCGAGGGGGTGTCTTTGTATTTACAAAC
The DNA here is from genome assembly GCA_962446985.1 of Xyrichtys novacula. Classification (NCBI taxonomy): domain Eukaryota; kingdom Metazoa; phylum Chordata; class Actinopteri; order Labriformes; family Labridae; genus Xyrichtys; species Xyrichtys novacula. Next base: position 2,428,190 of record OY660886.1, read on the forward strand.
CTTGTACCACCACAGATGCTGTTTTTTTTAATCCTCATAATAAGCTGGGTGGTCCTTGTCCCCTTTAAAGCAGAGGTTGCTGGGTACAAGACTTCTAAAACAATGCTTTTTGGAAGGTATTTTAAGCCCATGCGGTAATTCCCACTATAGAGTCACGTCTGTTTTCAATGCGGCGCCTCCTGTGGGTCTGGTTTAGGGCCATACGCTTGGACACTTGGCCAGTTTCAGTCCGATTTCAAGTGTCTTTTCGTCCATTTTCACACATTTTTGAAATATGTTGCTGTTATTAAATTTAAATAAACTTTAACTTTCTTCCAGTTTCAACATTTAATATGTAAATCTGTTCACTCAGGAGGACAAAAAAAAACAGGATTTCTGTTCAGTTTTACAGGAAAAGAGGTATGAAGAGGTTGGATTTGAGGGAAAAAAGAGAGAATGACGAGAACGGAGAAATAAAAAGGGGGATCTAACGGAGTGAAAGTATGTGGGACAGAGAGGGAGCGAGAGAAAGAAAGAGAGGTGGGATTGTAGTTGAGTAAAATGGCTTCATTGTGCGGTATAAGTAGAAGCTATCATCTGGCCGAGGGCTGAGGAGGTCTGGAACAGAGCATGGTATGTGTGTAGGTCTGTGTGTGTGTGATTGTGTAAGAGAATAAACACCATTAAAAAAAATACACAAATACAAACAAGTTTTTGGAGCATAATCGAACTTTCCTAAAGACAGTTTTTACACACACATATACGGACTTATTCACACACAAACACTCACAAACAGCAGACACACTCGTAGCGTACCTCCACCCAGCAGCAGTGTAGGTAGCTGCCACCCTAAGACATACTGCAGGCACTTGCCCACCCCCACAGGGGTCATGTTGAAGGAGCACATGGGGTCACCGGCCATGGTGTCGGCCCCCAGCTGCATCACCAAGGCCTCGGGGTTGAAATGCGCCCGCACTTCTTGCATCACGCTGCAAAAACAGAACACAAGTCATGAAGAGAGGAAGGTGAAATCGGTTTTTGACCAATCAGAGGACAGAGGACAGAGCTCCGGCTTTAACACTGCGGTTTTTCCTCTCTGAGCTGCTACAGGTTTGCATTTTTGAGGTTCATTTAAGTGGAAAATCCCAAATCAGGGCCCTCATGTTGGAAGGAATCCCTTTGCTGAGTCCTTCATAAAATGCTGAGACTGCATTAGCTCCGAGGCTCTGCTCTGTGGATGACCCTGACGTCTGATCTCCGGGATGGGAGCAGCCAAGAGAAGGAAAATACAACTTAATACTCCAGGATCTTTGAGAGGAACTTCCCTCCAGAGCTCTGCTGAGATTTCTGAGTGTGTGCGAGTTCGTCGTACCTGGTAAAAATCTGGAAGTATCTGTCATCCTTGATGCCGTCCTCAAGCGGGACGTTCACAGCGTACCAACGGCCTTTCCCCAGCCCTGTGTCGCAAAGGTCACCCGTACCTTCACAGGAAACAAAAACACAAACTCTCTCAACTCAAACTGTCTCATAATGACGTTAAACATGAAGTTTGAACCTTCGCAGGGACAGACCAGGGAAGAATCCGGGAGAGAACTTGTGCAGAGAGACAGTCATGACTTTGGAGGTGAAGCTGAAGGCATCTTCAACACCTGAAGAGAGAGAGAGAAAGAAAGAGGAGTCAAATCAAACTCAGTCCCTCTGAAGACTTGATGTTTTCGAGTGTTTGTGTACCGTCGCCATGATGCAGGTCAACGTCTACATAAAGGACTCTCTCGTATTTCTCCCTCAGTCTGAGGATCCCCAACACAGCATCGTTCACATAACAGAAACCGGACGCCTCATCCCTGAGAGACAAGACCAGAAAGAGAGACGAGACCGTTACCCAAGGCGCCCCCATCAGGACACTATAATAGTAAATATCAAAGCATCATTATGACAGAAAACTCACTTCTTCGCGTGGTGCCACCCTCCTGCCCAGTTGATGGCAACGTCACACTTCTGGTCAATTAGACACTGGGCTCCTGTTAGTGTGGCGCCCCCTACTGCTGCTGCATAGTCATATATCCCCTCAACCACCGGGCAGTCATAACCTGAAGGCAGAGGAACAATATCTACTTAGACTGACAAAAACAGAGTAGATGAAATGTATTATTTATGGATTTGAGTTTTGAAAACAGCAACAAGAATTGAAGATTTGGGACTGATTTTGAGCCTATTTTATCGGCGAGCCGATCAAATCTGCCGATTTTAGCCTGTTTGAGACTAATTGGTAATCGGCCAAAACTCGCCGATTTTCGCCGATGTTTTCAGAAATAAAATGCGGATAATAAGAAGCTTCATCCACTAACTACCTCACAGCTCAGCAGAGTAATGGATCTGAAGCAGGCAGCTCAGGGACGCACGGAGGAGAGTGGTCCGCCTCAACGGTAAATAAATCAGTTTGTGAAATACACAATAAGTCAACAAGTGTCAGTTCAACTCACTTCACGATGTTCCCCGCTGTGCTGGTCTCGGTCACGCCGAGTTAACGGTGAAGCACGTTGTAATATGCAAGCTAAAGTTAGAGTTAGCCACCTGCTATTAGCCTAGCTACACTGTTAGCAGCGCCAGTAACGGTAGAATAAACAACAGTACACGTTAGTTATCGAGCTACTTCTCTTACTGAGGCAGCTGCATGTCTCCAGATGATACCGGACCGGAAATAAGTAACGTGAGTTAAGATGCGGAGGAATCGATCGGCGGCACCGATCGCAGCGGCTGGGGCTGTTGAAAACGCTTTTCTGGTCCGAGTTTGATCAGTCGGTCTTCCGTGAAGAGCAGTAGCCTTCAGTATATCTACAGTATATAGTATAGTATAGTATAGTATAGTATAGTATAGTATAGTATAGTATAGTATACTGTATATCGGCTAATAAATGGGAAATCGGATTTTTTTCCCCCCTAATAATCGGTATTGGCATCAGCCCCAAAAATCCATATGGTCGGGCCCTACTATGTAACAGATCACCCACTCTGTTTTCATTAACATTTCCACAGCATCGGACTGTCCTGAAACTTTTGAAACTGGTTTTGTAATAATAAGAAGAGAGAAAGACAGAAATGATAAACCCCCTCCCCGATGGAAAACAGTGTGTCATAAAATAAACCGAGAGGTGTCAGAAGGAAGCAGGAAAAGGTGGAACAGTTAGAACAACCCGGAAGGATGAGACCAGAGAGAGGCGTGCAGAACACACAAAAGGAGGAAGTACCAGAGGGATGAATCGAGTGGGCGAGGAAGAGCACGGATGGGTGAGAGGGTGAAACAAAGGGAGCTAAACAGATAGGACAGGAGACAAGGAGGGTGAACTTGAGGATAAGTCTAGAGTGAGAGACGTGAACCTCCAAGAAGGAGGGACTTTGAGAAAGATCAGCCCAAGAAAAACAAACTAATGTGGGTTTTTGAGAAATCCCACCCTGCTGAGATGAGGTGTGGGTCATGTCAGGGTTCAAATATCTCATATTTCACTCGTTTATTTCTATCCCAACCAAAGAAAACAAACTTAAAGAAGAGGGCAGACATTTCTGATGTATTAATTAAATTCAATTAAAAACCTCTGCAGCACCCTGTACTTGTTTGACATACAACTCATTTTAAGATTGTGTTATAGCTCCCTCTGCTGGTTGAAAAAAGTAACCACAGTTACACTACACTTGAAAATATTGAAAGAAATCTATTTGTGGTTTACAGGCTCAGAAAAGTGTAAAAAAAAGGTTCATTTTGGCCGTTCTTACCCAGGCCGTAGTCAGCTGACTGTGGGTCGTCGTTGTCCCCGTCCTGGCTGATCTTATGAAGATGCTCCAGGTAAGAGTCTGTGTGGAATTTCGCCATTTCTTCGATGGTGGCCAAGGTAGGTTTGATAATGCTGGAGGAGGAAAAAGAGAGCAAAGTGAGTCACTTTTGGATCAGAAACAAGCGCACAGACTTCAAATTAAGAAAATTCTCTCTTTAGTGCAAATAAATGAGGCCATATTTTATTTTTTAATTTTTATCTTTTATCCCCAGCGTTTCCCAAAGATAGCTCTTTCCTCACACAATGTCGCGGTGTCAGGCCATGTCTCTTTAACAATATATCTTAAATTCTCACTCTGTGTTCGCTTGTGTGTGTGTGGGTGGGAGGGTTGGGTTTTATTGTTGTTTAATTGTTGTTTTTAGCCTCTGTGAGGGACTTTAAGCTACATTTTTTTGTCTGAAAAGTGCCATAAAAATAAAGTTGAATTTGAAGAAAAAAATTGATTTTGATGGTTTGCAAATCATTTACGTTAAAATTTAATCCAAAAAATGTACGATCATGTCAAGTATGATGCGAGCAAAGCATTTAAAAAACTGGACAAGGACAACAAAACACTGGAAAAGTTGCGAAATGAACACCTGGAGGAACATCTCACAACTAGGGCTGGGCGATAAAATGATAACAATGTATATCAAAAATTGTTTCCCGTCAATATCGATACAAAACATGGTCAATATCCTTTTCAATAGTCGTCATTCTGCCATGTTTTGGTAGACTATACGAATAGCCAATGAAAAGGGGAGTTGCTCCGGTTCACCAAGTAGCAAACAACTGTTATCGCCCATCCCATATCCCATATCGCCCAGCCCTACTCACAACCCTTTAGTCTGATTTTTAACAAGTTAGTAACAGCGAGCAAGTAGTCTTAGAATAATGTTCCTGAGTGCAAAAATACAAATGTGGGAGTTTCCTTGTCTACAGTACAAAATATTCTTAAAAGATTCAGAGAATTTGTAGAAATCTCATTTTGAAAGAGACAAACCAGAAACTAAAACTGAAGGGTCTAATCTTCGCACACCTCTGTAGTGGGAATCACTGCATGAGCTGAAAATCCCTTACCAAAATCATTGTCTATGCACCATGCAAAGAGGAAACCATATCTAAAGATGATACAGGTATCACAACAACATGGCTCTGTAGTAGAAGAGTCCTGCTGCTAAATTAACCTACCTGCAGTCCTGAACTAGCACCCACTGAAAACATTTGGTGCTCAATGAAACAAAATGTGTTGGAAAGAGGATCCTGGATTGTTTAGCTGCTTAAATCTTCATCAGGAAAAGTGTAATAACCTCATGTTTATCTTATTTATTCAGTAAAGCAGCTCTCACCTCATGTGTTCAAGGAGTCCATAGGCTTCTATGAGAGAGTGGACCATACTGGCCTGGAAGTGGAAACAATGGAATAAAGACGAGCTGAACAATGACAAAAACCGAACAGAGCTACCGAGACAAACCCACTGACTCTATGTTAAAATTATGAACCAGATTTTTACTCATTAAATTGATAAAATCAGCTTATTCAGTTTGACTCACCCGGTTTGGCACTTTGGATAAACTGTCACAAGTCTCGATGTAGTCCGGGCTGTACACGTACGCGACCCTCCGTTTGCTACAGCTGTCATCGTCGCTGTCCCCTCTGTTACTCATTTAAAAGCTACTAAAACACAAATTTATGACGGAGAAATAAGGTAAAATGAAAATTCACAGTGAGGAGAGGAGAGCGGCGACTTGTATCAACTGTGGTGTTACACCGTCAACAGTCCCCCTCACAGTGTAGCCGGTTGAAAACTAAATTTCACAGCTTGTATGGAGGGGGGACAATTTCCTATAAGGATTCAAATTAAATAATTACAGTGTATCCGGGTTTTTTTAAGTATGTTTCGGACGCTTTTGTCGCTAGCTAGTTTGTGAAATGGATTGTAACGGCAGCGAACGTTTGACCTAACGTTCCTGCTCGCGGACGTTTTTCAAAAGTGGAACGCGGGCGGAGCGATAAGCATTCTGGGATTGGTTGTAGTCCTCTTCATAGTAGTATGTTTATGGTCCTTTCCATCGCCAGTTAACGCTCAAAAATAGGTTGTTTTTTTTACCCCCCACACTAAGTAGTATGATTCTCACTTAAAGTTTGAGGATCCCGTCTTTACAATTCACCAATTTTGCCCCCAAACCACCAAAACAAACACAGTTTGACTTCGAATGAATACAGCAATCTACAACAAGTAGTTTCGTTGACAAAAATAAATGGGATAGGCCTACGTATTGGAAAATAAATAAACTCTATCAACCTTTTTGGTACAATTCACTGTATTTGCTTTCTATGTGCTTTATTTTTACCGCTAGAGGTCGCCAAAACAGCTGCTTCACCACCCAAACTCACTCAAAAGGGACAACTCCCTTTTTATTTTTATTCGCAACTGACAACATTTTCAGTAAACCGACGCCCCTTAATGATCAAAACTATCAATGTTTGACATTGGCGCGAGATTCATATTTACTTCTGTTTTGTCTCAGGTTACTTCCTGGTTGAAATAAATATTATCTACAAATGAGCGGTTGAAGTATCTAAAAGGCAATATTTCTCATGTTTAGGTTCTTAGTTTTCAAACCCATCGAGTAAACTTTGACATTGCTTTTTCAAACCGTGAAAACGCTGCAGTGCTTACACTGATGTCAAGTTACACAACAGCAAAAGAAGCTACTTCCGGTGAAAAAAATCAGAGTAAAATATACTCACAAAAATGTTGTAAACCTTTATTGTAAGAAATAAAGGTGTTTAAGAAACTTGAATGCAATTTTACTTTTGAAGGGATAATCCAGCGTAAAATTAATTAAGGGTCAAACACACTGTAACACCGAGTTATAGACCCCCTCGAGAGATGAGTAGTAGTAGATGAGTAGTAGTTCTTCTGCCTTAGTGTCTCGGTCTGATTGCATTTCCATTAAGTAAAATCACAAATGTTCCTCCTTGAGCTGCGTCACCCCACTGCAGTTGATGAACTTGCCTGGAGGTCTCCATACAAACAAGCAGCTGCTGGAAAAGAGTAGGTGATTTGTGTTTAGTCTCTTTGCTAAAGAATTTAGGCTAAGTTAAAAATATGTTTGGTGGCTAGTACTATGTCTGGGACCCTATATGTACTGCTAATGAAGTTAGCTGCTGTTCTGAGCATTATTTGTGGCTATAGAGTGGCGTTTTGGTTGAGCTTGTGGCTCTCTGTGTTGCTAGCTGCGGTGGTTGCTAAAATGCCCTCAAATTGCACCAAAATGGTTAACTTGGAAAAATTTTGTTTCATCGAAAGCATAGTTTATTCTTTGTTTTGTTGATGTGTTTTGTTTTTGTTTTCTATCTAACGTGTGGAATAAGATGTTTTGAATATTTTGATTTAGTAAGAAGGATAGGCGTTAATAAGCTTTTGCTTCAGCCTATGCCTTTTCGGTCTGGTTTTCTTTTTCTTTTTCTTTTTCTTTTCTTGTAATTTACTGTATATATTGAATGGATATGACCAGATCGAAATAAACTTCAAACTTCAAACTTCAATAGTCTCGCTATTAGTGTATAACAATGCTCAAAAATTATGACTATGTACCACCATGAAAAATATGGGCCTTTTTTATTTTCTAAGTCAGCCCTCTTCACTTCCTGTTTGCGTGACTGCTCGCGGTAGCTTTACCGCAGCGTCAGGTTACCACACAAGCTGTAACCTACTCCTGTTTCTGCCGCTGTTTTAAGACAGCCTGGCAGTCAGGCGGCTTTTTCCTGGTGGTCTCGAGAGCCGTCGTCATTTTCCGGCTTGTTGGAGTACCGAGATGCGTGTTGGAATGACTTAACTGTCGAGGAAAGAGCGAGTTTGTTTCCCTGAAGACTTGAAGTGAACCGTTGACCTGTCAGCATGAGAAGCAGGAGTAACTCGGGGGTTAAACTAGACAATTATGCCCGGATGGTCCAACAAACTATCCTGAGGCACCAAGTAAGTGTCTAACTTTGCTTTACAGGAATACAATGTCTTCAAAGTCTGTAAAGAGATAGTCTGCTTTACCAGGAACGCAACTGCTTCGTACATGTACTGCTGACATGTTCACAGAGAGCACAGTCAGATGTTGTTAAGCATGCAGGAGGTGAAGCAAAGTTGCGCAACTCAGCGGCTCCCTTTCACATGTATGCACACATTACACTGACATTACTCCTGTGCATGCATGTGTGTTTGTTCAAAGTGACTGCAGAGTGAAGTTTGAGAGTTCAGACATTTCGACACATCCTCATTAGCATACACCAGATATTCAAAGTAGGGTGGGACAAAGTCGCGATACGATCATTTATCGTCCGATATGTTACCGTAATCGTCCGATATATGACCAGTATTTATGTTTTCCTTTCTGTTTGTCTCTGCTTGTTAATATTTCATGACCTCTCACCTGGATGCAAACCACACTTTTTGTTTTAGGGGCAGTAAGTTGTTTTGATAACATGATGTACATAATTAAGCAACACAACATTTCAGGACAACAGATATAAAAATGCTAATATTTATTTAACAAACCAAGTGAGGGTGGTGACATACAATTGTTTGTCTAAATGCACATCCTTACTTCCCCTTATTATCAGGAAATGAACAAAATTAGTAACATAGCAAGCCTTGTCATAAATATGATTGTGCGACAACAATAAACTTGTTGCTAATCCAAGTTCAAACCCTTAAAGGGATATTCCAGCGTAAAATTAATTAAGGGTCAAACACATTGTAACTCAGAGTGAGACACCCCGTCGAGAGATGAATGTTGCTGACCGCTTGCTTCTCTAGTTATACCAACTTTAGTAACGACTGCACAATAGCAGTACACAGCGGTCTGAGGAGCCATCAACAAACCTCATTTATGATCATTGCTTCATGGAAATGCAATCAGACTGAGACGCTAAGGCAGAAGAACTACCGCATCTGCAGTGCAAAGTGATTAATATGATGATTATTACTTCAAGGAAATGATAAAGAAATGAGTATAAATGTTCTTCCTCGAGCTGCGTCACCCCGCTGTAGTCCGCAATGACCTGGCCCGAGGTCTTGCTACAAACAAGCGGCTGCTGGAAGAGAGTAGGTAAGTTGTGTTTAGTCTCTTTGCTAAAGAAATTAGGCAAAGTTAAAAAGATGTTTAGTGGCAAGTGCTATGACTGGAACCCTATATGTCCTGTTGATGAAGTTAGGTTCTGTTCTGAGCATTATTTGTGGCTATAGAGTGGCGTTTTGGTTGAGGTTTGTTTATGGATCCATAGACCGCTGTGTATTGCTATCATGTGGTCGTTGCTGAAGTTGGTATAACAAGAGAAGTAAGCGGTCGTCAACATCTCTCAAGGGGATGTCTAACTCGGTGTTACGGTATGTTTTACCCTAAATTTATTTTATGCCGGAATATCCCCTTAAGAGAAACCCCAAGTTCTCGAGAAAAGGTCTGTTTGGGGTCAGAAAAACTGAAATGGTACAGCCCCAAATAGCTGAATAAGAAATCTTTGATAATGGGACAGCTCCTTGGCAGCTGGAGGTGTTTCATGCTTGCACTGCTAACTGGACACTTGCAGTATTTGGACTTCCAGACTTTATGATTGTTTATTCGGGCCTCTACCTGAATCCTGGGCATCTTATTGGAATTGAAAAATCTTATCATTTCCTACGATTAAAGGAACAGTCTGCTCTACCATGAGAGCAGACAAACTCCCTTAAGTGAAGTCACCTCTGAATTTGTCCCAAATGGCTGCCGGCCAGCCTGCAGTCGCACAGCTCAGTGCTCAGATGGATCACTGCACTGATGGCGGTGGCCGTGAGAGCAGGCTGAGGCTCACTGCTGCAGGGCAACGGTCCAAGATGATGAATTTTACTGAGAGTGTATTACAATAAATCTTCTGTCTGCTGTCGGTGATTTGGCTCCTGGGATCATGAGATCTGCAGTTTTGTTCATTAGCTAAACAACCGATCCACTACTCTCATAAATAAACCTCAGATACCTCACCACGGAGCAGCAAAACCAGATACTGACCTTATTTTTGGCGTGTTTGTGCAACTTACCTACATGTCTAATGGTGATGCAACCAAGCTTCAGCCTGCTGTGCTGAAAAATAGAGCTAACGCAGAAGTGAAATACAAAGAGCCCCATCCCCAGAACCAAAAACAGAAAAAACATTAAAACACCTTTCCAGAAACCAGCTGATACCAACACAGAGACTGTCCCCACACTATACACGGTCTTTAGATGTGACCTTACTGGGTGTTGAGAGAGCTGGATGTCATGTTGTCCTAGAATAAGGGACCTTATTTTAACTTGATCTTTAGGAGGAAGTGACTTTCAGGCCCCACAAAGTGAGAAAAGTAAATGGTGTGTAACAAAAATAAACCGTGTTTCAGACAGAAGACTGTTCTGGTTTTACGTTTCCTCATCTGTCTGTCATCAGAGGTTGTTGTCAGACGAGTATTAACATCCTCATCACACCAGGAAACAGTGAGGCTTATGGGAAATGCAGTTTGGGGGGTTGTTGCTCTTAAACACAACGGTGATCACACTTGGGTCAGATGGTTCCTCTTCTCTTTAAAACCAAGGATGCAGTGTTTCCTCCTTGAATAACGTTCAGGAGCCCAAACAAAGTTAGCGTGCTGCAATATCAGACAGTAGAAACCAACCAGAAAGTACGTAAAATTCTCTGAATCCTCCTTTGGCCACGACTGCCAACACAAGCAAGAAAACAAAGTAAATACCGGAGACTCTGGCGGAATAACGGGCGCTTAAAACGGAGGTAGACCGGACAAGAGCCAAGAAGCCGGGTCAACATAAAACAATAGACAGGTTTCTGTGCAACTTCATTGCAGGTATGCGTGTGCGCAGCCTTGGGCAGAAAGCAGGACATTTCTTATTTGTTTACCAATGGAGTCAACGGAGAAAGAAAATGACAAGTAGCTGTTGTGCTGTAAACTGCACAAATCGGCAAAACAAACAATCGGCAAACATTACGAACCTGCTCCTGATATTAGAAACATCTGAAACAACGTCACAACCTGGTAAAGTGAGTGAAATTCATAGATATTCCAGCAAGTGTTTTTTTATTTTTTTATTTTGATGCAATGAAAGACAAAGCAATTTTTGCTTTTGTCCTCTGGTTGTGCGCGCACCTTGTATTGTTTGTACACAAGAAACCCGTGTATGGCGGATACTTCGGGATCTTCCGGACCCTGTAACCTTACTGCTGGACAGGTAAACCGCTTTAACAAAGTAAGACAAGTGTCTGTAACAGAAGTGTTTCTTGTCAAATGGGACCTGCTGTGTGTTGTATACGCCTCGCCAGTGGCGGATTTAAAAGTGAGGACAGTTGCGGTTCTGATTGGCGAAAACAGGTCTCGGCTGTGTTAAACCCACTCCACGCCCTCTTTATGGCTTACGCCGCTTGGAGGAGCGGAGTTAGTGAGGGGGGATACTTACGCTGGGCTGCGCCGCTAACCAAAATACCAAAATGTGCTTGGGCATGCCTTGTCGGCGCGGTGGACCTGACTTACGCCGCGCCTGCGCCATGTCGCCGGTGAGGAACGAAAACAGAGCCCATTGTGTTTGCTGGTAGTCTGTTGGCATCTACAGTAGCACCAATGCTTTTGACTTTCATGTTGACTGGGCCCCATTTGTAATTATCTTAAGTATTTATCTGCATTATATCTGAATTTAATTGGAACGATACGAGCGCGCAGGAGCGTCTGTTTGTGGGCGGGGCTTGCTGGAGCAGAGAGGGAGGGGAGAGGAGGAGCTGAGGGGAAAACTGGTTCGGCGGGGTAGAGTTTACATTCAAGAATTCCCCCAAAAACTGGCACTAACTCAGATCCTGACTACGCCATCTTTAAAATGATTTGCAAATCCCAATTTAATCAATATTTTTGCTGAGATTTTATCGCTAATGAATATGAGTCCCTGAAGTGTTCAACTCTCTACTGTCTGTATTTAAAGTTCCTCAAGTTTGATGGTCCTCTGAGACTGATTCCTCCAACTCCTGACTCTTGACCTCCTATCTGCGTCCCTCAGGACCCAGTAACAGGCCTTCTGTCAGGCAGTCCGGATCAGCCTCACGCCTGGGTCAGAGACAATGTTTACAGCGTGGTGTCTGTGTGGGCCCTCAGCTTGGCTTACAGGAAGAACGCCGACCGGGACGAGGACAAGGCCAAGGCCTACGAGCTGGAGCAGGTAGAGTCCGTCTTCTGCTTAAGACTCGATCGTTCTTGAAGTTCGGTCCGTGTGGGGCCTCGGTTTGGTTTCAAGTTTCTCTGTTGGACTTCCAGAGACACATGCTGGAAGTGTTGACATTTAACCGTCTCTCTCTCTCTCTCTCTGTCTCTGCAGAGTGTGGTGAAGCTGATGAGAGGCGTCCTGCAGTGCATCATGAGGCAGGTATGTTGTCTCAAACACCCAAAACGTGAACATGCTCTCTCCGTCCCTCTGCTTCACTAACACACGTCCACTCCTTCTGCTCCTTCCCAGCTCGACAAAGTGGAGAAGTTCAAATACAGCAGAAGTACCTCAGACGCTCTCCACGCCAAGTACAACACCAGGACCTGCGCTCCGGTTGTCGGGGACGACCAGTGGGGTCACCTGCAGGTCGACGCCACCTCGCTCTTCCTGTTTTACCTCGCTCAGATGACGGCGTCAGGTAGATATGTCGAAATCGCGCCTCTACACTATAAAAAGAAGAGTATGTAGACATCAAACGTTTAGAAAATGCTTTTATTCACGTCTAAATTTAGGTCTCCACATCATCTACACCCAAGACGAGGTGGACGTGGTTCAGAATCTCATGTTCTACATCGAGGCGGCGTACAAAGTGGCCGTGAGTCTCCGTTTATCGGCCAAATCTGTGTTGAAATAACCGCCTGTGTAAACATTACCAACGCCGTCTTCTCCTCTGGTTCCTCTCAGGATTACGGGATGTGGGAGAGAGGAGACAAAACCAACCAGGGCATCACTGAGATTAACGCCAGCTCGATCGGCATGGCGAAGGTTAATACGCACACACGCTGAAACAGACAATAATAAACGCACTCCGGAGACGATAACAGCGGGTATCAGGTAGATGGAGCAGAGAGCGGCTCTGAGCGCTGAGTGAGGGCCCAACAGGTGCTGCTGTAAAACATCTCTGGCTCGGTGGAAGGTGTCTAGTCACTGCGGCGGCCTTTAAGCTGACCTTTAGGCGGCCCAGACTCTTTAAACCGACTCTGGATCAGAGCTTGGTCCACAAAGTCTTCCTAATAGAAAAGTGTAAATCTGCTCTCTTTGAAGATCTCTTAAATAAAGGGTAATTTGTCCTATTTAGGCTAATAGATCTTGTTTTCGGCATTCTTTGGTTTTAAAAGACATTAAAATATCGTTTTTTAGTCCGTTTGAAGCTTCAGATCAAAGAAAACATCAAAAATCCTGCCGTTTTACACAACAGAGCACTCCCTCTTTCCCTCTCTCTCTCTTCCTCTCTTTCTCTCTCTCTCTGTCTGTCTGCCGCTGACCGAGCTCCGTCCTTGCCCAGAGGAGGTATCAGGTTCTCTGCGGTCTTCCAAGAATGGCTTCTCCCCTCAGAATAACACAGTACTATCAGTACTCTGTACATGCAAACACACACTGAGTTTAATTTAAGACTCTGGAAACAGGCGCCGCTGCAGGAAGTCTCTCTAAGCGCCGATAAGACGCAGTTATGAGAGTCTTATGAAGGGAAAGCAGCTCGATTTGATACTTGTAGTATCAGACGAGGGTGAGGTATTACAGTTACGCCACATACACTACAGGCCAAACAGTTGGGAGTAACTTTTATGTATTTATGGATGTATTTACTCCACGATCAGATGTTGCTTTCATGGAAATGCACCATTTTCCTCCATTTACCTTTAGATATACATTGATGTTAACAGACCATTGCTAAATATATGTCAGCAAAAGATAATAAGGGTTTGTTTTAGGGTTGAAATCAAGTTGTAAGAGTCACAACTTCAGTGCAACAGCTTTGGCTTTTGGGAGTCTGCATATAAAACCCTAATAAATCTTAACTGCGTTCAAATCTCTGATGAACTATCGCAGAAATGACGAGAAAGAAGCAGCTGAGTAAAGAAATAAGAGTACAGATTTGTTGTCACTGAATGCGAATAAAGTCTTCCTGTCTTTAAATAAACTCCAGCTGAATCGCACAGATTGATAAAACAATCTTAGGTAGCACTTTATATTAACGTGGTTGTAATAAGTTGTAATTAATATGTAATAAGTCACTTATAAGACACTATAAGACCTTATTAACACAAATAAGTCTGTGTCAGTGTTAATAGAGACATAATAAGTGCATAACAAAATATTATAAGGCTTTTAATATTTCCTTATGAAGCGTTTTAATGTAAACAAATATCTTATTAATGTTTATGACAGTATATAAACGATTAGTACGTTTCTAATCAGTACATAATGAGTGTCTTATAAGACATGATAAAGGCGTTTATTATGCCTTTATTGGTAACGCTTTCTTTTATGGTACACTTATTACCATGTAATTAACAGGTAATTACCCAGTAACAACATGTATTTATCTGGTAATTACATGATAACTACTAAGTCAATACTGTCTAGCTACCAGGTTGGTAACCTTCCATCATCATACAAATTAGAAGCCGAAATGCTCTGGTATTTCCAGGATTTTCTCCGCTTTGTACGCGTTTGGCGGGTGAGTCGCTGTGATAACCCTCGGCTCAGACAGCGTATCGCTACACAATCTTCGCACCCCCATAGGCTGTATCAAGTGTCAATCATAGAAAATAAGAACCTCAAATAGCTTTTGAAAATGGAGCTGCACAGCAAAAAGAAAAAAAGAAATATAGACAATATTGACTTAGTTTTTATCGTGTAATTACCAGATAATTTCATGTTGTTACTAGTTAATTACCTGGTAATAAGTGTACCGTAAAAGTTACCTAATGTCTTATAAGTCACTTATTACATATTTATTAAAACTTTTTACAATCACCATGATATAAAGTGTTACCCAATCTTAAGTTAACCCAAGACTAATTTAAAAGCCTTTTAGCTGGTTTAAAATCACTATTTTCTGAATTTAAACCTCCAACAAACATAAAAACAGATCTGTTCATCTGAGTCTTTTATTATAAGGTGATATAATTCATCCTTTTTCTCAACTTTTCTGTTTGGAAACATTCATACAGTTTCTTTTTTTATCAGCACACAATCAAAACTTCAAATGACTGATGTTATGTAACCTGGATTATCCTATAAATAGAAATAATCCCAGATGCTTTAGCGTCATAACCAAATTTGGTGATTATCTCGGCTTCGGTTCTTCTTCTCTGCACGCTACAGTGTAGTCCTGTTGGTAACGGGGTCATGTGACTTCTGTGTGTCCCGCAGGCCGCTCTGGAGGCTCTAGATGAACTCAACCTGTTTGGAGCCAAAGGTGGACCTGGATCTGTGGTTCACGCTCTGGCTGATGACATACAGCACTGTCAGGTACGTGCACGCCCACTCATTAAGATGCATGTAAACAGTTCTGATGTTGATTTTTAACCCCTTCACCTCCTTCTTCTTCAGTCCATCCTGACGTCCATGTTACCGCGGGCGTCCATGTCTAAAGAAGTCGACGCAGGAGTCCTGTCGATCATCTCCTACCCAGCCTTCGCCGTGGAGGACATAAGCATCGTCAACCTGACGAAGGAGGAGATCATCTCCAAACTTCAGGTACAGAGAAACAGGAAGTGAAATAAAGGAGGACAGAGCAGGTAGAGAGGTTTGAGACAGAGGACAGGAAAGACAGAGCTGACGTCCTCTCTGTGTGTCTGTGATTCAGGGTCGGTACGGCTGCTGCAGGTTTCTCAGGGACGGACACAAAACCCCTAAAGAGGTAAACACCCCTCAGAGATAATGAGTATTTCTGCGGTATAGATTCATAGATCTAGTAACACCAGATCACCTTCTGCCTCTTCTTTGCCTCTTCAGGATCCGAATCGTCTGTACTACGAGTCTGCGGAGCTGAAGCTGTTTGAGAACATCGAGTGCGAGTGGCCGCTGTTCTGGACGTACCTCATACTGGACGGCATCTTCATCAACAGTCCAGAGCAGGTGGCGTCCTAATCTAAGCGTTCACGCTTCTTATTTCCTTGGATTATTAAAGGGATATTCCGGTGTAAAATTAATTTAGGGTCAAACACCGTAACACAGAGTTAGACACCCTGTCGAGAGATGAATGACGTCGAATGACAAATAATGCTCAGAACAGCACCTAACTTCATCAACAGGACATATAGGGTCCCAGCCATAGTACTAGCCACCAAACATCTTTTTAACTTTGACTCATTTCTTTAGCAAAGAGACTAAAAACAACTTACCTACTCTCTTCCAGCAGCCGCTTGTTCGTGGCGAGACCTCGGGACAGTCCATTACGGACTACAGCGGAGTTTCGCAGCTCAAGGAAGAACATTTATGATTATTACTTCATGGAAATACAATCAGACCGGGACGCTAAGGCAGAAGAACTACCACGTCTGCAGAGAAAATGATTAATATGATGATTTTTACTTCAAGGAAATGATGAAGAAATGATCAAAAATGTTCTTCCTTGAGCTGCGAAACCCCGCTGTAGTCCCTAATGCTCTGACCTGAGGTCTTGCTACAAACAAGTGGCTGCTGGAAGAGAGTAGGTGAGTTGTGTTTAGTCTCTTTGCTAAAGAAATGAGTCAAAGTTAAAAAGATGTTTGGTGTCTAGTACTATGGCTGGGACCCTATATGTCCGTTAGCGTCCGTTATATGTCCTATATGGCGTTTTGGTCGAGGTTTGTTTATGGCTCCTCAGACTGCTGTGTATTGCTATCATGCGGTCGTTACTAAAGTTGGTATAACCAGAGAAGTAAGCGGTCGGCAACATTCATCTCTTGAGGGGGTGTCTAACTCTGGTGTTATGCTGTGTTTGACCCTAACTTAATTTTACACCGGAATATCCCTTTAATGATGGATGTTTGTTCCAGGTGCAAGAGTACCAGGAGGCTCTGGAGGGGATCCTGATCAAACAGAAAGACGGGATCAGGCTGGTGCCAGAACTCTACAGTGTCCCTCATGATAAGGTAGGGACTGTGATGGACTTTGCAGGAAGACTCTCGTTTAGCGTAAATGTGTTTTTTTAAATTGTTGTTTGTTTGTGTTTTTTAACAGGTGGAGGAGGAGAACATGAACCCTCACTCCGTGGAGAGGGTCTCCGTCGGTAAATGTCCTCTGAAGTGGGGACAGTCTCTGTACATCCTGGGAAACCTCCTGTCTGAGGTGAGCCGACATGAACTTACTCAGACCAGGAAGACTTGATTATGATCCTTGTCGAGGGTTTTATGGTGTCAGAGGTGTTTGAAGGTCCTGGTTCTCCTGATGTCTCCTTTCTCCAGGGGTTTCTCGCTCCTGGGGAGATCGACCCTCTAAACAGACGATTCGCCACCATCCCCAAACCCGACGTGGTCGTTCAGGGTGAGTTCACAAACGTGTGAGGAGGCGTTGATCCGTGTTTTGTGGCGCTCACGTTTACTCCCTCTCTCGTAGTGGCGATTCTGGCAGAAACGGAGGAGATCAAACAGCTGCTGATGAAGAACGGCATCGACGTGGAGACGGTCGCCGACATCCATCCCATCCACGTGCAGCCCTCCAGAGTGCTGAGCCACATCTACGCCAGACTTGGTATGACCTTGAAAGACCTCAGGAACTTCTTCTAGGCAAAGTCTCAAGACGTGGAGGATGAGATTTATCTGTTTAATTTAGACGCTTTTGTTCTGATGAGAACTTTCCAGAAATTTAACCATCACGTGTTTCTCCTGCAGGTCGTAACCCGAGGTTAGGTCTGACGGGGCGACCCTACAGGAGGATCGGAGTTCTGGGGACCTCCAAGTTCTACGTCATCAGGAACACCATGTTCTCATTCACACCTCAGGTTCATTATATAACACAGATATGATAACTTTCTCATAGACCGTTATATGAGTGAGTTAACATATAACCGGCAGTAAGAAAGTTTTCATATAACCATCTTTTAGAAACTTTATCATAGACAGTTATATATCTTTATTACAGTCGGCTACATGATAACTTTCTTATAAAAGGTTATATGCTAAGTTACTCATAGACAGTTATAACTTTCTCATAGACGGTCATTTGATAACTTTCTCATACACAACTTTCTCATCGTTGGTTACATGATAAATTTCTCGTAGACGGTAGAGAGTTAGACAACAGCCTTCTCATAGATGGTTATACGATTACTTTCTCACCGACGGTTATATAATTACTTTCTCAAAGATGGTTATAAATAACTTTTTCATAGACGGTTATATTTTAACTTTCTCATACACAACTTTCTCATCGTTGGTTACATGATAAATTTCTCATAGACGGTAGACAGTTGGACAACAACCTTCTCATAGATGGTTATATAATAGCTTTCTTACAGACGGTTATATGATATCTTTCTCATCCACGATTATATGATAACTTTCTCATGGACAGTTGTATGATTACTTTCTCAAAGATGGTTATACGATGACCTTCTCATAGACAGTTATATGGTAAAATTCTCATAGATGGTTTTAAAAACCTGTTTCATAGACGGTGAAATGATAACTTTTTCATTAATAATTATATAACATTCTCAAAGATGGTTATATGATAACTTTCTTATAGATGATTATACAATAAATTTCTCATAGACAGTTATATGATAACTTTCTCATAGATGGTTATAAATAACTTTTTTATAGACGGTGAAATGATAACTTTCTTATTGATAATTATATGATTACATTCTCATAGACGGTTATATGATAACTTTCTCATGGATGGTTATATGACAACTTTCTTATAGAGGTATATACAATAAATTTCTCATAGAGAGTTATATGATACCTTTCTCATACGCAGTTACATGATAACTCTCATAAACGGTTATATGATAACTTTATCATAAATTGTTACAAATAACTTTCTCATAGACAGATATATGACAACTCTCATAGATGGTCAAATGATGACTTTCTTATAGATGGTTATCTGATATTTTTCTTATAGACGGTTAAATGATTGCTTTCTCGTTGACAGGTATATGATAACTTTCTCACAGACGGTTATATGATAACTCTCTCATAGACGGTTATATGATAACTCTCTCATAGACGTTTGGTTATATGCTGTAGTTTTGAGTTCACTCCCATCATCCTCCTCTTCATTCATTAAACCCTCCAGTTCATCGACCATCAGCAGTTCTACATCGCGTTGGACAACAAGATGATCGTGGAGTCGCTGAGGACAGAAATCTCATACCTGGCCTCCAGGTGGAGGATGACCGGACGTCCCACCATCACCTTCCCAATTTCACAGACCATGCTGAGTAAGTTGAGCTTAATTAAACCATAAACTACACTTAACAAGACTAAAGTATAATGATTAAAAAACAACCTGGATTATCCCTCTTTGTGTTTCAGCTGAAGACCGCTCAGACCTGGACCCTGCAGTTCTGGCTACTCTGAATAAACTACAGGATGGATACTATGGAGGATCCAGGTGAGTTCAGGAGAGGATACTTGACGTGTTTCTGGAGATTTAAAGGTTTTAAAAACAGCAGAAGGAGAAAAATGCAATCCTTTGAAAGTCCTGAGAAAACCTCACACTGAACCTCAGTTATCATCTCCGTCCTCCAGGATCCAGACGGGGAAGCTGTCGGAGTTAACGACCACCTCCTGCTTCGCTCACCTCAGCTTCCTGGACGGTAAGGTTTCTGGCAGCATGAAGCGCCACCAGGAAGAGTATGATGATGATGATGAGGCTGACGGCGATGGATACGTGCATGAGTTACATAATGATGATGGTAAGAAAAAAAACACAGACCGATGGATGGATGGGGAGGAATGGTGACGCCAGATGATTTCCTCCTGTCAGCTCTAAAAAAGACATCAAACTAAATCTCCTCTCTGATAATAACCCGTCAAATATTCGTATTACTCACCTCTATCCTGCTGTGACATCATCACTGATTTCCCCGTCCCCATCTTCTCTGTACGGAGCTGAAAAAGCATGCGCTCTTTCTGCTCTAAAGACTCTGAATAATTCTGATTTATTCGCGTTTGTGTCGCTTAGATTCGCTGCATATAGAGTCATGCTCAAACGCCGCTTCACTGACAGCTGCTTCTTGCTATGAAATGATCTCCTGCTGACAGACGCATGCTGCAGATTGAATTTTGCATCGTTCGTTATTCAGCCGTTAATTGGTTTTACCATTCTCCTTCTATTAGTGGTGTCAGATTTTAACCCCGTAATATTGTGGCCATAAAAATATCACAATAACAGAATAATTGCATGTTTTATTGGAAACTTGAAAGTAACACAATCAGTAAAATTAAGGAAAAGGCACCAACACATTAACTGTTATGTCGAAGATGATTCTTTATTTTGTGCTCTTATTTTGAAATTTTCTCCATCTTGAATTTAGGCGTTGCCAAACTATGCTTTTATTTTGAAGTGTTCTACTTCTGGTAGACCGCCTCGCTTGATCCGCTCCGTCCTTATTGTCAGTAAATGTTGGAACAGAAGTAAAAAAAAGTCAAAATAAAAGCCTCAGAAATTATCGGCTTATGAGACGATCTCCTCTGCAGCGTCAGGTCAGAGGAACCAGATTAAAGGGAGTTTCCGTCATAGTAGAAATTTGTGGTCCCTGAACAGGAAGGTGTAAGAACAAACAGTAGAAACTTAAAAAAAAGTGTTTAAATAACTAAAAAGTTCACAAAAAGTTTGTCAAATCAAGCATGTCAGAATAAAAGAATGTGCATGGATGTTTATGTGGAGTATCTTCAGCTTGTTGCACGCCACACATCCTGTCATTTGGACCCTTACCCCCAATTTCCACCGCATCCAGAACGGCTACAAAAAGGCGGTATCCGCTGATCGTAACCATTCAAGTTAATGTGTCGATTTCCAACGGCTTCCGCTGCTGATGGACGGACTCTGCAAACAAGCGGGGACGAACAAGTCAAAGGTGTATCGACGTCACTCCACCCCGATGACACCATGGATGAGGAGATGTTGATTCTAGAAGTCTAGATGTAGATTTCCTCCTCTTGAAGGACACAATCTACTGCTTTTATGGTTATGTAGCTGTCTTTATAGAGACAACTCATTATCGCGCTATTGCACGTGAATCCGCCACGAAATTCGAAAATCCTCACAAACGGAGCTGGTAGATATTGACGGATGGTGAAAATCGTTGCCGTTCCAGATGCGGTGGAAGTTCGGGGTTACTGTCGTTTGAAGGTTTAGTTAAAGTGTTTATAAGAACTTGTGTTTGTAAACTCGATAAAGGTGAGTCATTTCTTTACCTAATACTGATGATAAAAACTGTTTTCTGTCTTTTTCTCACTCTCTCTGAAGTCTTTCTCGTTTGTTTTTGACCTTCTCTCTCCTTCCTGTCTCTTGTCTCTCTTCAGAGGCCGATGACCTGGCTCAGTACCTGGACCACCTGTTGGCCCACTCCGCCCCCAAGAAGCCCAAGCAGCCGGTGAAGGGTCTGGGGAGGTTTAAGGCTGCAGCCGCCAAAACGAAAGAGATGGTGTCCCTGATGAACAAAGCTCAGGAACTGGACGTCCACAGTGAGCTGAACCCAACTTTTTCACCCCGCCAAAATAAAAGTAACTACGTCGAACCCTGAAACAACTTTGTGTTTTTCCTCCCCACAGACGTAAACATGTACCTGCCAAGCAAGCTCTTCCGCACACGACACCCGTCCCTCAACCTGAACCTTCCAGACCCTGCAGAGCATCCTCAGGTGTGTTGCTCTTTCCCTCTAGTCCACCTCTTCATGTATCCGCTGTGTTTAACCCCGACACTCCTCCGTCCCTAAGGTTCCCGAGGTGAAAATCACAGCAGACACCGGTATCCCCAGAGACGCCAGCGGAGCCATCGAGTACAACGCTTTGGCCCAGGTGCTCAAAGAAACGCAGAACCTCCAGGACCAGGCTGACATCCTCTACATCCTCTACAAAGACAAGTGAGGGAAACATCTGCATTACCGAGACAAAAACTTTCAATTCAGACCCTTTTTGACTTGGCTAAGACGTCCCCAACCTTTGGTTTATGACTTCATGTTGTTCTCGTTATCTAAAAAGTGCCGTGGTTACATATGACAAGGATCAAGTCATCGGCGTAAAGATTAAACCAAACATTAAAACCAAAAGAGATGAAGTGAGAAAAACAAAGGCCCTAAGACAGATCCCTGAGGTACACCAAGTCCCCAATGGAGCCTTTAAAGGCTTGAACATGAACATTAATGCAATAATGTTCTCCCATCCACTTGTAAAGAGTCAATCCAGACCTTTTTGATGAAATCCAAGCATGAAAATGTACGCTAAGTTTTGCAGTTTGCTCGTTTTGTGTCCGGTCTTGGAGCGAAACCGTTAGCATCTCCACCTGATCAGACATATCAAAGTATTCCCAAAAGACTAAATGTACAGGTTTGTTGATTTTAGGTCCTCCAGAGGTGGAGTTGTGTGTGAATTGTGTAGGGCTGTGAGATAAACCAAAAATTTACTGATACCGAAATTTACAAATTTTTAACTGACGTCATTTTGCCCATACCGGTATATTCCGTGTCAAAAAAGCAGCTTGTGGAGTAGTTATCGTCTATTTATCGTTATCGAGGTGATTATTATAGGATTATTTCTATTTGCAAAGATTGTCTCATTTAAAAGAATTAATTTTATCTCAAAATGACCAATTCTTAAAACTGCGTCAAATATAGTAGAAATCAAACTTTTGTAAAAATCTTTTGAGTATTTTTTATTTTATTTTTTTTATTTCTTATTATTTTTTTTTTCCAAAATTGACAAAATATTTTGCAGCTCTGCCAAAAAACAAAAGTTAAGACGAAGTTGATGTGGGAGGGGGTGAGCAGCTTGTGGAGTAGTTATCGTCCATTTATCGTTATCAAGGTGAACTGATCAATAAATCGTGATATTGATTAGACGCCATATCGCCCAGCCCAAGAATTAGTTTTTTTTTTTTTTTTGCAGGGAGCAAAACAATTGGTGCATTTGACTCTTTTTGCCTCCATCCGTTTGTGGAAAACTGTTGAATCTCACAAGTTTAAACTACTTTTCCTGTCTGTGTGTGTTTGTATTTGTGTGTTTGTGTGTGTATGTGTTTGTTGTGTGTGTGTTTCCGACAGGGGCATGGACTGGGACACTCATCTGCACGGGAAAGGCACCACAGTCAGGACTCTGCTCACTGACCTTTACCAGAAGGCGGGTGAACTCAAACACTGGAGCCTCATCAGGATGATCTCTGGCATGCTGAGGAAGAAGGTGGAGGAGCTGGACTGGGTACGACACACACACACACACACACACACACACACACTAACATAAACACAGCTATAAATAAACAGGGTGACATTCACTGAAGGGTCCCTCCCTCGGCCAAAGACTCCACATGCTCCTCCAAGTGAGACCTTGAAAACGTTTGACTGAATCAGAGCGTAAACACATGATTGGTAATTGATCACATGTTATTGATCCTCCTCTTGTAGGCCTGCTCTGACCTGCTGGCCCACCAGAAACACCTGACAGTAGGTCTTCCTCCCGAGCCCAGAGAGAAAACCATCACCGCCCCCATCCCCCCAGACCAGCTGGCGACTCTCATCGAAGAAGCCAGCGACAACAACCTCAGCGTGGCCATCCTCACCCAGGTCGGAAACATCCTCCTCTTCCACCATCATCTTCATCATCTTCTTCTTCTTTAGTTTTTGACACCTTCACCTCTCGTTTCAGGAGATCATGGTGTACCTCGCCATGAGCATCAGGACTCAGCCGAACCTCTTCACCGAGATGTTCAGGCTGCGTATCGGTCTCATCATCCAGGTGATGGCGACCGAGCTCGCCCAGTCCCTCAACTGTTCAGGTAAGACGGCAGGATTTGAGTTATTGTTGCTTAGACTTTGCTTTCTTTAAAGTAACCTCCTCTGGCTTTAACAACAGCTTGGTATATACCAGGCATTCATTCCACAAGTTTTTGAAAGTATGTTCCAGGGATTGCATTCCAAGCTTTCTTAAGTTCATTAAAAAGAGACTGCTGATTCGTGGGATGCGTTTTTCTGACCGATCAATCCAATTCATCCCCGCACAAGCTCAGTTGGAGAGAGTTCTGGAGACTGAGGGGGCCAAACCATCTTTTGAAGAACACCTTCCTCTTCTTTTTTGTCTGGGTAACCCTGACAGAGCTTGGCAGAGTGCTTAGGGTCATTGTCTTGTTGAAAAAAACAAACTTATGAGCCACAAGTCTGAGTCCAGATGGAACAGCATGGTGCTGGAGGATGGAGTGGTACTGTTCCTTCTTCATGATACCCTTTACTTTAAACAAATCTTCTACTCCATCACCTGCAAAACATCCCCATACCATGGAGCTACCACCTCCATGCTGAATTGTGGGTGTAACACATGGTGCTTTCAGACGTTCACCAGTTTGTCTGCGGACATAGACTCTGCGTTTTGAACCAAACAGTTCAAACTTGTTTCTTGTCATCATAAGTCCAATTTTTGTGAGCTTTAGCCCACTCATATCTTTTTTTCTTGCTCTGTGGACGAAGTAGTGTTTTTTTTGCAGATGCACAACCCTTCAGACCAGCCTTTCTCAAACCTCATTTCACGGTTGTCAGAGATGTGGGTTTCGACCTTGTCATGTTGATTTTGACAATGCTATGTTTATCCTCTGCTTTTGTAGTAACTCTCTTTCTTCCAGGTCTCATAACTTCCAGGTTCCTCTAGTCTCCTCAGAGTGTAGTGGACTCCTTTGTTAAACACCTTTAGGCGTTTTGCAATTTCGCTTTCTGTGTACCCTTCTTTCCTCGATGTACAAATCTGTACTCTTGTTTCTTTACTCAGTTGCTTCTTTCTTGCCATTTCTGCGATAGTTTGTCAGAGTTTTGAACACGGGTGAGATGTATTGGGATTTTTGTATGCAGACACTCAAAAGCCAATAATCTTTTGTTGACATTTATTCAGCAATGGTCTGGTAACATCAATGTATATCTAAAGGTAAATGGAGGAAAATGGTGCATTGTGAAAAGAAACTTGAAGTAGTTTCCAAATGTTTGGCCTGTTTTGGTCCTGCTTCCAAACTTTGTTCCTGTGATCTGTGTTTAGGTGAGGAGGCCACCGAGAGCCTGATGGGTCTGAGTCCATCAGAGCTGAAGAACCTCCTCCATCACATCCTCAGCGGGAAAGAGTTCGGAGTGCAGCGCAGCGGTAAGTCCTCCGACCGTCGCATCCCGATCTCTCACGCATCCTTCCCGCCCTAGGGTTTGATTTTTCTCCTCCTTCACAGTCAGAGAGCTGGACGCCGGGGTCAGTCCGGCCATCTCCATCCATCAACTCGGCAACACCGGCGCCACCAAGAGCGAGAGAGCCGGCATCAGCAAACTGAAGAGCGACATGAGGATGGTAGGAAGAAAAAAAACCTCATCTGTGGTTAAACTACAGAGCAGCAGTCCTAGATCTGAACTTTAGAGCTCGGTAGAAACGGTTCTTGTTGTGAAGAGAGTCCCTGAACGCACCGTTGACGTTAAAGCTGCAGGATTTGTCTGTGTTTGTTCGTTTTTTACGTCCTTTTGGCAAACTGACGTCTGTTGTGTTGCAGCTGGAGCACAGGTTGTCTCTGACGGATCCCAGTAAGGTGATGTTGCTTTGAGCACACCTGGTGGTGGTAATTCACCTGGATGATTGAGGGGGATGAAGTCTGTGCATGTTAACTCGTCGATAATTCGAGGAGATCCAGATTTAATTTCTGTTTTCTTTGTGGAAACATGGAATAGAGTTTTTTAAAAACCAGAACAGATTGGATTTTTAACTCGGAGGTTTTTGTGTTGCAGGCGGAGCGCAGTTTGTCCGTGTCGGATCCATCGAAGGTGATGATCACATGAAGGATGATTAACTCTTTCAGCTGAACCGCCTCCTCTCTCTTTCTTCTGCTTCTCTATTTTTACTGCAAACTCATCAGCGAATAATAACTGAAGTCGTGAAGGTGTTAATTCACCTTTCATGTAAACATCACCTGCTGCTTTCACTCTGCCTTCATGAGTTATTCTTGAAAAGATGGACGACATGACAGGTCCCCTAAAGTGAAGCCGAAACATCAGCCCGCCTTCTCCATGTAAACGGATCAAACATGGTCGGACTTGTTTTTCGAGGAGGTTTAGTTTTAAGTAGTTATTTCATGTTTTAAAATGGGGCATAATGGCCGAGCGAGTTAGCGCACCACCTACCGGGACCACGCTCCCCGCAGCGGTCGCAGGTTCGAGTCCAGCCCTGAACATGTGCTGCATGTCCTACCCCAATCTCTCTCTATTTCACAGTTATCACAGTTCTACGCTAAAAAATCGCCAAACAAAAGAAAAATTGGGAGTGATGTTAAAGTGATTGACAGCTCTGTTGTCGAATCAGGCTCCTGCTGCTCAGAGAGGAAAAGTAATAAACTAAACAGATTTTAACAAAGACAAAAGTAGTTATAACAATAATAAACAAAATAAAAATAAAAAAGTAATAAAAGTAAGCGTTTTTTCTCTTTTTTGTTTTTTTTTGTTTCATCCAAAAGAAATTTGAATTTTTTTTTTTCCTAATGATAGTCATAATAATAATAAATAAAAAACAGTGGTATAAGTAATAGTTTTTTTTTCTCTCTCTCTCCTCTTTTTTTTGTTTCATCTAAAAAATTGTAAGAAATTAAAAAAAAATCCTAATGATAGTCGTAATAATAACAATAAATAAAAACTAAATTTATAAAAAATGAGAAGTGTAAGTAATAAATTTTTTTCTCTCTCTTTTTGTGTTTTTTCTTTAATCCAAAAAAAATGTAAAATATTAATAAAAATCCTAATGATAGCAATAACAATAACAAAAAATAAAACAAATTTTTAAAAATGAGTATTACAAGTAAAAAAATGTTATTTCTCTCTCTTTCTCTTTTTTTTTTTTTTTTGTTGCTATATTATTACATTAAGATGTTTCATCCATCAATTCAAAGTGCGCTGTAAGCAAAAGGGGCGGAGCATCTTGACTGAAGCCCTGCCTAAAGCACAGAATCAATTATGGAGATGTTTTGGCTTCACTTGTACACAATGTGGGGGTCGTGTCATCCATCTTTTTCTTCCAGTCAGAGGCGTTTTCTCAGTTTTCGTTGGTCTAACTTCTCGGACTGCTGAGCGGCTTCTCTTTCTGGGCGGGTTTTTCTTTCTTAAAATGTCAGGAGTTAATTTTGAGGATCAGTTTTTGTTTGGTAATTCGTCTCGTTCTGTGTCTCTGTTTCGATCCAGGAGCCCAGGTTGTCTTTGACAGATCCCGCAGAGGTGATGATGATGATGATGATGATGATGGTGGTTTTAGCAGCGTTTTAACTCCAGGCTGTGGAGTGATGAGTGGAGGATGCTCTGAGTGTTTGTGATTCATTGTGTGTCCTGTGTTGCAGATTGACCGCAGAGTGTCTTTGACCGACTCAGTGAAGGTGATGATGATGATGATGATGTGGTCATGTTTAGAACATAAAAACGTGTTTATGTCCTGATGCAGAGACGATCTCTTGCAGATTCTTGTCTTTTTTTCAGGAAGAGAAAATGAGCGATTGAAAGAGTTCAGTCCTCTGGGATGATCCATTTCCACTCATTACAAACAGCTCAGGCCGTTTTCACTCTCAGAATAACTGTGGATTTTCTTTCTATGTCAGTCATTTGTAAACTGGTCTGAATCGCAGTCTGGTATTTTCTGTCTTTGTTTCAGCTCGACCAATCACTGAGCATCCCTCGTAAGGTGACCAAAAGACCGACATTCTGGGTGTTAATCCACCTGAAATCATTAACAAGAACATCCACTAAGAGTTGAAGAGCTGATCACATGAGCGATTAACTCTGCAAGCTTGTGGCTGCTTAATTTTCAACTGATAATTTGTTTGTTTTTTGGCAGAGCTGCAAAATATTTTGTCAATTTTTTGGAAAAAAAATCTAAAATATTCAATAAGATTTTTACAAAATGGTGATTTCTTCTATATTTGATGCTATAGATATTAGTAATTTTGAATACAGCTCAAGTCTTTGCAAATAGAAATAATCTTATTGGACGCTCAATTCTAGGGCTGGATGATATGGCCTAAAATCAATATCACGATATATTGAGCAGTTCACCTTGGTAACGATAAATGGACGATAACTACTCCACAAGCTGCTCACCCCCTCCCACATTAACTTCGTCTTGACTTTTTTTTTTTTTTTTTGGCAAAGCTGCAAAATATTTTGTCAATAAAAAAAAAAGATCAAAAATATTCAGTAAAGTTTTTACAAAATTTTGATTTCTACTATATTTGATGCAGAATTGGTCATTTCGAGTCAAAATCAATCCTTATTAATGAGACAAGCTTTGCAAATAGAAATTAATCCTATTGGATGCGCAAATATAGGGCTGGGCGATATGACCTCAAATCAATATCACGATATATTGAGCAGTTCACCTCAATAATGATAAATGGACGATAACTACTCCACAAGCTGCTCACCCCCTCCCACATTAACTTCGTCTACTTCAGCCACTACAACTTTTGAACCGTCCTCCATCTACTCACCTCTTTCTCTCTTTGTTACGGACTGGGAGGGGTGGAGTCACGTCTCTGACGTAGGACAGCGTCTGAAAGGGACATGAGACCATAGCCTACCTACACACATCCAAAACAAACTTTTGCTAACGGTTCCGCTCCACGACTGGACACAAAACAAGCAAACTGCAAAACTTAGCACACATTTTCAGGCTTGGATTCCCCAAAGTAGTCTGGATTGACACTGAATACTGAAAAATCAATATGGCCAAAATGACGTAGTTTACTGTCGTAAATTTTAGTATTAGTAAGTTTTCAGGTTATCGCCCAGCCCTACTCAAATGTCAAGAATCGTCCAAAATTTGTTGGAAATCTTTCCTCTAATTTAAAGGAGACGTAGGAAAAGACAGAGACAGATTAGATGTTGAATTTTGATGAAGTATTGTTTTTTTTTGACCTGATTTTAATCCTTTTCCATCCATGCATGCTGTGACGCCGTTTGAAGAAGCAATAATCCTCCAGCTTTTGTGGTGTTCCGCTGTTTCCACCGTCCATCACGATCTTGCACACTGTCATGTTTTTTCATCTTGTGTGTCTGTTTTTTGTTCCCCTCCTTCTTCTTGTCTGTCTCTCAGGGCGCACGATCCTTCTCTGTGGACATAGAAAACATTGAATCTGGGGTAAAGACAAACAGATTTATTTTCTCTTTTTGGAGGATTATCTGTCGTTTTGTTTTGTTTTGTTTTGTTTTGGGTCTCAAACGAGAGCTAGCGAGCTTTTCCACCAATCAAGTAAAGCCGTAAATTCATTTGCGTTGTTTCTCCTCTGGCCTCGTAGAAATACAGACTGCCCTCCATGGAGTCTCTGGACATCCCAGAATGCATTCCGGCTGCTAAGGATACAAAACACGGCCAATGGCTGCGCAGGAGACGTCTGGACGGAGCGCTGAACCGAGTCCCTGTTGGATTTTACCAGAAAGTCTGGAAGATCCTGCAGAAGGTCAGTCCATACGCTGACTATGAGCATCCTGGTTTGGACTTCGATTTTAATGGTTGCATTATAGATAAAAATAACTTTCACCCCTTCAAAATAAAAGCTCTAATTTTAAAAGTGAAGGTTAAGGGCCCGTGTCCACTAGCAGCATTAGCTTTCAGTGCCTCAAGTTAAACATAGTTCAACTTTTGAACTTCACGATTTCGTCAATGTCACTTCTCCACTTCAAAATAAAGGAGGGGTGGGACTTCTGATTTCAACAGAGGTCCAAACAGAGGAAAAACTGTCGGACCTGGTGCTTAAAAACCTCGGCCAAGAGTTCAGTATTTGGTGTCTGGATGACCACATACCTAAAACTGATCCTGACTGGATTTTTGAGCTGATGATTTTCACCTAAATCATTTATTGTGATGAATTTCTGGCATGTTAGAAAGTCTCAGTGGCTTACTTCCAATTTGTGGACTAAAGTCTCTGCAAATGATGTCTCCGTAACAAGCCGATAATTGGTTGACCAAAGGACGTCTGAACCGAGCTTTGTCCTTAATTTGCTCAAATAGTAACGACTGTTTCAAATCTGTCTCCCAGTGTCACGGTCTGTCCATCGAAGGGTTCGTCCTTCCGTCGTCAACCACTAGAGAGGTAAGAGGCCCTCTTGGTTTCATTCTTGACGTTTTTCAGGCTCACCTGATCCTGACCCTGTAAATACGTTTTGTCTTCTCCGCCAGATGACCCCAGGTGAGATCAAATTCTCAGTCCACGTGGAGACGGTTCTGAACCGCGTCCCTCAGCCGGAGTACCGTCAGCTGCTGGTGGAGGCCATCCTGGTGCTCACCATGCTGGCCGACGTGGAGATCCCGAGCATCGGCTCCATCATCCACGTGGAAAAGATCGTCCACCTAGCTAACGACATGTTCTACAAAGATCAGGTAACTCCAACCTCCAATTTGCGCCGCAATCGGAAAGACTACGAAAAGGCCGTATCCGCCGATCGTAGCTGATCGTAACCGTTTAAGTGAGCGTGTCAATTTCCAACGGCTTCTTTCCGTTCTGCTCCTCCAGAGGGATCTGGGAGCAGAGGAGTCCATCCTGGAGAGGGATCCAGCCACCAGCGTGTGCAGGCTGCTCTACGACAGCGCCCCCAGCGGACGCTTTGGGAGCATGACTTACCTCACGAAGGCGGTGGCGGTGTACGTGCAGGACTTCTTACCCAGCGGCTCGTGCGCGGTGCAGTGAGCGAGGACATTTGTTACATAAAACAACAAAAACAGGCTGAACAGTGACGATATGTTAGCATCATGTTACAAAGGTTTTTTATTTATTATCGGTAAATCAGACTTCGACAAAAACACACTCGCACTGTGATTAAAACGAATGTACACTGTATTATTACGATAACACCTTTTTTATTGGAAAGGGCATTCAGACAGGCTCACTATCTACGACCTTGTTTTTCGGCAGCTTGGTCGCCATGGCAGCCGTCTTTTCACCCACGTCAGATAGTCAGAAAGTTTGTCCGTCGGCAATAAAAGGGGCTAGAATCAAGATTTTTGTCGGTTTGCTGTGTGTTACATACAGATCCATGGTTTCTATTGTGTAGTTAAAAGTCGTACCATCAGTGTTTTAACGGTTAGCTTAAAAAAAGACGGACGTCAGGTCTCTGCCCCGCCTATTTTGACTAAATTAAGACCAAATAACCATTATTTAACTTCAAAACAAGGCATTGAAGATTGGTCAAGAGTTCAGCAATGTGCAGTTTTGATGCAGATGTGTAGCTCTGACTAGAAACTACTAGTTTTCGACACTTGATATTGATGTCATACTCTTTCCAGTAACCAAATGAAACATGTAACGTAGTGATAAAGCTTTGAGATCTCTCAACTGTTCAGCAATGTGCAGTTTTGATGTCGATGTGTAGACCATCCATCACAATAACTCGGATTTGAATGACAGAAACTATGTTCGAATTTTCTTGACATGCTAACGTGGAGTAGGCGGAGTTCATTACCGCTACTGCGGCTAGCCAGCAGGGGGAGCCCTTTTTTGCTCTTTCTTTAGCTTCACAGTCAGTGTACACTTGTGACGATCATTTTAATTAAATTGTTTAGTAGTACTGCTAGACTGGTCTGCTTAAAGCGCCATCTTCTGGATGAAATACACCAACATAACAAATACCTCTCTGTTTATTAGTTGCACTGGTGTAAAGGAGGCAGCTCACTCTCTATATGACAAAAAAGTCTTTAAAAGAGCGACTGATACACCAAAACTTCCGGTAATTCTAATTTGAGAATTTGATCCATATCCCATCGGTCAACATGGAGGCTTTATGACTCAAACTGCAAAACTAATAAAATAAATTAACAATAAAATTTTCCAAAAGTGAGAGTCAACCCCGAAACATTTCGAGTATTATAGCACTCAGAGATAATTCAAAAAGCAGTAAAAAATGTTGTGGAATAAAAGCAAAAATCTGCAAAATTTTTGATGATTACACCAAAATTTAGGGTAATTCTGATTTTAGAATTTGACCCATATTCCATCAGTTTACATGGAGGCTTTATGACCCACACTGCAAAACTAGTTAAATATTTTTTTTATTATTATTGTTTGAGCTGTAGCCCATTATTACCAAAAGTGATGAAGTAAAAGCTGAAAACATTAAATTCTCACTTTTATAGACAAGTGATGAAAAATTTTCCTTTTTTTTATTCTAATATTCAGATTTTTTTTTCATATCATTAACAATAAAATTTTCCAAAAGTGAGAGTTAACCTTGAAATATTGCGGGTATTATAGCGCACAGAGATAATTCAAAAAGCAGTAAAAAATATTGTAGAATAAAAGCAAAAATCTGCAAAATTTTTGATGATTTTATCACTTATTTAAAGCTCCGGTGAGCCTTAACCGCAGTCCGTTACTCCTATTATAATGAAAGCGTACACCACACAGCCTAAAGTAGTCGATTGTCAATGTTGGATGTAAAATCTTTGGTTGTTTGTTTAATTGTTTGTTGATTCTTTTGGGAATTTTTGGCGAGTAGAAAAAGAGAAAGCACCGGATCTCTCCTTAAACTTAAACTCCTGGTGGTCTTTTCTTTTAGGGAAAAAACAGTCAAACATATCAACCATGACGGCACTGGAAAATAACCGATTTGACTGTAACTCTTGGTAGCTAAGGGACTCACATGAAACTTTAGCCAGAAAACATATTTTTTTTCACAGGTGTGACGTTGTATTTCAAGAAAACAAATCTGTTTCCTCATGTTTGTAACTTACACATAATGAATAATTTCTGTAATTGAATCTAATTTATTACTTACGTTACCTCTGATCCTTCTACTGTATGATGTGTAAAAGAAAGGCAAACATTAGATCACTTTTCTTCTATTTATTTTAAACTTCTTAATAAATAATTTGGGAGAGTCGTGGCAGACATGAGGGGGTTTAAACGCCTTAACATTTGCATGCGTCAAAGTTTGTGTGTGAGTGCTGTTTGGTTTGTAACTTTGCAGAAATGACAGAATGTGTGAAATAAAACTGGCTCATTTTTTAACACAAAGTGTTGTCGATATGATCTGTTAAAAATTTAAACTTGATTTTCTTCATTTTTGAGGCCAAAATCCTGAAAAAAAGCGCAAATATTCCTCTTATCAAGAACATGCTTTTTGGTTTGTAACTTAATATCACTTTGTAGTTTGTGCATTTAAAGGGATATTTCAGCGTAAATTTAAGTTATGGTCAAACACACCATAATACCTGAGGAGCCCTGACGAGTCCATCACCGAGTGCAGCGGAGTTTCGCAGCTCAAGGAAGAACATTTATGATTATTACTTCATGGAAATACAATCAGAGTTTTTGCGTATCATCCGGTCTGATTGAATTTCCATGAAGAAATAATCATAAATTTTCCACTGCACTTTGTGATCGATTTGTCAGGGCTCCCCTACAAACAAGTGGCTGCTGGAAGAGAGTAGGTGAGTTCTGTTTAGTCTCTTTTCTATTGTGCGATGAAAGTTAAGTTACTACTATTTTAAATCTTAATTTTTAAACCAAAACGCTGCTAAAAATGTTGTTTGAAGTTCAGTTTTTCACATTTAGGTTGAGCCATAAGCTCTTCCACTTCATCGTGACCACCAGCAGGTGGCAGCATAGGTGCACAAGTTCTAATCATGGTCTCAGACTGGGGTTACTGTGACTGGTCTATCTGGTCTACAAAGACCTTAAACAACAACGATTGAAATACAGTGATAAGTTTAATTTTTCTTGTTTTCTTGATTTTATAGATTCTGCTGTCAATTACCCGACAAATCGTAACTTTTTTTAGCATCAATGATAGCATCCTCTATCTGTATTTACCCAAATTGATATATAAATTAAGTGCAATAATGGTAAAAGTTAAAATATTCTTGTTTGGGGTTATCGCTGCTGTTTGAAAAGAGAAAAAGGTCATAGCTGAAGAGAAGTTAAAAATACACAGAAAAGAGAAAAAGGGTTTGTGTGATCTAGGACAGAGTGTGCTGAATCAAATCAAACCATTAAAATATTCTCACACCTGTCAAAACTAGTTCAGGGGAAACTAAAATATCTGCAAGATTAGAAAACTTCTGTGTCGACTTTGTCCAAAACAAGTGAAATGTTCAAAAACATGAATATATATCAAGCCTATTCTGAAACTTGAACACCTGATTGTGTCAGCCCAAGTGTGGATGGCCTGGTTTTCTTTGTGTCTCATATGAAGTCATCAGT
Source organism: Xyrichtys novacula (assembly GCA_962446985.1). Lineage (NCBI taxonomy): Eukaryota > Metazoa > Chordata > Actinopteri > Labriformes > Labridae > Xyrichtys > Xyrichtys novacula. Next base: position 2,462,367 of record OY660886.1, read on the forward strand.
ATTTATTTTAATGTGTTTCATAACCTCCTAAAAAGTCCCCTCTGAAACAGTTAAAGTTCAAAGTCTAAAAATGCTGAACAGACAAAAATACATGACGGATTTCTGAAAAAATCTAACGGAAATAAACACAGACACTGGATCTGTCTGGACCTGCTTGAAATATAGATTTCCTTTGCTTATCATGTATGTGTACACATACCAGCATGTCATTACCAGACTGGGCTGAATTTTCTGCTGCTGTGGTGAATTCTTCATAATCTGCTTTTTCACATTCTGTTAGGAATAAATCATAAAATTGTCAGGTGTTGGATCATTTTGGCAAAAGTGACCGTTCAATAGAAACTTTTCTTTAGGTTTTGCAAATTCTGTCGTTTTAAATCTTTATTATCGTGCGTGTCAAGCAGAGGTGGGGGCTTGACGACTCGACTCGAGACTCGACTTGGACTTGAGTCCCGTTTTTGACTTGCTTGATGAAATCAAGAAATGACTTGGACTCGCTTGGGACTTGATTGCTAAAGACTTGAGACTTGACTTGACTTGAGCCCAGTGACTTGAAAATAAAGTCAAGTCTTTTCAAGTCACTTAATACCTTACAGCCCAAACCGTTTAAAAAGTGTCGCATCAACTAATAGTCAGGAATTATAAATGCTCATGATTGATGTAAATCTTCACATATAACAAATGGTTTATGGCTTTGATATGACTTGTTTTTGACTTGAAAGAAACAATAAGGACTTGGTTGGGACTCGAAGCAAAATTCCGAGGACTTGTTTGGGACCTGAAACAAAAAGTTCAGGACTTGGACTTGACTTAAGACTTGTCTGTGTTGACTTGGACTTGACTCGAGACTTGAGAGCAAAAGACTTGAGACTCGACTTGGACTTGCAACATAAGGACTTTCCCCCACCTCTGGTGTCAAGACAAGTGGTCTTGTTTAATTTCGAGTGTAAAATGTTGAATCAGAATTGACAAAAATAAATGGCGAGAAATAAACATCCAAACAAGTCTGAAGTAATGCCTGAACTTCTCGTAATGAGTACTTGTTCAGTTTCTTGCATCAAAACATTGTTTTTATGTTTAAAAATGTTAATTTTACCTCATCTTTGGACTTGTCAGGGAGATAAAAACAGATTCAGGCTTTAGAAATTACAAAAAAAGTCAGATGTTTTGTCGCTGATGGCTTCATTTGCATCTCTACACCATCATTACAAATCTCAGGCAATTTTACAAATGTCAAAAACTCCTCAAAGGAGATTCAATAACTTTATTTCAACTTTTTTATCCAGACAAATTTTGTCACATAAAAAAGATAAATGTTCCAGTTTGACTCAAAAATGCATATTTTCAGCTTTCTGCAACTTTTAGCGATACAAAAGGTGAGCTAGCTTGTTTACCCCGCAAAAACACAGCTGTTATTATCCATAAGATGTATTTTTATTCATTGCAATTAATTTGGAATTATTATTATTATCGATCAAACACAAACCTCTAGTTTATACAAGAGCTCCAATAAATGTTGTTACGCTTGATTTGAACCGATACACACAGCGCTTCTTAAAAACGTTGCTGTGTAAATTACAGGTGTTTAACATGTCTGTATGTAAGACGTATGTTCTGGTCTGTTAGATGACATTGATCAGTCTGTTCTGACACAGTTTGTACTCATGAAGTAGAGAACATGGTATCAATAGCAAACTTACAGGAATTTTAATATGTGCAGACAGTAACGCTTGTGTGTTTGACCAGTATGACGTTTCTCAGAAATAGGGCACTGACCAGCTGAGTAAGGGATTCATGAGGCAGACATGAACAACTTAATACCATTTTATCATTTATCAATGGTTTGTTTTACAAAATAGGAATAGCCGTCTGACGGAAGGAGAGGAACATGTCAACCATCTTCTTGAACTCAAGATTCAAGCGAAGCAAAGAGACAGAGAGGAGCAATAAGGATAAAAAGAACACCTGAGTCCCGCCTCCATCCTTGCCAACAGGGCCCTAACCAAGTCCCCTCTTTGCTGCATCGACATCAACGCTTGTGTCTCTGTCCCTTCTCTGTCTTTACGATGTGGGTACACGCACATATTTACTGTCTCCACACACCAAGCGCGAGTGAAATCATTCGCGCGACTGAATTACATGTTAAGTCAATGCAAAGATGCGAATGATGCGAATTTGGCGGAAGCTGAAAATGTCTCAACTTGAGCGGATTTACGCGTCACGATAACTACTCAGCACTAAGGTTGCTGGATGACGTATGAAAACAGACTCTCGACTAGTATTTAAAATGGAAGATAAACTGATCGTGTTGGTGTGTGGGTGGGTGGTAATTTGCGCGAATTAAGCGAGTAGATGATTTCACTTGTGCTTGGTGTGAGCGCCCCATTAGAGCTGGTCCCAGTTTCACTCCTCCATCTCTAAATGAGTCCTCGCCTCACTTTTATGAACAGGGCCCAAGTCCCCAGTTTTTCCTATTGACATAAACGAAACAGGCAGAAATAACAGAGTGAAGAAATGGCCGTCTATGTCCTCAAATAATCAACACATTGTTGGATCAGAGACCAACTCTAAAGTCTTGGTTGTCCACATAAAATGATCTAGATGCCTCTTCCCTGCTACCCTTTCCATGCTAATGAAGAAAACCAGAGTCCCTACTGTGTTTCCCAGACATCGGACGAGTTCGGGATACAGAGCACTGATTAAGTCCTGTCTCTGTCTCTGTAATATAAAACAAAATGAGGAAAAGATAGGGACCAGCAGATAGTCGTCTCTTTGTCCTTCAGACATGAACACACTGTCGTGTCATAAATTAAGTCACCTGATAAGTAACGGATACCACACCAGTATGCCTCCGTCTGTTGGACATTGCAGATGAAGTTTGATAGGGGTGTAAATACTCTGCCTGAAAATGGAAGTTTATCAGCACTTCTCTCCTTGTCCGCGTAAACATGCAGCTGAGAAAATCGAATTATTGACGTGAACATTGTTTCTATTGGTCCTTACCATGTCATAAAATTAATAAAAAAAAACATAGTAAAATAGATAAACAAATAAATAAATCATAAAATTAATTACGCCATTTTATATGGGAAATATGGCGATTTTGTGTTTTTTAACATAAAAAATAGCCGTGACATGGTCGACAAAAACTGGCGTAAAAAGGGTGTAATCTAGTATTTTGTATTTATTATTTTTTTAATGATCAGGGCTGAAGTTGTTTGAGTCGAAAAAGTTAAAAAAAATTATTATTTTATGAGTACTTATCTGCATGTCCGTTTTAGGGACAAAGTAGGCTAGATGAGGTTGAAATTAACAGGAACCGAGGGTTAAAGATTGGGCTATTCCTGTCCTTGTATATGACAAACGCATAGATGCGACTTTCAGCCCCCCAGATTGCTCAGATTAAATTGTCCAACTCTTTCTCTCTTCGCTCTATAACATTTCAAAATCCCAATCCGATTCACAGGGACCAACGCACACTCTAAAACAGTAAAAACGAGGTTTTTGGGGTTGGCTTGAACAGCTTGTGTTTAGAACACTGTGTGCAAACTAAGAGTGCCAGTTGATTCCTACCCAGACGGCTAAGGAAGCAGCCAAGTTCGACATCAGGATGAACTTTTCACTACATGATATGAAGTAAACACGTTTTTAAAAACAGCAGTGATGTTTTGGGACAAAGTGGATTGAATATTGGGAAAAGGACCCAAAAATGCAGACTGAAAAAGACATTGAGGATAAACACATCAACACACAATGAACCAACAAAGACAGATGGGAAGACAGGGACTATATACACAAACTGGGAAACGAACAACAGGTGAGGCAGACGAGACACAGGTGAAACTCATGGGTGATTAACAAAGGAGGGAAAACTAGGGAAATAAAACCAAAATAGAAACACAAGGAATCAACTACTACAAAATAAAACAGGAAATAAACACTGAAAACTGATCTAAAATATAAGAACAGGAGGGAAAAAGGGTCAAAGAAAAACTGAAACACAAGGAAAAACACAAAGAAAGGGCACTTAAATAACAAAGCCAGGGAAAAACTAAATCAACAAAACATATCCTGACAAATCAAATGTTTTTTTACTCAGGTCTCACACCTCATCTTCACTTACAGATCATGATTGTCCACTTGGGACAGCTCTGATTGTGCATGTCCTCCATTTTTTGCAGAAAGACATCGGCGGATTCATGTGCCAAAGGCAAGAGTGCGATTCAATGGTCAGGTTACGATTTCAGCACCACCAAGTTCGAACGATAACTTACATTTTAGAGAACAAGTGACAGCCTTACTGTACGTCCATGGGCTTAAACTTTTTGAACAGCTCTCTCTTTAACCTAAACTAACCCGATGTTGAGCAATAAGGCCTTACCGGTAGTCGACGTTTGTTAGCTAGGGTGACGGAGGGTGGAGTCACAAAGTTGCATGTTAAAATTTTGAGAGTTTTTCGGTCAGAACAAGGGTTTTTTTTATGCACTTCTAACTCATTAAGTTACACGACACAAACTCAAAACTTCCATACAAAACCATGGACATTTGAAGGATTTTATAAACTCCCCCAGACAAAGTCGGACAAGGCTGGACAGCCCTAAAAAAAGAGGACATGTCTGGGGTAAAAGAGGATGTATGGTCACCCTACCTTACTGTACATCCATGGGCTTAAACTTTTTAAACGTCTCTCTCTTAAACTAATCCGTTGTTGAGCAATAAGGCCTTACCGGTAATCAACGAAATCTCTAAACTTCATGATTTTGTCCCATTATTGGTGAAAATATCTTAATAGACTTAATTTAAGACACATTAACCTGACCTGTCTGGATCGATGTCTTGTTTTGAAACATTACAAACTAGAAATGAGACCTGAATTGCTCGTAATGAGTAAAACATCGAGATTCTTTCTGATGGGCATAAACATTGGATGGGTGAGACACAGACGAGTCCTCATAGATGTCTAATCAAGAAAAACTGGGATGTGAAAGTTTGCACAAGTTCACATAGATATATCTCCAAATATTTGCCAAAGTACCAAAAAGTTACTTAAATATCTTCTTATGAAAAAACTTCTTGTCTAAAGTAATCACTCAGCTTTCTTTTCAGCATCACGTCTTAAATTTGTGCGCACTCGTCCCAAGTGTTTGGCTTGGCATGTAGACACGTGCACATGTTCCCCAAACACACAAACAGACACACACACACACACACACACACACACACACACACACACACACACACACACACACACACACACACACACAGAGGCGTGAATATACATTTCTCATGACTCGGTGCATTCTTGTGCAAATCCTCCAGGAGACATCAATCTGCTCGGATCGACATGATTTCCAGACCTCGGTCGTTGTGAAACAGAAAACCGCTGTTTGACTTCGGTTTGAGTCATCGCATAAAAAAAAAAAAGCAAAAGTGTGAAAGCAGATGAGTCAGACTGTTGTTCAGAGCAGTGAATGTCTGAAATGTGCTGTTGTGTGTTTGCTTCATGGGAACACCCAGAGCAGATCTGCTGAGTAAGCGCTTTCTCCAGGCAGCTTTTGTACTAAAGTTCACAACTCCTGTGTTTGCAGAAAACCATTCAAGAGTGAGTTTTATGCTTTTTTGATAAGCCTGATTTTAGGTACAGATATTTAAAATGATAAAAAGTGATAAAATACTGATCTACATTCTCCTGTCTTCTCTCAGGTTGTCATTTTGCACGTTTCATTCGAGTCTCTTCTTGTTTCAGGCTCTCAAATATTGACTCTTAGTCATGTTTCTTGTCTGCCAGGTAAACTTTGAACCTGAAGTTCACGTTGCAAAAGACATTTCGGTCAGCGTTTAGGACCCAAAGTACTTTTGTTCAGTTTAGGAAGGATCATGCGTATTGTTTATTCAACGTTGACAGATGACAGAGTCGTTTTCTTATCAGCCAACTTGCAGGTTGATTTAAAGTTAAAATGAGCAGTTTGTATTTGTGTTCGAGTCTTGATATTACTCTGGTAACACTACGTAAATCATAAAGTGTTGCAGGTTGTGATTGTTACCTCCGCCAAGGAGGTTTTGTTTTTGATAGCGTTGGTTTGTTTCTTTGTTTGTTTGTTTGTTTGTCTGTGAACAACTTTACGGAGCAAGTTACAGACATATTGACCTGAAATTTTCACCAGAGGTGCGTCTCAGCCCCAGGAGGATCCCATTACATTTTGGTGGTGATCCGGATCGCCTTCTGGATCCAGGAATTTTTTGAAGGATTCTTTATTATTGTGAGATAGGGCAAATTTTTGAATTTTTCCATTTAACTCTATAAAAATGTCCAGAGTCTTTAGTAAAAAATTACACAAAAGGATCTCAATGAGTTTTATGAGGTGTCAAAGGTTGATCCTGATCCAGATAAAAATCCGGATACTGTGATCCAGAACACACAAAAATAAGGGTGTCGTTGGAATTTTCAATGCCGAAAGATAACCAATGGGCGGCAGAGTGGTGTAGATAGGTGGCACAGTGGTGTAGTAGTTAGCACTGTCGCCTCACAGCAAGAAGGTCCTGGGTTTGAATCCGGGTCAGGGCATTTCTTGTTTTAGGAACATTATGAACAGTGAACATACCAGTTTAAACACAAATAAAAGTTAATAAAAGACACGTAACAGTAAAAGTTTTGGTGTGAATCACAATATAAGGGGGGACATGAGCTGCTTGCTCTCCGAGTGCTTTTCTAGTTTTATCTGTTTTCTTCAATTTAGTGGATGTCTCTGTCGCCTCTGGTGCTTGTAATCAGTTAGCCATCAATGATGAATCAAAAGCGTCACGTTTTCCAAACAAATAAAATGTAATGTTGTGCGGACTGCTCCTTTAAAATACTAAGCAATAAAAAGTTTAGAATCAATCAAGTGTTTAGTAACTGACAATATGAACAGAAAATAGTCTTAATATTGTAAATGTGAAATGTTCCAAAAACACTTATCTGTTATCAGATGTTTTCAAAGTTTGTAAATGTTTGAAAAAATTCCAAATAAGTAAGTTATTTGAAGTGCTAGGCTGGTCAAATAAACCATAAATGCATTCAAAGACAAAAATATTCAAAAACAGTCCGACAAAATTTTTCTTTCCAATGTGTTTATTCCACTTTTTTTCATTCCTCCAGCCTTCTACATGTCGTCGTACAGTACACACAGCGGACAGGACACAGTACAAAGATAATTTCTGTTTAAAAGTGCAATCCTACTTAAAATGTTAGTGTAAAATAAAATAAAACAAAGTACCAGGAATCGCCTGCTCTGTGCGTGGTGTAAACTCTGCAGGCGAATCTAAAGCTTTTTTTTTCCCTGATTGCTCGTCAAATTGAGGAGATGGATGTGCAAAAATAAAAAAAGGACACAAAGGCCTTTCGCCAAGAAGAACCAGATCTGCTCCTAAGATTTGCACACAATAAAGAAAGTATTTTAGATATAATTGAATACACAAGTAAGTAAAATTCTGAAACGTTTGATAAAATTCACAAAAATATAGAAATTCTGGTAAAGCATTGCATCCATAACATAAACCTTTACTCCTTCAGGTAAACCCTCAATTTTTATATCTTTCACACATTTCAACTTTATCTGTTTTTTCCGCTTTAGCAGAAATCCAAGTTGATAAAAACTGCTGAAAGTTACTCAAGTGATGAAATCTAAGACACTTGTAATCAGTCATTTTTCAGTTCTTCCAATATTGTGTCCACTTGCCCTGTTTATGTCAGCATGAAGGTTTGAGATAAACCAAATTTTTCCCCTCTGGGTTGAAAATCCTCGCGTGTTTCCATGGTAATGATAAGACCGAAGGACACACTCAAGAGATAACTTATCAAAAACTAGTCTGGTGGTGAACACGGACATGCTGCTTTTAAAGAACCCCCCACTGCAAAGTTACAAAACTTATAAAACAGATAAATAATTTGGAATCATACAGACCATAATAACCAAACACTGATTTATATATATATGTATATATATAAAAGCTACTTTTGTATCTTATATCACAAAATTTGAACCAAGGCTGAAGTCTGTAGTTGTTTGCACATTTGTTAAAACCAGGAAAATAAAGTTAATTAACCTACAACTCAATCCAAATCTTATTTTAATCTACTAAAATACGAAACAAAAGGCGATAATTCCCACATATATGCCTTTTCTTGGACACTACCTGATGTATGAATTTATAAACATTTGTATCAGAAACTTTTTGGGATCATATAAATACAAATTCAATTTAAAAAAAAGCTGGATACGTGCATATCTCAAGTGGTAAAAAGTTATATAACTAAACGCTCAAGTAAACGTGCTGATCGTGTCCTTGGGTATCTAGTAGTTTGCGGTTTCTGAGGGGGCGCGCTGGATGTTGGAGCAGTGACCCGCCCTGTAAAGAGACAAGAAAGAACCAGTTAGAGATGATATTTGGAAATTAAAAGACAAACAATTTCAACAGTAGAAGTATAAGTTACACTTTTTACACAATGATGTTTATAGAGATAATAATCAAACACATAACATTAGCTTTGATTCTTTCTTGGTCCTCTATTCTAAATTTTTTAATGAATTTCAGTATTTTTATTTTGACATTATTAAAAGATATGGAGCCAAATCACAGTTTAAATAAAAAGTTAGGCTAGCGCAGCACTTAGTAGACTAGTCATGATTTTTACAAAATAACTCAAAGTTTCCCCCGAACAAACTTACTTGTAAATTTTATCTTGACAATTAAACTGACTAAAATATATTTTGCCTGAAAACAAAATTCGGATTTAGAAAGTTTGCGATAAGCTAACAGTAAAGTAACTTACTGTATATTCACAAAGTTTGATATAGTATTGATAATTACGAGTTACATGATCCAAACACGTTCTAATGGATTTTTGAAGAAAATTTAGTAAATTAAAGCAGTTTAAAAATTAAAATTTGACTGTGGCGCTTTCAGTTTAATAGTCGTGGCTCGGCTAGAGAAGTTTCAAGAAATGCCGAACTTTACGGTTGAAGGAGCTACAAACGTTAGCCACAGTGCAACTTCTACAATATAGTTTGATTGACATTAGCCATGAACGTAGTACAAATTAATCTAAGCTGTTGACTTTTCTTTTGGAGTTTCGTAGAAATAACATAATATTAGCACTAATACTGTATTTATTCGTGTTCCCGCTTAGTTTCCACTTGAACGCCGACTTTTAAATTTACACGATTTCACCACTTGACTTGGCGACTTTATGAGCCCCATTTGACGGCAATGTAAGTAATTACTTTCGCTCGCTGTGACCTAACAAGGGTCTGCTTTCGTAGCTAGCTAAATCTTGAATGCGTCAATTGGCGATATTGATGAACGCGTGTCCGTGGCCCCTTTAAAAATATGACAAAATAAAACAAGATTATTATGAATATATGAAAAATGTCACCTTGCCGATCTTTTAACATTAATGCGACAGTAGCTAGAACGATGGCTCACTACTTTTGCAAGCTATCATGTAATGTGGTGGTAGAACCATCGATTTACAGTTCTCAAAATTTTGCTCTTTAGAAATTGATCGGAACGTGACTTTTAGACTGGAACCCTCTTACGTTGAGTGATAATTCCTAAATGTAAACTCGGATAAGAAAAATCGGACAGTATTGCCCTTGCACCCAAAGTTTCCGATCTAGCTAACAGAGTAACAGGTAAATGATCGTATCCGTTACCTGCAGAGTCCTGTGGAGCATTCGTAGTTGTTCTGGCAGTACGCTCCGAATGGTTTGCTGTTCATGATCCTCCACAGCGGGGTCATACGAGCCACCCTCCGCGGCGTCTGGATCCCGGCTGAATCTGCCCGCTGATCTGAGCTGGACCGGACCTGTTGGATTATGGGACCTGCACACACCTAGACACAAAGACACAAACGTAAAAATGTCAAATGACACCTTAGACACTTTGATATTTTCATTTTTTACCATCGTCTTTTCACAACCATGCTCTGAAATAACCTTCAAAATATTTTTAGAAGTGTACAGCAGATGTTTCTAAGATTTCAAGTTTGGTATCGTAGCTTCCCGACATTTTTAAATGGTCACTCACCTGCTGAGTCAGCATTAACAGCACCAATCCAAGCGCTGCCGCTGCCTTCCGTTGAGTGGCGAAGCTTGTCCGTTGCATCTCTACGCTCATCTGCGAGTCTTCAAGTCAAGGTTTGGTTAGTTTCCTCTAGAGAAGCTCTTCTTCTCCTCGAACAGAGCGGTTCTACAGTCTCCAAAAACGTTCCAGGAGGACTCGGTCAAGTTTTCAGGACGGTCTAAAGTCAAGTGGCTACTTCTCTCAGGTTTTCATTGGTTGCTTGAAGTCTCTTCTCGTCTGCCTGACTCAGCGAACTCAGCTCGGTAACTGGCTCTCCTTTATACAGACAGGCGATGATCCCAGGAGAGAGAAAGCAAGAGGGAGGGAGAGAGAGAGAGAGGGAGAGAGGGAGAGAGTCACAGTCCATGCTCTGTTGTCCACCCCTTTTTTTCTTTAATCTCCCATTTTTACGACATTATGTGTTTAACAGGAAACCTCTCTTTCAAACGCGGTCATCCAAAACACACACCCGACGTCCGTTCGGGGGTCTTTTTCTTTTATTTTTAAAAGACAAACTTTCTCTTTCTCTTCTCGGTAGATAACAGGAGGTCAGGTGGACCAGACTCGGCACACGTGACCGCGACACAAAGGGATGACGGCGAAGAGACAAAGGTGCCCGAAAAAGAGCGAAAAAAGGCGAAGAGGTCAATGCCATGGCATGTGTGTGGTTGAACTCGCAGTGAGATAAGGTTTTATCGTCCCGCAGAGTCTCTGCGAATATCTCGGACCGCTGACTCCCTTGACCTGACGTAATCTAACCGTGTCACTTATACAATGGAGACAGAATTTAGAAAAGGAGCAGGTGTGGTTTACGTAAGATACACAGTTCACTCAACTGGGGCACGTGAGTTTTCACTGTGTCTGTGTGGGACAGGTATTTCATTTTTAGCCCTGTGGACACTCCTCAGAGGTCGAAGATAAGCTAGAGGGCATAACATCGATATGACTTTATATTTTAAAGCACTATTTGTATTGATTTAGTTTAGACAAAACCTGTCAGGTATTTGACTAAAATCATATAACGCCATGTCTATAAGATTGTAAACCACCGAAATACCCGTCTTCTTGAAATTAGTCAGCGATTCAGGCCGAAAACAAGATTCCTCAGCCTCAACGTTTGTCGACAGTTGCCCAGACCTCCGTCGTTTTCCAAAGTGGGACGACTTCTACCTATAGTTCATAAATCAAGATTAAAGTCTTAGACATATCAGCCATTGGTTTCTAAAGAAGTGTTGTATGCCAATCTGGGTCATTCACATTATCGCGCTAAAGCCCTGTCGACGAAAATGTGGGTATTTTTTAAAATGTAGGTTTTTCTTGCTTTTTAACTTCACGTAAATTGAGTTTTAGGAGGTTTTTCAAAAATATATTCATTAAAACAAAAACAAAAAATCAGTTCTGAGAAATTTTACTTTTGTGTGAATTAACCTTAAGTTTAACAAATCGTGAAAAATTCGCCTTTGCACTGTTTTTACTTATGTAAGAAATAAACAGACTAGCTAAAACTTGTTTCGGTACGAGGCTGGACTCGTTTGCTGCTAACATGGGCATCTTAAAATGGGCTCAAATGGGATTCTTTACCCAGGATCCACATCCGGAATGGCTCCAATCTGGAACGGCGTCGATTTTTGCCGTACGCCAATTCCTACCGGATCTGTTTGTAAGGTGAATTTCTTGTGGATTACGGACAGCAGAAATCGCGAGATCACACAGGAATCCGCGATAACGACTTGTCTCTTAGCCGCATAAGCTAACCATATTAGCAGTAGATCGTGTCCTTCCAGAGGAGGAAATCTACTTCTAGACTTCTAGAATTAGCAACTCCTCATCCATGGTGTCATCGGGGTGGAAATGACGTCTATAAGCCTTTCACTTGTTTGTCTCCGCCCGTTTGCATGGTGCAAAATACGTCGTGTTTTGTTTTCAAAAGAAGCCGGATGTTTTAGTTTGTGTCTGTGCCCGACTTCCTTTCCAGCACGGGTTAATCTGTGCGGAATTTATCCGGTATGCTCTGGCGATCCGCAGTGGAACGGAAAGTAGCTGGTGGAAACTGACACGCTAACTTGAATGGTTACGATCAGCTACGATTGGCCATTATTGCCTTTTCGTCGCCGTTCCGAATGCGGTGGAAATTGGGGGTTAGACTTTTGGAGCCAGCCTCAAGTGGACACTTGAGGAACTGCAGATTTTTGCACTTCTGTGTTTGCTTCGAGGTTTCTGACGTTAATAAATAAATGCATTCCTCTAGTTCTGTTTTCATAAGTTTAACAAAACTGGACCAGGACACATTATCATGACAAAAAATGTCTCTGAGGATAATTCTAGTCCGTCTGTATTCATCAAACTTCTTTCATAAATCCTCTAAAATAGAAAACCCCCCACTGGGTCAGACCCATTGAGTGTCAGGTGCACCTGGAGTCAGTTATAAAAACAGGAGCCTCTGTGCACGTGGACTGGTCTGGTCTGGTCTGGTCAACTGGGTCAGTGAGGCAAAGGTAAGAGAGCAAATCCATTAAGAAGATGTATGTCTTCAAGAAGTAGAGGAAGTTCAAAGGTATGTCTGTAAATCTTTTTAACGGTACATCCAAATCTGAAATACTTTCACTGTGGAGTTAAAAGCGGAGTGATCAGGTAACCTTGATTCAAACGTCTCCTTCTTAAGACAAAACCGATAAAATCGACCCGGCGGAGCGATCACCCAGAACATAGATGTGCTGAAAACTCGCACTTGTTCCTGTAAGGTTATTCATCGTCCACAGGCCTCCAGAGGAACACGGGACTGACAGGAACCCCGTATGACATCAACCCAGAACATCTGCATGATATATAATCTACGAGCATGACTCATCAGATAATACCCGACGGGCTGAGCAGCTGCAGAGTTCAACAGCAGAGACCGCTCAGCAAAAGGAAATTTGGACGCAGATATCAGTGTCACAATATGAAGTTTAAATAATGTGTAATTGAACCCAAATGAGGCAGAATTAAACTTGCATGTTCTTATTTCGTAAGTGGAAATTAACTGCAGGAACCTGAACGAGAACTTAAAGTTGTTTAACTTTGACATCGCATCTCAATATCCTTGGATTTCTTAAAATTGCAAACAGTTTTATAGGTTTTCCCTGCACTCTTGGTTCTTTTTGAGTCATATATCAGAGCTACCAGGACCCAGCCTCTTTAAATAACTTCTCTTAAACCCTCCTATATCTCATGCCTAGAGGTATTCCAAATTCCAACATTGGAATCGCGAATTTTTCCATGACGATTATGAAAGACAGAGTTTCCTCCCTGTGTCATTGTTTTCTTTTTTTCTCCTCGTTTTGTTGTGAGACTCAAGAAGTCTCAAAGATGGAGGTGCCAACTTTTGTTCTAGCACAGTCAGTCCACAATCCTCAGGCCATGAAAAAAAAAACCCTATCTGACCATGTGAGTCTGTACTTTAAACTTTGATTTGTTCTGGAAAAAGACTGGATTTATTCCCTTGGACAAACGGATCGAAGAGAGGTGGCAGACATGCCCTCATCTGACCGGATTTCAGTCCTCATGTGGACTGTTCAGGTCGGTGTTCAACGAATCGAGTTGCCCAGAATGCTCTGTGGATGTGGACAGGCCTTGAATCGAAGCCAGTGATCATCTGATAATGATTGTGGCGACAGTTCATCTGTGACAAAGTTTGACTCTTATCTCTTTCTCCTAAAAAGTGATCTGACATCATTTAGAGCAGCAGGGACATCCAAAGAAAAGACTCTTTTTGTTCATTAGTGGCTCCAAACGCCTGTTATGTCTTCAGAGGATGTTTGCCACTGTGCCAGCGTTAAAGGTGGTGAATGGTAACGGGTATAACTGCAAGGTAGAAGGGTCGGCTGTGTACCCGATTCTGTAATGTAGTATGAAATCACACAGCTAGACTCTAGTGTTATGTGGGTGGAGGTTCTCAGAAACCATCGCAGCGCACCCTTCCGAGGAAGAAAGAGAGAGAAAGAGAGAAGCTCTACCCTCCAGTGTCAGAGTGTACGCTCTACCTCCCCCAGAAGGGAGAACAGGGTCCACAAATGGCATTTCTCCTCCTAATCTAGATCCACTGACAACTTTATCTGACAACTCCATCCCTGTCTTTATCAAACTCTATCCATGCACTCCCAAATCTTGCGCTAGAACAGCACCTAACTCCATCAACAGTACATATAGGGTCCCAGCCATAGTCCTAGCCACCAAACATCTTTTTAATTTTGCCTACTTTCTTTAGCATGGAGACTAAACACAACTCACCTACTCTCTTCCAGCAGCCACTTGTTGGTAGTGAGACCTCAGGACAGTCCATTATGAACTACAGTGGGGTTTCGCAGCTCAAGGAAGAACATTTGTGATCATTTCTTTATCATTTCCTTGAAGTAATAATCACCATATTAATCATTTTGCTCTGCAGACAAGGTAGTTCTTCTCCCTTAGCGTTTCGGTCTGATTGAACCTCCATGAAGAAATGATCATAAATGTTCTTCCTTGAGCTGCGAAAACTCCGCTGTAGTCCGTAACGGACTGGCCCAAGGTCTCTTTACAAACAAGCGGCAGCTGGAAGAGAGTAGGTGAGTTGTGTTTATTCTCTTTGCTAAAGAAATGAGGCAAAGTTAAAAAGATGTTTGGTGTCTAGTACTATGCCTGTGACCCTATATGTTCTGTTGATGAAGTTAGGTTCTGTTCTAAGCATTATTTGTGGCTATAGAGTGGCGTTTTAGTTGAGTGCGTAGCTCTCTGTATTGCTATCGTGTGGTCGTTACTAAAGTTGGTATAACTAGAGAAACAAGCAGTTGACAACATTCATCTCTCGAGGGGGTGTCTAACTCGGTGTTACTATGTGTTTGACCCTAAATTAACTTTACACCGGAATATCCCTTTAAATCAACTAAACTCATCATTGTGGTCACCAAGTTTGTGCCCTGTCCTCTCCTTCTTTGACTGGTCCATCACAACATATCTTGTAACTGGACTAGTGTAAAGTAACTTGTTTCCTCCAATGTTATCAACCAAACAGCCCAGATCACGGAATACCTCTGTCTCAAATGGATTACATCAGATAATACCTTAGACTCTGTGTGAGTTCTACTTTTGCAAGGCCTAGGTCTCATTTTGCGCTTTTTGCCAGAACACACCTCTAAGTTTGGCAGCAGATGCTAACGGTAGACGTACCAAAAACCGCCTCCTCATCAGCTGTGCGTTATTAGAAGTTTTTTATGTTTGCCAAGCTTGAATCTCACTTTTATTTTTAGCTTTTTTTTTTCACATTCACAGTTAACTCAGGAGTTCTGTTGACCGTTCAGTGTTTGTGTGATCTGGCAGATTGTCAGCTCCTGATGAAATAACCGGTTGGTTTGTTCATGATGCAAACGGGGCAGCTCATGTCTGAACAGTGAGACAATATTTAACCATCAGGATTTTTTAGATATTCAGATCCCATCACTGAGGTCACACTGGGGTACCCATCATACATCTCTCTCAACGACTATTGTACCTAGATGATCATGAAAACTCGAACCTACATCCTGTTCCTGAACTGTAAATGCATCAACACAGCTGCAGTGAAAAGTCGACCCTCAAACGTCTAATGCTATTAGCTACAGATCACTTCCCCCTGTGTGGTGACATTTATGGGAATCCTCCATACTAGAGGGTCTCTGTGTGTGTCAGAGGGGATAAGGATAAATAGAGTGACGCCGCACACTCAAGAAATCCCCAGAGGAGGTCGACAGGGAGGTCCCGTAAAACTGGAGACTTCCAGTCACTCTATTAGCAAGTGTTACAGTAACTGAGGGTGAATTAAAACGAGGATGCAGATGCTCCAATTTGACATCGCTTTGTCAGATCTACATGAACAGCAACGGACAAGAATCATGTACTGAAACGGAGCCGTGTTCATACTTACAGCGTGTTATTTCTTTTTGCTCATGGATAATGTTAATGAGCTGTAATGTCAACAGGCAGAGGTCTCCTTTGGGTATAGTCAGGTTGTCCCTCGCATTGCTTGTGCAGTTGAGAATTAGCTCCTATAGCTGTTAAGTTTTGACCAATCAGAGGTAAGAATTTAACATAATGTACTTAAACATGTTGCAGTTTTAATTAAAAATGTCCAAAATGCCGTTTTAAGGGCAACATCTTACTTATATTTACTCTGGAAGTCCTTTTTTTTTTAAGCTCTGATGAAAAATGGAAACAGACGCCAATAACTTCCCTGCATATAACATCCACAGATTTAATATGGAAGTGCAGTTCCTCAAGTGTCCACAAGGGCTGGCTCCAAAAGCCAAATATTCCCCATTAGGTCCAATAATAAAACCCTAGGTAACACTTTACAATAACCATAATTTATAAATGGTAAATAGATAGTTTATTAATGTTTAATCATCATTGAAAAACAGCATATTGATCAATTATAAATGGCAAAAAGATAGTTTTATTAATGTAAGTTCATATTTAATTTACCATTAACAAGCAATGGAATTATGATTAATAATTTTCATTAATTATCAATAGACAATTTATGAAAGGTTTATATAGGGTTTAAATATTGGTTGTAAAACATCTAGATTAAAATGTGTGTCAGTAGATCTTTGTAAACGGTTAATATTTGGTTTTTAAACCATCTATAAATATTACTTAGAAGGTTATTGTAAAGTTAGGGTTAGGTTTTTAAAATTGTAAAATGTACAATTTATTAATGGTCTGTATGCTATTTAAAAATGATGATTAAACATTAATAAACTATCTGCTTACCATTTATAAGTTATGGTATTGTAAAGTGTTACCACACTCTATTTCTGCAGCAAAATTAAAAATGCTTGCAGCTTAGTTAAAAATACAAATATTTCATGGTATTGAGCTCATACGACTGAGGCAAGATTGTCTTCCTCAAGTACTCAAAACACTTAAATTTTGTGCTTTATTAATATTCCACATTTGCAGCCCAAACAGTTGATTTTAATGTGAGTTCCACCTCTCAAGACAGATAATCAATCCTAGTTGTCAGCTTGTAATGTGGGCCCATGCCCCCCGTAGACCACCCCCTTTTACACGGCCCTGAACTCTGAGCAGAAATCTCTAAAAATGTTGTTTCTTTGTTATGATCTCTGATGGGGAAATCGAGCTCGCACAGCCAGAAGTCTTTGCATAAGAGACAAACATCTGACTCACGCACTGGCATTGAACAGCAACCTTAAAAAAAACATATTGTTAGGGTCAATTTGGGCCTCAGGGAGTCAAAACATAAAGTTGTTTGTCGCTGTTTGTGATGTAAGAAAGGTTAAAGAAAAGCAAGTTAGGTAGATTGAGGATATCGGGGTTACTGTGACACAGGAGAGCGAGGTAATAGGAAAGGTCGTAGTTACCTGCGGTCTCAACAAACACCAACATGAAGAAAAACACGTTAAATAGTTTTTAGAATAACAAGGAATTCAGATTAAAGAAGCAAAACAATCACATTAATTTGAATAAACTGCTCATTTTTCCCTCAATTATGCAGGAGAGCGACCTGATTTACATGCATATTTGTGTATATTTGCATGCATATGTGACTATGCGTGACTATGCACATGTATGTTGGTTAGTGTGTGTCCGTGCCTGTCTGTAAACAGTGCTGATTGATGGACTCTCTTTGACCCACATACCGTACCGGTCCCAAACGGGGCAAAGTGCGTTTTCACAACACAGTAACTCTGTGAGGCTGTCTTCATCTGCTTCAAAACTAACTCAGAGGAATAAAATAACAGCAATTAAATCCACTTTTAAACGTGTAACGTTAGAAATTGACGTTCGCTTTAGAGTAATTGTTGTATGACTGTGAGCTGCACTATCAAATCAATAAAAAATCAACAAATGACAGATTTGAAGTTGTGTTTCTGAATTTCTGAAAGGTCATTTGGAGATTTTCTTAACTTTCTACATGATTTTAAACCTCTTTTTATTTCAGTTTCACAAATTTCCCGGTTAAACGTTCAGTAACAGCGCAGACAGATGTCTATTCGAGCAGTTTTTAACTTTTGATATCTGTTATTAGTTCCCATTTTTACTAGAGTGGTCGTTAATCTTCATCAGTATGATAATGATCTATCGGGTACGGTGGCCCTGGACCGTCAGTCCTTTTTTAACTTTGACTTTTCTTGTCAAAGAAAATTGTGCGGACAGATATCTTTATTGCCTTTAATGCAGTATCTGTGCTTGTTGTGACAGCGAAGGTAATATTTTTAAACATTCACAGAAAAAATAAAAAAGGTTAAAGGTGATGATAAAAGGCGGCATATACCTTTTTTGCTCCAGTACGACCCCTGCAGAGGCTCGTCCTGATAAAGAGGTCAAGGAAAAGTGAAAAAAAAAAAAAAAAACAGGAAAGATTCAAAAACTCCCACTAAAGATGGTATGTAATGCATGTAAGTATTTAGGTTTCAAAGTCAAACCAACTTCTGCAGCTTGTTTCTGCATCAGCAATGAGATGCACCATGAAAGTTTGCCAAGAGCGCCATCTGTAGGACTTTTTAATCAGAAACCTTCCAAACTAATCATCCTGTAAAAACCTGAATAATATAAGGCAGTCCTAATTTATCTTGAAACAAATAACTATTTTTTATCTTTTCATGCCATTTTCTTTCTTTAAAAACTGATATGATAATCTAAACTTTATTCTATAAATGGAAAAATAAAGTTTATTTTTTTGCAATCACAACAAGAAGAGGGAAATGCAAAAAGTTCTTTCTTTGAGCCACCAAATCTACTTTTTACTTGGACTTGTTTCAGAGAGTTCGTCACTGTCTTTTCCTTCGTCTATGACTCTAAAATTATCTTCATTTTCATAAATTAACTCATAATGTAGACATTTGTTGTCCTAATTATATAGAAAGACATGAAAAGTTGAGCAGAAGTGTTAAAAAAGTTCTAATTTTCATGAATGTTTCCCATTGGTAGTTTTCGTGAAGTTGTTAAATACTCAGATTTAAAGTTTTTTTACATCCTACAGAGTTTTTAACTGGTATTTTTACAATTTGATAATTAAACTTTTTCTATTTCTGTAAACAACTTGGTCATTCATATAATTTTGAATATTTCCCCAAGAGGAAAAAAGATAACTGGAAGAAGCCGAAACCTTTAAAACTCTATTTGTTATTTTAAAAAACAAACTAAAATCTGAAACATGATGTAAATTTTAGGAATTGTAAAGAACCAAGGAGCTCCATTCTTGTTGGAGTTTGGAAAAAATCTACATTTTTCAGATATTGAAAGTGGAAAATTCTTACCCTCCATTTCCGAGGCTTTAAACCCCTGATTTTTACACAAAAATAAAACCTTACCTGAGCATCAAAGAAGACAATAAATTAGGCTTTAGAAAACATGCATTTATTTTATTATTCATTTTCACTCGTAATAAAAATTGCACTTTTTTTCCCCTGGATTTCAGTCATCAAAGGTGACAAATTCAGATTTTTTCTTTTAAATAAAACGATAAAGAGAAATAAACCAAAACACAGATAGTAACAAGACAGAAAAGTTAATCATACGGCCGTGCTTTCCTGGTCTAGTCCTAATCCTAATCCTAGTCTAATCTGGTGACATGAGTTGTTTTATTTTTCTGGATTTTTTTCTTTAGATAAATTTTTTATTTCCAATAGTCTCCCATGATGTCCTTTTTACTTTTTTACTACTCATTATGACATCTCTCATTGGGCTAATACGACTGATTCCATTCTAAAGGTGCAAAAGTGATCAGAACATGATCAACCAGAACGTTCAAAAGTCCGAACAGTGCTTTAAACCACTCACAGAAACAAAAATACAGTAAATAGACGTCTCTCCGTCTGCAGACCCCACAGTTCCTCACAGGCCGCTTTAAAGTGCTTTCACAGACGCGGTGATAACCTGAAACCACATCAACTTCCTCCTTCCAGTCTCCGGATCATTGTGGTTTGAGTTGTAGTGGTTTCAGACACCCGTCAAATCCGCCTCAGTGCGTCTCTTTCCTCAAGTCTTTATCGGCACGTGCACGACTCGGCCACCATGTCCTCCAGCTCCTTGTACTCCACCTTCTTCTTGTCCATCACCAGTACGCTCATGGGCATGTATTTGTACGGCACGCAGGACGGTGGCGGGACGTCGCCCACGCCCAGGTCGTTGATGACAGTCTGGATGATGGCGTGATGCGGGGAGTGGTAGCCGTAGTGGAGCACCCTCGGGCAGTTCCCCTTGCAGAAGCGAGGGTTGTACACGGGCGGGGCGATGAAGTAGTGACCCCAGCCGAGCTCGTCGAAGGAGAGGCGGAAAGAGTGGAGCTTGCAGCGGTTTTTTGGCGTGCCGGTTTTGTGTTTGTAGCTCGGGATCTCGGAGAGGATGGAGGTGGAAGAGGGGGAGGTGGAGAACGACATAGAGGAGGAAGGCGGTGCGTTTTTCAGAGCGTCAAGTGAGGGATCTTTCGGCTCTGATAACTGCGGGTCTTTGGAGTGGCGCCGACTTCGGAATGGGGGATGCCACGGTCGTAGTCGCCTCATGATGTTCTCCCCCTCAGCCCCCAGCAACTCCCCCATCCAGTCCCCCACCTCCCGCTCCTCCTCCAGGTATAAAAGCAGAGACGGGACCTCAACGTGAGGCTCGCCTGTCCATCTTTTCTTCCCTTGAGTCCACCGCCCAGACAGGCCATCATCCTCATCGGCATACCCAGGGTCAGTGCACCAGTACTGGGCAGTGAGGGTTAAATGTCCCCCCGTGTCCCGGTAGTTCCCCTGCTGGACGTGCCTGGTGATGTCCGTCTCCGTCCACTGCTCATGGGGCTCCAGGGTCACCAGGCTCTCTCTGCCCAGCGCGGTGATCTGAGCCCTGCAGCGGGGAGGTGGAAGGACCTGGGTGCTGTCGCTGGGGTTCGAGGCGGTTGAAGAGGTGGAAGAAGAAGATCGGAGGTGGATGAATGAGGCTTTGACAAGCTGCTCCGAGGGGAGAGTGTCAAGGTTGTACTGAACTGTGAAGCTGTAGTGATGGTCTGAAAAAAGGGCAGAGAATGGTCACATCCATCATGTTGCGTCATTGCAAGACAGCTAAAGATCTCACATTTGCAAGATCAGAGCTTAAAACCATGTTGAGAGGCAAGCATTTTTATAGTGGCGCAAGATAGCTTTACGGTATACATAGGGCTAGGCCATATGGGAAAAAGATGATCACAATATTTTTTTTTTCATATCAGTCGATGTCGATATATATCGCGATATAGAGAATGAAATTTAACAGTGCTTATTGGTAGCATGTCTCTTGCAATACAATAAGCGACTGCATCTGTGTGGTCTTTGTGCCTCTGGCGTTTTGTCGTAAGGCGTTGCTCTAGAGAAAGCAGAATGGTCGGCTGTTTCGGCCGCACAGGGTTCCTTGCCCCGCTCGGGATTTGTAACCTTTTGCATTGCGCTTGCCATTCCGCGTGGCACTGCTTCAGGTGGTGAAAAAGATTTGAGGTATTCCCCGACTTTGCCAGAACATGTACTCGACATAAATTAAAGTGCACACTACTCTGCATTATGTCCGACCTCGAAAAACCAAAATACCTCCACACCACCGACGTTTTCGTGCCAGTGTTGTCGTCTTCTGTTGAGCCTTCATCTTTATTTCTGCTGGGGGTAGCACTCATTTTCTTTTTTCCACCAACAGTGCTGTCGGTTTCACGTGTTAAAGTGCTATGGTTGGGTGTAGCTGCAGTCTGCTACCACGCAGTTGTTTGCTACTTGGTTCTTATTCATCACATGATTGGTTCAGCGTGAAGTGGACCCGGGGCAACTCCCCTTTTCACTGGCTATTTGTATAGTCAACCAAAACACGGCAGAATGTCGACTATTGAAAAGGATATTGACAATGATTTATATTGATATCGAGGGGAATTAATTTTGGATGTTTTATCGCCCAGCCCTAGGTGTAAACTAGTGAATAGTTTGTGGAAGGTGGCTAAAACATCCTGTAAGGGTGACCACTTGAGGTGTACAAAAGGTAAAAACTGTAGTTGGCTAGAAATTTTGGAGCTGGCTAGCAAGGGTGACAGTGTCCACTTGTTTAGTTGACATTATTTGTGACATTTTAATTTTTAGATTTGCACTGTTTTCTAATAAAAAGTCACTTCCTTACTTGTCACCACCAGCTGATACTCTCCTGACTTTCCTAAGTACAATACCCATCATTGCTTTGTCAATAAAACTTTTTAGAAATGCTCTTAAATCTCTTTAAACAAAAAGTTCAATGCCTCAAAAGTCAGTGGAGTAGATCTAAACTTCTTTCGATTTTAGTATCTGACAGATCTTGTCTGATCCAGTCTCACCTCTAGAGGCCGGTAGGTAGTTCACTGTGGACGCTGTCGGTCTCAGTAGCCGCACCGTGTTGGAGCCGAACTTCCGGTGCTGTTTGGGCCTGCCGTCCGGTTCCGCTGCGCTCCGGTACAAGCTCAACATGAACTGCAGGTTCTGATCCGCTTTCTGCTCGTCTGTTAGGGGCCGGTGGTGCTGCGCGCCTTTTTGCCTCGCGCTCGGATGACTCCGCCTCAACGTGGGGTGATAGGAGGCCGTTTTGTTCCCGGGCACGAGCCCGTGTCCGGTACAGGTGGAACACAGCAGGTAGATTAAAGAGGTGAGCACGCAGACACGCGGGAGGTCGTGTTTTCTGCGGGTCGACGTCATGTTTTTTGTGAAACCTCTGGCGCTAGCGAGCTCCACCAACGAGGCTACAGTCAGACACCATCCTCCGCGCGGCCGAGGGCGGGATTTACAGCCTCACCTGATCACGGGCCGTTTTGGTAATATCAGTTAACTTCCGGGAGTTGACAGCGACGACCACAATTAACTTCCCGAGTGCGCAAGCCGTCATGAGCAGCGTAGGGAACCACGTGATTTATACGTATGTATGAAGACCAATTTTCACGATTTGCGCACTTTAAGTTTAAAAGTAAATAATATAAATAAAAAGTTATGATCATCAGAATCAGAAATACTTTAATATCTCCAGGGGGAATTGCTTTCGTTACAGTACTACAGTGCAAATACAGTAAAGAGGTAAATAATAGATAAAATAAAAGATAAAATAGATAAAATAAGTAAAAATACAGAGATAAATAGATACAATAAGTTAAATAAGTAAAAATATAGAGATAAATAAGTAAAAATATAGAGATAAATAAGTAAAAATATAGAGATAAATAGATAAAAATATAGAGATAAATAGAAAAAATAAGTATAAATAGATAAAAATATAGAGATAAAATAAGTAAAAATATAGAGATAAATAGATAAAATAAGTAAAAATATAGAGATAATATACAAGTATTTACACTATGAACTTAAGTGCACTTAAGTGCTAGTAATCAAAATTCCCCGGCATGTATGTTGTCACAACCTCGTCTACAGTAGATGTTCTGGGTCATTAGATATTGGTATACCTTCTCTTTAAACACGTTTACTGGTTAACCTTGAAAATAAAGATGAGGCTTCCTCAAGTGTCTGAATCACTTTAGCGGCATATTTAAAGAGCAGGATCTTATGCTCAATCACTTTTTTTGCAAGCTACATTCTGGGTAGGACTGACTTCAAGTGAAGCTTTGTTGAGGATTTAAAAATGCCTCACTGGCGCCGCCAAGTGGTTAAAAACTATAACACAAAACATACATAACCTGCAACATAAAAAACCAAAAGATCTTGAATATTTCAGACAATGATACCACAATGACTGTAACTTATTCACATGGTTTGAATGGGTATATATCTAAATTGAGTGATTCAACTTTGTTCACTGAGTTTAACTCTGTGATTTTGTGCTTTTATTTACATTAAATATAAGTGCAACACTTTTATGTATCAACAAGGTTTTCAAAACAGTCGAAGCATGTAAAACTACTCTGCAGTACTGTTTAAGAGTACTTTGTGACTTCCTCTCAGATCTCCAGTTTACACTGCGGTTCAGTGATATTTTCAGACTACCTCCAGACTTTGGCTGAATTTGCAGACTCTCCTCCCAGTTTTTTTGATATATACTTTGTTTGTTCTTGTATAATTTGAAGCCTAAGAGCTGTAGGATATTCTGGTGAATGAATTGTTCTCTGCGGGGACGAGCTGATCGGATGACGGTCTGTAAAATTAGCTAAAAATGAAAGAAACACATGCTGGTGGAAACTTTTTTTTGGGAGCCTTTTAAACTTGATCTCTCTTGAAAGCAACACTCGCCACTAAACCAGATATTACAGTTTTTAGTTTCTGAGAACAAAAATAGGGTGAAAATAAAAAAAGGTCCATCTGATCTGACCAAAACAAACTCCTCGTGGTCGGGATGAGAGGTGAAACGTCTGGGCATGTTTGAATCCGTCTCCTTCTCTTTGATTCTGGGTCTTTCTTTTGACACACACACAGATAGCGGCTCACTCACACTCACACACACACTCAGTGAAATAGCACTGCAGCGTGGTGGCATTCCACAACAGTGATTATCTGCAGCCGTGATCATTTCAGTCTGCAGAGAGAGTGTGGGAAAACTTTAAATTATGGGGGGGAACTGCTTCAAATGGCTGTAAAGGCTTCTGAGAGAGAAAGAGAGAGAGACCCTGTGATAGAAAAATCCCTTTAAGGAGGCAAAAGAGGCAAACCAACTCAACTTTCTGGAGGATTTACCTGAACAATTATGTTTTATTTCTACTGGATACATTATAATACAGCTCTGCTATGTTTAAAACGCAGAAGCAAATTTTTCAAGCAAGGATTAATGTGTTGCATGCTGTGTCCTATTTTATGCAAGTTGTTGTGGTGGCAATTTAGCAGTTAAAAAAAGTTTGTTTTGTCTGACAAAAATGAATCCAGAGAGTGTAGTTCAATGTGTGATTCGTCCACCGAGCGGTGCATGTGGTCCCTCGTTCACCGGCTGCTGGCCTGGCAATGCTGTTTCTCACTTCAGCTAAACTGAAGTACGTTCACTTAAAAGATTCGGTTCTTTTGAATGAATCGTTCGCAAATGACACATCACTAACGTTGATCCAGTACTGTACCAGTTGAATAGCCTAAAATAGATGAAAATACACCTGAATGTGAAGAAGTGACTGTTGATTAGGGAGAGAGAAGGTGAGGGATGAGGGTAGTAGGGATACGGCTCAACTTAACCCTCAGGGATGAACAACATCTTGAAATATATGCAGATACAAAACTATGATTGCTATGATCCATCGTGAGGAGAAGCAGATCTGTGGCATGAATATCTCCTGTTAGATACTATAGAGGCCAGTAAAAACACTTTGTATCACCTCTCACACATTTCCAAACCCCCACCAGTCGTACCAGTCTCCCTGGCTGACCACCATATTAAGTAACATTAAAACAAGCAAGCTCTTGAAAACGAGAGCAGATTCACTTCCTTTCTTGCTAATCTCTCCAACGTACTCGCAGCCCAAGTAACATGTTTTGATAGGGCTTATCTGGGAACACGCAATCACCTCCTATCTTTGGATATAATTCTAACTGTAGTCCGTCATTAATGAAGCAGAAAAGGCACACCAATTTAGGTACTGCTTTAAGCCAACAATGAGTGATTTATTTTTGTTTAGCTTCCCCAAGAGACTAGACCCACATGTAAATCTTGAAACCTTAACTTTGATTGTGTGTTCAAAGTGAAATTTTGGCTGTAAGAGTAAGAGTGGTACTGGAATTTGCATGCTATCTTTATTTAGCGCAGTGGTTATAAATAATAACTATCACACTTTTAATAATAACTATCACAAAGTAGTGATTTTTAAGGGAATTCATATGATGATAAGAAATATTTTAGTCAGCTGGTCATAGTATTAGAAGAGTGATTAAGGTAACAACAAAAAGCCTTCCCAGATGTCTTTGCTCTATTTTGAAAGCCTGTGATAAGGTTTTAGTAAGTTTTAGCTAGCTCTAGGGTTTCAGTGGACATAAAACACAGAATATAGACTTTATTGGGTTAATTACACCGGTGATAGTTTTAGCAGGAGTTTGGTAGCAAAGTGGTGGGTTTCATATAACAAATATGAGGGCAACCGGTCACTTCGGATACTGTAATTTGGCTGAAAACACCGCTATGAAGCTGCTTGATGTCTCTACAATACAGCGGTGGCTGCAGCGTAAGCCCCTCCCACTCATCGCTGCCAATTGGGCACGTTCAACAGGAGGTTCTCCGCTATTGGTTAAGATAGTTGTCAATCACGTCCGGCCGTTCGAATAGTGGGAGGGGCCGGCTTCCAAAGTTTTCCCAAATTTTTGGCTAGTGTTAAGCTGACGTCAAGCTTACCGGATCTACGCAGCAAATGTTTCAAAGTAAACGCGATATTTAAGGGTTAATTTCGAGAAAGAAGCGGTAAAATCGCAAAAAATCTCAACAATAAAGAGTGAATAAAAGTTTTGAAGTGAGATAATGAATCAAATGACGCTAACGGTCACTTTTCTCAGGCATTCAAACGCTTGACCGGAAGCTGCAATCGACGTTTTGAGTTGAACTTTCACTAACAAAAACTTTTTTGTCCTCCCCCCTCTCTCTCTCCAAATCCGTCCTTCCACTCATCCATCCATCCATTCGTTGTTGTTGTGAGAGCGGTGATGGAGAAGCACAGGGACCGCCGCCGATTCAGCCGAGGCTAGAACACACACCGACCGAAAGACGACGCTCAGACGGGGGGAGTGAAGACGGCTAACGGCCCCGGGAGAGGGAGAGGATGGAAACGGTCGAGCAGCTCGTGTCTTTCCACCACATTCAGGTCCAGTTGAGCGGGGGCGCGCCTTGGGGGTTCACGCTGAAAGGAGGTCTCGAGCACGGGGAGCCGCTCATCATCACTAAAGTAAGCTGACAGTGACCACAATAAGTTACTGTGCAGTTATTAATGTCTTGGAAATCTCCTTCAAAGCACTCTTTACTACTTTAAAGGGTTTGTAATAGACTTAAAGTGTTTTTAAAATACACTTAAATGCATTTCACATGATTATTTTTGATATCCTGGGTATAAATTCACATTCAAACTGACTTTGGGAATGCATTTCTCAAGGATGTGGTTGTTGCAACACTCCAACTCCAGCAGAACAGCAATTGTGGTTAGTTTATTCATTCATATGTGCTGCTGCTGCAATGCTTGGCTGCCTTTCCTTTGGGTCAAACTATTCACCCTCTCCCAAAAAAGTCCCACATACTGCTTTTCCTGCAAACTTTCTACTTCTACACGTCTACGTTTCCACCTCCTCCCCCTTCTTTTCCTCTCCTGCAGAGATTTAAAAAGTTATTGTCCGAAGCTTAAGCAAATTTCCGGCGCTGGGTGATGTTTGTCAGCTGTCACTGTCTGTGGATAAAAAGCCCCGTATTATAATGTAATACAGCGGTTGGGTCTCTGCGACTCAGGGGTCAAAAGGTTCCCGCAGGGGGTGCTAAAAGGGGCTCCTGAGGGGATCCCTGGTGCAATGCAGCTCTGTTCATCTCCCTGCCACTTCATTCACCGGACGGTGAAAATGCCTGGGTGCTGACAGATGAATAAAACCGCTTCAGTTCGCTTCAGAGTCCGGGCTAAAGTCTGTTTTCTGGTGGGGTGGACTATGAAGAGGCATATTTTTATTCTCTGAGTTTTCATGTTTTATATGTTAACCTTTTCACCAACAGCTTACATCAACACCAATGTGGCATAAAATTCTGTGACACCTCTGTTAATATAGAAGGACACGAGGGGCTGTGAGCTGAGCTGCTGCAGACATGGGCTTAACTTGTTGGCAGGAACTCTGCATGATCTGGTTGAGTATAAGCAATGGCCACCATACACAACCACTGTTTTGTAGAACAATCCACATTTCTCTCACACTTTTAGACAGACAGAAGGGACTGCAAGCTGAGCTGCTGCTGTTGGACTGGTTAAATCTGCTTGTTTTACTGTAAACACTACTCTGTGAAGTTATTGCTGGAGGTTTTAACTAGATTCAAGTGTTTTATAAAGGTATGTTCTTTCCAGAGAGCAACATAAAGAGTGAAGAATCAGGTCTAAGGGGCTGCAAGCTGAGCTGCTGCTGACATGGGCTTCACTTGTTGGCAGGAACTTTTGCATGATCTGGTTGAGTATCTGCAATGGCCACCATAGACAACCACTGTTTTGTAGAATAGTCCACATTTCTCTCACACCTTTGGAAAGACAGAAGCGACTGCAAGCTGAGCTGCTGCTGTTAAACCTGTTTAATTTGCTTGTTTTACGGTAAACACAACTATATAAAGTAATCGCTAGAGTTTTAAACTGGATTCAAGTCTTTTTTAAAGGTATTTTCTCTCCGAACAATCAATGATTTAAACTTGCCAGAGAGCAACATAAAGCAGTGAAGAATCAGGTCTAAGGAGCTGCAAGCTGAGCTGCCGCTGACAAAAGTTCAACTCGTTCATAGACAGTTCCCTTTGTTAATGCTATTGCTGAGGTATTCAACGGACTATTTCTTTTCTGAACAGTCTCATCCCATGATTTTAACACGTCAGAATGCTTAATAAATCATGTGAAACATCAGGGCTGGAGGCCGAGAACTGAGCTACTGCTGGCTATGGCAATGGGCAGTTTTCAAACTCAGTATTCTGCTTGCAGTCTTGAGCATACACAAGTTAGACAAATGTGTCAGACCAATCTCCACAAGTGGTTTTTACAACCATCAGACTGAATTGTCAAAGCATGTCCTCAGTCTGTCACACTAAAATACCAGTTCTGGTTAAGTTTGTACCAACTGTAGACCAAATTCACGCCTGTCAGTCTGCATCAGGCTGAATAAGATGGTACTTAAGCGTTTCTGGTATTTGATAGACGTGCAGAATAATGCGTTATGCAGTCAGTTGTTACTCCTGCAGAGCTCTGAGAGTCCTTTTTAATATCAGGTGTGTTTTCTCAGAGTTCCAGAGCTTTGTCAGAGATTTAGTGTGTACTTCTAGACTCCAGCGTGACCTCCACTTGTGCGATAAAGTCGCGGGGGCCGACGTTTCCTCTCGGCCTCTTCTCACGGCTTCACGCCGCGGGCGGTGAGCTGATGGAAACAAGGAGGGTGCCTTTGAATTACTGCAAGTAATTATTGGTGTGTGTTCTGCTGGGGGTGGTCCGTCTGTCTCTCTCTCTCTATGTGTGTGTGTGTGTTCAGTTCAGTGCATAAGTAGGCCGAATGACATGCAACCTCTGTTCCTTCACTCCTGCGCCCACTCCTGTAGAAAAGTCCCAGCAGTATTAGCAGCAGCGGTGTAAACGTTGGCCGCTGCACTTCTATATTCACCGCAGCAGCGAATGGAAAAGCCGGGCTCTGTCATCTGGAAACACACAAACACACACACTCACTAAGTCACGCAGTAACACAGCCCCTGGGAAAAAGAGTGGGACTGCAACAGGAGATAGAAATCAGACTGTGCTCTTTGACTGTTTTGTGTCCAGTGACTGGTTAAAAATCACAATAAAGCAGCCGAGGCGCTGAGAGCTGGACCGGCACGCCGCTGGTTTAATGATTAAGTGTTGAGACCTTGAAGTAAAAGTTGGCGTGTGTGATATATGTGTACATGTATGAAAGACAGGAGTGTTAAATGTGATTTAGGTGAGGCGAGGGTTTCCTCAGCCTCCACACAGAGCGTTATTGTGTCTGTATGTGAACTAAGGCTGTCGTAATGGACCGATCTTGGCGGTGATGTCTTAAGCTGTTGATAATGTGCTAAAAATAAGTATAAGGTCATAATATGAGTTAATAGGATTGGCCGTTTGCACTGGTTGCTAAATGAAATAAAACAGAAGATAGATGAAGAAGAAGCAGCTGCTAGTGATGTAGCTGTAGCATCCCACTTTTAAAACCTAAACTTATCTCTCTGGAGTCTCTTCTGATAATTAATCAGTCGAACTGTTCTCAGTGTGTGTTATTGGCCCTGAGATCAGGGATGCTGCTGGAAGAGGGGGATGGTAGACTTCTCCAGACTGAGACAGCAGAGGGATATAAGCCATTTGGTCAACATTCCTCCTGGAGCATAACAGAATACCAACGTGGGCTCAGAGAGAGAGTGTGTGTGGAGATATAGAGCATATGTATGTTGATAACGTTCTCTTGTTGAAGTTTTTTTAGTGATTACCAGAGTCATAGACATTTAGCGAATCATTGTCTTATAACTGTAGTTTTATAAAATTTACAACCGCATAAAAATAGAGTTTATTACTTCTATCATTAATGTAATTTCAGCCAATAAATGCTGGTTTGTCAAGCTGCAATCTGAGAAGCTGATTTAAACATCAGGTTTTATATATCATGTCTGTCGTTTTTTAGTTTTTAGTGTTATTTACTGTACAAAAAATGATTTCAGTCTAAGCTATTACTCTCTGCTTCCTTTACATGATAGCTCGGTTTTTACTGTCTGGACTCATGATAATAAGTAAGCTACTTCTGCTAATGCTAAAGCTAATGTCTTACAGTTTTCCCATATGGGTAATTTGGTTGTCATGCATACAACAATTCTGTATTTTTAGGAAAACTCATTAATAACGTCGAACACGATCCTCAATTTCCCGTTTATTGATCGGTGGACATGCCTTGGCTAGACTCTCAGATGTATTCTCAGACAAAAAGACAATTTCTTAAGATCATTTATCACTTTAAACTCATCGAGTTGTCTCCACATGTATTTTCTTTGCGTCTCTCGTCAAAAGTGATGCCAAAGTAGTGAGCTCTGTCCGCTCTCGCTGAACTGTCAGCTCACTTTCATATGTAGTTTTATGGTTCGACTGAGGTCCCTGCTGCTCTCTAAGGGGACATATTTCATTCACTTTGTGTCCCTCCAACTGTCTGATCCCCGTGGGACAATGTGGAAACCAGAAAAATATGCTACAGTCATTGTTTGGTCTTGTTAAGATTCAATAACTGGTGGAATTTGACGGGTTGCGCTGGAACCGTGCCTGTTTTTTCAAGATGATGAATTGAGCGGCCGTAATGACGACTGTTAATTTATGATCCAAGTTTGATGGTTTTAAAATTTGGTAATAGCGCAGTTGTTTTGATGGATTCCAGTGGCTCACATCAACCGTCTGGACTGAGAGTTTTCCCACCAGACTTCTTAAGAGCTATTTCAATGAACATCAGACCCCAGTGTCTGTCTGAGTGGACTCGAGTGGAGCTCTTCTGGCGTACAGCTGAGACACCCCTCACCATTCAGTTATTTGTCAGCAATTAGGTTTATTGTCTTCTTTGTACCTAAAAATAGAAATTAACTCTACGGTTGTCTACTTTGTAAGTCTTGGTGGATCACAACTCTTACCAATCCAGATAAAGTTGGGGGTAAAAAGCTAGTCTGAGTTTTAAGGCCTTCAGACCAGTAAAACCAACGAAGAACACAGAGGAAATTTGTACGTTTTTAAAAATGTAGTTTCTTAAAGGTACATGGGTCTCTGAACTTTAAATGTTTGTTTTCAGACTACCTTGTTGGTTGGTTTTAACTATGTGGTACGCCAATAGGTGAATTTATATGATCACCTCTAATTAGATTAGAATTGAAGAAACGGCACAATCAGCTTTTCAAGAGTATCTTGAAGCAATATGGCTAGGATACACTGGGGTGGCCAAGGATATACCTGGGCCACTAAGAATTTACCTGGGTGGTCATGAAAAAAGCTAGGCTGCTGAGAAAATACATGCGCGGCTAGGAGTATACCTGAGAAGCTGCGAGTATACCTGGGTGGCAGAGAACATGCCAGTGGGCCAAGGATATACCTGGATGGCTAGGAATCTACCCAGGAGGCTGCAAGTTTACTTGGGTGGCTGATAATATACCTAGGTGATTGAGAATGTACCCTTAAACCTGTGCCCAGTTCCTGTCCTTGTGTGGGAAACACTGAGACTGAGAATATACCTGAACACAGAAGAGTGTGCCTTGCTGGCTAGCAATATACCTGGGTGACTGGGAACATACCTTGGTTGCTGAGAATATACATGTCTGGCAGGGGGTACACCTGGGGGTCTGGGAATAAATCTAAGCTGCTGAGAATATACTCTGATGGCCAAGAATATACCTAGGTGACTGAAAAAATATCTTGATGGCAGAGAATTTACCTTTGTTGAAGAGAATATACCTGTGGGCCAAGGATATACCTGGGCGGCTGATAATATACCTAGGTAATTGAGAATAGACCTAAGGAGGAATATACCTCGGTGGCTGACAATATATCTTGGTGGCTCGGAACATACCTTGGCTGCTAGGAATATACAGGTTTGGCAGAGGGTATACCTGGGCATCTGGGACTACATTTAGGCTGCTGAGAATATACCCTGATGGCCAAGAATATTCCTGGGTGGTTGGGAAAATACCTTGATGGCAGAGAAGATATCTTAGTTGAAGAGAAATACCCATGGGCCAAGGGCCATGGGCGGCTCGGAATTTACCCAGGGGACTGCAGGTATACCTGGACAGCTGAGAATATACCTGTATGGCTGAGAATATACCCATAAACCCATGCCCAGCTCTTGTCCTTGTGTGGGAAACACTGAGCCTATGATTTGATTTTTGAAAATCTAATTGGGAGCTCCTGTTGTTTCACCTCATATTTGGACCCGTTTATTTGATTTAACTGGTGGGTCCCCTTGAAAGGCCTCCCCAGTCAATGGCTCATCTACTTTGACTGAAACTAAATTGTCAGAGATACTTTGTTTGTGTCTGCAAAATTTTGAAATATCTCGTTGCACAAGTTGACCTCGGTTAAACTCTAACAGATATCTGCTGCATGTGGGCATGAGGGATGATGTGAACAAGAGTTTGTTGTTTCCTATTAGTGGCTGAAAGGGATTTTCCTCCCTTTTCTTCTGCTTCTTCTTCTTTTTCGGCTGTTGGAATTCAGGCCATGTTTCTTGCGGGGAGTGTTCCAGCAGAGTGTGTTTGAAAACACCGCGAGCCGTCTGCTGTTTGATTCGCTCAGAAGAGGTAACAAAGATGGAGACGATAATCTGTCCCTCTGTTCCTTCTGTTGACGCTGACAGAAATCCAGGGATTTTACAGGGGAATGTTTTGACATGTGGTCGAAGGTATGCAACCAAGAGCGCAGGGCTGGTAAACAGTGCCGAGATACTCCCTGCATTCCTGTAAAGGTAGCCTCCAGTAGCAATCTGCTCAGCGGGGGGTAGATGAGGATGCCATCAGATAGAGATGCTATTGTCTCTACTGTGTGTGTGTGTGTGTCTGTGCGTGTGTGTGTCTTCTGCCCTGACTTGCTTCGCTAACTGTCCTAACTAACCAAAAACACATGTTGCGTCGAACATTGTACACAATGGAGCATATTGATGAGAGAAAGTAAAGAATGAGTGTATTCATAAATCTGAGTTTTTGAATCAAGGGCGGGATGGAAAAGGCAATTTGTGTTCATTACTTTGGGATCATTTAATCAAATTAAGTCCCTTGATGAGAGAAAATACCAGAAAATTACTACCTGCTCTTTAAATGTTAGTGTTTACTCTTTTTTTCTGAGGGGAAAAGGGAATATTTTAGGGTGTTCTCGGATCACTGCAGCCAAACAAATAACCTTAAGGAAACATGATGAGCTTAGAAAAACCAGTACAGAAACTTTTTGACATTTTCATCAAATTAAAATTGATGGACACAAATCAAGATACGGTTATTTATCTGCCAAGGGGCGTCTTTATCTCCCTAGATTTTACAGTTGTCTTAATAACTCACCTTTTAGTCTATGAAAGTTTGAAAATGATAATTTATTTAAGATAGACCATGAGAAGATGTCATTACTAAACACACCAAACCATAAAATGTTTAAACTACAACAACAAAATACCACACTGTCTCACACTGGAAAACCTGGAAAGCAAAAGTTGTAATTATTGTAGCTACGAACAATTACAAATAAGTTTAAGTTAAAATACATTTAAAATATCTTACTTTAAGTTTCACAGTGAAATGACAGTTTAACGTAAGGCCAGTGGCAATACTCATGATCGAAAGATACAATACAGCGCAATGATATGATAAAATACAAAATGTTATAAAAGTAAAATATATGAAAATATATATTATACGGCACCATACAATATGAAATGATACAATATGAAATGATACAATATGATATGAAATTATATGACATGATTTTATATGATAAAATATTAATACAGTTTTATATAATATGATAAAATATGATAAATGATATCATATGATGCAACAGGAAATGATATCATATGAAATTATATGATGATATGTTACAATATGATTCAATGTAATACAGTGTGAAATGATATGATATGATTAATATGATGATGAAATTATATGACATGATATCAAATGATAAAATATGAGAAATTAGATTATGTGATGCAACAGGAAATGATATGATATGAACAATATATGAGATTATATGATACAACATGATATGATAAGGCTCAATACGATTTGATACAATATGATTCAATATGATACAATGAGAAATGATATGATACATTATGATATAGTGATGATAAGATTTGTTGGATGGGATTTGATACGAGTTATACGATATGAGATAATACGATACAATCTTATATATGATATAATATGACATGATGCGATAAGATATAATAGAATATTGTACAATACAGTTACAGCATGATACCTCATAGAATAATGGACACATCAGTTCTCATGGCCCATTAATAGAGTCATATCACAGTTAAAAAACCTTTAAGACAATCATATAAAACCTGAACACTGAGAAATGTTGCAGTCAATACTTAAAGTTGGAAAGTAACAAGTAGAGAAGTGTGTGTGTGTGTGTGTGTGTGTGTGTGTGTGTGTGTGTGTCGGGCGGGGCAGGAATGTCTCTATCTCTGATCTGTGGAGCCTTTAGCTGTTTCTTTTAGGCTACGTCTGCAGGCTCACACACTCACACACACACACACACACTACAATAACAACCTCTGTGTGTGTGTTTCTACATACGTGTGTGTGTAGCTGCTTCAGTACAGTGACTCTCTAATATACAGCGTAGTTGTTACAGCAGCATTAATGTGTGTTTCTGTGAGTTTAGGTGTAAATATTAAAGATAAATGGCAGTAAAGGGAGTCGGGTTGTGTTTTGATAAGTGTGTATTCGGGTGTGTAGAAGTCCTGACCCCAGGCTGCTGCAGTTGTTATTGTTTTTGTGTGACGCTCACCAGGGGGGCAACACACACACACACACACACACACACACACACACATGCACACGGACAGACACACTCAAATCAGCCGTGTTTTTCTTAACTCTCAGATTACACCACAGTTGCAGCTTCAGGAACCCTGTTGGGTCTGTACTTTGCTGATTTGGGAGTCCTGACCCATATATCCCGGTTTTCCCCGAAGGATCGGGCCCAGAGAGCCTGACTGTGCTTTTTGAAAGGGGTTTTAAGCTCATGCAGTGACTTCCACTACAGAGTCATGACGGTTTTCAGACATCTAGAAACTTCTCATGGTTTCTCACCAAGAGGAATGGAACGCATTCCCGTCCTCCTGTCGTCTCCCATCACCCACAAT
The DNA here is from genome assembly GCA_962446985.1 of Xyrichtys novacula. Classification (NCBI taxonomy): domain Eukaryota; kingdom Metazoa; phylum Chordata; class Actinopteri; order Labriformes; family Labridae; genus Xyrichtys; species Xyrichtys novacula. Next base: position 2,497,961 of record OY660886.1, read on the forward strand.
CTCCGGCTCCCATCTCAGACGCTCTTTTCATCCCACTTCTAATGTGAGGGAAGTTAAGACTCGCCAAGTCTCTTTACGTAACCTGACAGGGACGAGGCGGGAGAAACGAAGGAGTGAAAAGATGTTTCCCTCAGACGCCGTGAGAAAGGGAAAAAGGATGCGAAACAAAGAGAGTTTTGTGTCATTTCAGACCTCAAACTGGGTTCACCCACAAGAGGGGACCTCATCGCACAGCGGAATTTATGTGTGCGGTGCATACTTTGGTTTCGGGCATGGCTGCGTCGCAATAAACTGTAAACACATAAACACAGAGTCGCTGAAAACACACAAGTTGTGCCGGTACAGCTCTTTTTAATCAGGCGTAATAGCTGGGAAACTGCCTCTAATGTCGAAACTAATCGCTGATGTGCGACGAGGGGAAAATGTCACAACTAAAACAAGCAGGATGAACAGAGTCTGGATATGAAGACACAAAAAAGGATGAAAATATGGGGGAAAAGTGGTGAGACGGTTTGGTTCAGGGGGTTGTTTTAAGGTTGTTTGGCTTCAGGCTGATAGATTATAGATGGACGGGATCGGGACGGAGGGATACGAGATCAAAAGATAGAGAAGGAGGGGAAGGTTTCAGGTTTCTGGTCACAGCTGGCAGATCGGTGCTTCCCTGCGTTTATGAATCTGTAAACTCACTAACAATCGTGTTATTGTTGAGGGTTGTCCGCGAATGATGAAGTATTTTCACGATCTAAACCAGCTGAGCCTTCGCACCGAAATAAAAAGGACACATCTGAACACACTCGAAACCTCGATGGGAGTTTCTGGTGGAGTATGGAAGCCATTAGATCCGGTGACCGGCGCTGACAATGGCACGGGTCAAAGGTCGGCGGCCTGGTGTGACCAGAGCCGCGCCAGATTGATCCATCAACGTCATGTATGTGTGTGTGTCAGTGTGCGTTTCCCCTTTATCTCGCGCACACAAGTGCACACACCTAAAGAGGGTGAAACATTAACTTCCTAATGTGAACTAAATGACCTTGTCCTCTCGACTCAGTCCGGCCCCTCCCCCCACGCCGCCCTCATTCTGGACTCTAACAGGATATGTAGTTTCATCACATCACTAACAGCTAAATTCCACAGGATACGGAACGGCTGTGCTCTGCACTGGAACGGCAGCCTGATCAAATACGGAAGCATTATAATCAGTGTGCGTGATTCCACACAATCCGTCCGCCGTCCGGCTCTCCTGTGGATCCGCTCTGGCAGTCGGATCAGATACGCAAGGCTTCTATTTTTGCCGGAATCCGCAGCACAGCACATCATCGGTAATACTGGAAGCGCTTCTCCTTCACTTCCGGCAGCGGATTGAATCCGGTGGGCGCGGTATGTTTATGTTTTTGATCCGCCTATTGTTGCAGATCTGCATGCGGTGGAATCCCGGCGTACGACTGATGCGCACTACAGGTGTAGATGCTGAAAGTGAGCTAAACAGTTTAGTCTTTGGTCTCGCTTAGTCTTCACTAGATTATTTGTCAACATTTGTCAATTCAACAGTGCTTATTGCTAGCATGTCTTTTGCAATACAATAAGCGACTGCATCTGTAAAGGCCTTTGTGTCTCTTCAACGTTTTGTCGTAAGGTGTTGCGCTAGAGAAAGCGGACTGAATGGTCGACTGCCATGAGCTCCTTGCTCCGCTCAGGGTTTGTAACCTTTTGCATTGGTGTTGAAAAAGATTTGAGGTATTCCCCGACTTTGCGAGAACATGTACTGGACAAAATTTGCAGTGCACATTACTGTGCTTCATGTCCGACCTCGAAAAACCAAAATACCTCCACACCACCGACGTTTTCTTGCCAGTGTTGTTGACAATGTCATCATATGCACGATATGTTTAGCGCTAAGCAAACCCGGAGCAACTCCCCTTTTCAGATTCGTACCGTCTACCAAAACATGGCAGAATGCCGACTATCGAAAAGGGTATTGACCATGTTTTATATTGATATATTGAGAAATTAATTTTTGATATATATTGTTACCGTTTTATTGCCCAGCTCTACAGCAGGGGTACCTCAGGGATCAATGCTCGGTCCCCTTCTTTTCTCTATATACACTTGAGGTCCTAAAAATCAGGTACTTCAGATGTCTACGTTTGTCTGAAACAGCTGACAAACCAAGTTTTCCTTCAAGGACTCTGTGTTTTTATGAGATCCAGCTCTATCTGCGTACTCAGAATTCTCCGAAGATTGTTTTTTTCCAGTTTCTGTCCTTGTGATATTTTGTCGGATTATATGTCCTGAACGGCTCGGCCTGTTTAGAAGACTGCTCTCTTTGTGTTTATGTGTGTTTTCTTTGTTTGGGTTATCTCGAAGAAACATCGTGGTGTCCTCGTAAAAACTCCTCAAAGATCTACTGACTTCAATTTGATCTATTTTGGTCCGAGAGGTGGAGGACGCTCCTGAAGAAGGACTTTATTTATCCCCATGTGACTCCGGAGGATCACACTGTTCAGACGTGTGTGTGTCGGGCTCTTGTTGGATTAGACACACTCAGGGGTTGTCGTGGTGCATTATGGGAGCTGAAGTGTGTGTTTTTATGATGTATTGATCCGGATGACGGCTCAGGGTTAAGGTTTGACAGGTCGGCGTTTCTGCAGAACCCGGGGGGTTTTAGTCACGGCGCAGCGGCGCTTCTTTGCCGAGGATTCTGGGTATCGGAGCTTTGATGTGGCCGGCATCTCAGAGTCTTTAATGAGGGGCTTGTTTTCACAGATTAAGTCCGGTTTTAATGGAATTAGTGGAGATTAAGGTGGTTAGAACATCTCTGGTGTGGAGAAGTCGAGGTTTCTGCTCTGGATTTCCCAAAAGTCGGCCGTCAATCAACTCTGTGGGCGACTCAGTCCTTCAGTTTATCGCAGACTTTGTGTATTTCTTGTATTTTTCAGGGTCTCCATGTCTCCTCCACTTTATTATAAATTCAAAAACAACCTTTTCCTCGTCCAAACTGATTTTCACAAACTCACATATGACATTAAAATACTTTTTATGTTCGTTGCCTCTTTAAAAAAGTTAAATCTTTGAGTTTAGACGAGTATCCCCCCGTTTTCTGGCTCCGTTTCAATCCAGAGAGTCGATATGAGGACTTTTTAAATTAGATTTGACAATATTTAGACTCATCTTTGGAGCGCAGCTTATGAAAACATACAAGCGAGGAGACTCGGCAGATAGTGTCTGCAGCGTGTTTGAAATAATGACTGAAATATTCTGGATTCAAACAAACAGAAGAAGGAGAAGAAGCCGAGGCTGCCCAGCGTGGAGATGGACCGCCGTCACATCAGGATCCGGTCCATCCTGGTTGTGGACTGACACGAGTGTGTGAGGATAAAGCAGAGTGTGTGTGGAGGATGGAGGGGAGTGTAAAAACACGGAGGAACATTCCTCGCCGTCCTCCTGAAACAGAGAGACTCTGTGAAGACGAGGAGAGAGGGGTGTTTGCTCACATGTCGGTGCTCGTCCATGTGACTCCACCGCAGGAAGTTTCTGAAGCTCCATGTGTGAAATTCAGGAAGTGGATGACGAACAGATCGAGCTTTAGGAGAGAGGAGTCTGAAGAGAGTCGAGGAACAAAGATATAAAGAAAAAAACATGTCAGGTTTCTTTTCCTCTCTTCTCACCTTTGAGTTTCATTTATCTACATTCTTCTCCCTTCTTTTCTTTTTCTCCTTCTTTCCTTCTGTCCTCCCTTCTTTCCATCCTTTCTTTCTCCTCCCTTCAATCTTTTATTCCTTCTTCTCATCCTTTCTTCTATCCATCCTTTGTATTCTTCCTTCCATCTTTCCTTTTCTTTCTCTTTCAGACTTCCTTTCTTTCATCCTTTTATTTTAATCTTCCTCTCATCCTTCTTTTTGCTTTTTCCAGCTTTCCTTTTCTTTCCTTCTTCATTTCCTCTTTCCTTATTTTCTTTCTTTTCTTACCTTTATTCTTATTTGTGTCCTTTTCCTTGTTTCCTTTCTTCCTCCCTTCTTCTCAGTATGTTTAAAATTATTCTCAAACATTTCCTCATCTCCTCTCCTTGTCTCTTGTCCTTGTCTCCTCTCCTCTCTGTTCTCACTCTTGTATTGAATTTGATCAGTCTGTGTCAGTCGTCCTTTCCTTGTCTCCTCGTCTCCTCATCTCCTCTCCTCTCCACCCCCCTCTCCCTGTCTCTTCTCCTTGTCTCCTTGTCTATTCCCCTTGTATCCTTTCCTCATCCCCTCTCCTTGTCTGCTCTCCTCATCTCCTCTCCTTGTCTCCTCTCCTCCACTCCCCTTGTCTCCTTGTCTCCTCCTCTTGTCCCCTTTCCTCATCTCCTCTCCTTGTCTCCTCTCCTCATCTCTTCTCCTTGTCCCCTCTCCCTGTCTGCTTTCCTCATCTTCTCTCCTTGTCTTCTCTCCTTGTCTCCTCTCCTCTCTTTCCTTCCTTTTGTCCTTGTCAGTAGTCGTTTCCTTGTCTCCACTCCTTGTCTCCTTTCCTCATCTCCTCCCCTTGTCTCTTCTCCTTGTTTCCTTTCCTTGTCTCCTCTCATCTTTTCTTACTCTTTACTGTGCCAGTAGTTGTTTCCTTGTCTTCTCTCCTTGTCTCCTCTCCTCATCTCCTATCCATGTCTCCTCTCCTTGTCTCCTTTCCTCATCTCCTCTCCTCTCTTTTCTTACTCTTGTCTGTGCCAGTAGTCATTTCCTTGTCTCCTCTCCTCATCTCCTCTCCTTGCCTCCTCTCCTTGTCTCCTCTCCTCTCTGTTCTTAGCAGTCCTGGATCTTCTCCTCTGTCAGGGGCCGCTCTGCTGCACCCTCACCCAGAGAAAGTGTCTGTTTTTGGGGCGTCACAGTCCTGTCTGCTCCCTGAAATGACTCCATGGACAGATCGAAGGACTGAGACGCTCCGCCGTCCGTCTGCGTTTCTTTACACTAACACACACACACACACACACACACACATCTGCTGCTGCTGCTGCTGCAGCTTTTCTGCGTGAGCGTGGGAGCTTTTTCTCTTTTTCCGTCCTCGCCGCTCCCCTCCTCCCGCCCTGATAAAGAGGGCCTTGTGTGAGCGTGGGTGTGAGGAAGGGAGGAGAGGCTCACGGGGCTCAGACTGGAGGGCAGAGGTTGACGGAGGGTGTGTGAGCCAAGAAGAGGGACGGTTCGGTCTGTCATATGTGCAGCATCACTCTGCTAAAAGACAGACACTCAAAACTCAGAAACGTTTCGATGAAAGAGATGACTTCATGGAGTCTGACACCAAAATGTCAGGAAAGAGCGATGAGTTTCACCTCCTTCTATTTTGAGCTCCTCGATCCAAATACAGAAACACTGTGAGGTTTTATTTAAAGACCAGGAGTTAGACCTCCTCAACCCGCAGACCTGCTGCTTTCTGCTCATCCCACGCACAGGCTGAGATTATACAGGACTTCAACATCGACCTCATTGTGGAGAGTGGGTCAAACAGCCGGTGACTCAGACCGGCTCCAAAAACCAACCGTGTAAATTAAGGTGAATTCAAAGAGCGTCCAAGCAGGACGTGTGGGAGAAACTGGGCTCTACCTTCAGAGCTGAACCAAGAACCTGGAATCAAACACGGCGTCCAGCTCCAGCTCCTCAGCCTGAGTATTTCCAGGTTCGAACCGCCGTTTCCAGAAACCTTTCCGCTGACGCTTTATGTTTGGGAGCTGAACGGTGGCGGCGCAGACAAAAGCTGGAGCTGGTGTTCAGCAGGGGGTCCATGGAGGGGGGTTCTCATTGTCCTGGGGGAGCGGAGAAGAGGTTCCTGGAGGGGGTCTTTGCCTGTCAGGTTGACGGCTCCATTTGAAGCAGGAGTCGGGATCCTTTTGGAGTCTTTGGAACCACTTAGATCCTCTCTGCTGCCGCTGCCTGTTCTTGTCTCCTGGTAGATGGTGTTGAAACATACTACGGCCGAGAACTGCCACTGCTTCAAATAAAAAAGAACGCAAAAAAAAGGAACCACAACGGAAGTTACAGATGCAAAAAACAGAAACCGAAGCCCGCTGCAAATAAAAAAGAAACAGTGCGGGGAAAAAAAGTTTTAAAAAAGCCATGACAGTAGTTAACGATGCAAAAAAAAGGTACTTACTGCGTAAAAAAAGGATGCAATTTGAAAAAGCCACAATGTCCTCAACGAAAATAACACTGCAGAATATATGTTTAGTGTTGATTGACGAAATGATCATGAATTTGCAACTCTGTTCGTAGTCCACCACTAACTTTTTCGTTTATTCTCGTCTTGTCAACTTAACGCACATTCGTCTCGTCACATTTTAGTCATTTAAGACTTATTTTTAGCTCATCAACGTCACGTCTTCGTCATGGAAAATGGGCGAAAACAACACTGGTGCAGATAAACATTTTTAGAAAAAGCCATGACGGAAGTTAACGATTCAAAAAAAAAAAGTTGTGATGAAAAAAAAAAAAATTAAACGATAACCTTTCCCCTAACTGCTTTTCTCGTCTTCTCGCTGTCGTCTTCTGTGCCTAGATCGTACAACACCGATGCATCATCATTATTGGTCCTCGCAAACTCACTTCCACTGTCGCTTTTTTTATTTTCAACAATTTTATTTTCTCAGTAAGTAACTTTTTTTATTCCATCGTCACTTTTTTTTTGCGTCGTTAGCTTCCATCGTGTTTTTTTTTTTTTTTTTTTTTTAATCTGCACTGTTTCTTTTTTATTTGGAGCAGGCTTTGATTTCTGTTTTTTTTTGCATCGGTAACTTCCGTTGTGGCTTCTTTTTTTTATTTGCAGCAGTGGCCGTTCGTAGACACCGTATAAAGTCTATAATGCAGATCTATATTACTGTGCATTAAACAGATCTATATTCATACGTTTGAATCCAGAATGATCCTCTTTAACCAGATGACACACTGATTCCCGTCTCTCATGATTTCCTCTGATTTCTTTATGTAAACACGTGGAGAACAGTTTCCTTTAGCTCTTGGCAGCATGTGTGTGTGTGAGTGTGTGTGAATATGTGTGTGTGTAAGTGTGTGTGTAAGTGTGTGTGTTAATCCAGATTCAAGTAGCTGCATATCCTCACGCTGAGAGAAATGACACGAAGTTTCCCAAACTTTCCTCATTCCCACAGCGTTTGACAATCTGTTTTGTGCGTATGTGTGTGTGTGCATGTGTGTGTGTGTGCATGTGTGTGCGTGTGTGTACGCGCACGCTGTCCGCTTTCAGACTTCCTCAGAGCACGCAGCTACTCATTTTCTCTGTCTCGACCTTTCGGTAATGGGAGGTTTAACGTGCACGTGTTTACAGAGGGCGCCGCCTTACAGTGGACTGCACATACACACACACATTCATACGCACACACACTCACACACACATAGACAGATGTGCACTGTAAAATAAACTTGGTTAACTCCTGCTGTTTTATATAGAAGTGCAGATGTTTGCTGTGTTCATCATCACACACATGCACAAACACACACACACACTGCTGCAGGACAGTTTTGCGATAAAGACGTTGTTGTTCTGTGTTGGTCAGTGTGTGTTTGTGTGTGTGTGTGTGTGTCAGGTGATAGTGAGGCGATGACAACCTCCGACCAACGAGGGGATTCCCAATTTTTCCAGAGCACAATAATGAACACACACACACAAACACGCGCACTAACACACACACACTATGAAGTCACCTGGTACACTAAAAATAAAAAGGTGTGTCTGACCTGTGTGTGTGTGTGTGTGTTTGTGTGTGTGTGTGTGTGTTTCAGCTAACAAGAGAGGGCATTCTTCTCCGTCTCCCCCGCGCCTCGGGTGACCTCACCCTGTCTGGACATCTCACTGCAGCATGGCACACACACAAACACACACAATTACACGTACACACACAGCGAACTGGCATGTAGGTCAGACTTGAGTGAAACTGAGTGAAATTGCTCTGAAACTGACCCAGAAACGAGTTTATTTAACGCCGTAAGAAGGACTGACGTTGGTGAAGTTTTTTCTATCGATGATTCAGGGAGAAAATTTTTAATTTGAGTTTAAAAAAAAAGTTGTGACGAGGACCAAAAGAAGCCTTAAAGGGATATTCCGGCGTATGATTAATTTAGGGTCAAACACATCGTAACACCGAGTTAGACACCTAATCCAGAGATGAATGTTGCCGACCGTTTACTTCTCTAGTTATACCAACTTTAGTAATGACAGCACGATAGCAATACACAGCAGTCTGAGGAGTCATAAACAAACCTGTAAGGATGCCTATCCCAGGTTCATACCAGAAAGAATGGAAGGTCCACACGAATGGTCAGTTTGACAAGCTTTACTGGTTGCAGATCTGGGTTACAGCTTCAGCATGCTACAAGTGTAACAAAGAGTGGTCCAAGACCATTCAAGTATATATAGTGGTTCACAATTCTAAACATACTGTTGGTATTTAGCTGACCCTAAGAGAAATCCATGTACGGTCAAAACAAAGGACAACATGTTTCAAAAGCCTTAGATGAACATGTGGAAGGTCCCAAGAAGGAAATATCATGGCAAACATAGTTTGGGGACCTACATGGTGTAAATAATGTGTACAGGGTTCCTTGCTCAGGGATGGTTGGAGGAGGCCCCCCGGCTCCAGCAATCTAACACCAAAGTGTCTGGGGTAGTTGAGTGACACAGCTCCAACACTCTAGAGGCTAGTATGACTAGCTGAAGAAACTCATCCTAACAGTCCTCCCTTTTTTTTTTTTTTTTTTTTTTATTTCCTATGTACTTTTATGTTATTATTTACAGTTATCACCTGACCAGGGTCTCTTAAAACAAAAAGATGGGTTGAATAAACAAATAGAAGAAGGGTCAGCCACCCCAAACCAGCCCACAACGGGCCGTAGGATTTGAGGCTGCCCTCTACCCTAGACCAACGACTGAAGCACCTAAACCCTACAAAACCATGAACAAAAGCCGCGAAAACAAACCTTGTCAACCCACCTAAAGATAAAAAAGACTAGTCCTATATTTTAAGGAGCTATGACACTCAACAGGTCAGTATCAAATTAACCAGTTTCAGGCCTCCCCATCCCTGAATTCTTCAGATGACTCAGATGACGAAGAGGAGGAGAGCCAAGGTCCCTGTACGGAGGGGGAAGGGATACAATCCTTCTCCATCAGGAGTGTAGTCTGCACGAAAGACGTACTGACCATAGAAGAAACAGATTTCATGATTAGTGCACGGAAAATGGGAAAACAACAGCACATCACAACAGCCACAATCAAAATAATGACCATAACTGGACCTGCAATGCCCATAACCCAGGCATAGAAGGAGCTACCTCCAAATAGGGCTGAGATATGATCCCAAGCCTTAAGTCCAGTAGACCCCCCTGTGAGGCGTGCATCTTTATTGGCAGTGACAATTCCCATATAGATGTCTTCCAGATTCTTAATGGCTATCGTCAAATTGCCCATTCCTTCAGAATCAGATGGTAAGTACGTACAACAGCCTTCTCCTACAATGGCACACACACCCCCTTGAGATGCCGTCAATGCATCTAAAGCAACGCGATTATCCGAGGTAAAACGGCGGATCAAGTCTAACTCAGCATATATGGAATTAAAACCCTGCAATGTGGCATTTGCCATTAATGCCAAGTCATGCCTAGTAAGCGCGATAAGATAATGATTCGTATATTGTAATTCCGTGTTCCAAAATAAGGTACTAAAAACCAATTGTGAATGTGTATATATCTGAAAATCATCACGCAATGCATAATAACGTGTGGCCAAGTCAGTGGGGTTTGAGTTCTTCAAATGGATATAACCAGTAACTTCAGACAACTCTCTCCTAGATCTTGTGGAGTTGAAGTGTTGTGGTGCGTATTCAACGGGCTCCACAATGTAGGTTACGTCATGTAACATGCATAGACCACACCTACCCCTGAAACGGGGAGGGAGACTACTCCAAACATTGTTACCACAACACCAATAAAAGCCATATGTATATGGAGTGCCCATCAGAGATAATTGGGCGTAATCAGTATGTGAATTAACAATAAAACGGCACTGGTTAACCTTTAGAAAACCCATATTCTGCCCACCATCAGTGAGGGATTGACCCTCTAGACAAACATCAAAGATGTCGGATGGATCTACCGCTATGGATGATTGATGAGGGGTAATAGACAAGTCCGAGGTTATGTTCAAAAGATATTTATTGTAAAACCCAGAACACATAAGCAAGGATGGATGATTTTCAGGTACGTTAAATGATGTTGCATGTACATGGAAAATATCGTTTCCATTTTCTTGACTAATAGAAATATTGGAGTATATAACATATTTTACGACCTTGTTAAGAAAGTTCTTGATTTTCTGCACTGAATGCGTTGTCTTACCTAAATGCATTTTAGTAGGTCTGATAACAGGTCGAAACTTGGAAGAGTTAATGTCATGTGTTCTGGTTTTGGGATGCATTTGTATGACATATTGATATGCCATGGTACACCACGAAGGAAGTCCTTTGGGACCCGTGAGTGATTTGGCTACCAGTGCAAAAAGATCTTGAGTAGATACAGGGAGCAGTGAACAAGCATAACAAGAATTTCTTGTGAAAGTTCTAACCCGCTTCTTAAGTGATTGGTACCATAAATTCGATTCAAAAAGCTTCTTATTATCCAGATTCAGTGCTAATTCCTTATATTTAAGATCCTGATTATTGTCTTCAATCGTTGATGATGGGTTTGCATCTGTGTCTATTTGCGAGGGCCATGCAATTACATGTGAATCTTCAGTACCATGGACATTGTTATCAAAATTTATAGTTTTATCTGACCAATATGGGGCACAAACTCCTTGCCAATAAGGGGGTATATAAGTATGAAGATGTTCCCCACACATCCAAACCACGTTGTCTAATGCTGGGAAAGGGTTAGACGCCATTATATACAGTATGCGTGGACATCCTCGGACTGACCCAAGGATATAATCTATCTTAGAACCAGTTACAGGAGAAACACAAACCGATGGTAGTATTTTTTGAGATGCTTTAAGAATTAAAGGCTTAAAATCCTCATACATGTCAAAATCTAAATGTACATAAAAACCAGGCGTCATAGATTTCCATAAATTATTACAAAAGTTAACTGTGGGATACGATGTCATGGTATGAATAGGAAAAGGTCTTGCATCTATCGTCTCATTATTTTGGGATTGGTATTCGACAAATAGATTTATAGTTTGAGCGTTTAATTGTAAATAAGTAACATTGTTTATATTATATGGTTTAGTCGCTCCTGCGGGTGTCAAAGCATAAAACAAACATTGTATTTCATGTTCACTGAGGGGTCGGTTATTAAGAAGACCGACATCTAAGTAGGGTGTGTGCTTTATTGGCTGTTTAGTCATAGCTCGTTTGACATGCATCATGATCCGCTGAACTGCTTGATCACTTTTCCCTTCCTTTTTCAATAGTCCTTCAAAATCCAAATCTAACCCACCTGAAGGTATGGTGCTGCCAATAGTGCCATAAAGGAGGGTATTGCATAATATCAATCCACCGAGAAAAACATATAAGATAACCACAATGTTAACGAGTGGATGCATAGATGTGTAGGTGTAGGTTGCCTTCCTCAATCGGGTTAGGGCAGTCCAGAACCAGGAGCAGTTGACGGGGGAACCGCTGGTGGAGCCGCTTTGAGCCGTGTCGCATGTATCCATTGTGGATGGCCCTTAACCTTGACTGCAGTGCCCGTGGTGAGGAGGACTTGAACCGCAGGTCCGTATCGTGGATCTTTTCCAGTGGGATTCAGGCTGCGGACCAGAACGTAGTCGCCAGGAGAAAAGCTATGGATCGGCTGCTCTGAAGGCGACGGGATGGAATTTATAACCTGCTGAGAATACTTGGCGACAAAAGAGAACAAAAGTTTTACATACTCCTGTTGTGCTTCTTGTAAGCAGGTCAAATTCATGGCAGAGTCTGTAGGGACTTGAAGACATAAAGGAAAAGGCCGACCCATCAAAACCTCATGGGGAGATAAGCCAGTAGTTTTGTTTGGCATAGCCCTTATCGCCAAAAGAACATGGGGAAGAGCCTCAACCCAATTCATTTGTCTACCCTGATGGAATTTGATGATCTTTTCTTTAATTGTTCTATTCATGCGTTCGACTTGCCCTGAACTTTGAGGATGGTAGGGGACATGAAAGGTCCATTTGATACCTAAAGTTTGAGCAAGTAGTTTGGTCACCCGTGAGGTGAAAGGGGTGCCATTGTCTGAATCGATAGAAGTGGGAATACCAAATCGTGGTATCACATGTTCCATTAAGCATTTAATCACTGTCTGTGCGTTTTCCTTTCTAGCAGGAAATGCTTCTGGCCATTTAGAGAATCTGTCGACAATAACCAAAAGATACGAATATCCTCGACATCGAGGCATATGTGTAAAGTCAATTTGTAGACACTCAAAAGGACCGGAAGGTTTGGGGAGATGCCCATGTCGTGGAGGATGCGTATTAGGATTACATCTTGCACAGATAAGACAACGTTGGATAAATTGTCGAACTCGTTTTTCCAATCCAATGGTAAAAAACAATCGAGAGATGTAGTTAGTCACCGCTGAATAACTAGAATGTGTAACCCCATGAACAAAAGCTATGAGTGAATCATATGCTAATTCTGGGAGGGCAATTCTTTGATCATGACATTTCCATAAGTTATCGACGTCCTTATAACAGCCCCCCTTCTGCCATCGTGTAATCTCATAAGGTGAGGCTTGCCCTTGAAGTGAAACAAGATTTCATCGTATAGGGAGGGTCAGAGAGTTGGAGAGAGGGGTAATGAGAGACCATCCAAGGAGAGAGGGGTGCATTAAGGGCTGCATCTTTAGCATATTTGTCGGCTAAATTGTTACCCAGAGCAACTTCCTTGTCAGATTTTGAATGGCCTGTACATTTTACAACTGCGATTTGATCCGGCAACATCATGGCTGCAAGCAATTCTTTGACAAGATTGGCGTGTTGAATTGGTTTACCAGCAGTGGTGACAAATCCTCTGTTCTCCCAGATTTTACTGAAATCATGTGCCACAGAAAAAGCATACTTAGAATCAGTATATATAGTTACACTCTTATCTTTAGCAATTTGGCAGGCTCTAGTTAAAGCTACTAACTCAGCCGCCTGAGCAGAAGAAACTGGTAATTTGTAGGATTCTAGGCAATGGCCTTGATCATCTACAATAGCGTAACCTGAAAGGATAGTTGAATCATCTGGTCTCATTGCAGATCCATCACAATAGAGGACTAACTCACCATTATTCAATGGTGTCTGTTGCAAGTCTGTTCGTACGCTAGATGTTGAATTGATAAGGTCCATGCAATCATGTTCCTTGACATCATCTATGTCCTTATCTCCATGTAATAATGACTTGAGATGTATGGCAGGGTTAGTATGAGTTGCTGTAGAAATGGTCAGATTCTGCGTTCCCGTCAAAATATGTTCATAATTGCTTCTTCTCTGACTAGTCATATGTTGAGTTGTTATGTTAAGAAGGATGACATTGACCGCATGTGTGGTGTGAAGGGTCAAAGGATACCCCAAAACTATGGTCTGCGCTTTTTCAACCATCATTGCTGCAGCAGCCACGGCTCGTAAGCAGGGGACCATGCCCTGTACAATCAACGGAAGGGATTTGGAGTAATATGCCACTGGTCTCATTCGTTCACCATGCGTTTGTGCTAAAACTGCAGAGGTGACTTCCCCATTGTCTGACACATATAGATGGAAGTCAAGGTTATAGTCCGGAAGTCCCAACGCTGGGGCCGTGCACAGGAGGTACTTGATATGACGAAAGGCATGTTTCATCTCCTCAGTCCAGTTAATAGCTTCAGGTGCATCTTGGAGAGTCGACCTCCTTAACACAGAATCAAAAAAGGCATAATCCGCCAGCCAGGGTCGACAATAGTTCACCAGTCCCAAAAAGGATAACATGTCAGTCTTCATCCGAGGTTTTTGAATATCCATAATGGCCGTCACTCGTTCCGGAGATAAATACCTGCACCCAGCTCGCAGAACATAGCCCAGATAGTTGACCGATTCCTGACAGAATTGGAGCTTTGCGAGGGATGCTCGGTGACCTCCGTCAGCAAGATGTGTCAATAATGCCACAGAATCTTGAATGCATTCTTCTTCAGTCTCTGAGCAAAGAAGGAGGTCATCGGAATACTGTAGAATACAGGATCGACATGGCAAGATTAACTGAGACAAGTGCATATTAACAGCGGCTGAATACACAACAGCTGAATCAACAAATCCCATAGGCAATCTGGTCCAAACGTATTGATCATTTTTATACGTAAACGCGAATAAATCCTGTGTATCTACATGTACAGGGATTGAAAAATAGGCAGAGCATAAATCAATCGCTGTATAGAATTTTGACTTTGCGGGCAACGCTGTTAGAATGGAGTTGACATCAGGCACTACAGGGGCAATAGGAATTACGGCTTCATTAATTTTTCGCAAATCTTGTGTGAATCTATACCTATTAGTTCCAGGTTTAAGAATAGGATTTATCGGGGTGTTGTTTTGGGAGCGTCGTTTAACAATCACCCCTTGTTCCAGAAGACTTTCAATTACCGGTCTTATGCCGTCTTCTTTTTCTTTTGAGAGAGGATACTGTTTAACAAACACTGGGTATTTCTTAGGATTAATTTTAGCCTGATAGGGTGGCACATTCAATAATCCTACATGATTTGCATGCAAAGCCCAAAGTTTAGAAGGTACAGCCGCTAAAATCGAAGGCGGTTGCAATAGGATTTCCGTGTGGTCCATAAGAGAAATCAAGGGTTTGCCCGTTGTTTGCAACAGTTTGATAAAGAAATGCGTATGTTCAGGACCATAAGACCAGATGATGTAATCCTTATTTTGATCAATTTGATCAGGTGTCCTTTTTAGATAGTCTTGACAGGAAATCAAAAGATGGTCAATATCCCCAAAATCAGTTCGAACAGCACAGATAAAAAAATGAAGAACCCCTTCCTTGTTTTTCCATAACAGTACAAGACCTTTTGGAGACATAAAAAAACGCTGTGGAAGTTCCTCCATGTCGGTAGGTTCAATTACTTCATCAGAAAAGGGCATATTGACCGATTTCAAATGTATGATCAACGCCGCACTAGCAGCCTGACAAGATGCCAATTTCTTGATATTTGTCAAAGTAAACAGGTCAGGGATAAAATCACAATTTGTCAATACACTGGTGGCATTATGTGACACTTCAACAAGATGGGAGAATAGCTGATATGTCTTGTCTGCTGGAATATAGACTTCAATACCATCGGGTGAACACGTAATGACCGCATTCAATTTACTTAATAAATCCCGTCCCAATAAGGACATCGGTGTTGTAGCACTAACAACAAATGAATGTTGCAGTTTGATGTCATCCAAATCAACAGGCAGTGGAACGGACAGGGGCTCTCGTTGTGGGACTCCAGAGATACCGACAGATTGAACAGAGAGGTTACTCAAAGGGCAACTTAAGTCCTTTTTCCTTAAACATGATGTAGTTGCCCCGGTGTCAACTAGAAACTTAATAGGTTTACCAGAAACTTGCATACTTAATTGAGGTGTCTCCGCTGGTTCATCGGAAACATGGAATTGTGGAGTATTTACAATTATGGTAGAGTAATCAAGTCTGTTCATGTCCCACAACTGTCGGTTATATCATTGCTTCCACAATAAGGAAGAAGCCGCCCCTCTGTCCGGAGGACCCTGGGTTGTGGAATGACTTCCAGATATCATCCTTTGTGTATTGGTCTGTGGAGAGAAACCAGAGGTCATATGAGGAGGATAATAGGGAGGCATTTGATTTATAGGCCCATATTGTGAACCTTGGGCCCGTTTTAAGGGACACTGTTTTACCCAATGTCCAACTTCATAACAGTACAGACAACGATCATTTATGTCCATCATTCTTCCTCGTCCCCGTCCTCTCCTCCCTGGGGGAATATATTCACCCCTCGGGTTGACCTGAAAAGTATCCGGTGGATACGGAGAGGGTTCAAATGGCCCTTGCTCTCTGTACCGTCTAACATTTCCTCGGCCTCTGGTCAGTTGTACATGCTGGAATGCATGAACGGATTCTTTTGCGTCGGCACCTAGTTGGACTGCTTGTGTCTTATTTTTGGATGCTGCAAAGAGGCCTATGGCATCAAGTTCTCTAACTTTCTTCAAAAGTCTATTAGGATCATAGGTATAAATATCGGGTGCAGTCACTCTAAGGGTGTACGAAGCATTTTGATCCAATCCGTTTAAAAACATAGAGGCAAAGAAGGGATCCTCTTCTTCCTTAATCTGTAATTTGGCTTGCTCTTTCCAGCATTGTAAAAATCTAGAAGCATATTCAGCTATAGGTTCATTCTGTTTCCGTTTACAATTTAAGACCTGGGTAATATCCCGGTCCTGTGCGGCATTTTTCTCAAGGAATTTAGTAAGTTCAGAAATATGCTCAGTTTTATGGTCTCTGCTTAACCAGGGATACTTTCCCTCAATGGTCTCCTCCCCTTCTACTGGCCCATCATATTGGTACCGTAAGGTATCACATTCCGCAATTAGAGTATCTATTTTGATGTGAGGCATTAGTGTGGCAAGAATGTATCTAACATCTCGTCCGGACAGAGATGTATGCATTAATGCCGTGGTCCACCAATTCATAAAGGCTGTAGGATTATTCAGCGGTGACGGAGCATCTCTAGTAATCCGAGAGATATCAGTGAGAGTCAATGGTTTATCCATGACACGATTATCGACAGTGATGAGTGGTGTCATCAGGTTTACTTCCTCTCTGGCAGAGGATAGGGTTCCCAGCTCATTACTCTTTATGTCACTCAACCGGTGCTCAAGGAATTTACACACGGCCTGTGTCTCAGCATCAGAGATTTTTGAGGTAAAAGCAGTAAACTGCCTGCTACCAATGGGCTTTGTTAAATCAAGTTGAGTCTTAGAATCTGTCTCATATCGGCGTAAAACGGATTTGAAGCAGTCAACTAATGTCTTTGATAAATCATTCAGTGAGATATCATGACCTTTCTTTATTATTTTAAACATGCGTTTAAATTCAGAAGCCATGTATTCTCTGACATACTGGATTTTAGCGCTATGAGCTTTATCTTTGTCCAGCATGAATTTTTTGCTTATACTTTCAAAAGTTTTTTTACAATTTTGGAGGCATTGCTCAATGCACTCGCTCTGAAACTTTCTCATAGCAAGATTCGGCTCCCCTACATCAGCAAACAAGACAGTGGGGCGGATTCGGGGCACTGACCCTGGCTGTTCACTTTCTTCCATTACATGTAGAAAGAGCCAGCTGTCATCATCATCACTGTCATCATTTACATGTGCACTGGGGAGGGTCAAATGTGGAGGCAATGACTCTGGGGAGTTACAAGACAGTGCAACCGGACCGTCACCTTTTTGAAGTTGTAATGGGACAGTCTTCTGTGTCATAGAAAAAACACTCCTTTTCTTTTTCCTTTCTGCTTTACTAATGTTACCAGGAAACTGATTGGCCATGGAGGCCCAAACATGATACACTTCTGTCATGTAATCCATATTCCAGAGAGGATTGGCAATAGCGATATTATCTATCAACAATTCGCGTACAATGTTTAATTTCTTTTTATCAAAACTGCCGTCCTTCGGAAATCGATTATCTGTCCATTCCGCTAAATTTGACAAAAAAGGTTCAACATAGTAAAACCCCAGTTTCATATGCATCCACTCCCTAGCGGACATCAGAGCAACAGGCTTAACTGGAACCGTGTTCGACTGAGGAGCCTCTTTTAACAATTCTTTTATCGCTTTCCTTTCTTTTCTGGGTAAGTCAAGCTCAGATTTATTTTTAATCGTGCCCGGAGGCCCTTTTAATTTGCTGGGTTGTGAACCCATTGTTAGGTAAATGTACAATAATTAGTAAAACTAAGACTACTTGTTAGTATGCAAAGCGTCAAACTGTTTAATTTGTGTGACCATATACAAATCCTTATTTAGGACTTTCAAATGTCGCTCAATGTAAAGAGAAGCTGCTATGGGTCGATATTATTCAATACGTAGATTTTCATATAGCAAATCACCCTACAACTGCCACTGAATAAATCGGGGCCGTCAAGCGGTCAGTCCGTTCAAACAGAGACAGAAGTACCTGTTAATGACTGAATCGGGGCCGTCGTGCGGTCAGTCCGTCAGACTATTAAACAGTAACAACAATAACACAACCGCGTCGTCCAACGACGTCTTCATATAAAAAAACCAGAAGTACCACTCTGCTAATGACTGAACCGGGGCCGTCGAGCGGTCAGTCCGTCAGACACTTAGACAGAAGTACCAATAACACAACCACGTCATCCAAGGACGTCTTCTTATAAAAAACCAGAGGTACCAATTCCATATTTCTCAACATATCATCCAAGGACTTCAATATCTATTCTTGTCTCTCTGGACACCTATATTCACACTATCCATCTACTGCGAGTGGGCCCACCCTAATATTGATTAATATCGACACATCTCAGCAAGCAAATTCAGGGAACTATTAATGTTGTATTAAATTAAATACATTATCCATTCAGACTATCAAAAGTTTAGAAGCCAATTGTAAAAGGGCTACTAGGCATCCCATAGCAGAGGTATCTTTTTAATGCTCAAATCAGGTAAGCAATACAATCACTAGTGGATTGCATAATTAAAGATGCTTACCTTTTTTTGGTGATTAATCCTGTTCGTGACGCCAAATTGTAAGGATGCCTATCCCAGGTTCATACCAGAAAGAATGGAAGGTCCACACGAATGGTCAGTTTGACAAGCTTTACTGGTTGCAGATCTGGGTTACAGCTTCAGCATGCTACAAGTGTAACAAAGAGTGGTCCAAGACCATTCAAGTATATATAGTGGTTCACAATTCTAAACATACTGTTGGTATTTAGCTGACCCTAAGAGAAATCCATGTACGGTCAAAACAAAGGACAACATGTTTCAAAAGCCTTAGATGAACATGTGGAAGGTCCCAAGAAGGAAATATCATGGCAAACATAGTTTGGGGACCTACATGGTGTAAATAATGTGTACAGGGTTCCTTGCTCAGGGATGGTTGGAGGAGGCCCCCCGGCTCCAGCAATCTAACACCAAAGTGTCTGGGGTAGTTGAGTGACACAGCTCCAACACTCTAGAGGCTAGTATGACTAGCTGAAGAAACTCATCCTAACAAAACCTCAACCAAAATGCCACTCTATAGCCACAAATAATGCTCAGAACAGCACCTAACTTCATCGCTTGTTTGTAGCGAAACCTCAGGCCAGTCCATTATGGACTACAGCGGGGTTTCGCAGCTCAAGGAACAACATTTATGATCATTTTTCATGGAAATGCAATCAGACTGAGACACTAAGGCAGAAGAACTACCACGTCTGCAGTGTAAAATGATCAATATGGTGATTATTACTTCAAGAAAATGATAAAAAAATGATCCTAAATGTTCTTCCTTGAGCTGTGAAACCCCGCTGCGGTAATGAACTGGCTGGGAGTCTATATCAGACTCCTCAGACCGCTGTGTATTGCTATCGTGTGGTCGTCACTAAAGTTGGTAAAACTAGAGAAGCAAGCGGTCGGCAACATTCATCTCTCGACGGGGTGTCTAACTCGGTGTTGACGTCACATCCCTCTGAAGAGGACAGGGATGCAGAGGTGCTCACGGCATGGCTGGGAGGACGCCGTCGACGCTTATTGAGTAACTCGATGTAAAACTAGAATAATCTTTTTAGTCTTAATTTAATCTTAATTGAATGTGTGTGGGAGCAGCTTGTAAAAGTGTGATGGTCCGACATGAACCTGAACCAACAAACACTCGCACACAGAAAACAAACGTCCGTCTGCTCGGCTCATAACAGCAGCCTCTCTTCTTACTGCGCTCTAATTAAACACAGCATACCTGCCTGCTGGGGTTAAGTTTATAAAACCTCCTCTTCCTTTATTTCCTCCTTTTTTTCTCACATCTGTTTTCTGTCTGAATCTTACCTTCTTCCTCAAAATCAGAATATGACACTAAGACGTCTTTATATCTTATGGACTTTACGTTAGCCTCCACTCCTCTTCATCACTTCATCCTCAGCTCGTAACGCCTCGTCTTCCTCCCTGTTATCTGTGTGAAAATAACTGACGAATTTGGTGCGTTAATAGTCCAAAAAAGGAGGTTTGAACCCCGTGTGAGTGCGTGTTCGAGTGTTCAACATTGGCGCTGTTTGTCGTTCATTTTTGATAAATTGCTGGATAATTAGAGGTCATTTTATTGTTGTGTATTTGACTTTCTTAACCATGTGTGCTCTGTTTGGGAACACTTTTTATGTGTGTGTGAACAGTGTTACACATTCCAGCGCTGAAGCCGTCCCTGCCCCTCTGGTTTGTTTTTATAATGAAAAACTCATTAGAAACAAATGAACGTAAACACTGTGTCCAATGCATGCAGCTCACGCCACAGGCTCTTTTAGTGTATATGTTTAGAAAGTGTGTGTCTAAGTGTGTGTGTGCGCGCCCTCTGTGGTTTGGGAATGTATGGGAAAAGCTGCATTTTCACAGGGTGTTGTCAAACTATCCTGGTAAAGGTGGAAACAGAAAAGCACAAGAGGTTCTGGTGTATTTTGGTAAGTGTGTGAGAATAAGAAAAAGAGACCGCTACTGGGGAGTCTGGCCTCTCTATTGGTCGATGGTTGTAATGGAAACTTTTACTGGGGAGCTGCTAGCTGAGCTGTCATAAGATCCAGATCTCTGTCTAGTAAGGTTGTGTAAAATTATCCCCAAGGTAGATTTATTGAAGTTTTAAAAATGTGGTTTAAGAAGTCACTCAGGACTCATAGCAGAAGGGGCTGTGAGCTGAGCTGCAGCTTGCTGTACATCAATCTTTTTGCCATGGCTTGGCATCCTTCAGTCACTGATTCCTACATCACTTCTTCATCATGCCCAGAGTTTTTCCTTGAAGAAGAAGTGTCCACGAAATGCTTTTTGGTGGGGCTTTGGGAGCTGCTAGCTGAGCTGCTGCCAACTTTGCTGGGCCCATTTACCTAAAGAAAAAGATCCATATTTCTGACAAGGCAAAGCTTCTTGTTGGGTTTTGTAAAATATCCTCAAAGGTAGATTTATATAGGTTTTAAAACTGTGGTGTAAGGAGTCACTCAGAACTCATAGAGGAAGGGGCTATGAGCTGAGCTGCTGCTTGCTGTAACCCATCTTCTTGCCAGGCTTTCTGTATCCTTCAGTCAAGGAGTCCTGCATCACTTCTGCATCAGTTTCTCCTTGAAGAAAATGTGTCCTCAAAATGCTTTTTTGGTGGGGCTTTGGGAGCTGCTAGCTGAGCTGCTGCAAACTATGGCTAGGCCTGTTTACCTTCCAGATCCAGATATCTGACAAGGCAAAACTTCTTGATAGGTTTTTGTAGATTTATTCAGGTTTTAAAACCGTGATAAAATGAGTCAAGAAGAGGCTGTGAGCTGAGCTGACGATGCATAAAATCACCTTATTTTGCAAGATGCCTGGCATGTTTTAGACAAGGATTCCTCGATCATTTCTTCATCTTTCCAGGAGGTTTTTTTCCTTATAGGGTTTAGGGGCTGCTAGCTGAGCGGCTGCTACTTTAGCTAGGCTTGTTTGACTTAAAACAGATGATTCAGTTGTCTGAAAATGTGAGGCTTCTTGCACAGTAATGTATCCATACGTTTTCTTTTTACAGAGCCAACACAAGAGAAACAACCATTCTCGCACACACTCAGCAAGCGGCAGCTCAGCTCACAGCCCCCCCCCTGCTGTCCTGTATTCTAGTTAGGTAATAAAAAACAGTTCTTCACTTTTCCACTATAGAGATCAAAAATGTTAGTAAAGTGAGTCAACACATTAAAAAGCAGGAGGGGCTGTGAGCTGAGCTGCGGCTTACAACGGGTTATCTTCCTGCCTTAGTTTGCTGTAGTCAAAGATCCCCTTTATGGTTTTTCCTCTATAAGTTTTTTCTCCGAGATTCTACTTCATGGGGCTGTAAGCTGAGCTGCTAACCTTGGCTGGGCTTGTTTATCTAAAAAGTTATATCAGACTTTGAACTTCAGAAAGGTGTAAAAAAGAGTCAAGACTTTGTTTCAGTATCAGCAGTTTTAACTTATCCGCCAGATCTTGCTCTGAATTCCACTCCATCAAAACCACTTTAAGAAACAAGAGCTGCAAGAAACTATATGGAAACATACAGACCTGACATAAGATGGTATTAAAACCAAGTATTGTGATAAATCTGCCCAGTTCAGATGTGGTTTCCTGCCTCAGGGCTAGGCCTGGACGATATAGAAAAAAAGCATATCGATAAAAAATAAATCATATTGATCGATATCGATAATTATCGATATAATTATTATAATTATTTAACATATATTTTAATTGCAGCCCTGGATGTTTTATGCTATTGCTTAATGACCTACTTTTAATAAAGAACACACAAGCACTGAATTCAAATTCAAACCTTTATTCAACCACCTTTTTTATTTTACCACAACTGAAAGTTTTTTAAAAAAGAACTAAAAGAAATCAACTTAAGTGGCCTGAGTGTCATCAGTAAATACTGACAAACATAAAGACTTAAGTGACCAGAAAATCTGATAAATATTTAAATAGTCTTTTGATGAAAATAAACAAAACAAACAAATATATAAATAAACAGAATAGCTTTAGGTGGGAATAGCATACTACCAGTTTTAACTGTGTGGGAAACTGCCCACAGCCTGGTGTCTGAACACTGAAATATTTCTCCCGGGGTCGGGAGATTTATTTTTTTTAATTATCATGTGATTGACTTGATACACAAACTAAGCACGAGAAGCAGGACTTATCCACGCCGGTGTTGTGTCGTAGAATGCACCCCTGCCGAATGCACCCCCTGCTAGTAGCCATGATCCAAATACTCGCGTCTTTGTAAAATATGAGCTCATTTTCTTCCACTTTAAGAAGCGAATGAGTGGACGGGATGCAGGGGTGCATCCTACGGCAAACACCGGAACGTATTTCCTCCGCACCCTTCTCACCTTTTCAACCCCTGACCCGTTTTCATGCCTGAAGCGCTGTGTTTGAGAAACACTTGCGGCCGGGCACTTCATATCGCGGGTCGAGAGTGGCTAGAAGCTGGTCGAAGCTAGGCTTTTCAACGGTAGTTATTAGCAGTATGTCCCTCGCTATGGAGCATGTTACTGCATGGGTGATGTCCTTATGCCGCTCGGACGCTTTGTCGTATTTTGGCAAGAAACGAAGTCCAGTTTGGTCTGCTTCACATGCTTTGTGCTGGTGCTGGCAGCGGTTCCAGAGGATTCCTCCTCCGACGACGTGGAGCCGCGGCGCGGCCGACACAGCTCGTACTCCTGCGGCTGCGATCGGTTTAGATGGTAGAACAAGTTGGTTGTGTTACCAGACTTGGTTTTTACTAATTCTCTGCAAATTTTGCAAACGACCGCTGTTCGCTTTTTGTCAGACTTCTAAAAACCAAAACATTGCCATGCTGGTGAACTACTGAAACCTTTTTTCGGGACAATGTCCTCCGCTTCTCCTTACTGTATCATTTTTTCTAATACACGTGCTGTCTGTTGTGGTTTGATAGGGGCTGGGCTTGGTGCCGTAGCGTACCTGGGTCTGCGTTTGTGATTGGTTGGGAGGAAGCAATGACTGTAGTAAAAGCTACATGATAGGCTATGATGAAAAAGAAAGGGAAACTGTGTTTTTCTATCGAACTTTTTATCGACCCGTTTTTTTTCTATCGCACCACACGTCTATCGATCGATATATATTGTTATCGAATTATCGTCCAGCACTACTCAGGGCTTTCAGGGTTTAGGGAGGAATCACAGCAGGATTGAATTTAAAAATATTAACCTTTCAAACCGGTTGAAAGTGTCGGCATTAGGCCCAGGAGAACCCGGCAGAGAGCAGGAGCTAATATATGAAAGATCTCAATTTATGTTTGAGTTGGCTCCCTGTGCAAAGTGCCCCACCGTGCTCATATAAAACCCTCCAACCGTAAAAATCAGACCTGTGTTTCCATGATATGCATTCCTGTGATTTCTACAGCAGCAGAACAAGAATGTATGAATGAATGAAGGAACGATGGAGCAGGAAAGAGGAGGAGGAAGAAGTCTGCTCTCCATTTCACACTCTGTAATCAGGAATTTGTTCCTTTAAATGCCTCTGAGCGCCTTTGAACAGCTTCTGTGGAAAGTTGAATTCACCGAAGTTTGATATCTGATGAGGAGACGCCTTAATCTGCCGGGAGACAGAGCTGGTGAATAAATTTGATTTGCACATCAATATCGATTTCAGCCTGTTTCACAACCAGCTAGAAACTCCTTACAGGAGCTTTAAAAAACAAACACATATTCACCACAATTTAAACCACCACATTCGACCCGCTTTTCTCCTCCTGTCAGAAACTCGGTCAGCTGTTCATCTGTGTTGTTTCTGTCTTAATCTCACCCCTCATGTTTTTCTTCGACTGTTGTTGTGATTTACGACCGTACTCAAACCTCACACCACAACGACCGCCGGCACGCTCATTTCAGCGTTTCAGCTCTCTGCAGCCTGTGAAAAAAACACGCTCAGTAACATCCCAGCGATGCTTCAACAACACGAGCTTCACCACAGTGTGAGCAGCAGTCCCTGAAACGCTCACACATGCACACACAAACACTCTTTTATAGGGGAGTGGGACGGGGTCCTGTGGGCTGTTTGGTTCAGGCTGTTTTGGAGGCTTTGTTGCCAGGGTGATAGAGACAGTTTACCAAAAATGTGTTCTAGATGCCTTTGATCAGAGCCATATCCATAACAACAGCCTGTTCTTCATATTAACGTTCTGCTGTTGAAAAATAACAGACTGGTTCAATGGAATGGTTCAGCGTGCCTTTGATCAGAGCCGTATCCATAGCAACAGGTGTTCATCATATTAATGTTCTGCTGTTGAAAATAACGGACTAGTTCGATGAAATGGTTCTACGTGCCTTTGATCAAAGCCATATCTATAGCAACAGCCTGTTCTTCCAATCAATATTCTGCTGTTGAAAAATAACAGACTGGTTTAATGAAATGGTTCTACAAGTCTTTGATCAGAGCCGTATCCATAGCAACAGTCTGTTCTTCATATTAACGTTCTGCTGTTGAAAAATAACAGACTAGTTTAATGGAATGGTTCTACATGCCTTTGATCAGAGCCGTATCCATAGCAACAGTCGTTCTGCTGTTGAAAAATAACACTGTTTCAATGGAATGGTTCTACGTGCCTTTGATCAGAGCTGTATCCATAGCAACAGTCTGTTCTTCATATTAACGTTCTGCTGTTGAAAAATAACAGACTGTTTCAATGGAATGTCCAGAGACCAATCAGAGTTGAGCATTAACCCAGCTGTGTAATGATGTTTTTTTGTTTGTCTGCAGATCGAGGATGGAGGGAAGGCGGCGCTGTGCAAGAAGCTCAAAGTGGGTGATGAGCTCATTAACATAAATGGATCCGCCCTCTACGGCAGCAGGCAGGAGGCGCTCATCCTCATCAAGGGGTCGTACAGGATCCTGAAGTTGGTGGTCAGGAGGTAGGAATCATGTTCGCTCATAAATTAAAAAAGATTTATTCACTGTATTCCCTCATCAAACGGACGCATGTTCGCTGCCAGTTGTTTCCTCCTCTTGAGTTTTTCTGCTTTGACTCACCAAAGGGAGTCAAAGGTGAGGGAGGAGACGAAAAAAGGAGTCGACTCGTGTTTTTCCTGGTCCATTAGAAATGTGCTAACCTGACATGCAAACACACACACCAAGGCCCCCTGCTCAACAGGAAGTGACCTTTGACCCTCAGGGTGTTAGAAGGAAAGCTGATAAGAACAGGGAGGAGTGAATGTCTGGGAATGTGGGTTGGTAATCATGTGGAATGGCACTGGGAGGGACGCAAACAACAAGAGGACAACAAGAGTTTCAATAATGTATCAATAAAAAGAAACACCTCAAACTTAACCCCCCGCTGCATGAAATACTTGATTCTGATTGGTCGAAATCCAAAAACAGGAGTAAATCTCAAAAGAAAAGCAAGATGCCTGGCATGTTTCACCTTGCCTACAAGAAGATTATGGAAACCTAGAGATGGTTTTAAGTGTGTCTTATATTCCAAATGTTACGGTAAGTGAGTCCTGTGCTCCAAATTTTACGGTAGTTTATCGTAATGGTGTTCCATCTAAAAAGATTTGGATTATCTCCATTTTTATTCACAACTTATTTACATATTGACAGTATTTAAATCCATGAACTCTGAACTCCAACAGTCAGGGGTGTCATTGCCCCCCAGTGGACACAGGTGAAACTGCAGCACTTGCTCTGAAAGTCAAGTTTTTACCTTTTTCACCTTTTTAACCTTGTGTTTCGTCATTTCTCTGCTGCCTTTGAGTCTATATGTTCCCGACTCTTTAACTGGACTCAGACTAAACTCCGGTATGGAATAAGTGAACGGTTCGAGAACAATCTGACTCTGTCTCCTCGGACCGTTTCAGACAGCTGTTTGGCAGCAGCTCGGCCTGTTCTGGCTTTGAAACCAGATCAGCCGTCCCAGCAGTCAGAGAGTTTTCCTGCTCCTGTTTCTGTTTCAGGAGATGGGACCCCTGTCTAATTCAGTTAGACCCACACATAGACACAGAGGACAGTTACACACTCCCTTTCACACTCACAGACAGACAGCGGGACACATAAACAGACATGTATGTGTTCAGGAATGCTCTGCATTATGAGCATGCCACCCAGTCGAGTCCACTGTGTGTGTCAGTGTCTGGTATGTGCTGCATGTCTGAGTCGGAGGGGTTTTCCCAACTCTGTGAGAGTGTGAGTGGGTCTGTGTGACCCGGTGGGATTTGAATGGATGAGAGTGCCAAGTCAGCAAAGTGAACATTATGTAGCAAGCAGCTTTTCATCATTTATTAACGATCAAGAAATCAAAGTTAAACTGATTTCTTAAGAGTTTGGTGAACATATTTTTTAATGAACAAAATGATGGAAATGATACGAGTCAGGAGGTCGTAGCAGGTGTTGATTGGGACTTTACTGAAACTTAAAGGGATATTCCGGTGTAAAATTAATCTAGGGTCAAACACACTTTAACACCGAGTTGGACACCCCCCTTGAGAGATGAATGTTGTCGATCGCTTACTTCTCCAGTTATACCAACTTTAGTAACGACCGCACAATAGCAATACACAGCAGTCTGAGGAGCCATAAACAAATCTCAACCAAAACGCCACTCTATAGCCACAAATAATGCTCAGAACAGCACCTAACTTCATTAACAGGACATATAGGGTCACAGCCATAGTACTAGACACCAAACATCTTTCTAACTTTGACTAATTTTTTTAGCAAAGAGATTAAACACAACTCACCTACTCTCTTCCAGCAGCCGCTTGTTTGTAGCGAGACCTCAGGCCAGTCCATTACCACAGCGGAGTTTCGCAGCTCAAGGAAGAACATTTTTGACTGTTACTTTATCATTTCCTTGAAGTAAAAATCATCATATCATTTTGTTTTGCAGACATGGTAGTTCTTCTGCCTTAGCGTCTCGGTCTGATTGCATTTCCATAAAGAAATGATCATAAATGTTCTTCCTTGAGCTGCGGCACCCCGCTGAAGTCCGAAATGGACTGGTCCAAGGTCTCACTACAAACAAGCGGCTGCTGGAAGAGAGTAGGTGAGTTGTGTTTAGTCTCTTTGCTAAAAAAGTTAGTCAAAGTTAAAAAGATGTTTGGTGTCTAGTACTATGGCTTGGACCCTATATGTCCTGTTGATGAAGTTAGGTGCTGTTCTGAGCATTATTTGTGGCTATAGAGTGGCGTTTTGGTTGAATGTGTGTTTTTATGTGGTTAATTCCCTCTTAATGTCGACATAAATCTGTCATTTATACATTTAAAAACATCTTAACCCACTCATGAATTAAACTCACTTTGATTGACACCTTTCAGATGCTAATAGCCGGTCTCAGCTTCAGTATTTGGGTGGGTCCCCGCTGCACTTTGACCCAGACTGTGTGCCAGCCGGGTTTCCCCTCATTAGCGCAGAAACAAGGAACCCTCTGGAAGGTTCTGTGGCGTCTGCTGCCAGACTTTACACATACACACAGCTCGTTTAGGGGTGATGAAACGCTCACGCTCGCCACACTTGGCTCTCGGTGTTTAGATTTAACTGTGGAAAAAGCTGTCGGTCAAAAGCCAGATGTCGTTACCACCTCGATTCAAAAACACGCGATTAAGAGCGTGAAAACTTTGTGACGTAATTTTGGTTTTAAATACATTTTAAGTCGCCTTATTGCTGTGGCACGTGTAAAGCTTCTTTGACCAACAGATGAACGAAAAAGAGAGACAATACAACAATAATAAAAAGTCGCAGTGGAAGCAGCTGTGCACCCCCTAGAGGTAAAGGAGGGTATAACTGCCACAAATCGGCACTGGTGCCAACTACAGGCATGGGGCGGCAAAGTCCAGTTTATTTTTACGCATTATTCCAAATAATGTGATATACGTTTGTGTAAATTTTGGCCACTTGGGAGCGGTAAAACCAAGCCGGAAAAAAAATAAATAAAAATTATTCGAAATTATGTTAGTATAAAGTTTTTGATGACGGCGGTGCAAGGAAACGAATAGAGAGCGTGTTGCAATTAGCTAGAACGTAACACAACACGGATAAAGAAACAAAATCAACACTGCCACCTAGTGGTCAGGAATTTAGTCACAACCTTTACCACAGATTCTCGGATGTTGACGAACTTTTGGTTCCAATCTGAATTTCGCCCTTGTGAAGGTTTTCTTGGGGTGTCCCGATACGACTTTTTTACTTCCGATACAATACCAATATTGTACCCTTTAGTATTGACCGATACCGATATTGATCCGATTTTGGCACAAACTTGTCTTTTTCGGATTTTAAAGAAAAATACTGCCCCAGGACATCACTCCTACTTCTTGCTACTTTGTTAGTATCTTAGTTCACACTGTTGTTGCGATTTCGTGGGATCTTCAAGCTGGAGTGTCGGAGTGGAGTGCTTGTATCGGAGTGCTGATATTGAAGACTTTCGATGCATAATCCGATATTTGTCTTTTGGCCGATATCCGATATCAATATCGTAATGGGACAGCCTGAGTTTAAACTGTGCTATTCTCACAGTTAGTTTCTTGAAATCCAAGGCATGGAACATCAGCACCAAAGGTTCCCCCTCGTACATTTCCTGACTTTCGTAGCTCCGTTTAACGTGAAACACCAGGCGCTTGTCTAAATCCTTCGCCAATCATCGTTGGAATTATATGACTAAACTCCTGTCTCATTATTCCCTGTACTTACTTCTGGTTCCCTCTTCACCCGATTATCCACGATGGCTGCCTGCCAAACAGTTTCTGCCAAGCTTCTGGGTATGTTTTTCATACGTGTTATTACATCTGTGTGGACAAGCATTTCACTAAGTGTCTGTAATTTGTGTAAGTGCCTCCTCTGTTATTCTAAGCTCAATTAAAAGTCACTAAATCGAACTTGAGAGGGGCAGCAGCTACTATTTCTGTTACCCAGCGCGCCGGTCTCGGACTCTCCGGGAAACGACACCAGGGTTCCCCCTGTACAGTACTCCACTTTACAGCAGGAGACCTTGAGAATAAAAGGTCTTCTTTACCGAGGGAACCAGCTTGGAAAATGTTCATATTCAAGTTAATTATATGATGTAAACGCAGAGGAAGGAAATGAGGAGCTGGCGAGGAGAGTTGGTGAAAATGGTGCTTTTGTGTAGATCTTATGCTAAAGTTTGGCAGTGAAAGTTTGAAAATGGAGGCATGTAGGGGATTAAAAAAGAGAGTATTGTTTCTGACAGGTTTCTGCGACATTAATGAAGAGTTGTGTAAGACAGGAAATGAAAAAACATTTGAGTCTCATGTTTTTTGACTCCTCCAAGGATGGAGTTTAACTCTCTGATCCTTGTCCAAACATTTCTGCTTCTCCTTCAGTTTCTGTATCATCCATTGTTCGGTCTTTTCCCCTCGGTGTTTCACAGCATTGTCTGAATAAAATACATTCGATTGAGACTCTCTGTATTGTCCGGTGCTGCTGAAAGCAGAGCTGGCCCTTCAGGCTAAATTTGTCCAACCACAGGAATTTACTGGGCAGCCCAGCGGTCGAGTAAAAGAAAGAGACAGCAGTGTGTTTGGATCTGTTCGACTTTAAATTCAGGAGAGATGCTTTATGGGCTTTTTAACAGGCAGAGTGATACTAAAAAGAGACCACAATGCCATAAAGTTGTGTTTTATTTTCCCCCTAATCAAGACATCTACTGTCTTAAAGATTGGACCCTGTACCCTGACACAAAAACAGAAGCAAAAACAGCAACAAGCTTTTTGTTTTTGTTACCAGAAACGGCTATTTTAGGTGGTAGTTTGACTTTAAATAGCAGCAAGAGGACAGTATTAGTCTGAAAACCTCAGCTGAAATATGAAAACTGAAAACTTACATGTGTGTTTACCCTCTCCTCAACTCTATACATGCAAGATGAGACAACTTACTGAAAATAGAGCTTTTCCCCCTTTTTTAATTCATGTACATTTCCCTAAAATGTCAGGTTTTTCAGTGTAAACACAGTGGAGTTCTTCTGATGTGTATGGTGGGTTAGAAAGGAGGTCTAGAGGTGCAAAACGGCCACCTGTAGGTCTGGAGGGAAAAAAAATATGAGTAAATTTTGGCTCACAGTGCTAAAAATGACTAAAAACCATCAAAAGATAGCAACAACAAAAGTTAAAAACACTTTTGTTTTTTTATAATAATAATATATTAAAATTTATTATATTAATATATATATATTTTATACATACATACTTTTTTATAACAAAAATGATTTTAATATTTTACTTTTTTTGGACAAAAGTTTGAGCAAAATAAACAAAAACATGACATCATTTTTGCTAAAAGTTTCTGAAAAAGTTTCAAATTTATGAAAGTTTGAGAAGATTTCATTTGCAAGTTTCCCAAAATTTCCCAAAATAACTGCGGTTTTCTCGAGGATTATCAAATTTATGACTATATATGCTGCAAAAAAAAAAGAACTCACTAAAAGTTCCATCAATTAAAAAAACACAGGAAAAATTTTAATCTGATCGTTAATCTCATCAGAGTTGTTTCACTTTTCCCAAAATCTTTCAGGTTTATAATCGTTGTTGCAAAATAACCTTACCAACACAGCATCACCTCCTTTAGGACTTGAGTGAAATATCCATTTTCAGATTATATTCTCAGATTCCACAAATTTTGGACAAATTTACTCTCGTTTTTTTTTTTTTTTTTTTTTTTTTTTCCACAAAAATATTCATATTTTTTTTCAAGTTTCTGAAAAAGGTTTCCCAAAAATTCTTGAAAATTTCCAGAACTTTTTTAATGTTTTAAAGTTAAATTGTTATAATAGTCTTAACTGACTAACTTTGGATGCCTACATCAAAAACACTGGATCTACATACTTGCAGTGGCATTGGTACTTTCGTTTTTATCGTCTGTTTTGCTGAGAACTCAGTGACCTTTTTTTCTAACCTTTGTTATCACACAATGAACATCTCTTAAAACCTTTTACGGCGTTTGAAGCGACTCATGAGTTTTCCAGCATATTTCTGGACAGGAAGGAATGTCAGGGATGTTTTGTTGGCTTGACCTGGAAATGTTTCCTCTATAGTACTTCCTGTTTTCACCGACCCTTTGTTAGATCTAACTGTACACACTGTGTGTGTTGTGTTTTAGTGTGTGTTGTGTTTCTCTCGGCGGGCAGCCGTGAAAGAGGCAGGAGGACATTCTTCAACTTTGGCATCATTTCCTGTTCTTCCCAAAGTTCCCCCCTCCGCTTCCCGTCCACCTTGGACCTTAATGTGCCGGTGAAATTGGTGTTTGTGTGAAACGAGGAGACGGCTTTAATGGGAACTGGACGAAGACCAAACAGTTTATTTACTGATAATGATGGGACAGGAAATGGTGCTTTAGATACAGGTGTGGTTACAGGAGTTGAAACTGTGAGGAGAGTTCATTTCTGGAGATATAGAATGTAAACTTGGCTAAGAGAAAATTCCAAAACGAGAATTTGCCAAAAAATTCCAAAAATTGAAAAAGAATTCCTTCATTTATTTTTTTTTAAAGAGTCCAGCTAAAATTTCTGAAAATTTGAAAAATCACTTTAAAACATAAAAGAATGTTTCCATCAATATGCAGAGGTAAGTTTTTGACAGTTCCATAAAATTCAGTAAAAAGTTTTGAAATTTTTAAAAATGAGTATTTCCTAAAAAATTCCAAAAATAGAAAAAAAATCCATGTTTTTTTCTGTTTAATAGTCCAGCTAAAATTTCTGAAAGTTCTTAAAAGCACTTAAAAACATGTCTGAATGTTTCCATCAATATTCAGAGAAAAAATGTTGACAGTTCCTTAAAATTCCAGTAAAAGTTCTGAAAATTCCAAAATGAGTATTTCCAAAAAATAATTCCAATGATAGATAAAATCCATGTTTTTTGTTAAGGTGTCCAGCTAAAATTTTTGAAAATTCTTAAAATCACTTTAAAAACATGTCTGAATGTTTCCATCAATATTCAGAGGTATATTCAATATTCAGGTTAAAGTAAAAAAAAAAATCTTGAAAAGTTGAATCAAAACTTTTACATTTTTAAAATTATTTCCTGTGTAAAACAATCTAGGTTGAAAGGGTGTCAAAGTTTTCTCTTGGTCTGGTTCAGGTCTGAAATTTAGCAAAAACAGGTGTCTGTAACAAAGTAGAACTCAGAGTTTTTGACATTTTTTACTAAATATATTTAACCTAAACAAATCAGATGAGTTTTATTTCAAACTAATGGAGTCTTATCTCTTTGAACGATGTTTCCATGTCATTAAAAAGTTTCAGCTGTTTGTAAAAAGTAAGGTGAAAAGATTAAATCCCAGAAAACAACAACAAACAGCTGAAATCTGTCAGTAGCAAATCAAAACAAACATTTTCTAAATATTTGGGGTTGAATAGAATCAAAGCGGCGGATTTCAAACAGACCGGTCTGAAGCGAGAGTCGTGGCAGAGTGGAAACGTTTACAGCAGGAGGAGCAAACAAAGGAAATTAAAAGGATAATTAGAAGAGAGGCTGAATCATGTTTGATGTTTCTGACGGGATAAAGAGGACTTTATGATGAAGCGCTTTCATCCGAACTCGCTCTGTGATGTCTGCTGCTAAAACGAGTAAACATTTATTTTTCTAAAGGCTGGATGAAAGAGAGAGAGGAGGAGATGAAAAGAAGGAGGCAGAGAAAGACAAAAGAGTCAGAGGGTGACTTCTTATGAACTTTTTTTGATGTGTTTTATGGAGTAGGAAATTATCAGGAACTTTCTTTCCCCCTAGAGTCAAACTTTTCTTTAGTTTCTTTAGATTTTTAATACTTATTCCATGATTGGGGTCGGGGTTTAAAAACCATTCAAAGGCTTGAAAAAAGACAAAAAAATGTCTTAAAATTAAACCCTGAATAAACTTTGAGTACAGAACTTAAAGGGATATTCTGGGGTAAAATTAATTTACGGTCAAACACACCATAACACCAAGTTAGACACCCCTGTCAAGAGATGTTGCAGATCGCTTGCTTCTCTAGTTATACCAACTTCAGTAACGACCGCACGATAGCAATACACAGCGATCTGAGGAGCCATAAACAAACCTCAACCAAAATGCCACTCTATAGCCACAAATAATGCTCAGAACAGCACCTAACTTCATCAACAGGACATATAGGGTCCCAGCCATAGTACTAGACACCAAACATCTTTTTAACTTTGACTCATTTCTGTAGCAAAGAGACTAAACACAACTCACCTACTCTCTTCCAGCAGACGCTTGTTTGTAGCGAGACCTCAAGCCAGTCCATTACGGACTACAGCGGGGTTTCGCAGCTCAAGGAAGAACATTTATGACATTTCCTTGAAGAAATAATCATCATATTAATCATTTTTCTCTGCAGACGTGGTAGTTCTTCTGCCTTAGCGTCTCGGTCTGATTGCATTTCCATGAAGTAATGATCATAAATGTTCTTCCTTGAGCTGTGAAACCCCGCTGTAGTCCGTAATGGTCATTACTAAAGTTGGTATAACTAGAGAAGCGAGCGTGTCTAACTCAGTGTTACGGTGTGTTTAACCATTACTTAGATTTACGCTGGAATATCCCTTTAATGGAAAGTTTTTAGGTTGCAAAACTTGTTTCATAATTTGATCACATGACTACAAATTGGTAGAAAGTCCCTTCTGATATCCATAATCAGCCTCCACCTGCCTCCTCCTCTTCTTCCTCGTCTCTGTTTCTGTCCTCAGTTTTGACTCTTGAGCTGCTTCAGCAGTGCTGCTCAATTTCACAGTTTGCTTGTTCTCGCTCAGTTGAAACGTTTGTTTTCATCTGTTTCCTGGAAGAGTTCATCCTCCTCTTCATCGTTTCTCTCTCTCTCTCTGTGCGCACTCGCTGGATTCTTCAGCGCTTCTCTTGTTTTTTCTCGTTAGCCGGCGCTTGTTTTAGACCGCTGCGTGCACGCACACACAAAAACACTCATATGATTGTTTGGAGCTGGACCGCAGCAGACAGATTGATGGGCACACACACACATAAACACGCTCGCACACGCACACACATCCCGTTGTTTAGACTTTTTGTACCACAGGGTCCCCAGAGACCGGGGCAGGACTGAGGTCTGTGGTGCCAAGAGCCATGAAACACAATAGTCTGCCCCCCATCACTCCTTCCCAAAGTGAACAATGGACATTCCTCGCATTCTTCCAGACCTCTTCCTCACACACACACACACACTTATAAACACACACTTGAATAGAGCATCCTGGGTCTGATTAGACCTCTGACTGTAAATGACTTCAGCTATGATGCCGTTCAGGGTGAATTATGGACGCTGTGGACGGAGAAGTATGAAACTCTGCGTTTTTGTGTTAAATTAGAGTTTCATAACTTCTTCTGCTGGAACAGGATGGACAAAGATGGAGGCGGGGTTTCACCCCAGAGCTAATGGAGTGAGTTCACGAGGTTGGCAGTTCATCGAGGTGATAAAAAGAACTGAGATACTCAGTCTACCCAGATGTGGAGGTGATTCACCTGCATTCTTGTTTTTTAATGGCCCTAACTTAATTAGCATGCTAAGCTAAAAGAGAAAGTGACCATATCCAGTTTTTACTGAACTTAATAGTATGATGGAGGGTAACTCACAAGGATGGTGTCTATTAGGACTTTTTATATATTAATCAATCTTCATGGGTGGAGAAAAATCTCATTTTTTACATTTCAGTGTGGCGTAGTGTGCTGTATCTTATGGTATCATGTTGTATCATGCTTTTCAAATCGTATCATATCATACCAATTGTACAGATCAGTCCTACAGTTCGTATCGTATTGTGCCGTCTTGTACTGTATCAATCCTATCGTATCATTAGGGATGTCCCGATCCGATATTGATATCTGATATCAGTCTGATATCAGCAAAAAAACAAATATAGGATTATATCGGCTTGCATCTAAAATCGCCAATATCACCAGTCCGATACAAGCAGTCCATTCCAGACTCCGCTCCGGCACCTCTAGCTAGCAGCGCCCGGATCTAGCATGCAGAGCCCACAAAATCACAACAACAGTCGAAGGTACTAACACAGTACGAAGGAGTAGGAGTGATATCGGCGGTGTGGCAGTATTTTTTGTTAAAGTCCGAAAAAGATGTTGCAGCTGAGTGAAAAACTTGTCATGCACAATTTTGTGCCAATATTGGATCGAATTTGTTATTGACCGATATCAAAGGCGACAATATTGGTATCGTATCGGAAGTAAAAAAAGTTGTATCGGGACACCCCTACATATCTTATCATATGGTATCGTATTGATTGTATCATATCGTACCGTACATATTGTACTGTGGAGTCTTGTATAAATAGTATTGTTTTGTATCAATCCTATCAAATCATATTGTATCATATCGATCGAATCGTATCGATCGAATCGTATTAATCGTATCGTATCAATCATATTGTATTGATGGGGTTGTATCGTATTGTATTGATCATATTGTATCGTTAAGTCTTGTATAAATGGTATTGTTTTGTATCAATCTTATTGTATCGTCTTGATTGTATCGTATTATATATATAGTATTGTATCATATTGATTATATCGTATAGTATCAATCGTATCGTATCAATCATATTTTATTGATTGTGTCGTATCGTATTGTATCGATCGTATCGTATGGTACAGTCTCGTAAAAATTGTAATGTTTTGTGTCAATCTTTTTGCGTCATATGTTATCGTATTGATCGTATCATAGTGATCATATCGTATTATATAAGTTGTATCCTACTGATTGTATCGTATCGTATTGTATTGATCATATCGTATCGTGCAGTCTTGTATAAATTGTTTTGTTTTGTACCAATCTTACTGTATCATATTGAATCGTATTGATGGTATTGATTGTATCGTATCGTATCGTGTGTTTTGTTGGCAGGTTAAAAATTCTGGATATTTCTCGTCTAATCTCTTAAACACACCAAAGACAAACAGATGTAATACAAGCGTAGAGTGGACAAGTGAGGTTACAGAGTTCAGAGGTCTCCCCTCTCTCTCTCTCTCTCTCTCTCTCTCTCTCTCTGTTGTGTGCATCCGCAGTAATATATGTGTGTACATTTCTACGTAGGTGAGTTTGTCCTCTATGCGTGTGGTCCGCTTCGGTTTATCTGTCTCCTCTGGCCTGGATTTTATTAACCGGTCCATTAAACCGCAACTCCATGATACATGACACTGCCCTGACTCCCTTCTTAAACACACTGACACAAAACTACACACACACACACACACTGAGATGGACACAAATTCCTTGAGGCCAACTTGGGCACACACGTGTTAAAAAGATGTGGAACCGGGGCGTTTGGTATCATCACAGTAAATCAGAGGTGTCCAGAAAGAGAGAGAGAGGAGGGGGCGGGGCATAAAGCTCTGAGAAGACAACACAACAGGGCGCAATAAGATAAGACACACTACACTTCAATGCAATCTTGTTTTTATCACTTAAAACTTGATCTGAGCTCCGATCGTTTTTCTAAAAGTCTCACATTCAATCCCTAAACAGACTAACAGACTAAAGAAGGAGCTGTCGAACAGGAGGAATTACCGCCGCCGCACCGATGATTTAAAACAGATTATAAATCCTCCTACAGTTAAACTAACAGAACGAACGTGCTGTTCTCAAGCCCGGGGAGCAATATGTTCACATTTAATTAAAGTTTAAAACACAGCGGGGATTAAAAAACACTTCATCTGTGTTCGCTTTCTGTTTGAGAGCTGCGATCATCTCGGTTATTACTCTGATTTATTATCATAATTAGATTTAATAGTTTGGTTGGACGGGGAAATTATGATCTTTGGGGGTTCGGCAGCTGAGGAAATGTTTTTTGAGAAGTGTAAAGAAGATAAAAAATATTCAAGCTGGAGAAAAACAGAAAGTCATATGAATATTTTATAAGAGTGAAGCTGTCACATGATGAGATCTGAATTAGTCAGGAA
Organism: Xyrichtys novacula; assembly: GCA_962446985.1. Lineage (NCBI taxonomy): Eukaryota > Metazoa > Chordata > Actinopteri > Labriformes > Labridae > Xyrichtys > Xyrichtys novacula. The sequence continues at coordinate 2,535,574 of OY660886.1, forward strand.
CATTAAGAGGTCGTCCTCATCGTGGGAAAATCACTGAAATGATGGGAACTGACTTCATCCCTGAAAAAGACGATTGTTTAAAGGTGAAGGATTTGTAGTTTTTATAGATGCCTCACATGGTTGTCGTTGACGTTTATTTGCTGCTAAATGATAAATCAGCTTCGTGATGGTGGGTAACCCCCAATTTCCACCGCATCCAGAACGGCTACGAAAAGAGAGTTTGTTTATTTACATAACGGACACAGGGTCGTAAAATACGGTTATTAAACGGGTACATAAACTCTAAACTCTGTGGCCTGCCTGAACTAACACTACATCCAACCCCCAATTTCCACCACATCTGGAACGGCGACGAAAAGGCAGCACCCGCCGATCATAGCTGATCGTAAACCATTCAAGTTAACGTGTCAATTTCCACCGGCTTCTTTCCGTTCCGCTGCGGATCGCCGGACTCCACAGCTGATCGCAAGAGTTGTAGGGTTTTAGGGTTTAAGGTTTATAGACAGATGCTGATTCTAGAAGTCTAGACGTAGATTTCCTCCTCTGGAAGGACACATTCTACTGCTTTCATGGTTAGCCTACGTAGCTAACGACAACTCTTATCGCGCGTGAATCCACGGGTTCTTGTGAGTTCTTGCGATTCCCGGTGTCCATAACCCCCACATAAAATTCGCTTCACAATCGGATCCAGTAGGAATTGGTGGATGGTGAATGGTGTTCCGGATCCAAGCCGTGGAAATCCCGGGTCTTCTTCATCCTGGTAAAACCACTGAAATGATGGGAACTGACTTCATCCCTGAAAAAGACGATTGTTTAAAAGTGAAGGATTTGTAGTTTTTATAGATGCCTCTCATGGTTGTCGTTGACGTTTATTTGCTGCTAAATGATAAATCAGCTTCGTGATGGTGGTGGGTAAGGCTGGTGGTGTAAGCAGGGAGTTCTCCAACAGCTGGTCCAACTTGATTCAGTTTGGTCCGACAGGTCTACACAAGTCCTGGACTTGGACTTGGGTTTTTTTTCTCCAGCTCCTCCCGGGAGTCTGTCATTGAATCGTTGTGTCTCAGCTTCCAGCAGGAATAAAAGGTACATATAATGTTCTGTAGCAGCATCACTTAGAGTGTTTTTGACAGTTTGATGAAATAAATAGCCACTCCGACTACACACATACACACACACTAACACACACACAAACACACACACTGCAAGGGGACGGAGCGTTAACAAACAGTACATTGTGCTGCAGATGCTTAAAGCGGGTTTCACCCTTCCTGCCATGGACCTCTGGTATGAGCCTAGTCTCACTGTACTGATTACCTGGTATTTAAAACTCTGTGTGTATGTGTATATGTGTGTGTGTGTAAGCATGTGTGTGTATCCACATGTGCATATGCAGTAAACGCATGTCCGCAAAAGCATGTGTGTCATTCAGAAATCCGTAATGGAGGGTGATAAGAGTCGACAAACAGGGGTCTGATTGCATACACACACTCTAACACACACACTTACACACACACACACACACACACACACACACAGAACCATAAAGCAAACAAATAGCTCCTGATTGCAGGGGGACACAAAGGGAAACGGGGGGGAGGAAGAGGTGAGGTTGTTTAGGCTTTCTGACATAGTTAACCCCTCACCCTTTGAAGGGAAGACAGGGAATGTCAGGAATCTGCTCACATGCATGTATATAACTCACACACACACACACACACTCACACACACACACACACTCAGGTCTATATGGAGTCTGCAGGAGATGTAGGTCTTCAGGAAATCCTTTGAAGCCCGCTGAGGGCCTCATGTTATTAAGCGTCTGCTGTTGTGTGGTTGGTTAAACTTCAACACCGCTAATGTGGGACACTCACACCTCAGGGTGTTTGCTCACAGCGGTCCAAGTCTGGTCCAAATATCAGACCGAGCGGGGACTCTGATACAAGCGAAGTGGACTGACGGGGGAGGAGAAAAGTCACATGCAGATTTTATCAGCCGGAGCAAATAGATTTTAAATCCAAAGACTGAAACCACAGAGTTGAAGTGGACGTGTTTTTTTATCTGCTGTGCACAAGTTTGTCCACCTACAGTAAACGTTTAACATCAGACCATGAGCTCATAAATGAAAAATTAAACTCTCAGACCCAGAAGTTCCTCCGTTGAACACCTGCTCTGAATGTCTTTATATCTTCGCTGTTATCAGCTGTTATCAGGACCATTAACTGAGTCCAGACAAGGCCACCTGCTCTTACTACTGGGCCTAAACGGGCATAATGATCCATTGTTATCAACAGTTTAGAGGGAAATGTTGACTTATGTCTGTCGTCATGGAAACTACCGTTATCGTCATTCCACAGGGACTGATGAAACGTTACGAGACTTTTGTCTTTATCGTAGAAAACATTTGAAACGTCCTGCTATCGCAGGTGGAATATCGATGCAGTGTTGTCGTCATGGTAACAGTGGTTGTAAGCCAGACTTCTGTTGTTGTGTAAACAGTTATCGTAAACATCCATGATTCCAAGAGGAATGCTGCTAGACCGTTGTCGTCGTGGTAACAGTTGTAATGTTGCGTTCCAGTTACCTCGGAAGTCGGATGTTGGAGCTGGAAATTACGTTACACCTGAGTTGACGACGTTCCATTAAACAAGTTGGAAAACCAAGATGGATGCCTTCTGTTAGCCATTGTTAGCTGTTGTTAGCGGTTGTCAGTTGTTGTTAGCGGTTGTCGGTTGTTGTTAGCGGTTGTCTGTTGTTGTTAGCAGTTGTCGGTTGTCATTATCCATTTTCAGTCATCGTTAGCCATTGTCAGTTGTCGTTAGCAATTGTCATTTGTTGTTAGCAGTTGTCAGTTGTCATTAGCCATTGTCAGTTGTTGTTAGCAGTGGTCAGTTGACATTAGCCATTGTCACTTGTCGTTAGCAGTTGTCACTTGTCGTTAGCGGTTGTCAGCTGTTGTAAGTTGTCGTTAGCATTACTAGTTGTAAACCTCGCATAACACAGTATTTTACTCTTACAAATCCATCTTGGATTATGATGTTGTTGTGAAGTCGGGGTTGGTGGGGATTGTCCGACTTCCAGAGCTGGAAATCCGACGTCAGAGCTCGGAATTTCCAACTTCGGATTACAACTGTAATGCAGCATTATTCGGACGTAAAGAAATAAAAAACTAAAATAAAAAATAAATAAACATTCATGATTCCAAGAGGAATGTAGCTTGACTGTTGTTGTCATGGTAACAGTTGTAACAGTTTGACATTTGAAAGCAGAATGTTGCTGGACTTTTGTTTCTTAATAGCTTCTCTCATGAGCGTTTAAGTACATTTCATTTAAACGCTTTTTACTTAAAGCTCCTGTGAGTTTTTTTTTTTTTTAGTTTATAAAATGGACTGAAATTCATACAGCTGTATTTTTACGACAGCAAACAAGACCATGACAATTTAATACTGTAACTTTTCAAGAGCCGCAAAGACAACTTTGTCCACAGGGGGCGCCAAAACTGACACAAATGAAAAGTTCCTCATAGGAGCTTTATGTAAATCCACAGATTTGTACTTTTACTTCCTCAAAGTTAATCTTTGTTAAAGCAAAAGTACTTTAATTAAAATACAAAGTGTTCAGGTTTGCATTAAAGTCTGAGACCGGAGCTTTCCGCTGGTAAATCAAAGATAAAACAGCCCCCAAACTCTAAAATCTGAACCCAGATTTAGTTGATATTAAATCACCTCCCTTCAGTGCAATCCCATTTAAAATGTCTGATAAAACTCCTGCCTGAAAGCCGACACAAGCCGAACTTTAACGTCCTGTACGAGTGATCACGGATTGCAGGACAAAGTTTTAGTGACATTCAGAGTCGGATACATTAAAATATGATCTGCATGGTAATAAAATCCATGTTGATGATAAGGAAGGTGGTGAATGTGAAGTATTCACGTGTCCCTCCTGTTAAACCATCGCCTCCCCTCATTGTTTTCGTCCATAATTAGTCCTCGGACTCCTGGATCTCCCGCCGACCTCCCATCATCATCTCTTACACTCCCCCGTCTTTCACCACATTTTGTTTTCCTCGTCTCTCTGCCAAAGTGAAAAAGCCCCCTTGTCTGTCCAGCGGTCTCGCTCTGCTTTCTTTGCTCTTTCCATCTCTTTTTCATGCTCTGCAAACACACATGCATGTTAAACACACACACACATGTATAAGGAGGAAGTACCTCTGCATTTTTCCCCCCCTGTCGAACAATAACACTGTGAAACTCTGGGTATTATTTTAGCAGCCGTCCACCACTTTATCTGCTCTCCACAATACTTCCTCTCCCACTGACTCACACATCCTGCCTGGGAGGGGGCGAGCGAGGCTAGTGGAGAATCAGACGAGAAGAGAGAGAGAGAGAGGGAGAGGGAGAGAAAGAGGGAGGGGGTGGGAGAGAGAGAAATGTAGAGTGAAGGAGGGAGAAAAAGTCGTGTTTGTCTCCCAGTAAGAAGAGTGAGGGAAGGAGAGAGAGAGAGGGGATGTGAGGATCGTCGGGTGGTCAGAACCTGTTGCTCTTCATGTGGACATCATCTCCTCAACGTTTTCCACCAAGTCTCAGATTCTCCGGACTTCATAAAACCTGGTCCTGCTTTAGATCTCAACTGGTTTAAGGTTAGAGAAGAAGAAGAAAGAAGAAAGAAGAGTTTGAAAACTTTTAGGGATTCATCTTGAAGATTTTTCGAGGAAATTCAAGGAGTTTCTTTTACGTGAGCGCATCTGATCTTGGACTCTTGGAATCAGGGATGCTCGGACCTGCTCTGGGATCAGTTTGACAGCTGATGCTTCCGTCTGCGGAGTCTGGTAGGTGTGAAACTTCTGCGTCTTTCCTGAGGGTCAAGTCCAGTTAGAAAAGATGTTTCGTCTAGCTTTGAAGATTCACCTTGTTGAACTTTTGCCACATAGGAATGAAAATCTGAGGCTTTCGCTAAGTCAACAGTGGCCATGCTTTCATCTTCTTCCTGAACTCTTTAAAATCCCTCTGCCTTGTTTCGTTTCGTGAATCGTAAAAGTTCCCGTCCTCGTCTTTGTTTTTAATGCTCAGATCGACTTGTCTGTCTGTTGCACTGTACTGAGTCTGTGTGTGTGACTGAGATTATGCGCGTTGACCTTTGCGGTATCAGTCAGCTGTTGCAGTTTCTGACCATTAAGTGGGACATTCCAGCCGATCCTTTCAGAGAGGCTCTTTCAGAGCTGCAGGACGGAGAATTTATAATTTCTCGGCCTTTGACAGCCGTCAGGACTCTGCCGCTCTTCTTCTTCTGTTTCTTGTTTTCCCCCTTTATCCCCCTCTCTCTCTTTTTCTATTTTTACAAACATCAATAACTCAGGTTGGTTGCGATTGCTGCAAAGGTGGTCAATTTTCTCGTTATCTCTCATCCGGGACGTGCCGTCTTGTCTCATATGCCAACAAATTTTTTCAGGAACCTTGATTCATGTGAGTCCTGTTTGCGTGTTGCTCCACATTGAGCCAGAAAACTGGGTTACCGTGTCAGAAACAGGAAAGGAGGGGATAAAGATGTTATCAGCTCGTACAGTTAAGCCGCATTTCAAGCAAAAGTTCCACATTGTTGAGTTCAAAGAACTTTCCTTCAAGGAACCAAGTGGTTTTCGTGGCCCTTGCTGTTGTCAGCACTTCCACCATGGCCTTGAGTTTGATGTAGATTACATAGATCATGATCCAGAACCGATCCAGGATGGTTATTCAGTACATGAAACCACGGCTTCCAAGGCATCCACGGCAAAGGTCACCGGACCTTCAGAAAGCACCTCCAGAACGGGGACTTTTCAAGAGATCGATCATTTACCGCAGAGCTAAATTTAGACCTCTAAATGCGCGTTATTGAGTTCCTTCCTCTTTAATGCGGTTCAGTTTCAGTTTCCCAGATCGAAGCTCAACATGAGAGCTGAAAAATACCCTAAAACCCACCAGATTCATCCCATTTTTGAGTAGGATATCTTGTTCTTCCAGATTCCCCTGACTCCTGATATCATGACTTTGCGCCCCCTTGTCAGGCAATCCTCAGTTTTGTGGGATTCATGATTGCTGACCCCGGTTAAACACTCTTTGCTTATTTGGTCTCGCAGTACTTTCCCTCTTTCCCCTGCGTGATCAGCTTTCCTTATCACATTCTCGTTTCCAAACTGTGTGTTCGCCATCGCTCTTTTGTTCCTGTCGTACTCCTTGGCGTTGGCGTCACATCGTTTATTTTCTATTTCGCGGTCATCAATCTCTCAGAGCTAAACTCGGAGGAAAGAGGAGGTGGTGGCGGCGAGAGGGGGGGTCCGCTCATGTTTGTGGTGGGCTTCCGTAATGGTATTTCGTCTGGTGGAGTTTGGATAGTTCCCACACATAATCACGCTCGCACACACATACAGGGACACACACACACATAAACTTTCTCAGGGGATAATTTAAGGACATTGTCAGCGAAGTTGAACAATCAGTGGGCTCAGATAGAAATCCCTCTTAAGGAGCCAGGACCAGGAAACAAGGGTGTTTATTTTGGAAATGGTTCCGCAGCTCCTGCTTTATCATAAACAATAATACTCAGAAACGGTCCTTTCCTTTCCCGAGTCGTGCCAGGATCTGCATTCCTCTCCTAAAACTGTACCTCCATCCAAAGTTCCCCCCGAAATACCCCAAATAGTCTCCTCTTACAGTTCTAGACTTCCAAAGTGAGGCAATCGACCAAAAAGACCAGAGGATCAGACTGTTCCACTAGACCTGATCACCTTGGCCTGTTACCATCGACACAAACAAGTCCGATCTGAGAAAATTTAGAGGATTCTATCATGTGTTGGTGAGTTTTGTCGAGTAGATCATCAGGTAGACATGTCTTGACAAGTCTCAAGTCAATCGAGACTGGTTCAACTCACAGAAGTCTAGAAAAGTCTAATGTCAGTCAGGACAAGTCCAAGCTAAAACTGAGACTTCTTAAATATCCGATCAAAAACAAGATGCCAAAATCGACTTTAAACTCAGGGAAATATCGAGTCCACGAAAACCTGCCTGGGTAAGAGGACTCTTTTACGTCCTGAATCCATCAACACAAGTTGGACTAAAGTTTGAGTGTTGAACGGTGTCATTTCAGTTCAGACAAACCAAGTCGGTAAAACTTGGGGCAAGAGTGTCAAACCTGACGAGTCAAAGTTGAGTAAAAATCTTGTAAATATCATCCGAGTCAAAGAAAACCTAAAATTGTGCTTGGTCAAAAAAACCTGTCTTTAACATCTAAAACTTGTCGAGTTACGTCAAAGTGTCTCTAAGCCGAGTCATCCAAGTGTCCAAGTTAAGACCAGTTAAAGATCTAATTAAAAGAGGCAACTCCTAGTCAAGCTAAAATCTAAAAACACCAAGTTGGTCAAGAAATTTTTGTTATATTAGACTTTTAAGGCTCATCAACTTAAGGAAGTTTGACTTGAGACAGTCTCATAAGGTCTAATGTTGGTCAAGACAAGTCCAAGTCGTGATTTGGACTAGCAAAGTCAGCGATCAAAATTAACAAGTGAAAAAACAAAAAATTCTTCAAACCTGTCAAGTCCAATTCGTGAAGACAAGTCAGAGTCTAATTAGACAAGTTTAAAGTTTCAGGGTTGTCAAGTGCCAAGTCAGTCCAAGTTAAGACAAGCCAAGTGTCTAAGTGAGATCCAAATTTTAGTTAACACGCTAGTCGGTCAAGAAAAAGTCCAATCAGGTCTTTTTAAAGTCTTTGATTTACAGTCAACATAATCCAAATCCAAACGGGTCTCAGGTCAGTGGAGCCATGTCAAAGCTGAGTAGTTTTAGAGTTCTATTAGGCACTCGTCATAGATAATTCTGAGTATTTCCAAGTCTCGAGTTAGGATAAGTCCAAGTCCACAGAGTCTTTAGAGACAAGCTGACGTCAGAGGTGATTTTAGCTACCTCTCAAGTGAGTCAAATCGAGTCATTCTTGAGGTGTCTAGTCAAGTTAGAAAAGCCTCGGTCGAGTCACATGGAAGTCAAGTCGTGTTTAGGTTAGAGATGTCAAATCTTACATCAGATGAACAAAGTGAAAAAAAATACTCGTCATAAAATCAGGTTTATAAAGTGGTCCAAGACAAGTCTCGAGTCAGTCCAAGTGGAGTTTGAGGAGTGTCAAATCAGCAGCTTTTGTGGTGTGTTACTTATATATCCAACAGCTATACTCCCTGTGGTGAGATAATCTGAAAGATATCCACATAATGGTCCTTTCAGACTCGGAGAACAGCTCTTTTCTACCTGACTGTGCTTTTTTTTTCTCCTTCGTATCCTTGTTTCTGGCTGTTTTAGACGCTCTTTTGTTTCCTTTGCTGCCTCACACACACACACACACACACACACACACACACTGTCTGCGGGGGGTTGAATTGACTCTGGCCTGCATATGGGATCGGAAGTCTGTATAAGGGAATTAGCGAATATCATGGGATACGCAGGAATGTCTGGCCTGGGATCAGACTGGAGAACATATTGTACATGTTAGATGAGTTTTTAATGGCAGACCAGCAGAAGGGCAAACAAGTTTAGAGGAAGTTGTTTCCACAGGATTTGGGTTGGCAAGGTATCACTGACTGGGCCTGAGTTTTATGGCGGCGCTGATGGTCCAGGACACTTTAAAATGAGGCTGCAAATACGGCTGTCAGCTCCGTCACCTCTCCTCGGTAAATCACCGCGTGTGGAAGAAATGGAGATGTAGCTTCGCATCGGGGTTAAAGGATGAGGTAGTTAAACGTGATGAGGTAGCAAAATGGAAAAAACTGGCCGGCTGTAAAAGAAGCTGACAGGGGAAAGGATGAAAACCTTTATTTATGTATGTTACACTTTCACCTCCATAGACTGGAAACCGCAGAGTATACTTATAACAGAGCAGAGCCTCAGGGTTTACCTACAGATACTGTATTTAGACTGCAAATAACTCCTCAAGTACAAGTCCATCTATGTATCCAGTCTAGTCAGGACCTCCAGACCAAAATACTGGTCTTAGATGTGGTCGAGTTAAAGCTTTATGAACTTCTTCGACAAGAGTATGGTTGTTGTTACTGTCGCTCATCCTCCACCCTCTCCTCTCTGCAGGCGCAGCGTTCCTCTCATCAGGCCTCACTCCTGGCACCTGGCGAAGCTAACGGAGCCGCCTTTCCCTCCCCCTCCCCCTCCTCCGTCTCCTCCTCCGCCTTGCCTCCCCACCGCCGACTCCCCTCCCCTTCCCCCTCCTCCCCCTCTGTCTGCCATGCAGCTCCACCCCGGACCCTACACACTACCGTGGCACACCAACGACAACAGGTGAGAGGGCGCCGACTATTTCATGGAATTACACATTTTAAAAGCATGTGATGACCATGAAAATGTAAATTTCCAGTTACTGTATTTTCTTGTGGTTCAATTGAATTCAAACAATCAAAACTATACATAGAAACTCTGGACTATAAACAACTGTCACATAGTATAGGGCTGGGCGAAAAAAACAAAAATTTACAGGTATCGAAATTTACGATAAACGTAATTTTGCCCATGTCAATTTATTCTGTGTCAAGAACATAAATAAATAAAAGTTGGTTTTGGATGTGTGTAGGTAGGCTATGGTGTCATGTCCCTTTAAGACGCTGTCCTACGTAAGGACAGGTGAGGAGACGGAGGACGGTTCAAAAGTTGTAGCAGCTGAAATAGACGAAGTTAATGTGTGGGGTGAGCAGCTTGTGGAGTAGTTAACGTCCATTAATCTATATCGAGGTGAACTGATCAATATATCGTGATGTTGATTTGAGGCCATATTGCCCAGCCCTAACATATCATGTCCAAATACCATCCTCAGCTCTTTGTCAGAAGGTTTTCAGTCTTCAAAAAATTGTCTATTCCGCCCAGATCAAATACTTTCTCACTGTTTCTTAAAATCGTAACATAAAAACACTAAAGTGGTGAAAATTACAAAGTTCACTATAACATAGGGCGGGGCGATATGGCCTCATCAATATCACGATATATTATTTTTTTGATACCAAATATATCGACATGGGCAAAAAGACATCGGTTATTGTCATAAATTTTGGTATCGGTAAATTTTCGGTTTATCGCCCAGCCCTACTCTGGAGGATAACGCCATCCTCAGCTCTTTGTCAGCAGTTTTCAGTCTTAGAAATATTGTCCATTCAACCCAAATCAAATATTTTTTTACTCTTTTTTTAAATGCAGAATGTAAAAACTTTATAAAATGGTGAAAATTTACTATAACCTCTACAAGAAGAGAATTTAACAATGGGAATTCTCCATATTATTGCAAAACTATCGACAAAAATAGAATTTCTGCTTTTATTCGATGATTCAAACGTGCAGAAAAAACTTCCTAGCGTTTGAGATGACAAAGACACTTCCTCTTTAGAGTGGATTTAAACACATCGACACTATGTTGGTGTTTCCGACTGTAAGGCGTGAATCACACACACTAAGCCCATGACCTCAGAGGATGTTGTCTATTTAACAGGTCAGGGGATTTTTTGGTCCCTCTGACTCCGCCCCCTCAAAAAAAAAAAAGCAGTCGCCAGGAAACAGGTGACATCACCGTGTTCTAAAGTCAACACAGCCAACGCAGGAAGCCCATTGGTCTATTTTTAGGTTCTATCTAAACATTCCAAAGTGATAGCCAATCAGATCTGCTCTTTGTCTGTCTGGGGAAATAAAGGAAGACTCAAACCGTGTTAAAAGAGGCGATATTTTGCTTTCTCCTATTTTACAAATAAATATAAAGTTACGTTTTCACTCCACAAGGTCAATAGATCATGTAAAAAATATCAAAAACAACTTATTAATTGTCATTTCAAATAAGGAAACGCAAGTTAACCTATGACAGCGACCTTGTAGAATAGCAACAATGGAGGAGGGTTCTGAAATGCTGAGTTCCAAAGTGCAGGGGTTGGGGTCTTAAAGAGACAGTAGCTGAATTTAAGCGTATGAGACAAGAGGCCAAAACACCTGAGAAGAACTTCTTTCACACGCCTAAATGGTGTCATCTTAAGAACTCTTGCGATACGCAGTGGAATGGAATGAAGCCGGTAGAAATTGACACGTTAACTTGAATGGTTACGATCAGCTACGATTGGCGGATTCGGCCTTTTCGTAGCCGTTCTGGATGCGGTAGAAATTGGGGGTTAAACTAGCAGCAGTTGAGATTAAGATAAAAACTTATAAACATGGATAAATCTTCTATCATTTTTGCCTTTGTACTGCAGTATACTGAAAACAGATCTCCCTTTTCCACCAGAATAAGACTGATGCAGTTAAACTTCATTCCTGTCTTTCCCAAAATAAAATGAAGAACATTAAAAAATACCCCCAACAAATCAAGTCGGAATTCAAATGCGATCTAATCTTGTCCAAACACGGCCTCTGAAAACAGCTCCTTTTTTAAGTCCGCTGGTTGCATAACTAATTGTTTGAGCTCTAAATGTAATCACGCAGGATTTCATACCGCAGAGGAACAATTGGAAAAACACTGGATTGTCCAGGCGGGTATAAAAAAAGATGTGCAGCTCCACGAGTCTTTGTACGGAGGTCTGATCTCACGAAGTTAATCTGAAACTCTTTGGAGGGAAAGAGGAAGTCACCAAAGTGGGTTTATTGACTCACAATAAAAATAGTCCGTCTTTGTTTGTCATCTCGCCGTACGTCAGCCTTCTGCTCTGTTCTCATTTTGATAAGGATCAGTGATATAATGTACCACTGTTAGATGTAATGCTCCCCTGTGGATTAGATAGCAGTGTGTGTGCGTGTGCGGGTCGCTTATTCCCACAGTTTCTCCTGACTGATCTCATCACACACACGCACACGCAAGCACACACACCATCTGATGAGGAGGCAGCACCGGCATAACTCTGGACAATGGCATGTGACTCCCAGAACATGCGGACAAAGAGAGGAAGACGTTCAATAAACGGTGTTTGTGTGAAGCAGGGGGACACTCTGTACAGTCTTTGTGTTTTTCTGGATGTCCGAAAAACAATATATATATAAAAAAAATACAGTTTGTGATTTAACCTGATGGCGCATTGAGAATAAACTCTGTCGGAGTTTGTGTACGGAGCGTGTGCTCGCTGGTTTATCTGTGTCAGCCCTCACACTCACATGTTCCACATTGCCGTCTGATTGGGCAAGAGTGACTTTGATTTCCTGTCCAGCTCCTGTCTCATTTCCTCTCTTCCTCTCTCTGTCACCCAGGTCAAATCTATACAGCCGCCTCTCCTCTCTCATTCATCGCTCACTTCCTTCAAAAGCACTTTTCTCATGCAGGCCTCCAAACCATTTCCCAGCTAATATGAGGGTCTTTTTTGTGGTGCATGATCTTCTTGTTCGAGTCGTGAAAAAGCTGTTTTAGTGTTTTCAAATTATCAGAAACATGCAGTGCAGGTCTGAGCTGTAGCTTGTTGTTGAATAATTTCTGAAGGATATGAAAACTCAAATATGGAAGAGGATTTGGGCCTTAAAAATCGGAGAGAAATTAAGTCAGAATTCTCAGTTCTCCAGTTTTTATCAGAAGTGTAAGATTTAAATAGAAATTATGAATTTTTTTGTAATTCTGGGACTAAAAAAAGTCACATTTCTTAATGTTTTTCCCGGAATCCAAGTTTGAAATCAGAGCTCTGACTTTAAACTCAGAGTTACAAGACAAAAAGAGATCTAAGAATTCTTTGATTTAACTCTGAATTCTGAGAAAAAAAGATCAAAGAAGATAAAAAAAAAAAATCAGAATTCTAAGTTTGAAGACGGAATTCTGAGATTGAAGTTAAAGTTATGACTTTGACAGAATTCCGACTCTTACTTCCAGAATTTGGAATGAGGAAAAACTGGAATTCAATTTTTATTTCTTTGATTCTGAGCTTCAATAAAAACATTTGACTTTGCCCTTTTTCCCAGAATTTTTAGATTTTTTAAGAATTCTGAGAAAAAAATCAAAATTCTAAGATTTGAGTAAGTATTCTGAGATTAAAGTTGAAATTATGACTGTCAGAATTCAGACTCTAATCTCAGGAATTTGTGATTATTGCTGTTTAATTGATATCAAAAACTCTGGTATCATATTCTGGTCAGAGTAAGTTGAGGTAAAATTCACGAAGAATAGAAATCATCTGTTTTTAGGTCTTTGTCCAGCTAGTAAACCATAAATCCTTTCGAAACAGCCTGATGAACGTCTTGCCTTTCATTGGTTTCAACCGCATTCCTTCAGAAACTCTTTCTCACCCATAACCTCTTTACAGTTTACTTTGCAGCGTTTTTATTATTCAAGTCATTCCTCCAATAGAAGAAGTACAAATCTCTGTTAAACAAAGAGGAAAGTAAATCCCACATCAAGAAAAAAATGTCTGCTTACATTTTCATATCAGCCTTTGTGGATTTGAGTTCAACCTAGCAAAGAAACCCTCGCAGACCAGCCTCTGTGAAATGTTTTGTTCTAGCAGTGTTCCCTAAACGCTCATAATGCTGGAAACTGCTCCATCATACTGTTTTATGTGGATTTCTCAGTGAAATTTGGGAAATTCTTTGGGATTCAGTGTTTTTGTTTCTTTGGATGGTAATAAGACATCGAGGCACGAAAAGAAACGGAAAAAAGGAGGGTGAAGTCTGTAAGAGGTCAGAAATGTGGTTGAATGGCACACAAATTAACAGAGATGCAGGATTTGGTCGGTTTATCAGATTAATTTCACATCAGTCTGTTGTTCCTTCCCAGACCTTAAAGTTTGAGTACTTTTTAGGGAGGCTTACTTTATCTGAATCATGCCTCTGAGGATAGTTGGTGCCATGTGTTGTCCAGATTGTAAAACCCTTTTTTTCCAAGTATCAGTTAGCATTGGCTAAACGGCGAGCAGGTTTGTCCTCCAAGAAAACCGTTTTAATCAATATAAAGCTGACGATCTACCATCCAGGAGGAAGCCCATTTGTTTTCATTTGTGTCACAAACTCAAACACCAGAACTGTGTCCTGAATGTTTTTTTTAAAAGAAGGGGGTCATCCTTTCGCAGTGAACCCACTTTTGATGTAAAGGAGATGGGGCAGAGGAAGAATCCACATGGAGAAGAAAGGAATGAAAAAGGAAGAGAGGAATCAAGGGATGACTTAGAGGTTTTGACTCCGGGCAGTGGGAGTTGATGAGAAGGAAATCCCTCTCCCCCTTAAGAGGCTTCCTCCATGGGTCTTTAAAAACATATGGGGCTGCCGTGGATCTTTGGCTCAGGACTGATAGAAAACAGATTCCCCAGCTGTACAGTTCAAACGTTTCAGTTCAGAACCGTACACGGTATCTGTCCTGGGGGGACTTTGCAGCCTGCCACTTACAAACTCAAGATGACTCCTTGTATGAAATCTCTAATGTGTAAACCTTTTTACCGATCAGGAGGTCAGATTATTCTGTTTGAAGAGACACGACATAGTTCTTGTAGTTCTTCAGTGAAGCGTGGTTGTCTAAGGTTTCTAAATCACTGACCTTGATCTGTGTCTTCTTGTCTTTGCAGTGACTTGTCCTTGCAGTGGGGTCAGCTGTCCAGACCTTACTCCTCTACTGACCGAAGCAGTTCTTTGGGCTCCATGGAAAGCTTGGACACACCAACGCCAACGACGCAGCCCTACTCCGACTCCCAAAACTCACCTGTAGATCCTGCTCTTTTCAACAACAAGAGAGACTCTGCCTATAGCTCGTTTTCTGCCAGCTCCAACACATCCGACTACGCAACAGTGCCGCTGAGGCCCGGTGAAGCCTGCTCCATGGATAACCTCCTGCAGAGTCTGGGGCCGGCTTGTCGAGGCTACCCCGGCGGTGATACCTCGACTCTTGGGAGTGCAACTGGCGAAATCCCAGATGAGGCCCAGCTTGTTGTACTGAAGTCAAGGTCCTTGACTAGACCGAGAGCAAGGCCTGTCGAGGTAAAAGAGAGGCCCTCCTCCTGCTGTTATGAAAAGGAGCGGAGGGGGGAGGATTTGGAAATAATAAGAAATGGAGATATTGGACTGGAAAGGAAGAAGAACCCTCCTCAGCCTCCAACCAGGAAGGACAGTTTTAGGGCCACCAGGGGTCGCCCGAATTCTGCCAACAAACGTTGCACTTCTGCTCCCATTGAAATTTCCACGGTTCCGTCTCACAATATGGAAAACAAATCCTCTCTGAATGTTGAAACAGGACTCCATAATGGCTTCTCAGCACCTGAAGAAGGTGATAAAACTGGCAATTCCACAGGGGATACCTTGGACTTGCACTACATCCAAAGACACACCAAAGACATTACACATACTGGGTGTGAAAATGGTGCAATTAAGGACTGTAATTCAGACACAGTTTCAGATCATTTCCCAGCCCCCCTAGTCCCCTTGAACTCTTCTTGTCCTGGTTCCATATCAGCAGAACCCTCCGTTGACATTCAAGAGAAATGCCATATCATGGAAACCCAGAACAAGCACTCCTCTAGAGGGCTGCACCGGCACAGCGCCCCTGAGAAGCTTCTTGCAACCCAGCTTCAGCTTTTGCAGTTTGACAGTGAGGACTCTTCAGTGGAGCCATCAGATGCCCCGGATCGTTCTGTGTCCCCTTGTAGCAGCCAGTGGTCCCATTCGTCACTCCAGCCCATGAGGGAAGACAAAGATCCTTCTCAAAACCATTCCAGCGGCCAAAACAAATGGGGGGGCAGCCGTTGCTCCACTCCAGGATCGGTTTTCTTGGAGGCAGGGGATGATGGTCTGAATTCAAATGAGAGGTTAGAAGGTTTAGGTGTTAATGGTGAGTCCTTACCCCCAGTTGAGCATCACCATCCATGGGGTCGCTCTGTAAGTGTACCAGGAGACCCCACTGGATCATCGATTCAGGGAAGGTCAAGCTCAGACCAAATTCTTGAGAGGGATTTTGAGCCTCTTAGTGCTGCTGCCAGTGTAGATACACTACTGGAGGAGCAGAGAGTCATGGACAGAGAAAAAAATGGAGGTAAAAAAGTGGAATATATGGAGGAAGAGTCCGAGATGAGGAAGTCACACTCATCTCGGAACCATCGTCGAAACCGACGCCGAAGTGAACGTTTTGCTACAAACCTCCGCAACGAGATCCAAAGAAAAAAGGCCCAGCTCCAGAGAAGCCGTGGTCCTGGAGGGTTGCTCTGTAGTGGGGAAACTGTCCATGAGGAAGAGGGTTCTGATCTTAATGAAGATAGGGCAGAACCGGATCTGCCTGCCAAGCAAAGGACTACCAAAGTTGCATTTGCTACACCTGTTAGTTCTCAAGACACATGCAAAACAGAACCAGTGGAGAAACCAACTGAATCCAACCCTGATGTCTCAAAGATTCAGCCCCAGTCAACATCATACCCTCAAAGTAACAGTTCATCCAGGTCCATCCAGATTCTGGACCCAGGAGTCCCTAGTTTTGGTGTTGGAATCCGAGTTGTTGAGGAACCAGCTCCTGCTGGCAAAGCCCGCCGCTGGCGTTGGACCCCAGAGCATAAACTCCAACCAGAACCAGACAGACGGGGTGGAGCCTCGGGTGAGAGAGTCTTGGGGGTGACAGGGTCAAGGCATGGGGTTTGTGCCTTTACCTCCTCATCAGCTTCCACATACAGTCGCTCGTCTTCCTGTTCTCGGATGGATGAGTCCGACATCCTGCCATTTGCAGATAGAATGAAGTTTTTTGAGGAGACGAGCAAAGGCATATCTGGTTCAAATGCTTCCAATCTGACGAGTCGCAAGCAGAACAGACCCCAGCAACATCCAGAGCTTCAGGGAGGGGAACTCTGCCAGCACCAAAGCCAAAGGAGGTACTCCTACCAGGGTGGTCTCCATCAGGAAAGTTCCCCGCTCTCAAGCTCTGTTGAAGCCCGGAGGTTGTCCGTTAGTACCAGCAGGGAGAAGCAGAGAGAGAAGGAGAGGGAACAAGCCCGAGAACGAGAGGAGAGGGCAAGGGAGAGAGAGGAGAGGTTGAGAGAGAGGGAGCGGCAGCAGGAGAAGGAGAGACAAGAGAGGGAATTAGAAATGGAGAGGGCTAGACTCAGGGAGATTCAGCGGGAGAGGGAGCGCGAGGAGAGGCTGAGGCAGTGGGAGAAGGAAAGAGAGAGGGAGCTGGAGCTGGAGAGAGAAAGAGAGATGGAGAGGGCCAGAGAGATGGAGCGTCTCCAGAGGGAGAGGGAGAAAGAGCTCGAGAGAGAAAGAGAGAAAGAAAGGGAAAATGATGCTCAGCTCGCCGCACATCAGGAGTTTTACGGCTTCCAGGAGAACAATCAAGACTACCTTCACAGGGACAACTTCCACCACTACCAGCCCAAGCCTCAGGCCTTCTCCCACGGCCAAGCCCAGAACCAAGTGCGATCGGCTTTTTATCCTGTCAGCAGTTCCTCTCAGCCGATGGAGTATCAACAGCCTCTTCACCAGGGATACACAGAGAGAAGCTACACTCCCACAGAGGTAAAAACGCTGCATCCATCTTTCTATCTATTCATTTAACATCTTGCGGCATGGGGTTGATTCCAGTTGCCATTTCAGCGCAGATCCAGTTAAGTTATAAACCTGTTTGCAGTTCTAGCTGTATCATTTGATTAGGCGTGTTTACAAGCCCGTTGGCCTCAAAATCAGTTTTCAGCAACAGGCTTTGTAAGCTAAATAACAGCCTTCGCCTCGGCAGCGTCGAAAGTCACGCCTTTCACAGGGAAAAACATAAACTTTGCAGTTCGCTGGAATCAGACTGAGGTTTTACTCCGAAGTGAAATGACCGCTGAAGGCACGAATGTTTCTTAGCTCTTCAAAACCAGCATCAGAAAGGGATCAGTGCTCTGTCCAAGCGCTCCGTGGTTGAACGGTTGGTTTAAAGTCGAACCTTGCGTCCAACATGCGGGAGTCTGAGATTCTTATTGAAAACACAGCAGATCTTTGAAATAGCTCATAAAACTGAGGGAGATTGAGCAACAGCGGCAGAAACTTGTGTCAGCGATAATAGCAGCGTTGGGTTACAACTCCACCGCGAACTGATTTGAGTTTTCTAGAAGGGGGTGCAGCACCTCGTCTGAACTTCACCCTGATATTAACCTCATCATTCGAGTCTGATGAGAGCCAAACCGAGGTTTGTTTTGGAATAAATCTATCATCAGTTCAGCATTATTTTAGATCAGGCTGACTTAAACTTCCTTTACGTTTGGATCTTGAAGAAATAAAACATGATTGGTTTGATGCCATGGCGATAACCCCGTGAGAGAAATACTTGCTGTATATCTGCCGCTGACGATTTCCAGAGTCTTTAATAGGAACAGATGTGCTGGATGGATCATCTACAGAGGCAGGAGAATGAGGAGCAACACATGTCAAAGAATAAATTTAAGAAACACAAACATGAGGAAGAAGATCGGCTGTTTTTAAAAATTTGGATCGACTTCAGTTGAATATTTCTCGGCCAAATTTGACACTTGTTCTTTGTGATCCACCCCATTTATGAACAGTATATCCAGTAGGGCTGCACGGTTAATCATTTTTCAATCGTAATCGGATTATTTGATTATGACGATGTTAAAAAAATAAAATCGTCAAATCGATTTTCCTCTCTATCGTGTCTTGCGCCTCCAGGCCATCGTAGGCTCCCCCTACCTTCCTTCCACACACACCAGTGTAAACAAACATGGCGTTTGCAAAAGAAGGCAATAATGTCGTGGCTAAATAGGACAAGAGCAAGTCAGTCGTGAGGAATTGGTTCGGCTTCACAGTTTCAGATGAAGAGCAAACCACTCCCCGCTGAAAAGTCCGTTTGAAGGCATTATCGGAAAAAGGCGTTTTTGGTGACTTTAAACTGTACTTTTTGAAAATGGGTCAGAGAGTGGATAAATCCGTAAACGATGACCATTTCATCTCTGTGTGGACGCCTATCTGCATCTCTGAAAACAAATCTGTGACACACAGCGTTTGGCGCCTGCGCATGTCCGGCCAAAACAACCTATATCCACATGCTCTGTACTCTTCTTCTGTCTTTTGTGCATTTCCTGTGCAGCGTCACAGCGCCACTTACTGGCTTGGCATATGAACTACATCATTTTCAGTAATTTTTTTTTGAGAAGATAGAAAATCTTTTATTTTTGAAGTGTTGAAGTTTTCAGTGAAAAAAATAAAAAAAAAAACGGATTTTTTTTTTTTTTCTCAAAATCTTTACTTTGCCGAGTTGGGTGCAGAAAATGTTTTGACGTCATTTTTGATCACATATAATGATTGACAGGAGGATATATTGATTCAGTGGATGTGTCCTGGAACAACGTGGAAAATATAGATTTAGATTTTTAAACTAGATTTGAAATGAAAACCGTCCAAACTTTTCTCAGCACCATCCCAGTTGAAGTCCATGTCAGGGGAAGGGCGACACCCAAATTGCAGCCCTTCCTTCATTTCGTCGGTGTTAATAACAGCTCTAAATCTCTTCCACAGACGTATCCTGCCCGGCAACAGGAAACTGCCAAGCTCAATCGGAAGTACAGCCTGACTGAGAGGTGAGCCTCTTCTTTTGGACACAACACAAACCTTCATTTTTCACTCTCTGACATTTTCATTCTCATATTTTTAACGCCCACTCGCTCCGTTGTAGTTTGATTGTAAGTGAATCCACAGAGATGTTAGGTGGGGTCAGCGGAAACCCCACTCAGTCATGCCCGGCTGTGATTTGACTGTAATGAGCTCTAAGTGTGCGGGGTAATCATCCATGCTTAAATGGTGACCATAATGATATGTGGATGGATTGTGATTTCTGTATGTTTGGATGTGGAGAAGGCTTCTCCTCGTATTGAGACGGAAACAGAGTGAGTCTGGAATGCGAAGAGGAACGTTGGCTGTAATTTCACCTCTTTCTTCGTCTGTTTTTGTTCCGTTTCTTGAATTCCTGGTGCATTTTATGTCATACAACTCATTTTCACAGGGACTACTCAAGCTGGAGACGAGAGTCCAGACCTTCGGAGAGCGTCGGTCAGTATCATCAGGCTCAACAGAGGGGTCAGTGGAGCTCCAGGCAGGCGGACCAGAATGGGTTTGCTTTCCCTCCCCCACCTGCTCCTCTTTCGCTCCGAGGACGAGCCATGTCTGAAAACGACCTCAGGTTCGACAGCAGCCACCGCTGGTCGCCGTCCATTTCCGCCGCCGCCAGCCAGACGCTGGAAGAGGTGGAGGAAGGAGCCGGTGGCATCGGGAGAGGAGACGCTGCCAACGCCGCCCAGCCGAACAGGAAGAAGACGCCGCCTCCCCCGAGACCACCGCCTCCGAAGTGGGAGCAGTTCCACCGCAGACGTGCGTCTCACCACACCCTGTTCTCCTCCGCTTCTTGTTCTTCTTCTGCTGCTGCTCCAAACTCCGCCCACTCCTCCTTCCCCGCTCCGTCGGAAATGTCCCGACAGCGCTCCTACAGCCTCCCTCCAGAGAGACAGGAGGTGACGGAGAACTGCCCACGCTGCAACTGCAGCCAAACCCACCAGGACCACGCTTACCCCCACGCTCCGTCCAATCAGAACCAGGTGGAGTTTCACGGGCAGCCTTTTACGGTAGCTCCGCCCAGTCCCATGTTCTCCAGGCGGGGTTTCAGACCAGTGGCTCCGCCTCAAAGAGAGAGGGACCCGAGGAGCATGTATGCAGGACAGCTTGAAAGAGTGGAGATGTTACCGACTCCGCCTCCTCCTCCACCGGCAGAGGAGAGTGTGAGCAGGTGAGCAAGACTCTGGATTCCAAGATTTCCAGCAAACATAAACCTCCTGCTCTTTATACATGATCTGTCATGGTTTATAAGTTCTTTGTATTTTCTTTTTACAGTGTTCCCGAGACAAACATCACCCACAGTCCGGACCACGACAGAGTCATACCTTACAAACAACAGACTACCTTGAGACCAGGAGCCGAGTGGGAGAGGACCCCATCTCCCAGAGTCCGCGCCGACTCAAATCTTCCACCTGTCATTGAAAACGGAGGTGACGGCGCCGTTTTACCTCCCGAGTCCTACTTCGCCATCGACTACGAGCAGCAGCAGCAGCTCAATATGAGCAATGACGACCGCCAGAAGCTTCCCGAACCAGGGACGGAATCGGAAACGACCCTCAGTCCGAGTCCTGCTCACAGCCTGGACGCAGAGCTGGACATCCCCATGGAGACCGACATCGACGATTTCCAGGAGGATGAGGGTCTACCGGCGGAGCACGAGCCGATCACCAGCGAGCTGCCGTGCTTCGCTCTGCCCGTCACGGTCCTGGAGACGGATATCGACACTTTACAAGGGTCGGAGGACTCGCCGTCAGGGAGAGCGAGGGTGGAGAGTGGCTCTGTGGAAGAGGAGCCGGACGGCGGGGAGAGCAGCAGAGAGAGGCTGAGTCTGGAGGAGCTCTTCCCCCAGAGCAGTGAGGGCGAGTCGGGCACTGAGAGCTGGAGAGGAGCCTACCCGACCACGGAGCACAACACTGACAGCCTGGACAGGTAAAAGAGAGGTAGGAGTGTGTGTGTGTGTGTGTGTGTGTGTGTGTGTGTGTGTGTGTGTGTGTGTGTGTGCATTAATTACACAGACCATTTGATTTGTACAAGACCGACCTGTTCTTGTCACTAAGCTGATTCCTCCTCCCTATAACCTCGGACTGCAGCCAGACGTCTTTTTCTTTCCTTCTTAGCGTTTAGAAACAGTTTGTTTTACCTCGAACAGGTGCATGATGGGTAATTGTTACCATATTAAGTCACACTAAAAGCTTTGAGGAGACTGTGTCTGAAATAACCCCGGATTGGCTGCGATTTTTCCGTCTGCCAGTTCCTACCGGTTCCATTTGTGAGGCAACTTTCGTGGTGGATTAGGGACAGCGGGAATGGCGAGAACTCACAAGAACCAGCGGATTCACATGCAATCGTGCGATAACGAGTTGTCTCTATAAAGACAGACACATATAAGCAGTAAATTGTGTCCTTTCAAGGAAGGAAATCTACTTCTAGACTTATAGAATCAGCATCTCCTCATCCATGGTGTCATCGGGGTTAAATGACTTCAGCTGCGGAATCTGGCGGAATGAAAAGAAGCCGGTGGAAATTGACACATTAACTTGAATGGTCACGATCAGCTACGATCGGCGGATATGGCCTTTTCGTAGTCACGCTAAGAACTTAAACAATACTGTATCTGAAATAACCCTGAATTTCCACTGCATCCAGAACGGTGGCAATTTTCGCCATCCACCAATTCCTACCATTAGGCAAATTTCATGGCGGATTAGAGACAGCGGGAATCACGAGATCTTACAAGAACCCACAGATATACATGCAATGGCGCAATAACGGCATGCTCTGGCATCCGGAAAAATAGAACTCTTGCTATCGGCTGCCGATTCCTGCGATCTGCAGCAGAACTGAAAGAAGCCGGTAGAAATTGACACATCAGCTTGAATGGTTACTATTGGCGGTGACGGCCTTTTCGTAGCCGTTCCGGATGTGGTGGAAATTAGGGGTAGAGTGTAGTGTTAGTTCAGGCAGGCCACAGAGTTCATGTACCTTCTAATCGCTGTCCTTTACGACCCTTTATGTAAATAAACAAACTCCCCTCTCTCCTCTGTTTCCTCCCCGTCAGGCGGTCCGGTGCGAGCTCCAGCTGCTCGTCTTACTACAGCACGTCTGCGGCCAAAGCTCAGCTGCTGTCCCAGATGAAGGACTTCATGGATAACAGAGACAAGGACGAGGACGACGAGCTGACGTACAAGGTAACACACACAGCCACTGTATTGTGTATTTTCTTTAGCGTCAGAGTCCACGGATATTTACTTTATTCTGTGTGTGGGTGCAGAAACAGCTGATGGAGAGCCTCCGTAAGAAGCTGGGCGTGCTGAGAGAAGCTCAGAGGGGTCTGCAGGACGACATCAGGGCCAACGCACAGCTGGGAGAGGAGGTGTGGACGAACTCATCTCTTCTTCTTTTTCATGAGAACCTTCCTACCTTCAGCTGTTTCACTCCTGCTGCCCCTCCGTCTGTGTCCTCAGGTGGAGAGCATGGTGGTGGCCGTGTGCAAACCCAACGAGGTGGACAAGTTCCGCATGTTCATCGGCGACTTGGACAAGGTGGTGAGTCTGCTGCTGTCGCTTTCCGGGAGGCTGCTGAGGGTGGAGACCACGCTGGACACACTGGACCCCGAGGCCGAGCACCACGAGAGGGTGAGGAGGATGTGTTTGAGCAGTCGAAATGAGAGTTTCGAGGTGAATCTGCACAGAGGAGGCATTTAAACAGGCAGGACAAGAGACCGTAACCTGTTGTTTTTGACCCTGTAGCTCCCCCTGCTGGAGAAGAAGCGTCAGCTCATGAGACAGCTGTCTGAAGCTCAGGACCTGAAGGACCACGTGGACCGCAGAGAGCAGGCCGTCAGCCGGGTGCTGGCCCGCTGCCTCTCTCCTGAGCAGCACAGAGACTACAGGTACAAAAAAAACACCTGATCACACATTAGGAAGAGTTTTACATTTCAACATTTGAATGATTTTTTAAAATTATGTTTTCTTTCCGTCTTTGCAGTCACTTTGTGAAGATGAAGGCGGCCCTGCTGGTGGAGCAGAGGCAGCTGGAGGACAAGATCCGGCTGGGAGAGGAGCAGCTGCGGGGGCTGAGGGAGAGTCTGGGGTTAGGGCTGGGGATCGGGATGGGAATGTCGATGGGATACGGACATTATTGAAGAATTAAAAAAAAAAAACACTCAGATGAAGAAGGACGGTGTGCAGAGTGGGGATAGTTTGACATTTTCAGAAAGGTGCTTTGACTGAACCTCCGACTCGTTAGCTTTGAAACTTTAAACTATTTTAATGAGTCTTTAAAGGGATATTCCGGCGCAAAACAAAGTTAAGATCAAACACATTTTAACACAGAGCTAGACACCCCCTCGAGAGATGAATGTTGCCGACCGCTTCCTTCTCTAGTTAAACCAACTTTAGTAACGGCCGCACGATAGAAATACAGAGAGCCACACGCTCAACCAAAACGCCACTCTATAGTCACAAATAATGCTCAGAACAGCACCTAACTTCATCAACAGGACATATAGGGTCCCAGCTGCTTGTTTGTAGCGGGACCTCAGGTAAGGTGGGGTCTACAGCGGGGTTTCGCAGCTCAAGGAAGAACATTTATGATCATTACTTTATCATTTCCTTGTATGAAATGATAATAAATGTTCTTCCTTGAGCTGCGAAACCCCGCAGCAGTTCTTAATGGACTGGCCTGAGGTCTCACTACAAACAAACGGCTGCTGGAAGAGAGTAGGTGAGTTGTGTTTAGTCTCTTTGTTAAAGAAATTAGAAAAAGTTAAAACGAGGTTTGGTGGCAAGTACTATGGCTGGGACCCTATATGTCCTGTTGATGAAGTTAGGTGCTGTTCTGGGCATTATTTGTAGCTATAGAGTAAAGTTTTGGTTGAGTGCGTGGCTCTCTGTATTGCTATCGTGCGGTCGTTACTAAAGTTGGTTTAACTAGAGAAGGAAGCGGTCGGCAACATTCATCTCTCGAGGGGATGTCTAACTCGGTGTTACGGTGTGTTTGACTCTAAATTAATTTTTTCACCAGAATATCCCTTTAAGCTCAACTAAAATCAAAGTTTTTATCTTTATATCAAAGACTGTTGAGGTCAATACCAAAATGTCTTGAATCTGTGGTGAGTTTATGGTCTTAATCAGTTTTAATCATCGTTTTGTAAACTGTGACTCCGTTCAGAGAGAAATGCTTTTCAGGTCGATCTGTTAAATACCCTGTTCAACTTTTGGCACTCTGGTTGTCAAAATTTCTTTTATTCCACTGGTCATAATCGCACCCTTGTATTACAGTTGCACCAACTTGCAACCATGCTAGCTTTGGCTGATGGCTCATGTTTCTCTCCTCTTGCTAAAAACAAAAATAAGGAAATAAGTAAGATGCCAAATCCGAGACTTCAAACCACGATCGAAGTCAGTGCCAAAGTTTATCTTGAAAATGTCAAACTGTTCCTTCAAGGATTAAAAGAAGAGAAGATGAAGGAGTTCCCGGACCAAAAACCGACTTGATAAGACTGAGACAGGACGCAGCAGTAAGAACGAAGTGGACTTAAACCAAGCCAAAGGCCAAAAGACTGAAGGAGACGAAGAAAGTTGGAGATGGACTCGATCGTTTTTCAGAAACATATCAGAAGAAAAGAACCACGTTACCCCAAATGAAAGACTGAAATGCAGAACGATCAGAAGGATGTAAAAGAAACCTCAATCGGAGTTGGACGGTTTAAAGATGCTTTAAAGAAAAGTGCCTGAAACACGTACTGTAACACTAACCAGTATCACACTACGATGCCAAAGACGTTTATCCGCTTGATGAATGTGTCACCAAGACGCTGCTTTCTTTGTTTTTTTCGTGTGTGTGTTTGAAATCTCCTGGTTCAGAGAATCAAAGGAGATGTTTTTGTTTTTTTTTCCTGGTGCTTCACACTAAGAAACCGCGCCTCCGTTTACCAAACTGAAGTTAGCTTCGCCCAAACATGTCCTTACTTCGGTTGCTGGTGCACCTTCGTTGAGTAACACATATACTGTATTATCTCCTAGTATTTCATGGTATAGTTTTGTATTCCTTTGACTGTAACATGTTTCACCGTGTGGAGTTTGACACCCCACCGACTGGTTCACTTTGTACAGAGGACACTTGTGTTTATACTGTATAAGATGTGTGTATATAGTGATTGTGAAGTTTGACGTTTGACTGGAAAAGGATGTAAAAAATCGGTTGTTTGAGATGGACGAGTTGAATCGGAAGAGAGAAGTTTGTTATATATTTTGACGGAGAATAAATCCAAGTCGAGCTTAACGATTTTAACACGTGTAATTAATTCTGACCCCCTCCAAAGGATTACAGTAAATACCCGCACACAACCCCAGAATTAGTTAGTCCAATAAACTCAGAGTTGAAGCTAGCTCCGCCTTAAATCCGAAAAAACTAGCTTAAACACGTCTAGCTGTTTAAACTCCTTATTCTAACATAGTTGGTCTAAAGCAGTGGTTCTCAACTGGTGGGTCGCGGATACGTTCTGGGTGGGTCAGGAACAGCTGGTCAAAAAAGTAAATATTTCATGCGATAATTGTTAGGTATTTGATTTTTTTGTACACGAAACTTCGGTAGTTGCCGTCCTTATGTTGTCCCCTTAATGTGCTCTGAAATGCACTTTACTCAACAAAACGAGCGGATTTATGTCAAAGATTGGAGTTTTTTTTTAATATGAAAAATAAATTTGCTCAGTTTGAATTCTATAAAAGTGGGACGTGACGTAAGGACCATGGGAAAATGTGAATCCCAGTTGAGAACCACTGGTCTGAAGGACTGACCAAAGGGTAGATTCCTGATTCGAAATGAATTGTGGACTGCCTCCTCCTCAAATTTGCCTTGCTGTCCTCTCATTCGTAGATAAACGTAGGAGCAGGATCTGGAGGAGGGAGTGTGTATATTTTGGCAGGTTAAAGACGGACACACAGGAAATACAGACACACTCAGTATCATCAGTTATATCGGTTAAAGCGCTCTCTTGAGTTTCCACTTGTTTTTGTTCACTCTCAGATGATTCCTGCTGTTTAACACCAAAAAAAGGTTGTTTTTTTCCCCCTTGTATTGTAAATATGAAGTGTATTTTTGTACCATAACAGCCATTTTTAAAACTTAACTGGAAAAAAAGAGAAAGAAGAAAAGTTGCTTGTGAAGGCGGTGTGAGGGTATATTTCTTCTGCTCTTGTTTTCCTGTGTAAGTTTGATAAATGACAGTTTGTTTTTTTTGTAAAATGTATTGCATATTGTAAGTGCAAAAACACTCCTGTGAGGAAGAAGTACCATAAATAATAATAATAGTATTTTAAAGTAGTTCCACCGTCTCCTGTTGTGATTCATGTCCTCCTGGGTGAACTGTTTATGTGCAGAGATGTGAGATATACGATGAATATGGGGGGTGAGTACAGCCTGGGGCGGTTGGAGGTTGATGGATGATGAGTGGAGAGGGGTGCAGCAGCTCTGTGGTAGATGGAAAGATGTGGTGGAGAGATTAGAAACCCTAAAACCATCAGTATGAAGCAAGTTTACAGAAAGGGAAGTGCTACAGTTATGATCATTTTAAAAATTTAGAAACCAGAACATGATTCAGGCAAGGCGTTTAAGTCTCATTCTGATCGTTTTTTTTGTTTTCTTTTACTACTTTAAGTATTCTCAGAGGTCTTTAAATGTGATTACGAAGTTTTTAGCCAAAATTATGTTACCTGTGTCGTTTTCAAGGGCTTTTCTTCTGCAGAGCTCGAGTAGATCATTAGCTATTCTCCTCTAAGTCGTGGGCGAAGACACACTTCTCTTCGAGTTAGCTTTCAGCCTAACATCGCCAGTGTAGTAGAAGAAACAGGTAACACAGGAGCTATTCAGCCCTCGGACACAAAAGTCTTTAGGGACACGATGAAAGCTACTATCATAATTAGCTTTCTTACGAGCATTCAATCCGCTAACGCTAACCGCTTGTTCCGCGATCGTCCTCTCCATTTCTCCTAGCCTGGCCTGCATAGCGGGGCTTTGGAGGCGGAGCTTGGATTTGTGACATAGGAAATCCTACTGTGTGTGAACCTGCCGATTTGAATGTAGAAATACTCAGAAATGCAAAATTCACACTTCTTTTACTAAAATGTCCTGTAGCATCACAAAAATGCCACTTGAACATGTAGACAATGAGAAAAACGCGATTTTCATCGGAATGGGTCTTTAACAGTATACAATATTTATTTTGTTTTGAGATTAATTTTTGATTCCTCTTATTTTATAGTTAGTTTTGAAGCTACTTAGTTTGGTTCTTTGTTTTTAACCCTAGTTTAAGTTCAGGTTTCATCTGGTTTTGGTGTTAATTTTTGTTGACTCCATAAAAACATAAAAACTGATCATCGTTAGCGTAACTGTGATGTGAGATTCCCTGAAATCGGCCTTGAAAAAGGTTTAAAGAAAATAAAAGAGGACCCAGAATAGAACCCTGAGGCACGCCACGAGACAGAGTGGCTTACTCAGTTATATAAGGTCAAAGTGATACTGAAAAATTTAATGAGAATTGATACCCAGCAATGAAAAAAGACGCAACTCTGTTCTCTGTTATTCGAACATGTTACTGGATCCTAAAACGGAGCAGTTTTGGCGCTATCAATGAGAAACACAAAGTGTCAGCAGAGAACAGTGTTTGGCCTCACACAGAGAGGGAGAGAGTTGTTAGCGGGGGGTTTCCACACTGTGAAAACAGGAATCATGAAAACAGCTGTTGTAAAAAAAAATGAAGAATCTGTGATTTGGGGGGAGAGCAGGGGATTCATTCGGCTGCCTGACCCAGATTGAGGAACAAAAGAGAAGGAATGTAAGGAGAGCTGGGAAAAGACAGCGAGAGGGATTGAAGACCAAACATGAAAGTGTCTTGAGGTACAAAGGTCGAATTGACCCAAATCCAAGCAAATGAGGTGAAATAATGCAACGAAAAGTGCAGAAGTGCATCTGCGGGGTCACTGTAACTCAAAGGAGCGGAGATTAGTTTGTACAAAGAAGAGAGAAGACAGTGAGGAGAGACAGACTCACTGAAAGAAGACGACTCTGTGGGAGGCCGAGGAGAGGGATGTGTTTATGTCGAGCAGCAGGGAGAAAAGATGAATGAGAGTGAGCTGAAAGAGAGACAAGAGAGAAATGAAGGGAAGGATAAAGATACAGACAAAAGCCAGGAGAGGATAAAGACTTTACAGGTGGTCTGAAAATCAAACCATCAGTAAAAGAAGTAAAACGATCAAGTCTTTGTAGTTAATTTACAGCGAAAGTTTTGCAGTACCATGAAGTTGTGAGTTTTGGCTCATGTCAACTTCTGCAAATACAAAAGGGTGCTGCAACATGTCACACTCCATAAAATCATCCTATTTATGTCGTATAAAAGCTACACATCTCTGTAAATCCACTTTTTATGACCTTGTAAACAGAAACACCTCATTTCTCCATGTGACTGTCACAACCAGTAAAATCAACACTTCTTTCTTCTGTTTAGCTGAAATTTAAAAAATAAAAATCATAGGAGGAAGGAATGAAAGGATTCAAGTGTAACTTAAGGAGACACAAAATCAGTACGATGAATAATAAAGTCGAAAATGTGATATTCACTCATGTAAATATCACAGTGCAGTTCTCACAAATGGCCACCAGGTGTCACTTTTTGGTTGTCTCATGCTGAAAAAGTTCAGTCAACTTCAGATAAAAAATAAATAAATAAGTAAATAATAAAAACAAAAATAATAGTAATAAAAATAGTAGTATAACAATGATGACAATTATAATGATAAATAAATAATTATAATAGCAAAAAATAAAAATGAAATTAATAATGATTATGATAAATATTAAACAAAAAATAAAATAATAAGAATAAAAATTAAACAAAAAATAAAATAAGAATAAAAAAAAAATTAAACAAATAATGATAATAATAATGATACATTTTATTTATAACGTGCTTTTACAGGTGCACGAAGAAGCTTTACAAAGATAAACACAATATACCAACAGTGTAGAAGGTTGAAAAAGACACAATATGAAAAGACAATAAAAAAACAGTTCACAGGTTAAAAGTTAATTTCAAAAGGTGTGTTTTAAGGAGTGACTTGAAAGTATGGGGGTCTGTCCTATTTTTATCAAATTTTTACATTTAATTATATACTGTTGAGTTTATGATTCTGTACTTTTACAGTATTCTATTATGACTTAGTGATAGATAGATAGATAGATAGATAGATAGATAGATAGATAGATAGATAGATAGATAGATAGATAGATATGTTAAATAATATGTACAGTATTTGTCATTGCTGAAGAATTTAAATAAAGTTTTTTTTTTTGGGGGGGTAATAAAATAAAAATAAAATAAAACCTCGAAATCTATTCAAAACATAGCAAAGGAAACATCGAGCAGTCGAACTGCTCCACTGACCCACTTTGCCAAGCATCTATTGCTCTGGACTCGATTCTTTCACCTGGTGTGTCAAGAGAGCTTAGATAGCGCGGTCAAAACGGAAATATGTCACTTCCCTTTCAAAATAAAATACAATACTCGTAGCTATTGTATATATTATCAATTTATGTGAATTCAGTTTATAACTCATTTAAATATATATTATTTTTCTAACAATTACATCAAAACTGAAGCCTCGCATCGGCTATATTTACGGTAGAGCCGTTTTATTGAAACATATGCTTGCCAACTCTTCGACGGAAGTCGTAGCTAACCTCAGCTAACTTGATAGTGGCTTGGCGATTTTTACTTTAAAGAGGCAAAACAAGCCGTAATGCAGTTAGATGTCCACCGTTTTACCATTTTGGGCGTTAAATCCTGGATGTTTTTGCACTCTGGCCTCTTTTCGTGTGCCCTCCGCGGTGTTGAGCCGTCATTTTAAGGACGGAGCATGACGCAGGGTTTTCACGGAGAAGAAGCCGACACTGCAAAGGAGCCTTAAGTTTACATTGGCTACTGTTGACATAAGCAGCCTACAGTAGCGAGGACGGCAAATCCGAGTCACAAGACTTCTCCACCGAGCTGGACGGCTGCCTTCGACCCTAACAGGTACGGTTTAACTAAAATAAGCGTGTCAGCGTCGAAATATTAAATCTACGCGGCGATAAAGTCGACTAAAAAGCAGTAACGGTCGACCGGCTCGAGCTCAACGGTTGAATTTTATCACTTGGTTTGAAAAGGCGCTCGAGCTCGTGACAGGAGGAGTGTAACGGTTGTTTTGCTAAAGCTAAGCTAATTATCAGCCTTCCTCCGACCGCAGTTTGTTTTTCCACCGTGACGCGGTTGTTCTGCTGGTTTTCTTACTCTTGACATGCAGCGAGTAGAAAAGCGGAAATCATTGCGAAAAACTTCCCCGTAAGTGGAGATGCCGCGCTGTCAGTCCCTGCCTGCGATGAACTGTGCGATATGAGCGGCGGTTTCTCAACAAGAGCCCACCGACGCACTCAGAGAAAGCCGCTTTAACTGCGCCGTGTATTCGTTAAACATGTTTAAGTTTTTGTCGAGCTTACTTCGGAAGTATACGGGCAACAGCCGCAGAGGTAAAGGCTGTCTTCACCTTGTGTAAACCCCAGTGGTTGTCGCTGTGTGTTTAACTCTCTTCACCCCGTGGCCGTGTGCTTTAAACAGGGTTTCGCAGGATGGAAACCGCCGGGTACCGCACAGGGAGCTTTGAGGCCCTCCATCATTCCAGCGACGATGATGATGATGACATGGTGGACATTGCAGGAGGCACTTTGGACTTCTCCAACTCGGACGACGTCCCCCCTCTCAGCTCAGGTACCAGAACAAGTCTTAGTTACTCCTTAAAGCTGCATGGACACGTTTCTGGAAGGATCTTGACATGAGAAAGTGAACAAGGGTTGTACAAACCAAGAAATATTTCAAATACATGAACAAGAACTATATCTTAAAATGGTCTCTGGGACTTTCTGGAAATACTAATGTGCTTACTATGATGAGGCAGCTGCTTAGGTGACTTGTGCAACCTTTAGCAGCAAGTTTACAACCCTGAAACCCAACATAAAGCAACTTTTATAAAACCATTGTGTAACCAGTCCAGAGCATTTGGAAGCCCTTAGAAGGATATTCCTGCGTAAAATTAAATTAGGGTCAAACATAGCGTAACACCAAGTTAGCCACTTCGTTGAGAGATGAATGTTGCCGATAGGGTCCTAGCCACCAAACATCTTTTAACTTTGCCTAATTTCTTTAGCAAAGAGACTAAACACAACTCACCTACTCTCTTCCAGCAGCCGCTTGTTTGTAGAGAGACCTTGGGCCAATCCATTAGTGACTGCAGCGGAGTTTCGCAGCTCAAGGAAGAACATTTATAATCATTTCTTCATGGAAGTGCAATCAGATATGTGGTGATATGGTGAATTACTTCAAGGAAATGATAAAGAAATGTTCAGAAACATCATAAAATGTTCTTCCTTGAGCTGCGAAACTCCGCTGTAGTCCGTAATGGATTGGCCTGAGGTCTCGCTACAAATAAGCGGTTGCTGGAAGAGAGTAGGTGAGTTGTGTTAAGTCTCTTTGCTAAAGAAATAAGGCTAAGCTAAAAAATGTTTGGTGGCTAGGACTGGGAGTTATGGTGTGTTTGACCCTAAATTAATTTTACCGGAATATCCCTTTAAGTGACTTGTGCAACCCTTAGCAGCAAGTTTACAACTCTGAAACCCCACTAAAAGCACAAACAACTCTTATAAACCATTGTGTAATAAGTCCAGAGCATTTGGAAGTCCTTACATGTTTTTGAGCCAAAGGTGTTTATTTTCTTTGCCTTGTGCTACTCAAGCTTGGCCCCCAGATAATACTCGTAAACTGATGTTGGTGAAACACCAAAAGTCACAACTAGTACTATGACTACTTCTTTTTATGCAGTGCATGTGCAGTCGATGCAAAGACGTGCTTTGCTTCACAATTTGCACCCACAGGAATAACCTGCTTTGGTTAAACCCCCAATGCAAAACCAAAGCGGTGAGCTGTAACCACTTTGTAGAGGTTCAGAATATCACCACGGTTTAATGTGGGTCGTTGACTAGATTCACCATAGCTCTGAGATCAGACCTCTTTTACCTCCTGTTGTAGTAAACAGCGGTCCTGAGGTCGTTGTTGTTTCCTCTGCTGTTGTAAAAACAGTAACGTGGCCGGATGACTGAGTTCAGATGTCGAGCCTCAGTGCAGCAGACTCCCTGACTGTTCTGAATTGTTGAATTGTTCTCTGTTATTATTATAATAAGAGTGCGAGTTCGTCACATGCTTCCAGTGAACCGCAGCCATTCATCGGAATAATAAGCGATCACATGCCCTCACATGGAAACAAACTGTATCAACAGCCGAGCACGAAATCCAGCATCACAGTGATTTACAGCTCTGATGGTGCGTTTGTGGCACCATCAGTCAGTTCCTGTAATCTGTCCTACCCGGTAACTGATGATGTCATCCCCTCCAACCTTTAGCACGACAAACTCCTGATTGTCGGAAATGATCTTTGCCTCGCTGAGAGAGAGAGAGGATGTTTATTAACCATAAAGGAGGCCGTGTCTTTGTCATGCTGATGTGATTGTAGCTCTCAGGGATCCAGCAGAAACATTCAGTGAAAAATGGAACCATCAGCATGCTAACTAGAGAGCTCATTTGCATTTTTGGCTCCAGAAAAGAGCTTTTAAGCTTTTTTTTTTTTCAAAGCTGCAGCTCCTGGCGAGGTTCTCACTGAGTCATCTGAATTGATTCAAAACTTTAGTGATTCTCTTTAAGATTTCTTTTACTTCGTTTCAAACTTTGAAGGAGTTCAGATCTGGTCCAGATTCCCCTCAATAAAACATGATTTAAGGTTTAGTGTAGAGTCCTCCACACAGCAGTGATGCTGCCTTATCTCTTAAGTCAACAGAGTGATTCAGACCTCATCCTGACGCTGTCTGTTCCTCTCAACGTTTGATCAGAACATCGTGAACATCAGATATTTCCAGACAAAGTCAAACTGTCACAACTAAGGAGAGCTCTCTGTACATTCACACGAACTTAAAGCTTTTTATTATATCCAGAGCAGATAAGCGTTATCATAATCTTCCCAGCGCATATGAAATCACTCATTAGTCACTGAATGGTGCAATTAAAAACGTGTCAGCTGATGTTAGTTGGTAGTTACTGATCGCATTGTGACATTGACAAAAATCGGCAATGGTACAGATTAAAAATGAAATCTGAATAAGATTAAATTAATGAATCATTCATAATGATGGTAGACTTTAGGTGGAAAGAAAGAACGACGCAAATTCAGTAAATTTCATATTTTTCAACGCTAAATTACAATTTCAACGATAAATAGACGATAACTACTCCACAGGCGGTTTTTTTTTTCGATCATGGTCGATTTTTCTAAAGTTTCGCATTCTGTGTGTCCACTTCTAAGCAATCAGATTTCGTGTTGTTGTGACGTCAGATTCACCGGTATATCCAACATGGCCGACCGGCTAATTGTTTACGTGTCGGAGAAGGGAGTGCTTTTTGATAAAAGACACAAACATAACGACCTGAAGGACAACATAGCGTTGGATTTCTCATATGACGATGGTTTGTGTGCTTTAACGTCTTTGTTTTAACTTTCATCTGTGCTAACGTAAGCTAACGGTTGTTACCATAGTTTCATGTGCTTATCTTAACGCCTCTGATAGGTTATAAGTGCTGACCGTTTGGCTTGAGCGTGTAATGACATTTCCAGCTTTTCTTAGCCAATCAGAGGCAAAGGAGGCAGGACTTTCCCCGGTATGTGTCCCCCCCCCCCCCCTGAAAGTCGCAAAATCGCATCGGGCTTGATGTGTATAGTCAGGCAGGTCAAAATTCACCTCTAAATATTTCGTAATTTCACGTTCTATATTCACGTCGGCCTCGGTGTGTAAGGACCTTTAGACGTTAGGCGGTACAACATTTACCACTTATTTAATTTCTCCAAAACAAAACAGAAATGCGAATTAATATGTTACGAGAGCTTTCGCTGTTACTCTTTACTGTTGATGCACTGCGCTACCATCTTGGATTATAATGTTGTCGTCAAGTCGAAAATCCGACTTCACAGATGAATTTCTGATTCGGAGCTTGGAAATTTTGACTTCCGAGTACAAGTTGAACCTACCATTAGTATTCAGCCATTCATTTTGGGTAAATAGTTCGCTGTTCAGTGCATGTATTTGGATGCAGTTCTGGATAAACTGCACATATCAAGGATATTTGGATGTGTCATAGCTGGACTGATTTCAATAGAGAAGAAGAAATAGAGAAAGTGTTTTTAAACTCAGTCTTAATGTCCAGG
The DNA here is from genome assembly GCA_962446985.1 of Xyrichtys novacula. Lineage (NCBI taxonomy): Eukaryota > Metazoa > Chordata > Actinopteri > Labriformes > Labridae > Xyrichtys > Xyrichtys novacula. The sequence continues at coordinate 2,570,435 of OY660886.1, forward strand.
TTTGATTCTGTCTCCTCCATGACGCTCTCATAGACGGTAGTATCGGCTGCCCGGTCACTGCTGATGTCATTGTGACGTCGCCTTCAAACTAACAGAAGGACCAGTGTTTGCCAACAGGAAGGAAGTCTGTAGACAAGACTTTGTCTCAGTGGGAGAAGCTTCTGTCGGGCTGAGCTCTGTGTGTGATTTCCACTCTGTCAGCTCTTTGCACAGCCAAGAACTGCGGCCTTGTTTCAAACTGGCAACCGTGTGTTTTTAAAATTACACGGCGGTTTTGTGAAAGAAAACCATGAGGACTGTAGGAGGGAGTGAGTGTGTTGGTGTTGTGACTCGGTTGAATTCGAAACAGGAGAATCAAAAGAGTCTCAGACGTTTTTTTTATTGTCTTTAAAGCTCTGGGGAAATCTGGTGATTTTCTTTTACCCTCTTCTGTCCCGAGTCGATCATTTACAAGTTTAAAAAAACCTCCTGTTGCCTAGAGAGCAAACTGTGTAATGAGTTAACTTCAGGTCGAGTCCCAGACAGACTAAAGACCTCATGTGACCCTGTCAGATTAGCATCACCTCAGTTTACTTTGTGTTTCCTGTCTTTTAAGCGTTTCAACTCAAACTTCCTCCCTTTCTTTTCCACTTGACGTTCAGCAAATTGCTGTTTATTCCCTCTACCCGCATTAGCATGCACTTGAGCTCGTTGCCAAGAGGTCTTTCCAAGCTGCTATTAATGCAAACATAAACATTCAACTGTTGCTCTGGGACTCATTAACCTTCAGAGTTAAAGAGAGTTGTGAGAGGTTGTTTCCTCAGATACTGTCCTGGGATTCATATTAAAGCGCTGAACCTCTTAGTCAACAACTAATGTGCAAGACAGGTGATGAACGAAGCAGTTATTCTGCACTTATCCTGCCTGTTTTGGTGCATTTGCATCAATAAGAGTAGTGGATTAACTGTTGTAGACCTGTGTGTCTTTAAAATCCCTGCAGACTAAGAAGTTTTGGAGACAGATTATTGAAATGGCAACGTATATATGAATAAATACAGGTATAAAATAATTTTGATATATCCTCAGTAGTGTCTTATTTGAAAAAAAGGCATTGGTCAGGCTCTAGTACTATAGATTTATTTAAAAGCACTTTTCAAAACAAGTTTTAAAGTGCTTCACAATTAAAAACAGTTGAATAAAACAAAAATAGAAAATAAAGCAGAAAAAAATAGAGATCCACCGATCTATGTTTCTCCGATCCAATCCGATACGATACATGGGATGAGCATATCGGCCAATATCCGATATTGATCCAAGACTACTGTTGAATAAATGAACTAGGGCCCAACTGATATGGGTTTTTTGGGGGGCTGATGCCGATTATTGGGGGGGGGGGGGATCCGATTACCGATTAATCGGCCATTTTTTTTTATTTTTTGAAGTTATAAAAAATATATATATATACCGTGGGCTACTGCTTTTCATGCCGACAGGAAGACCGACTGATCAAAATCGGACCAAAAAAACGTTTTCAACGACTACCCCGCCCCTCCACGCGCTGATCGGTAAATCAATCTACCAACAGACAAGGTTAAAAAAAATTTTTTAGAAAGGAGAAGCGTATGCACAGTGAATGAATGAGGACCCAAGATAGACCCCTGAGGGACTCCACAATATTTGGCACATATTTGGTGTTTTTTGGCAGCTTCTCTCAGGGTGTGTTTTCACACCTGTATTGTTTGGAGATGTTCTCAAACAGGGAGCTGAGGGTGTTTCTCCTCTTGGCTCTCAGACCATTTGAACTCTCTATTTGTACTCTGATTTAGAACAAAACAAGCAAAAGCAGAGATTTTGTTTATGTGAACACAGCTGAATCGATTTAAACGGACAAAAAGCAGTAAAATAAAATGTGTCCAGACTTGAATGGACAGATAAATCCGTCTGGCACATGCAGGGTTAAACGTTTATCAAAAGAAACACTTCCTTTAGATAAAACCCTCAGCTTTCTCTCCCTCTCCCTCCCTCTCTCTCTCTCTCAGTGAAGTAAACATGCCGCTGCTTGTCTTTGCTCTCCTGCATTTCATGTTTTCAAGGAATAAAGAGAGAAAGGAGCCCCTCAGGGAAGAAATTCAGAGAAAGTGTCGCTCTTCAGACATCACTCTGATGTTTCAAATGCTCAAGGATAAAAGTAAAAAACATGCAGATTTCTGGAGAGTTTCTCACTTTCATCTTCTCTTTTGGACTTTTAAGGAATTTCTCACTGTTATTAAACAGACTTCAGATTTCTGAAGGCAAACAAGGTTGACAGGGACTTTTCTGAAAAAACAACTGAGCTGAAGTTAAGATGAAGCACACCAGCTGCGTTTACATATCGATCAGAAGATTCTGATCCAGAGAGAGGGGTGGTCAATGCCGATCGTTATTCCAAAACTCGTCCATGTAAACACTTATTCCGATCGTGACTCTCTGTTGGAGCAAAGCTAACCAGACTGTGCATGTGTGCCCTATGTCAACATGACGCGCTTCTGACGTTTGTGACAAGACGTAAACATGGTGGAATCCAAGAGCGGATACAGTTTCCTCATGTAACCCAGGATTAATATGTGCTGTTGGGCTCGCTTGATGATCATGTACGCTAGGAGCAATAGAACCAATCTCGAGACCGGGCTCAGGTCCATTCTGAGTAGGGTTGGGTATTGAGTCTTGAGCATCAGTGGGGACGGGGACTAACATTTCGATTCTCCTGGAATCGTTCAAATGTTAAAATTTCGATTCCAAGTTTCAGTGCCGGAGTCCGCCGACCGGAAGATAGCTGCCAGACACCAACAAGGAAGACGCCGTTAAACACCAATGAGGACGAAGCGTAGGAGACGAAGCCACAGAGAGAGAGAGTGCATTGGAACCCACAGTGGTTGCGGTCAAAGTTTGGCTAACTTTAGCAGGAAGAATGAACTCTTATCTCAGTGCAACATTAGCAACACGGTTATATCATGCAAAGGAGGATAAACGACCAACATGATTAAACACCTCAGGATTCATGGAGAGAAATACCTGAGTGCTCGTCTTTGACTCGCTTTGCCGGTGTCATGCCGTAGAATGCACCTCCGACGGAAGTGCGGTTGAAAGTACTTAACACGGAAATAATCCAAGTTTTCCTTAACGTTGGACGGATTCTAAAGCGTGTGCCGGAATCGGAAAATTGAAATCGAGAATCGATCGGAATCAAAACTGAGAATCGGAATCGGAACTGGAATCGTTCAAAATCAAACGATACCCAACCCTAATTCTGAGTGGAGGGAAAAATCCTGAATTGGATGGAGTGATCCGCTACCGCGTTTGTTAGTTTGTTGACACCACAGGCGTAAATACACCTCTTCTTCTGCTGTAGTTTTAGCGAAATTAGACAACTCCAAATGCTTCTAATCTGATTAAAGCTTGGTGCATCTATACGTACATCATGATTGGACTATTCCATTTTGCGCCCGTATAAACAGTAGATTCAGATTTTCCAATCCCTCAAATTTTTAATCAGATCAAGAAATTTTGCACATGTAAACACGGCTACTGTTGTTTGTTCCCCCACAGCTTCTGATTTCATAACCTGCTTATTTAACGTATCTCCGTTTCACCGCCTGGTATTTATGGAGTCCAGATTTATTACCGTTGTTTTATCACCCATGTTGTAAAGACGAGGAGGGTCATTGTCACCAATAAGACTTTTACGGCTCATTATACTTCCATCACCTCCTGTCAGCTGCTGCGGTCAGCAGTGGACTCCTTCACTCGGACCGTCAACAGGATGGAATAAATGATTGACAGGAATGAGTCACAGCAGCTTTGGTTACAGCGTGTGAGTGTGGAGCTGATTCTGCTCTTACACCACCGTGTTTACTTCATAAGGTCACATGTAGAAGAGGAGGAAATAGAAAAGAAGAGATTGAGGGGAAAGTGACGATTTTTCAGCTGCACCTTTAGAAGTAAAAATACTAAAGGCACAGGTACATGCAGGCCTCAATAAAGTCAACTTCAGCTTGTTTCCTGAGGTTGGCTCCGGTTCCTCCGACCATTTCAAACTTCAGTGACAGGAAATCCTGATTCGGCAACATTTCCAAAGAAGTCCTCCTCGTTCCTGTAACATCTCAGGAACTAAACACTGTGTTCTTGTTTTAGTGACGTCTCTTGGACCGAAAAGCTAAACTGGATTATCTGCAGAGTCGGCCCCTCGTACCCTCTTTATTGAATTTCCTCTGACCCCCCCTGAAGATTATTTACGACCTGAAAAATGACAGTCCAGGACTTAAACAGGCTCACAAGACGGGCGGTTGTTGCCATCCAGCGTCACGGGGGTTACATGAGACGCCAATTCCCATGGCAACCAGACATCAAGAGTTCATGGTTCAAACCCTCTCCGGAGACAGTGTGTGTGTGTGTGTTTTGGCAGACAGAGCTGTGGTCATATGAGGGAGGCGGCGGCGGCGTGTTGAGTTTTCCAGAGTTTTCTGTCAAGAAATGAGTGTGTGGGAGCATTTGTGTGTGTGTGTTTTGATGCAGAGTAATTGTGAGATTATAGTGCGCTCCGTCCGTCCCCTCAGGACCCACACGGAGCGAGTGCTGAGCTCAGCAGGACGTCTCCTCACTGGAAACCCGCTTTCGGGGAATCTGCATCGCTGACCCATTTTTCTGAGATGTAATCTGAGAGCAGACCGCAGAGCTCTCTTTGAGATCCAGCTCAGATCCTCCTGATCAGAGTCCTGAGTCAGAGACCTTCATGATCATATCAGTGACAGTCATCCAGGGACGTCTTGTGAAGGATATCAGGATTAAAGGGATATTCCGGCGTAAAATTAAGTTAGGGTCAAACACCGTAACACTGAGTTAGACACCCCCTCCAGAGATGAATGTTGCAGACCGCTTGCTTCTCTAGTTATACCAACTTTAGTAACGACCGCACGATAGCAATACAGAGAGCCACACGCTCAACCAAAACGCCACTCTATAGCCACAAATAATGCTCAGAACAGCACCTAACTTCATCAACAGGACATATAGGGTCACAGCCATAGTACTAGACACCAAACATCTTTTTAACTTTGACTCATTTCTTTAGCAAAGAGACTAAACACAACTCACCTACTCTCTTCCAGCAGCCGCTTGTTTGTAGCGAGAACTTAGGCCAGTCCATTAAGGACTGCTGGGGGGTTTCGCAGCTCAAGAAAGAACATTTATGATCATCAAAGTGTTTTACACAGAAAAAGGAATAAAAGAAACAGAGAATACCCAAATCTACCTCAGCCCAAACCCTCATTCCCACCCCACAATCTAAATCCAACAGAAACAGTATTAAGATGCATGAACTTAAAAAGGGCTTGATTTTGCAGAAACAGGAATGTGCGCACTGAGGAAACGTCATTTTAAAACTCAAGATAAGGAAACACTGGAGGTTTAGGTTAAAATCTAAAAACAAAGTTTCATAGAATGAAATTTAAATAAATAAAAACAACAGTAAAAGATACAAAAATAAGAGCACCAAAATAGCTGAAAAAGGCGATCCCGTCATTAAAACTAGAAAGGTATAAATGCTAAAACACTTGAAGTTAATGATTTAGAGTTAAGTTAAAAGCAAGACTAATTTCCTTGAAGTAATAATCTCTCAAGGAAGAACATAATAAATGTTCTTCCTTGAGCTGTGAAACTCCGCTGTAGTCTGTAATGGACTGGCCTGAGGTCTCGCTACAAACAAGCGGCTGCTGGAAGAGAGTAGGTGAGTTGTGTTTAGTCTCTTTGCTAAAGAAATTAGGCAAAGTTAAAAAGATGTTTTGTGTCTAGTACTATGTCTGTGACCCTATATGTCCTGTTGATGAAGTTAGGTGCTGTTCTGAGCATTATTTGTGGCTATAGAGTGGCGCTTTGGTTGAGGTTTATTTATGGCTCCTCAGACTGCTGTGTATTGCTATTATGTGGTTGTTACTAAAGTTGGTATAACTGGAGAAGCAATTGGTCGGCAACATTCATCTCTTGACTAGGTGTCTACCTCGGTGCTTCAGTGTTTGACCCTAAATTAATTTTACGCCGGAATATCCCTTTAAGTCACCCTCCTGACAGGTCCTCTGATGTCCTCTGACCCTCTGATGGGTCTGCTCTTCTCAGGGCATCTTGACGTGGTTAAGGTTCTCCCTCCCTGACCCTGACGTCCTCATGTTGGTTTTCAAGTTCTCCTATTTCCACAAGAATGTGTTTTTTTAATCTCTATCTACTCTAGATATAGAGAAGTGTAGATTCCATGGAGGTTTATCTCAGATCTATTGTGTTCGAGGAAGTGAAGCAACACCATCTGAGGTCATAGCGGGGTTAGGGCTGGTTGAATTTTTTTAAAAGTTTTCCTCCTCGTCTGATTTATGTGAGTTTTGTTCAGTTTCAGAGTTTATGTTTTTTTTTTTTTATCTGATTCAGTTTTATTACCAGTCACAGTAAACAAACCAGACCCTCATAATCCACCGAATTCAAAAGATCAGGACCTTATAAACACACATGACTTCATTTTGACGCAATACCCTCCCCTCAGCAAATCACAGCCCACCCTCCTCACACACACCATCCACTCCTGACTCACTCCCAGAGTCCTCTGACCAATAAGAGAGCGCCCTGCTGGAGTCCACTTCCTCGAGGAGCTCAGAGGAGGGAAGAGATTTCCAGTTTGAGTTGTGACACAGACTCGGGGGTTCTCAGAAATGAGACATGAACTGGGAGTTCTGGACTAAGCAGCTGGACGAGGAGGTTCTGGTTGAGAATGGTGAGTGCGGGACTCCCGGAGAGTCCAGATTTGTTGTCTTTCTGTCTGATAAAAACTGCTCTCTGCTCTCTGGATTGGCTGACACAAAAAGAAGTTTTCTCTTCCACACCTTCGCTGCAGCTCCTCTGCGAGTGTCTGGGTTGAAAACAGGCTGAACGGGTCAAATATCGACGCAGCGTTTAATCATTAAGGCCATTTACAACATCAGGCTCTGGGTCATGTGGTTTGTGTTTCTGCACTGCAGAGAAATAGATCTTTCTGGTGTGTGTGTGTGTGTGTGTGTGTGTGTGTGTGTGTGTCGACGAATCCCAAACACTCTTATCTGAACCAGGACCTGGATTTCCTACTTCATGCATGTTTGAGGTCACAGAGTTTTGAGGTCCAGCTGAGGACACGCTCAGACTCTGGAATCATATTTTTTATCCTGATTCGACTCTCTTCTGTCTGTCCTCGTGTTTATGAGTCTGTATATTTCACACGAGGTTTAACCCTCGCTCCTGATGTCCTGACTTTCTTGCCGCCCTCATGACGGCGGTGCAAAGTTCAGCCACTTTTGCGTTTTAACGGGGCAAATCCACTTTTACGATCGCAGAGAATTTAAAGAGACAGATTGTTCTCTAATGAGGGAGATAGCAGCCGCTAAGATTCAGTTATAGGTCGACGCAGAGCTGATACATGCGCTGATAACTGTCTGTGTCCTATCTCATAACTATGTCAATCAACGGGAGCAAGTTGTTTCAGCCACAGAGTGTACTTTCGGAACATAGAGCTGTGCATATAGATGCGCAGCTCCCCCAAAAGTGCACAAAACCAGGCTCCGTAATGACATTAAGTCTTAAAGTGAAAAATAAAGTGTTGATATTGACGTTTGTGTTTTTGTTTTCTTCAATTTTGATAGAAGGCTCGCTCTGACTCAGCTGAGCGGGTGAAGGTTTCGCTAAGATTCAGTTCTAGGTCGACGCAGAGCTGATATATGTGCTGATAACTGTCTGTGTCCTATCTCATAACTATGTCAATCAACGGGAGCAAGTTGTTTCAGCCACAGAGTGTACTTTCTGAACATAGAGCTATGCATATAGATGCGCAGCTCCCCCAAAAGTGCACAAAATCACACCAGGCTCCATAATAATGACATTAAGAGTCGATATTGACGTTTGTGTTGTTGTTGTTTTCTTCAATTTTGTTAAAAGGCTCGCTTTAACTCGATATCTGAACATAGAGCTATGCATATAGATGCGCAGCTCCCCCAAAAGTGCACAAAACCACACCAGGCTCCTTAATAATAACATTAAGAGTCGATATTGACGTTTGTGTTGTTGTTGTTTTCTTCAATTTTGTTAAAAGGCTCGATCTAACCTCGGTGTGTAACTTGTGCAGCTTCATCCCAGAGCAGGTGGAGGATTCGCACCTGCAGTCAGACTAAAACAGGCAGATCTGAGTCAAACATGTCCGGATAGTTTCATTTATAATCCCTAAAATAATCATGTTCATGCATCAGATTTCATTGACACCTTTCTGCAGCTTTCTCCACCTAGAGTCAGCTGACTCCTGTGGTCACACCTCTCATCGTCTCTTAAAGGGTTGTGTAAGTTTTTAACGAAGGTGATAAACATGTTTGTGCTCACACCAGATGCCAGCTGAACCCTCGCCAATAATCTTCTCAGATATTTACACGTTTCTGCGCAGAGATTAAGGAAGTGGTTTGTCTTTTTTTGCGCTCTGACTTCCCGGTTTTGTCCTAGTTTATTAAAAAAATACTTCAAGATGTTGAAATATCTTATGTAATATCGGCTTGTTTTCATTAGAAGAGGCTGCTCATATTAAAAAAAACAACAAGCTGTATCAGGTTACATGTGAGGGATAATCTTCGCTGGTGGAGCGAGGACAGAGGAGGGAAAGTGACTGTCACTCAAGAGGACATTCTTCAAACCAGTCGGACCTGTCCGCTCAGATGCTTCAATCCTCCTTTTGTTTTAAAAGACACGAACAAACTCCTCCCATTGTGTGTCTGTGCAGCTCAAATATCAAAGTAAGAAGATGTCGTCGATTTTCTCTCTTTGCATCACTTTCTCGTTCTCTACAAACCTGACGGCACATCAGTCATCAAACACTGAAAAAAAACGAGCGCCCCTGAAAGCACCACATTTGTCTTAGATCATCTATTGTCACTTGAATACAAACACATTTTTACTCCAGCTGAGACGAAATCAAAAGCACTTCCTGTTTCCGTCTGGAGCTCTCTCTCTCCGATTGGCCGCCGCTGTCTGCTTATTGTTGCAGATTGCCGTCCAGACGATGCCACGTCTTTTGTGCCTCCAACAGTGATTAGTCCAGTATTGTAAGGAGGGTAGTTCTCAGTATTACAGTATTCTCTGTATTGTTCATGCGCAGTAACAGCAAACTCAGCAGTAATGGTGGGTTCTCTGCTGCGTGTGCTTTCTCAAGGATGTGGTCGATGTGTGCCCCAGACGTCCGTTTGAAGCCGCCGCGTTCGGACATATTGTGAAGAACTTCAAAATAATGAAATCAAGATTTAATCAGGAGGAAGTTGACGCTCCATTCTTGCACAACACAAAAAGGATTTGAGTGAAATCAGAATAAAGTTTGTGAAAACGTATTTGATAGGGGTGGGAGAAAAAATCGATTCACATGAGTATCGGAACTTTTTTTACAATCTTTAAATCAATTTTTTTTAAGAACCTTGTTTTTTTTTTTTTTCAAATTAAAGAATAAAGGTCCTTACACACCGACAACGATGCAAATATATGACACGAAATTACGAAATATTCTGAGGTGAATTTTGGCGCGCCTGACTATACACATCAAGCAACTTTCTGGGAGGAAAAAAGAAAAAAAAAAGTTAATTAGCACTCGGGCCCGACTGGTATGGATTTTTGGGGCCGATGCCTATACCGATTATTAGGGGGGAGAAAAATCAGATTTCCAATTAATCGTCTGATTTCTAAAAATTTTTAGATTTTCTATTTTTAGTCGCAACTGCGGGTGAAACGGTCGCACTGTCGAGCCCTGGTAAATATAGTTCCTGGAATAGTCTGTAGACAATCATAATCGTTCAACTGTTTCACTGGTGTTAAAAATGCAGACTAAAGATCGAGAAAATCGACAATATTGTAGAATCACAATTTAAATCGAATTGGCATCCAAAAAAATCGTAGAAGAATCGGAATCGTGAGAAGAGCATATCAAAACAGAGCCCTAGTATTTGATGGTTTAGCTCTGGTTTCCTTTCCTCTTCACTCTAAATAAAGGTTTAGGTGAGAGCAGAGAACAGGAAGGAAGGAAGGAAGTGAGTGAGTGGACCACGAAGGTGAAAATGAGCTCAGTAAGGTGGCACAGAGTAATCCTTCACTCTGATTCAGTTGTTTTCATGAAACCAAAACTGTCATTTGCATTAAAATGTGATTTCACAGCGCTCTCTTCTTCTAACCGTGTGAACGTTCGACCTCCTCTGACCACAAAAAGCTGGAGTAACATTCAAGTCACAAAACAAAGATTTAAAATAAACCAGGAGACTTTTTTTAAAACTTTGAAAACAAAAGAACAGAAAACTAAAAGTCTGCAGTGAGAGGCAAGATGCCGGGAATTGTTGGTAAAAGTTCTATTCTGCTTCTCTTCTTTCTCTTTTTTAGGAGTTTATGAGGAGTACGTCGCTCAACCAGCAGATATGAACGGTAGCAGTCCCACCAAACTCGTGGACCCCCTAGAGGACCCGCTGCCTGGACTGGGCACCTATGAAGACTTCAACACCATCGACTGGGTCAGGGAGAAGAGCAAGGACAGAGACCGGCACAGAGAGGTAGGAAAGAAAGAGTGTTTGTGTGTGTGTGTTAAAAACATGAAGAAGATCTAGAGCGGACCATCTAACACCTCTGTGTTGATCCAGATCACCAACAAGAGCCGACAGTCCACTGTGGCTCTGCTGCACAGCGTCAGTGATGCCTTCTCGGGGTGGCTCCTCATGCTGCTGGTGGGACTCATGTCAGGTACTGTATTTATGACTCCTCTATGCGTGCGTATAAGAACTTTAGCCAATCAGAACCTGCCTTACTTCATAAGTAAACAGAAGCTGAGAGTTAAACTTTTCTCATGCATGACCCCCGAACTTCCTCTTTGTCACTCAGGCGCTCTGGCCGGCGGCATCGACATCGCGGCCCACTGGCTGACGGACATGAAGGACGGCGTCTGCCTCATCGGCTTCTGGTTCAACCACGAGCACTGCTGCTGGACGTCCAACGAGACCACGTTCCAGGAGAGGGACCGCTGCCCTCAGTGGCAGAGTTGGGGCGAACTCATCACAGGGACCCCGCATGTAAGACCACGACCAAAACCGTCTGTTTGAAAAGAAAAGATGGGATACAAACGAGACTAAATCTGTGAGAGAAAAGCCTGGCCCTTTGCTGCCATCTGCTGGTCAAAAGATGTCATAACAAATAAAACAAAAAGCTTCTGTATTAGTTCAGTTTGAGTGATCACCTCTCCTTATTTCCCACGTTTCTGTCCTCAGGGCGCGTTTGCCTACATCATGAACTACATGATGTACATCTTCTGGGCGCTGCTCTTCTCCTTCCTCGCCGTCACCTTGGTCAGAGCCTTCGCTCCGTACGCCTGCGGCTCAGGAATACCAGAGGTATGAAAACCAGACACTTTCTTCACAGACAGGATGATAAACAGGATTCTTCGACCGCATATTAATACGTTTCTGTTCTCGTTTACTTTACCCTGTTTTATTTTTATGTCTCGGAATCGAAGCCACAAACATCGCTGCGGGAGTAAACGCTTTAAAGATGTCCGGGTCGCCTCAAACTCTGCAAAAAGCTCTTTTGTATTTTGATTATCTTTGTTTGCCATCTATAAATATTTTGCAGATCGCTCCATCTGCTTGTCCTCTCCCCGTTGTCGATTAGATTTGGTGAAATTTTATCAACATGGAGAAGAGAAACAGCCGACTTCTCCCTCCTACTCCTCCTCTTTGCTCTCCTACCGTCAGTGTTTACTCTCTTGTCTCGTCTTTCCCTCTTTGTTTCGGAGGAAATCAGCAGAGCTCAAACACATCTAGGCTGATTCACCGCTTTCATATACACACAGTCAAACACAGACCATCTCTAATTTCTAAGAAGTCAAATCCGAGAGGTCAGACGGTTTATTTAGAAGAAAATTAAACCCCAAACTTCTTCTTCTCCTTCTTAAGTGTTTCCTCTTTTCTCTCAGATCAAAACCATCCTGAGCGGGTTCATCATCCGAGGCTACCTGGGGAAGTGGACCCTCATCATCAAAACCATCACCCTGGTCTTAGCCGTCTCCTCCGGGCTCAGCTTGGGGAAAGAGGGCCCCCTGGTGCACGTGGCCTGCTGCTGCGCCAACATCCTGTGTCATCTGTTCACCAAGTACCGAAAGAACGAGGCCAAGAGGAGAGAGGTGAGGACGGAGTGAGTTTTTGTTGGAAGAATAAGTGTGAATTTAGACCGCCTGGCTCTCAGCGTGTTCATGTAATCACTGAGTCTCTTTAGAGGAAACTGAGCTGAGCTTCAGAAGAGTCTGAACACACATGTGGACTCTCCTCTCCACATGCTGATAGGAGACAGAGGCAGGCAGACAGTTCACACATTTTTTACGATCAGCATTTACTCTAATGTGAGCGAAGAAACACTTTAGACTTTCTCGTGTTTGTTGACGTGAGTGCATGAACCATCTTTCTGGTGAGTCCTCCTCTCTCCTCGAAAAAGAGAGGAGCTCTCTATGCTTGCAGAGATCTACGGTGGATATAAAAAGTCTACACACCCCTGTTCAACAGCCAGGTTTTAAACTAATACTTGTTGCAGCACCTCAGTCTTTTTGGGTAGGAGTCTATCAGCGTGGCACATCTTGATGTGGAAATATCTGCCCACTCTTCTTTGCAAAACCGCTCCAAATCTGACCGATTTAGAGGGCATCTCCTATGCACAACCCTCTTCAGATCGCCCCACAGATGTTCGATGGGATTCAGGTCTGGACTCTGGCTGGGCCGTTCCAAAGTCTCAATCTTATTCCGGGGAAGCTGTTCTCTTGTTGATTTAGATGTGTGCTTTGGGTCATTGTCGTGCTGAAAGATGAAGTTCCTCTTCATCTTCAGCTTTCTAGCAGAAGGCTGAAGGTTTTGTGCCAACACTGACTGGTATTTGGAACTGTTCATAATTCCCTCCACCCTGACTAAGGCACCAGTTCCAGCTGAAGCATGATGCTGCCACGACCATGCTTCACTGTAGGTATGGTGTTCTTTTGGTGATGAGCAGTTGTTGATTTTGCGCTAAATATACCTTTTGCAATGATGTCCAAAAAGTTCAGCTTTGGTTTCATCAGACCATAACACATTTTCCCACATGTGTTTGGGAGATTTCAGATGTCTTTTTGAAAAATTAAGCCGGGCATTGATGTAAGATAAGGCCTCTGTCTTGCCACCCTACCCCATAGCCTAGACATTTGAAGATTTGTTGTCACATGATCTACACAGCCAGTACTTCCCAGAAATTCCTGCAGCTCCTTCAGTTGGTAGCCTCCTGACCAGTTTTCTTCTTGTCTTATCATCAATTTTGGACGGACGTCCTGTTCTTGGTCATGTCCCCGTTGTGCCATATTTCCTCCACTTGATGATGACGGTCTTTACTGTGTTCCACGGTATATTTAACCTGACTGACATCTTTGAATAATGAGATCCCTCTGATGCTTTGGAAGCTTTCTGCAGACCATGGCTTGTCCTCGAAGATGTGGCTTCAAAAATGTCAGGAAAAGCTACAAGAACTTTATTTGAGGTTAATCAGAGGAACTTTGATTGGCGACAGGTGTGTGCTGACTCTGAGTTTGAATGTTATTGGTTAAGTCTGAACACAGCCACATCCCCACTTATTAAAGGGTGTTCACACTTCTGCAACCACATAATCTTAGTCGTTAATTTTTATATCACCTTCCCGAAAGATTTCTGTTTGTTTTTCAATTTTATTGTAAAGGTTATAGGTCAAAATTAAAGGTAGAAGAAGTTGTGAAATTATTTATCTTGATTTGATTTTTTAACATGACGAAAACCTGGCAGTTGAACCGGGGTGTGTAGACTTTGTATATCCACTGAAGCTCTGTGAATCCTGTCCTGAATGAGCTCTTGTTCGTGTAAACATTAAAACCTGATGAATGAAGTGGATCCGTCACTAAACCCCCTGTGGTTTATGCCGTAAGGAGGAAGGAGGGTGCAAAAGCAGGGATCAGAATCTGGGATGCAAATATTGATCATGTTATCCAAGGATCTACTGTGAACATGTAAACACACTCTGTGTTTTGATCAAAGTAGAAAGTTTGAACTCTATAACGCCGTTTTTTGGACTTTAACAGGATATTTTTCAGGACTCTGACATCTGCTCGGAAAATACTTCCAGTGTTTTTGAAAATGAGAAATTAAACCGGACAGGCTGTTGTGGCCTAAAGAGTCTTTGAGAATCTCCTGCTGTCTGATATCTTTAGGAACAGAAGCTAAACCCTCAATATATACGCTCTCATGATATCTGCAGAAACATCCAAACTCAAAGCAGATGTTTGCTCCTCTCCTGGTCTGCAGGTGTTGTCGGCGGCAGCAGCGGTGGGCGTGTCCGTGGCCTTCGGCGCTCCTATAGGAGGAGTCCTCTTCAGTCTGGAGGAGGTGAGGACGAGTATTTATGAGTTTATTTTATAACCTTTTAATTCAGCACAGACTTCTTCAGCTAGAATAGTTTCATCGCAGCGAAGGAGGCGGATTTTCCACAACACCACAATCAGAAATTTCATCCTCACGAGATAATAAACCAAACGAGGCCGGAGTTTAATTTCTTTCTTCCTCTTTGTTTGATTTCTCTTGAAATGATGAAACTTTATGCTGAGAACCGCCCCGCGCTGGCACTAAACCGAGACATAATAAACCGTGAAAGGAGTGTTTGCATGTTTGGAAATGAGTGTGTCTCAGCAGCTTTTGGATTTATCCCGGTCAGATTGAGATTCAAGTGTTGTTCGAGGGCAAAACTCGGAGAGCCAAGAAATACCCACAACAGAGGTCTAAACAGACTTAATCATAGTTTCGCTCTAAAATCAAGCTTCTGTGTACAGTTTGATATTTTCAGTCGTTTACACGTCCATCCATCCGTTTATTTCTTCTTATCGGGTCATGGGGCAGCATCTGATCAAGTCCGCCTCTTCCCGGCAACACTTTCCAGCTCCTCCTCTGGGATCTCAGGGTGTTCCCAGACCAGGTGGGATGTGTTATCCTTCCAGCTAACTCTGGGCTTACCCAAGGGTCTCCTCCCAGTTGGACGTGCCCAGAAGACCTCCAAAGGGAGGCGTCCAGGTGGAATCCTTATCGAATGCCAAAAACCACCTCAGCAGAACCCTAACTTTATCTCTAAGGCTGAGTCCAGACACCCTTTTGGAGGAATGTGATTTCTGCCTCTTGTATCACCCGAAGCCCATGACTGTCGGTGAGATCGACTTGCAAATCGAAAGCTTCGCCTTGCGACTCTGATCCCATTTTACCATGACGGTGTGGTTCGATACCCGCTCCAATCTGTCGATCAATCTCATGATCCACTTGGCCCTCACTTGGAAATAAGACTCCAAGATACTTAAACTCTCTTATTTCGGACAAAGACTTCCTGCCCACCTAGAGAGAACAGTCCACCGTGGCCAAAAACCGCCATTTAAGGAAACTGATCGGCAGTTCAAGACCACAGTTGACCAGTAGAGGGGGTGATGCTGGTGTTGTTGAGCTGGTCACAGGAAGTCCAAACCTTAAAAGTACACAAACTCTGTCTTCTGAGCTCAGCTGCTGCACTGTTAGCTAGCAGGGACATAAAAACTGACGGAACTAGACGGAGCTTCACGGTCGCACAGAAACTGCACATTGCTGAACCTTTTTCCTCATAATTCAAATACCTACATCGTTTTTGAAGTAAATTTGCTGACAGGTGTGTTTTTTCTTCCTCCAGGTGAGTTATTACTTCCCTCTGAAGACTCTGTGGCGTTCCTTCTTCGCCGCTCTGGTCGCCGCCTTCACCCTGCGCTCCATCAACCCCTTTGGGAACAGCCGCCTGGTGCTCTTCTACGTGGAGTTCCACGCCCCGTGGCACCTGGTGGAGCTGGCCCCCTTCATCCTGCTGGGAATATTCGGCGGCCTCTGGGGGGCGCTGTTCATCCGGGCCAACATCGCCTGGTGCAGGATACGTAAGTGTGAAACGGCGCAGAGAGACTGCTTGTTTTTTAATCGAACCGCCTGTTCATGTGTCTCTGTCTCCCTGAAGGTAAATCCACTCGTCTGGGGCACTACCCCGTCATCGAGGTGCTGGTGGTCGCCGCTCTGACCGCCCTGATCGCCTACCCCAACAGCTACACCAGGATGAGCGGAGCCGAGCTCATCTCGGAGCTCTTCAACGACTGCTCGCTGCTGGACTCGTCTCAGCTCTGCGGCTACAAACAGGTCAGCGAGAGTAAACAAACCTGCTTCATTCCTGAAATATGAAGCGTGACCATCGGCTTTAGAAGGATCTTCAGATCTACTCTGAGACAGTTTTCCTTCCTTTTGGTCTGATAATCCCTTTTTATTGCTTTTCCATCCCTCTCTATCCTCTTCATGTTCATTTTTCTCCTCCTCTTCACTCCCTGCAGCCGACCAACACATCAGAAACAGGTGTGGGGAACAGCCTGGCCGACCGGCCGGCAGGAGAGGGTCTGTACACGGCTCTGTGGCAGCTCGCCCTGGCTTTAATCTTCAAGATGTTGATCACCGTGATCACCTTCGGCATGAAGGTGGGTCCCGACAACACAAACAAAAACCAGCTTCATCATCATCATCATCATCACCGCTCTCAGACGCCACATTCCCGGTTGCATTCACTGAATTCCCCCTGACCCACTTCTCAGTCCAGACTGAGTGTAATTGAAGCTCTTGTTCAGACGCTGTCACAGCAGCATGACTCACCATCATGTGGCTCAGTGGAGATCCAAGTTAACGCGACCGCGATCCAGAGAAGTGGAGAGTGTGTGACAGAAATGTTGACAGGAACAGAGTCTGATGGTGTGTGTGCATCATCGGAAGTCTGAGATCGATTAAAATGATGCAGAAAATGATAAAACAGGAACCAATTTCAGGTTTTTGGAACACATGTGTTGGTTAAATAAGTTCGGATATGTTGGTACAGGGTCATGTTTCCTGTTGTGTGTCTGTTTTAATGCATTGCAGCGATTAGGAAGTCCCGTTTAGATTAAAAAGCTTGATCCTGTGTCCTCCAGGTCCCCTCTGGTCTCTTCATCCCCAGCATGGCAGTCGGGGCGATCGCCGGCCGGCTGCTGGGCGTGGGCATGGAGCAGCTGGCCTACTACAACCACGACGCCATCATCTTTAAAGGCTGGTGCTCCCCGGGACAGGACTGCATCACCCCGGGTCTCTACGCCATGGTGGGAGCCGCTGCGTGTTTAGGTGAGACCTGTAGAGGCCGCGTGTCTGCTGCTGCTGCTGATGTTTTTGTGCCGCGAGCTTTTCTGAACACGTACAACGACTGGCACGCTAAAGAGTCCAGACTACGTGTCGAGCCTGACTTGGAAATGCTTGAGAGCGCCTGGAGAGCAGCTGGAAGAGGGCGGAGGGAGGTGACGTCTCAGTAACCCCGCTTCATTTGTCTAAAATACAACCCAGACACAGATAACTGCTGTGAAATGAGTGGACTGAAGGGGATTTCCTGCTGGTTTGGAGTCCCCAGGTTCATTTTTTACCCACATGATTGAAAAGGATCTCTTTCTGGTCGAGGAACTGAGTCAAGGTTTCCTTCAGAAACGAGGAAGATTCAGGTTCTGGACTTGTAGCAGGATAAAAACTCCACAGGTGTCGTCTCTCTGAGCAGACGGCCATGACTCACTCTCTCTACCTCTCCATCACCACGGCAACTACCTCCAAACTAGTACCCATAAAATTTCACAGAGGGTGATCGCTCTTAATGAGGCGTCAGTTTTTAATCTTTCGTGCAGAGCTACAAGGCCTTAAATCGCCATTTTCCTCCGAGAAGACAAAAACAAAAACAAGTCAGAGAAAGAGAGAAAGAGACGTTTTTACCGAAACAGGGAAAACCCAGAAAATCCCCTTTTCATTTGACACAGTCTATTTCAGTCAGTCAACTCTTTGTTGTCTATTTTAAAGAAACCAGCAGACTCTGATGGCGATGCTCTAAATGATATTAAAGATAAAGGCGGTACTCTGAAATAGAAAGTACTCTCTGGGAAGTCAGTCGGGTGTTTATTTGTTTCTTTGTCACGCTCGTCAAACTGATAAAGGGCTCAGACTCAGTCTTTCCCACATTGACTGTATCTGTTTGTCGCTAAAACTTTCACCTCCTGTCAACTCGCACTTCATCAGTCGTCGCTCGAGGACAGAAAACCTTCAAGGACGCGTTCGGTTGTCGGAGCGGTCGAACGCCTCGTTCCTCCGGAGCTGTCGGGTTCGCATAGAGCTCCCTTTGTTTCTGAGGTCTGCTGCTGTTTTAGCACAGTCTGTGCTTTAACACCCCACCCCCCCACCCCCCATTCAACACATGTGTGATGCCCTCTAGCAGTTTGTTAAATATCCCATGATCTTCATTTAGATTTGTTTGTCTGAGAGGCTTTAAAACAGCACACACACACACACGCCTTTACTCCCTTTACTTCCCCTTCATTCTGTAAAGTTAAAGCCAATCTGTTGACTTTATTTAACTCATTCAGTTCCAGGTTCATTTATGCAGTTTTAACCCAGCGCCATCATTGACCATAATAGAAATTTCCATATCTTTCAGGACCCACAGAATATCTCGTGCTTGGACTAGAAGTTCTTTTCTTTTCTCAAAAGAAAGGGGTGATTCTCTCCTTTCACCAGAAAAATAAGTTGGTCTCTAACCCACTCCTGTGTTTAGTTATTCCCTGTTCAATGCAGCGCGGTCATATCATCTTTGCCGATCAAGGAAAGGAGCAACTTTCAAGCGGAACTCTGATCCTCTATTTCATTTCACTTCAAACTACTTTACCGGTGGCATCAAGGTCCTCCCTCTTTGGACAACACAAAGATTCGATTGTGATAGATCTTGTATCACCCCAAGTGATACTTGTCATATTGGCTCTCAAGAACCCTGACGCCACGACGTAAACCATGCAGAATGTTTGCGTTCTCCTCGCTGAATTCCGGCTCAGTCTCGCTCACCATTACCGGCACCGGCAACACGACGACACGCCGGAAAATTGTTTTTTTGATCGCCTGCTGACGATGTGAAGAGATGATAGCACTGCGCCCACGGGAGCCGATGCGCTGAGACCGTTTGCTCTTGGCTAATGACTTTGGCATTTTCCTATTTTGCTCATAGAGAAAAAACACTCCACAAGTAGGCTAATTGGCACACTTGGTGGCACACTTCTCACTGGCAAGTACTTGTTTTTGTTATTGTAACATGGTTATGACGTATTTGTCGACTTTTCTGCGTTCAGAGCGACCCCAAACTTAGTCGCATCTTAGGGCGAAGCGCCCTCTGATGGAAAACAAAAAAACTCCAAAATCCGTCAATGGCACTGAATGAGTTAAAAGGCTCTGTGGATGATATCTCCATTTTTCACATGCTTGTCAGGCCTTAAAAATACCACCAGCACCCAGCCAGAAAACTCGATTCCATCGTGATTGAATTAGGTCTGGTGCATGTTTATCGTAGGAGCATCAATTCTGAATCCTGGCAGAAATAGAAAGACTAAAACTAACAGGCTCTGATTCACATTTGCAGCTTCTTCTGCTGTCAGTGCTCCGCATATAAGAGGCTGTTCAGAAGATGTTGCTCAATACCTAATGAGGGATCTGCTTTCTCCCGCTAAAGACATGTGAATGTAATGAGTCTCTTTTCTCAGCAAGACAATGTTCGACACGAGGAAACAATCCCGGCGGTGTTAAATCACCCTGTTTTTTTTCTGTCAGTGGTTTCAAAAGCGCGGGCCGGGCGCTGGTGGTTAAAAGCAGCAGGAGGCCCCCCGAAAAGAGGGCCGCGGTATCGTGTTCAGTGTCGAGGGATGATCGTAAACAGACCGGAGCAGAAAATGAAGAGCTCAAACTCAACGGAGAAAAGTCTGAATCGGTCGATCCTGCTCTAAATCTGACAGGAGTCGTCCTTTACAGCCTGATGCAACTTTATTACCATGTTGAGTCTGAATCCTTGCAACTGTTTCATGGAGAACGACACATGGAACTTCAGCCGTTGCCTTGGAAGTATAAACATATCCTCTTTCTGTCTCTGCTCAGGTGGAGTAACTCGTATGACGGTATCCCTGGTCGTCATCATGTTCGAGCTGACGGGCGGTCTGGAGTACATCGTCCCCCTCATGGCTGCGACCATGACCAGCAAATGGGTGGCAGATGCTTTCGGCAGAGAGGGGATCTACGAGGTGAGTCGCCCGTGCGTGTGCGATGTTTCGTACGTGTTTGATGGAGGAGGTCAGGGTTCTGAGTGTACGACTTGCGCTCTTGCAGGCTCACATCAGGCTGAATGGATACCCCTTCCTGGAGCCCAAAGAGGAGTTCGAGCACAGCAGCCTCGCCGTGGACGTGATGAGGCCCAGGAGGTCGGATCCGGCGCTGGCAGTGCTCACGCAGGAGGGAATGACCGTGGGCGAGGTGGAGGTACAAACATTTATGTATATTTTACGACATTTTCACGACTTAGATAGCGTATTTCTACGTCTCCAGAGGATTTCTTTCATTGTGGGCACTGTTTCCTTTTTTATGAAACATTATACTTTGATATTTTTTCTCTAGACGTTGGTGGAGGGCACTCGCTACAGCGGCTTCCCTGTGGTCGTCTCCAAAGAGTCCCAGAGGCTGGTGGGATTCGTGCTCAGGAGAGATCTTCTCATATCAATAGGTCAGAAGAATCTGCTCGTAAAAGGTTTCAGATTTCGATAATTTCAGGTCATTGAAAGTCTAAAATAATGTCCTGCTCCTCACAGACAACGCCCGAAAGCGCCAGGAGGGCGTCGTCAGCGCTTCCCAGCTTCTCTTCACCGAGCACACTCCGCCACAGCCCGCAGACGGTCCACCTCCACTCCGCCTCCGAGGCATCGTGGACCTGAGCCCCTTCACCGTCACCGACCACACGCCCATGGACATAACTGTGGACATTTTCAGGAAGCTGGGGCTCCGCCAGTGTCTGGTCACACATAACGGGTAAGAGGAACTTTAATCCGATTTAATCCCGAGAGGAAAAACAGAGGATGAGACTCCCTCGCCGTTTGACGCTAATGTGAAATACTGCGGATAGCTCGGGGTCAGATCAGGCGTTAAAGAAAAAGCGAGGAAGTCCGAGGAGTTAAAGATGAGGAGAAGAGACCATGTATCTCGTATCGGGTTTCAGCTTTTTACCACAAAGACGAAGAAGAAACGATCCCGCTTTTTTTTAGTTTTTTAATACGACGTCTTGTAAATTCTTCGGAGCCACATGTGCCTCTTCAAAGCCCTGATCAAAGCGCAATTTATGAAGCGTCTGAGAAGCCGAGCTGAGTTTGAGCCTGTGTGTGTGTCCTGATAATTTATGCTTTTGTTCTCTCTCCTCGTCCTCACTGTCAGGGGCTGTTAAAGGAGCGAGAGAGTACAGAAGGAAAACAGGATTTAAAGAGCGATTGAGTTGCTCTAATGTAGACAGTTTTACACCGTGTAGATTTCCCCACATGGTTTTATTTCACTTTGTCGGTCAAATTAAATGCACAGCCGAGAGTTTCGATGTCTTTGTCAAACCAACAGTGCAAACCGTTAACATATGACGAGAGAGGAACCAAACACGATCGTTTTAGTGTGTCAGATTTATTTTAGACTTCACAGCAAATCCGTGATTAAAGACGCTTCAAATCATGTTTTATTTCATCTGCAGGATCCTGAAAAAAAACGGTGAAACATCTTCCAGATTCGATCGGGAATTTTTCCGACATGTGATCTCGTTTTTAGGTGAAGACAAAGAGCCGATCGCAGTTCACACAGAGAACGATTAAAAACAAAACGAGAAGTTCGACCAACAAAAACATGAAAATATGAAACGAATTAGAATAAAAGTTCGAGGAGGAAGGAGAGGGAGATCAGGGAAAAACGAGGAACAGGAGGAAGCAGAGTCGTTTTTTTCTTCTCTTGAAATCAAAATCATCTCCTGAAAATGTCCGATTTTCTCCTTTCTTTCCAGTTGTTTATCTTAATCACTCTTTCTTTCTTTTTATGCTTGTCCGCTCGATTTCAGTCGTTTTACTGCATCATGGGAAACAAAGGGCTTACACTTGTTTGTTGCGTAAACACATCCAGGATTTAGAGCTTTGGTTTTTTGGTTCGAGATGTTGCCCAAAGCTGTTTCCGTCTCGACTTTTTATTAAATATCACCGAAACTTCCCCGTTCAGTTCAGCTCCGCTCGGTTCCCCCTCCTCGCCGTCATCCGTCACACTCAGTGACGACAGAGGAACGATGTTGATGTGGAGAGGTACCTCCGCTCGGCGCAGACAGCAGATACTCCCCGTGAGACTAAACCTAAACCGGGTGTTTCAGATCTGTTTAGATGGAAATCTGACGGGTTCAAACACGCGGCTCTCAGGGACCCAGGAGGAGGATTATGTATATTTTTATGAATACAGAAATAGAGAGTGGTACCGCCGCTGTCAAACACCGACTCTGGACCGACCGCACACGGATGAAACGATATCGCTTTTGGGTTTTCTTTGTCACTTTCTGGTCCGGAGTCACTCTTTGAGCGTTTTCCAGCAGGAATGAAACTCGCAGTTAGAGTAGACGAAGGGTTATGAGTTTGGAAAGGAAGAAAAGAGGGAGAAACAAGAGTGGACGAATCAAGAAAAAAACTGAGATGTCCATTTTTTTATTTTTTGAAATGGGGAAATATGACTTTATGGGATGGCAACAGTGGAGGAGGCTGCTGGAGTGTTTGGATGGGAAGTGAAGGGTTTTAGAAAAGAATGACACCAGTCTGAGATCATGGAGCTGGAAATCAGAGGAGATCAGGGAGAGGAGGTGAAAGAAGAGGAGATCAGGGAGAAGAGGGAGGGGAGGAGAAGGAGGAGAGCAGAGAGAGGAGGAGGAGAGAGAAGAGGAGAGCAAAAAGAGGAGCAGGAGACCAGGGAGAGGAAGAGAAAGAAGAGGAGAGTAGGGAGAGGAGGAGAAAGAAGAGGAGATCAGGGAGAGGAGGGAGGGGAGGAGAAAGAGGAGAGAGGAGGAGGAGGAGAGGAGAGAAAGGAGGAGAGGAGAGCAGGGAAAAGAAGAGAAATGAGAGGAGAGCAGGGAGAAGAGGAGAGGAGGAGATCAGGGAAAGGAGGGAGGGGAGGAGAAGGAGGAGAGCAGACACAAGAGGAGGAGGAGAGAAGAGGAGAGAAAGGAGGAGAGTAGAGAGAGGAGCAGGAGAGCAGGGAGAGGAGGAGAAAGAAGAGGAGAGCAGGGAGAAGAGGAGAAAGATGAGGATGAGGAGGAGAAGAGAGGAGAGAGAGGAGGAGGAGAAGGAAATAGGAGAGGAGAGAGGAGAAGGAGAGAGGAAAGAGAGGAGGAGGAGGAGGAGAAGTAAATAGGAGAGGAGGAGGAGAGAGAAGAGAAGAAGGAGGAGAGGAGGGAGAGTAGTAGGAGAGAGGAGAGGAGGAGAAGAAAGGAGAGGAGGGAGAGTACTAGAAGAGATGAGATGAGGAGGAGGAGGGAGAGGAGAGAAGAGCAGGGAGAGGAGGAGGAGAGAGGAATAAAGGAGGAGAGGAGGAAAAATAGAGGGGGGAGAGTAGTAGGAAAGAGGAGATGAGGAGGGACAGGAGAGCAGGGAGAGGAGGAGAGAGGAGAGCAGGGAGAGGGGGAAAAGGAGAGGGGGGAGAGTAGTAGGAGAGAGGAGAGCAGGGAGATGAGGAGAAGAAGGAGGAGAGGAGTGACAGGAGGAGTAGAAGGCAGGTGTGTGTTTTTGTGAGTGTCTGAAAAGCAGAGGGACGAGAGAGAGGCCGTTTAGTCTCACATGTGTTCAGTTTTCTTAAAGGTCAAATTTTCAGATGAAATTCTTCATCTGTTGAGTTTTACGGTGAAATGGGCTGAAATTTTAGGGGAAGAATAAAGAACATAAGATCACAGCCCTCAGGAGTGTCCTTAGGAGTGCCCTAAGATGTCTCCACATATGTCTCCTCAGAAGTCTTCTTAGAAGTCTCCTCAGAAGTGTCCTCGTGTTGACCCTCTGGTTGTTTACTCCTCGGATGTGAAGCTGCTTCTCCTTAGAACATCAGAACTGAAATGACTAATCTGATCTTCACTAAATGCCTCGTCCGTGGGCACGTTAGTTAGTCAGCGCACATGTCCGTTAAATGGCTGCTGACAGGACCAGTGACTTCTCCGAGGACCTGCGTGTGTTCGCCTCACATGGACCGCTCATCGGCCAGAATCCAAAGGCGAGATCCAGCCTGAGTGGATCCATGTGTGGCATGTGAAGGCAGCAGATTTTTGAGGAATCACACATCGTCTCTGAGGACAAACAGGATTAAGAGAGGACGGAGAGCTGATTCACTCTTGGTCCGGGAATCCAGATTGACACAGAGTCAGGAGAAAGACCTCGAGGCCATGTGTGCTGCTGTATCACTTTTTGGTCGTCTTGAGAGATGAGAAATGTGATTTTTTTTCCGTCTGACTCACACCCACCTCGCTGAAGATTAGGAAGTATCTGTTTCAAGGTTGGCTTTAGCTTCTTATCAGAGGACGATGACAGAAACACAAAAACATCCTCTCAACCCGAAAATCTCTTCAAAATGTGGCGAATTTTTGTGGTTTGATGTTCTTACTCAGTGTATCTGTTGTCTCGTACCCGAGTGGTCAAACTTCAATTATTGGGCTGAGAGGAATGAGTGAATCAGGCCAGTCCGATAAACAGCTTTCTATTAACACCAGATGAGTTCAACCCAGACATCTGGGCCTCTCATGAGGCCTGCAGTCAAACCGAACCCTCGATTTAAAGCTGTTTTCTTTCATTTTTAATCAGTTTTGAACAACTTTTTATCGTCAAATAAAACATGATCCCAGTTCGAGCGTCTTTATTTGTTGTTGTTCTTTTTTCAATCACATGTGCACCAGAAAGGATTAGGGCCACAAGAAGAGAAAAAAGTCTTAACAGGAGGGAGATCTTTTTGATTTCCACTTTCCAATTTTAACTTTATTTATGTCCTTTTTATCTCCAAATTTTAACATTATTCACGACATTTCAACATTTTTAATCTCCAAATTTCAACTTTAATCTTAAAATTTCCACTTTTTTGACATAATCTCAATTTTTTTATATCAAAGTTTTGACTTTATTGACATAATTTTGATTTTTGTAATCAAAATTTAAATTTTTATTCTCAAAATTTCAACATGATTCAAAACATTTAAACATTTTAAATCTTAAAATTTCAACTTTGACATAATTTCTATTTTTAATCTTGAAATTTCAACTTAATTGAAATTATTACTATTTTAATGTCGAAATTTTTCGACTTTTTTTAAAAAAATTTTTGATTTTTTTAATGTCAAAATTTAGATTTTTTTATCTCAAAATTTCACCATTATTCACGACATTTCAACATTTTTTATTTTAAAATTTCAACTTTATTGACATAATTTCTGTTTTTTTTTAAACTCCATTGACATGATTTCGATTTTTTTATTGCGAAATCTCGAATTTAACCTAGAAATTTTAAGTTTTTTATCCCTAAATTTTCACTTCGACATAACTTCAATTTTTTTAATGTCACAACTTTGATTCCTATTCTCAAATTTTCAGTTTCACTGACATAATTTGAATTTTTTTGACCTCGAAATTTTGGCTTTAATCTTAAAATTCTGATTTTAATCTCTTATTCTTTTTTCTCTTTATGTGGCCCTCATCCTTTTTTGTACATATTAGCTCTAAATGAATTGCCAACAATCAAATTCTGTGTTACAGTAACTTTTATTGGGAATGAGGCCGTGAGAAAACTTTATTTCTTTATTTTTTTGGGCGTAAACTTTAAAAATAAGAAACAAAAGTGTCCGTCACGGTGCTTTTGTGTGCCTGAGATGCCAGCAGATACATTAGATTTTAAATTATCGTCCTTCTCTATAGTGTGATTCTCCGATCGGCTCTGATGGCGCAATAAAACATCACTTTTATTAGCGACAGTAGCAGCATTATGAGGCGCATGTCGAGGATGTGTATTCTCTTTATCCTCATAAAGCTGCAGCGCTGCTAAAACGCACCAGCGTAAAACTGTTTCCTCCTGAAACTCCCCATCTGTTTCCACGCTCATTTGAATAACTCATCACATCTCTTGTCTTTCATTAAAACTCGACTCTTTCCTGACTTTGTTTTCACTCACTCAGAGTGTGGGCTGTGATCAGTTTTCGTCACTTTACTCTCTGTTTACGGTGTGTCCGTGTTCCTTTTATCTCCCGCTGCGAGCAGAGACGGTAATAAAGCTGTCAAGAGCAGATCTGGTCTGGCCTCTTCTTTCTCTCGCTCTCCTCTCCGTCGCTGTTTCCACTTTTCGTGATGAAGCAATAAAAGATTGAGTCGCACTAACTCCTTCGTCTCTGTCTGTGTTTAGGAGGCTGCTGGGAATCATCACTAAGAAAGACATCCTCAAACACATGGCTCAGATCGCCAACAGAGACCCCGACTCCATCCTCTTCAACTGAGCTCCTCCATCCTTCCTCCTCTTTCTCCTCTCTTCTTCTTCCATCTCTCCTCTGCAGAGCAGGGGGGAGGACCAGACGACACCAGCTCGAGCGAAACGCACCTTTTACCTCGTCGGCTTTAAGAAGGCAGGTCAGAGAGAGAGCGCCAAGTAAGTCCAGCGGTTTGCACAGGCCACCAGAGAACAATGGAGCTTTCTTTTTTTCTTTTTTTTTTCTGCTTTCTGGAAGAAAAACACTCTCAGAAACAATGACTCATCGAACCGACGCTGCTGGCCCTGATTTCAACTTCAATCCAGAAGGATGTAGGACAGATACCCCGAGAAGAGTTCGTGGATTATTTCACAACTGCTCCTTTTTTTTTTCCCCCCTTTTTGCTTCAAAAAGCATCAAAAATTTATTTTCTGCTTTAAGAGAAAAACACGGAGGAGGAGCGGAGGGCGGATGATCTTCCGTCACAGACACTGAGTGATATCAGGTGGGATGAAGAGACGGTTTTTCGAGGAGCGGAGGGTTTTTCTGCCCTCCGGCCCTCCAGGCGAGCCCAGACAGAGCGCTCCTCTCCGGGCTGATGGATGCTCAGCCACCCTCCCCCCTTTTTCTCCCTCCTCTGAGAGCTTTCCTGAAGCCTCGGGGGTGAGGGATACAGGAGTGTGAGAAGAGGCTCTGAAACACACACTTTACACTCCATAAAGACTCGATGACAGCCTGGGAACTCTCCAGAAATGTCTCCTTCATTTTTTTTTTGTCATTTTTTGTACCACGGCGTGAGACTCCAGCCTGGGAACTATGCAGTATTTCTTCGCCGTCTCCGATCGGCGATTCCGAGGGTCGAATTCTCATGAAAAAAGAAATCACACAAACACAAAGATGATGCTGCAATAACCATGTCATGCCTTACGGAGGACGTTTGGGCTGCAAAAACCAAGAATCATGACACATGAGTTAATTTATGTACATGTTAAATTTGTTTGTCCCACTAAATTATTTCACAGACTTGAACGTGTGTGTGTGTGTGTCGTGTCCGTTATTTCTCTCATTTCTTCTGATCCGTCACAGCAGGAGTAAGATTTTCGATTTCTACAATCCTCGTCAGAATCAGCTCTGGAAACTCCGACTTGGTAGGAATGTGGCGCTCATGAAGTTTTTCAGACTTTACATCCAGTTCCTCTCTAATCCTCCGACGTGAGCGGAACAATATTATTCAGCGTTATTCTTATCTCTTTAAAGCTCGTCTGGATCTCACGCTGACTCGACCAGGAGGCTGTCAAAGCCGGAGACTCGTAAGGTTCAGGTTTGTGGTTCCTCATCCTGTTTGCTTTATTTATCTCCACACCGGGAGATTTCTCCGCACGGCGAGTTATGCAGAAATTTGAGGACGCGAGGACACGCCTTTAGGGGGAAACCACTGAGCGCCCTGGTTTAGAGTTTGTGTAAGTTCTTGGCTTGTTTGTTTTGGTGTGTGGGCACTTTTTAAAGTTAATATTTGGAGACATGTTGTTTTTAACGGGTCGGATTAGAGCTGGAGTGAAAATCTTGATGCTTTCAAACTTACTTCATCCTGATTTTGTTTCGTTTGTTAGTCTGTTATAAAAATCGACATACGTTTCTGATCTTTGTCAGGACTGTTTTTCAGGTTCGTCTTTTCTGCGGCTGAACTCCAGGTCCAAGATGCTGCTACGTCCAATCAGAGAGCGGTATTTGAGACAGGGGCGTGTCTATCAGACAAAAGACGTCAAAGGCAGCTCTCGTGGATCCTCCGTTTTCACTCACCCAACTTCCCTCCTCTCACCTGAACTTCTGAGCTACACCGACACCATATTCACACTTTTTAGATGCTTATAAATCCATCAGAACGCCACCAAACTTAAGGTGACCAGACATCACCGATTTCCAGGGACAGTCCCCGTATTGGATGACCTGTCCTAAAGCTGTCCTTGAAAATGTCCCCAATTTAAGCGAGAACAAAAAAGTTGCGTGTAGATTAGAACAACGATTATTACGGTAGCAGAGTAGGTAGGAAGCACGGTTAAGCATGTTGCCCGCAGTCCTGAGCAACAGGTTTTACGTGGTAGTACCGAGATGTTGTCTGTGATCACTCTGCCCATTTGCCCGGATTTCATTACAGAAATCAGGTCACCTTAAACAAACTAGCGCTAAGTGATGTGCAAAGGTAGCATTTAGCTCGTAAGAATGTCTGAAATGTGGCTTGAAAACCAGATATTTGTCCGAGGAGGTGGTGGAGACCAAAAACCAGCTCAAACTGGAGTAAGTAATGGACTTTTCGTCGTCATTTTGCGATGATCTTTGCTATGCTAACTCTCAAAGGTCTTAACATGCTAACTTTAAAGAATAGACAAAACCTGAACCAGTCCTTTGACTTTCCCATTGACCATGGAAACAATCAAATATTTTATTTTTAATGTTAAACACGATTGCTCGTCTTTTGATTAAATCTGGCCGTTAAATGAACTTTGAACCATCATAACAACTTTTTAGAAAGTGGAGTCATGGCTGAACCGCCATTTTTGAACGTCTTCAGAAGCCAGCGGATGCCGCCACTGTGATTCCATCCCTGTCTACTTCTGAGCTACACCAACATCGTATTTGTATTTTTTTACCATCAGAACGCCACCAAACTAACGCCAAGTGACGGGCAAACGTAGCATTTAGCTTGTGAGAATGGTTTAAATGTGGCTTGAAATCTAGATATTTATCCAAGGAGGTGGTGGAGACCAAAAAAAAGCTAAAACTGGAGTAAATAATGGACTTTCGTTCGTCATTTTGCGATGATCTTTGCTATGCTAAGTCTCAAAGGTCGTAACATGCTAACAAGTGGCCAGAATTCCCTTTAACAGTTAAATATGCTCATAATAAACATGTAAACCACAGAAGAAAGCAACAAAAAGCTGAAATAAAAAGTTCTTGTGGTTTGTGTTTCTGTTTCAAATATCTGTTTTATGATTTATTACTGTGGTCTGGACCGTTTGAAAGCTCATCATCCGACTTAAAAGCCGTTTAATCCCTGATGGAAGTCTGACTGATTCATCTGGACATCCTAAAGTCAAGTGTACCAGCATCTCTCAGTCGTGCCCTACTTAAGCATTCGCCAGCGTTTTTGTCATGTCTTCATTTTTAATGGGTCTGTTTTCTGTTTACGTGCGCCGCGGGACAAACCCGCTGCGTGAATCGGTCCCAGCCTTCATTTTGATTGATGATGTTTAGTTAATGCCAGAGACATAATGCTTTCAAAGACGCGTTGAATCGTTTAAAATAACCGTCTTTAATCAGAGTAAATAACAACCTCGTCCTCATCCAGGTAATAGCTCAGCCCAAGACTAGACTTGGATAATTTTGGGACATGATTATCCTGGACTTCAAGTTTCCATGTGCTATTATATGATCGCCTGGACTCATTTATGTTTCTCTTTATTGGACATTTAAAGGATTTTGATGAAAGCCGGGGGAATTAAATCATAATTTAAAGGGTTTAATGGATTGAAACTCAAGCCTCATTTCACTTTAGAAAAGATTTTAAAGTATGGACGAAACCTGAATCTGTATTTTGACCTCCCTGTTGAGCATAGAAACAATCAAATGTTCTTTTTTTTATGTTTAACAGGATGTCTTTGCTCGTCTTTTGATTAAATTTGGCTGTTTAATGAACGTCAAACCATCATGTCAACGTTCTAGAAAGTGGAGACATGGTTGGACCGCCATTTTCGAACCTCTTCAGAAGCCAATGGACATCGCCACTGTGATTCCATCCCTGTTTCATCAAGTCCATAGATGACCCCTAACTCCTGACACCTTCAGCGTTTCTGCTTTTATTCCAGACCCTCTCGGTTTTAAGGCGTCACCTCGAGTGACAGCGAGTCGGCGCTCGTCTTGGCCACATTATCCCTGTGAGAAGAAGAGTCTGCGGCTCCACAGACGGAGGGGAAGGGTGTTTTTGCGTGCGGTTTGTTGACATTTCTGCACGTCGGTTAATTGAAAATTTTCTGTGCGTGTGTGGAAATGAAGCAGGTGTGTGTGCGTGTGTGTGTGTTGAGGAATGTGGGTGCATTGTTGCTGGTTAGTAATGACTCAGTGTATTCCTGAGCTCAGTTCCTGTGGCTGAGACTTCACATGGGGCTCGAGTTACCGACCTGCTGGTGGCTCCTGCGTTCTCACACCTCACGCTCAGACGCACTCAGGAGTCCGTACAGTCCGTTCTTTCTTTATTCTTTCTCAACTTGTTTGATTCTTTTGTTTCTTTTCTGACATTTTTTTTCAATCTTTTTTTTTGCGCCCTCCCTCTCATATCAGCCCCCTTTCGCGTTCCCATGCCTGCCATTGTCTCCCGGTGAACATTACAAAGCGCTGAAACATTTGGATGTGGTAATCGTCCAATTCAAGGTGTCACCCTACACCTCGCAGTGTCAGGTCGCGTCTCTCACCTTGTGTGTTTGTGTGTGATTGTTCACATGTGTGCAGAGAGAGCATGCAAACAGATGACGTGTGTGTGTGTGTGTGTGTGATCCGCCCAGGGCTGCGCAGAGACCAAATATTTAGGATCCAGCGCCGTCACAATGAAGCCGAGTCCGTGTGTGTGTTTGGTGTGTGTTTGGAGGAATGCAATCCAATCCGCTCTGCAGTGTTACGTCGCGGCCCTCGTAGCCTCACCTGAGGTTAGAAGGTGGAGGTTCCCACAGCTTCAGTCGCAGCTCTCTGTCTCTGCTGCTGCTCATGTAACACACACAGTAATCTCACTGACCTTTCACTGACAAATATGGGAACAAACCGAGAGTCAGTCAGAGGCTTTCATCGATTTGTAGCGGGTTAAGATCAACCTGATGGCTCTGACGGGCACGAAAAATGTATAGATCATAACATGACCAAAAATATCGTTCAAATATGAGTAGTCCTGAATTTGGAACAAAGATTTAGATGTTAAATTTGGCAAATTGGGGTCAAATTAGGAGAATTTACTCAAAATTTATTAAAAACTGAAACCTGAAATTAAAAACCGGAATTTTTTTGCAAGTTTCGCAAGTTTGATGGTGTTTTTTGGCACCGAAAATGTTGTGAAAGAAGAACGATAGAACAAAATTCCTTGGTCCGTAATAAGAACTAAATGAAATCTAGATTCTTCTGACTATTCTTGACTTGAGACGCAGTATCTAGAATACGGCTTAAACTGACCACAATCACCTGAAATGGACCAAAACTTTTAGTAATTTTTCCTGTCAAGTCCAAAAAACTGCAGTTCCTCGAGTGTCCACTTGAGGCAGGTCCCAAAAGATGAGTGATTCCCATTTGAACCCATATTAAAGAGTCAGTTTTTACAGCAGAATTTCACGTGTTTACATCCTGGTACAGAAATGAATTTGGTCTCTATGTTTTGGTCCTTTACTCATACAAACTACAACATGTCAAATTGTTATATATTTTTTAAGACGAGGCAGGGTTGTAGCTTTTTTGACTCATTTTTTTAGGTTCCTACTTTCTAGATTAGTTGGACTTGATATTTCTAATATAGAAACCACCAACTTTGGGATCTAATAGGTGACGTTGCTGAGACTTTGTTTGCTGTAGAAGTAGAAGATCAACTTTAACAACCAATCAAAGCAAACACCAGTCAGTCTAGCGTAAATATAAACCACCTCCAAATAAGGCTAGACTTGATCGCCAAAAGAATCTCCTTATTTGTGTTTTTGCTGCCCCAAATTTCTAAAATCAACATCATCAGTGCTGAAATATTTCCAAACCTAATCTGCTCCGACAGTCTGAACAAACCTAAAGTTATAAAGTTGATGAGTCTCTGAGGATTTGTCTCCGCAGTTAACCTCTTTAACATTTCATGTCATAATTAGCTTGACTTGAAGACCCGTTGACAGGCGCAGGCTCTTAAGGACTCAATCAGCGGACTTTTATGTTAAAAACATAAATTCAGGGGAATCGATCTCTCCCTTTAGACCTGCGGCTAACTGGTAATCAAATAGTCTGAACCTCTTCTGAACTTGTCCAGAGAGGCTGATGGACTGTTCGTACCCTCATGTAGTGCAGTCTGTGGCTTACAACTTTAACTCCTCAATCTTCTGACAGCTTCACCGTGCATCCACAATCTTCCTGATCGTATTTAAACACTTCGCTTATTTCTCTTTATCCTCTGCCTGTGCTGAATCAAATGAAACAACTCTCCAAACCAGATGTCCTTCCTCTGACGGGGTGACGCTGCTTCTTTTTTTTACAAGCCAGAAAAGCAATGAGGTTGAAAAGTGCTGATCAAATTCAGAGTTTAAAGAGGTGATCAGAGTGTGATCCAATCCAGAGGAAGTGAGAAATGGAAGGAAAAACTCTGCGGGGCCAAGACTCGCTCTGGAAGTCATCCGCTGCCTCTTGGATCTCTATCCTCTCTCTCGATTACATCCCATGTTGGCTTATTGGCGATCGAAGGCTTGGATCAACCTTTCCGTTGGTTTGACGGCTCTCACGACCTCAACCCCCCCAAACAAAGACCTCAATGTATAGCTGCAATCAGATTGGCTCCACTCCAGTATTTTCCTCCGCTGTTGGACAGCATGCTGTGATTTTCCTCTGTGGACTCTGGAAACTTGTTTGAGGTCATGAGTGGGACTTAGCCAACATGTCCCTGATCCGCAGTGAAGTCCTGTTTCTGCACTTTCTCTAATTCAGCGATACACATGTTAGACGTCAACACATTTGACCACATGGAGGATTATTCCATGGATGGATGGATTCATCTTGGATGGATTTTAGTGTCTCTCCATCATCATAAACAATCAGACTGACACTGAAAATTGGAGGTTAAATAGCGTGGATGTGTCGCTAGGAGGCAGGGATGTAAACAAAATCACAAAAATGTTCGTATCGTATCAAAAAATGGTAAAGAACTATTAAAATAATGGTGATAAGCTTTGTACAGTCTGCCCTTCCAACACATATTGACCGTAGGAGGTTCGAGGCAACCTACTGTGCCAAAAATGTTCATATAACTGTTATATAAATCATAATTTACTGACCTTTTGTTTCCCTCTTTTTTGCTTTATCATCATCAAACAGCTTACAGTCGAGGGTTGTCATGAAGGGAGGATTAAAAGGTTCCACTTTGAGTTTGAGATAGATTTAAGGCAAATAAAAACATAAATCAAACTTTGGCTGGAATAAGACAAACATCTGCAGAGTGTTACCCAGCCCAGGAAAACATCTGCGGTAATTTAAACAAAGTAAACTCTTGGATTGGTGTCGAGTCTGTCCGATTAAAGGTGATGAAGCCCTATCAAAATAAGAGTCCAGATCGTGTCAACATTTGGCAGTAAGATAAGAGTGTTAGTTCTACTGTTTTGATCCTTATTTATATCCTGAAACAAGTCAGGTTTTGTGTTTGTTCATTTTTGCCTTAAATCTAACTTGAATATCCTCAAAAAAAAGTGACAAATCCTGCTTAAAAGTTGGTCGATTTAGCGCCAATTGTAGCCAAACCTTTGAAACACCAATGATCGTTGTCTACCCTTCATTTCGCCATTTTTCCCATACGTAAATATAGAATATGTAAATATATTGGGTAACCCTTCACTGCTCTTGTTCTCGTCTCAACACAAACAGTGTCAAACGCTCCCAAAAGCAACAGTAGGGCTTTATTTACAGCAGAATCGGTCACGGCCGTCACTCTGTGCCACTGTGACCGATCCACTCCAGCTCTTGGTAGCGCCGCACCGCCATCGCTGTGTTTTCTACATCCATTAAGCCCGTAACCGAACCCACGTCCATTCAATAACATCCGTCTATCCGAGCGCTGACACGAGCTTTAATCTGATTTGATTTGTTCCGGTTTGGCTGAAGGTCTAAGCTGCTGAAGCGACGCATATTTTTCATATTCCTGACTCGGATTTCTCAAACAAACCGTAAGGGTCCAGATCGCTATCGGGGTAACCTCCAGTCAAGTTTATTTTCATACCTGATGCCATGATACAGAAACTTTACATGCTCCCTGCATGTTGATCCCATCCCCAAACTTTGAAACCCTTTCCAAAACAGGCTGCAGATGTGTGTTTCTAACCCGGAGCCCAGTTGATGTTTTGATGGTCGATTACCACACTCATCATCGACGATGAAGCCCATATGTCTGCTCGACCTCACTCCTACACATCGTGATCCTCGGCCTATGTAGACTTAGTGTTTCAAACCAACATTTCTGGAGTGTATGCAGGTTGTTTTTCTCCCTGTATTGGCAGTCTCAGTGTTTCCACTACTCCACTGTACTGATCCAAAGTAAATACTCTGCTCGGCCTTTTTATAGAGTATCAAATACTGCAGCAAAACAAGCTATAAACGCAACATTGGCAGATTATCACCCTATAAACTCAGATGTCTCAGTGTATTGCCATTTGAAGGCTTAACAGTTCCAGAGCAGCTTTACATTTTAACAGAAGTTGTAATTTAGCGTAAAAGCGTTGTTTGCCCTCCTTTTAGCTCTGTTTTGGTCTCAACCAGCTCAAGAAGGAAACGTCCGTTTTAAGCAGCTAGTTTTGGAAAAAAGCTTCAACCTCCTGCTGTAATGATGATGTTTTCAACCCACCGAACAGTTAAAACATCCATCAACTAAACCATCCATCCTCCCATCCATGAATCAGACACAGTATTATCCATTCATAAGGCAAAAAGGAACAATCATCCATCCACCCCTCCATCTATCCACTGAGACACTCAACCAACCAAACTAGTGTTTTTGTGTCTGTTTCCATCAATCCATCCATCCATCCTTTTGTCACCATCCATCCATCCATCCTTCCTTTCATCTTTATCCATCCATCCTTTTGTCACCATCCATCCATCCCTTCGTCACATTCATCTATCCATCCAGCCTTTCATCTTCGTCCATCCATCCTTTCAGCACTATGCATCCATCTATCCTTTTGTCACCATCCATCCATCAGTGTTGCACCATCCATGATACATAAGTCCATCCATCCATCCTTATGTCGCCATCCATCCTTTCATCACCATCCATCCATCCATCCATCCATCCTTTTGTCACCATCTATCCATCCATCCATCCCTTCCTCACCATCCATCCATCTATCCTTCCATCCATCCTTCTGTCATCATCCATCCTTTTGTCCTTATCATCCATCCATCCCTTCCTCACCATCCATCCATCCATCCATTCTTTTGTCACCATCCATCCTTCCATTCATTCATCAATCTTACTCTTAACCATCCATCCAGTAAATCATCCATCCATCTGGACATGGATCTGCCAATCCACGTCAGCATTCACCAGTTTATCAAACATCATCTTTCATCTGATATTTCATCCATCCATCCTCTTGTCCATTTTTACATCCATCCAGTTGTTTATTGATGCTTTCACTCACTCATCCTCTCATCCATCCATCCCTCTTTTGGAGTTGCTAACATCTGACCTAAAGACATGTTGGCTTTAGTCTTTTTCTCTTTTATTTATTTATGTGTTTGATTGTCAGACCTCTGTTCTCTCGTTTCTATCATTCACTTTATCTCATTATTATTTCGCTCCATCACTCCGCTGCGAACTCTTTGGTCCTAATGATCTCCTCTTAATGGTTCCTCTTCTGGCTTTTC
Source organism: Xyrichtys novacula (assembly GCA_962446985.1). NCBI lineage: Eukaryota > Metazoa > Chordata > Actinopteri > Labriformes > Labridae > Xyrichtys > Xyrichtys novacula. Next base: position 2,606,519 of record OY660886.1, read on the forward strand.
TAACCAGACACATAAAAAAGTCCTTTTCTGCACCATTAACCTTAATCAATACAACCATGTTAGAAACTCCCAGTTTCCCAATAAAAAGAGTAAATAATCTGTCTGTTCCCGGTCAGAGGCCTGTTCTTCTTTGGGATTCCTCTACGACCAAACCCGCTGTGACTTGAACTTCAGGGATAAACGTCTTCATCTGTGTGTGAAAACGCGATCGCGCCCCGCCTCACGGCTTCTCATTTTCTCCTTCTCTGCAGGTTGTTTCCTTCGTCTTCCTGTTTCGAACCCTCTGGTTGCCCAGGAGGGCCGCTTTAAAGACCTTATCAAAGCTTTAATACTGTTTGTTGCTCTACTGCAGGAATAAGCGCATTGTTTAGGTGCCCTGAAAGGTATTCTGATCGCACCACTCCCTCTGACTCCGAAATTCCCGTCCCCAATGGCCGGTAGTCGGGGCAGCGAGGTTGAAACAGTAGTATTGTTCTCCTTAAAAAAAGCGCGTGTGTGTCAGGGTGAGCGCTTGTCTGGCCCCACTTAGTCTCTTCAGGATGTTTTGGGTTTTCAGTGTGTGTCTGTGTGCATGAATGGCGGCGAGTGCGTGCGCTGGAGTGTGTGCGCTCGGCAGCTTTCTAAAACTAATTTCCTGACTGGTTCTTGTGAAAACAGAGAGCATGTTGGGTAATAATACAGGAGACGTGGGGAGCGCGGCGGGGCTGTTGATACGAGGGGTGTGTGGCGGCGATATGATGGATGTGTTGTGTTGCTGTGTGTGTGTGTGTGTGTTCGAAAAGGAGACGGGGGGGAAAGTGGTCGCAGTATTTAGAGAATGCTGATATGGAGATAACTGCAGTATGTAGGTGACTCTGTGTGTGTGTGTTTATGTGTGTGCGTGTGTGTGTGCGTGGCAGGAAGGGTGGTACTGTATTGGAGGGGCAGGTTAAAGAAACCAGCAGGTCTTTGTTAACACTCTTGTAAAAACACTGCAGGTCAGAGTGAAGTAGATAAAATGTTAAATATGACGACCGGCCTCCATCAATCAAACGGCCGGTCTGCGCGCTCAGATTAAAACACAGAGACGTGTTTTTACAGTCGCTGGTTTATTTTGAGTCCAGAGTTTAGTCATGACTTTGAATTTCAATCATTTTAACAGCAAAAGCAGAATAACTCACACTGTACTGAAACGAAAGGCATATAAGAGTACAACATATTTCACTCCTGCCGTGTTAGAGCCCGATATCAAACAATGAACTTTTTACATTTTGGGTTTTATTACATTTATTTTTATAACATTTAGGGTCATTGTTTTATATCGGGGTCAGACATGGTCTGTTGACACCGTGGCAAATGTTAGTTTAAGTAGGTTTACAGATAAGGAGGCGGCTCGAGGACAAAACTGTCTAAAAAAGACGACATTTGGTCCTAAACTGCAAAAATTCATCCATTCATCCACTTGGACTTTCAAACAGATGAACAAACATTTGACGTCCATCAATCTTTTCATAATCCTTTCATCAGGCGATCAATCCATCCGTCCATGAATCATTCATCTATCTACACATCTATTCATCATTAACCCATTCCTCAATCATGCATGTATTCACCCATTCATTTATCATCTGTCCATTCATCTCTGAATCATCCATCCATCAGTTTCTCTATCTCTCCATTAGCTAATCCATTAATCATCTGTCCATTCATTCATCCATCCATTTGTCATCCATCCAACCGTTAACTCAACTATCAATCATTTCATTTTTCTACACCTCTATTCATCATCCATCCATTTACCAATTCATTCACCAATTTATCAATCATCCATCCATCCATCGATTTCTCTCTCCCTCCATTAGTAAATCCATTAATCATCCTTCCATCCATTGGTCATCCATCCGACCGTTAACTCAACTATCAATCATTTGTTCATCTACACATCAATGCATCATCAACCCATTCATCCGTCTTTCCATCCATTAAACAATTCATTAATCACCCCTTTACTTATCCATCTATTCAGACCTTTCATATCCATCTCTACATCTTATTACTCATACATTCACACATTGCTAGACTGACTTTTACCTTTTCTTGATGAATGATGAGTTTACGAATAACGTAATCTACGAGTTTTTGGCAATGGGGGGAAAAAGACACAAGTGGTGATTTTGACCAAACAGTCCAGAAAACTTTTTGAAGACGACTCATATCGAGAACTTTTTTAAGACGACTCATACCGAGAACTTTTTGAAGACGACTCATACCAAGAACTTTTTGAAGACGACTCATAACAAGAACTTTTTGAATATGACTCATACCGAGAACTTTTTGAAGTCGACTCATAAGAACTTTTTGAAGACGACTCATACCGAGAACTTTTAGAAGACAATTCATACCAAGAACTTTTTGAAGAAGACTCATATCGAGAACTTTTTGAAGACAATTCATACTGAGAACTTTTTGAAGACGACTCATACCAAGAACTTTTTGAATATGACTCATATCGAGAACTTTTTGAAGTCGACTCATAACAAGAACTTTTTGAAGACGATTCATACCGAGAACGTTTTAAAGAAGATTCATATCGAGAACCTTTTGAAGACAATTCATACTGAGAACTTTTTGAAGACGACTCATATCGAGAACCTTCTGAAGACAATTCATACCAAGAACTTTTTGTCCTGCCTGCATCAGCACCACCAGAGCTGCTGACATTGACGCTGTTAAAGATGAAAACTTCAGGTCCCTGACCTTTCCCCTGTCCCTGACATGGTGGTTTTGAAGTACTGTTCTTTGTTACAGATCCTGAAGACTGAAAACACATGGCGGAGCTGCTACGGTGTGGCATGAAGGAAGCTGTTTGAGTTCGACAGCCCTCATCAGTCATCTCTGACATGTATGCATTTTTCCCGTCATGTGGCACGCATATTTCTCCAGTTCCAGATAACATTCAGTCGGTCTTACACGTTGACGTTTCCATGGATGGGTGTGCAAACTCTGATAGGCCTAAAAACACACATTCTTCTTCCCCCTGCAGAGTCGTGAAACTGCGCAGACACACACATACAAACATATCTGGACACTCAAACTACAGATTTAACACAACTTAAACATCGTCTTTATTTCTCGTTAAACTTTCCTCTCCCTGGTTTTGAGATTTACGTTGACTTTGGCGGACATAAACACGAATCCCTCTCTGTTAATCGATCTCCTTCATGAAGTTCTCCAAACGCTCCCCTGTGGTGCGTGCTCTGACGGATGCAGTCAAACATCAGCCGACGTTAAATCAAACCGGAGCTAGTGTAAACGAAATGGAAGTCTCAGACATGTCCTGCGTCAACACATCTGTCCTGACTTCACCCTCGCCGTCTTTGCGGATCCACTCTGGATTTCTATTTAGCGTGCGGAGAAGAAACGAAGCAGGAAACGTTAAAAGAAGGAGAGATTTCATCATCAGGCTGTCACTTTGAGGACCTTATTTGACTTCTCGTAAACCAATGAAAGGCCTGCACTTCGTCGCATGAACAGGTCGTATAATCTGACGCAACGGGGGTAACTCAGGATAAGGGCATTGTATACATAAAGATCCCTCTAATGTGCAATAAAAATCTATATTTCTCACCCCTCCTGGTTTTAGTTTGTTATTTTTATGCTCCTTTCTTTACTTTTCTTTGCGGAACAGTTTTCTTTTTATTGAACCCATATCCATTTTTACTACAAATTCCCCCAAAAAAACAAATCCCAGCTTGAAACTGAAATATCAAAGTCAGTCCTTTAATGATCGGAGATAAATCTAACAGCAGTTGATCGAAATTATGGTCGATTTTAGTATCGTAAGCGTAAAATTAATTTAGGGTCAAACACACCGTAACAGAGTTAGACACCCCCTCAAGAGATAAATGTTGCCGACCACTTGCTTCACTAGTCATACCAACTTAAGTCACGACCGCACAATAGCAATACAGAGAGCCATGCGCTAAACCAAAACGCCACTCTAACTTTTTTAGCAAAGAGACTAAACACAACTCACCTACAAGACCTCAGGCCAGTCCATTACGAACTACAGTGGAGTTTCGCAGCTCAAGGAAGAACATTCATGATCTTACTTAATGGAAATGCAATCAGACCGAGACACTAGAAGAACTACCGCGTCTGCAGTGAAAAAATGATTTATATGGTGATTATTACTTCAAGGAAATGATAAAGAAATGATCATAAATGTTCTTCCTTGAGCTGCGGCAACCCACTGTAGTCCGTAATGGCTGCTGGAAGAGAGTAGGTGAGTTGTGTTTAGTCTTTTTGCTAAAGAATTTAGTCAAAGTTAAAAAGATGTTTGGTGTCTAGCACTATGGCTGTGACCCTATATGTCCTGTTGATGAAGTTAGGTGCTGTTCTGAACATTATTTGTGGCTATAGAGTGGCGCTTTTGGTTTTTTTGTATTGCTATCATGCGGTCGTTACTGAAGTTGGTATAACTAGAGAAGCAAGCTGTCGGAATATCCCTTTAATGTTGAATGAATTATCCTTTAGTTGGCTCAAGTTTCCGTCAAGAATCAACCGTTTATTGCCTTTCCTGGTCAAATTGAGGTCCCATGAAACTTGAGGTGCAAAATTCGAAGCCTGAGGGTGATATCCAGAACTCCGCTTGTCCAACGTTAATGGCGCTTTGGAGACTTTTCTTATAGGCCCTCGTAGAAATCCATCATGGCGGGTCTGTACTCAGGAATTTGAGTGGCGCCCTCGGCCTTTAGTTTCCTTTAATTTATGAGGTAATTTGTTCAGGGGGCTCAGGACGGGCCCCTCCCCTCGCAGCTCCCACTATCATCAGCACAGGTCAGAGGGCATCATCTGCATCTGAGATGGAAGTCGGTGGATTATCAGTGATATATGTCGGCTTAGCTCCCCATCAGCTGCGGCATTCTTGCACGAGGCCGCCTCTCTCTGGGTGGTATTGTTTCCAGCTTCAGCGGGATCAAATCTAAGAGGTGAAATATGTCCGAAAGCTCAAATCTGGATAAGTTCACCATAAAATCTGAGCTGATCTGGAAAACAAAAGCATGACCACAGCTTTTAAGAGTCTGTGTTTACGGGCAGATCGCGGCTTTGTCGGGTGAGGGAGATCAGCGCTAAAAATAAAGCTTTTGCAGATGCTCTGAGCTTTGATGTGGTGCCAAGGAGCTTCGTTTTCACTCACGCTCAGCAGAAGTAAGAGAGCCGTGACATTAGGGCCTTAAAACCTTCAGTTTATCTTCGATAGAGTCAACAAGTGTCTCTTTATTTGTTTATCTTAAAGTTTATTCACAGATGAGAGTTTTTATCACGCTATAATATAGCACGATAAAAAGAAGTGGTCTCTTATGGTCAACTTACCCCGTGTATGGAAATGCAATCAGACTGAGACACTAAGGCAGAAGAACTACCACGTCTGCAAAATGATCAATATGATTATTACTTCAAGGAAATGATAAAGTAATGATCATAAATGTTCTTCCTTGAGCTGCGGCACCCCACTGTAGCCCGTAATGGACTACAGTGAAAGTAAGGCTCTGTATTTTGGATTGGTGAGTGAGAGGAAAATTGACCAATCAAGATTGGATTTCACATGGGCGGGACAAAAAAACAGACCTTCCGACCAACGTCATCTCATCAGAGCGGAAGATTTAAACGGCAGCAAACGAGAGTGACGTTGTTGCTAGCTTTATAGCATCACGTTTCTCAAGGCGGCCCTTCACAGAGAAGCTACAAATAAATAAAACCGGAAGACCAAATCCAGGATTAGACTTACAAGATAAAGTTTTAAAAAATGACGGAACGGTGTTTCAAGGTGGACAATTACCAGCTGTGGAGGATAAGAAGGACCGACGAATGGACTTTGTTTTCATCGAGTAAGGTAGGCGTGTTTTAAAACCCTCTGCCAACGGCCACAGCGCTGGCGCCATGTTTTCTATGCCCGAAGTGTTCGTACCATAACTTCGTCAAAGTTTGTCCGATCAGGAAAACTTCAACGGTGTTGGAAAGCGGAGAGTTGTGGTCATGTCCAAAAATCTCAGCATTTTCTGACCATTTTCCAGTCATAACAACAAATTATCTCCAAATCGCCATTTTAGCCTTAGTAGGTAAAGGGTTTTTAACCGTATTGATTATTCTTAACATGGGATTAATATTACAGACCAAGGGATTTTTTTAGTTATAAAGCTATTTGTCTTCTTTGCAGAGGTTGCCTGTAAAAAATCCTGATTCAGGAGACCGCCTTTCTTTCCATCAAAGTTACTCATTATTAGTGAAAAGAAAGTTTGAAATCGCAGTATCAGGATGTTGACGTGTGTTTCATTACTGGTTAAAGCTCCTGTGAGGAAACTTTTGTTTCTGTGATATTTGGCGCCCCCTGTGGACAAAGTAGCCCTCACTTATCTTGTCCTCTACATGCTGCCGAAAAAGTAATCCTGCTGATTTTGTACAGTCAAACAATTATTGTGAATATTTTTATGGAAACTGTCACATAGGCCTACCCTTAGAAATGTAACCCTAACCCTAAAAATAAACTGAGTGTCACTTTATATATTTCAATTCAAGGTTTTTATGTTTTCACCTCTTACATTTAGAGTTTTATCCAAGCTTATTGAACTTGTTCAGGTTTTCTCTGACTCCTCTGAAACAAATGTTTCTGGAGGGCTCAGAGTCTGGCCTGGATTTCGACTGCTGCGTTTAATAACGTCTCCAAATGTAATTACAGCGCTGTGAACATTGTTCTTCACTGTAAAGCTCCAACAGAAATACATTTCAAACCCTGAACCGAGTTGCTGATCTGTTCCCGACCTGTCCTAATATGTTGTTATGGCGAATTCGCGGCGGTCCAACCATGTTAACCGATCGCCACAGTTTCCACCTGCTTGTTCTAATCATCTACTTTGACTTTGTAAGCCCCGGGTGTGACGGATGACGGTAAGCATGATGTATTTAAAACACTGTAGCTCTCTGAGAAGACGTGCACGCTCTGAAATGTGCATGACTCAGCAGGAAAACCCCTTCAGGAGGATCCGTTTGTGAGGGTCTTTGTGTGGACTGACAGATCCCGACTGTGGTCTGCGGAGACTTTAACACAAGGCCAACTTAATCAATTACAATCTCAAATCCTGAACCAGCTGAACTCAGTTTGAATTGGTTCATTTCACTGAAATTTCATGTTAAAAACTGGGTAATTATGTGGTGTGCTCTGCAGTAAATGTGGTTTTAACTTTATTATTGGACTCGGTAGCTTTACGTTCGAAACAGCCAGACCTTGAGTGGGACACATTGTCCATCATTTCCCTCAGAGCCATGAACTTGCTGTATATCAGCCCTAATGTTCAGTCCTGTCATATACGGAGTTTCCCTCCAAGATTCCCTCCTTATGTTTATATCTGGAAAGAGAGCAGCTTTCTGGACAATAAAAGTATACTTCTCAGAGGAAATGCGTCTCAAGCCCTTTTTAAAATTGACAGACCAAGGGCGCCGGTGCAGCTTAGTGGTTAAACCCTTCACCCCATGAGCGGAGGCCTCTTTAAAACAGGCTGCCAGGTTGGTCCGATCCCCTCCTATGGCTCTCTGCTGTGTTATCACCCACTCTCTCATGAGTTTTTCTTTTATGCTGAGTCATGCACGCTTCACTGCAGACCATCTTCTTTAATGATGAAGGTTATCATGCTTAAAATGAGTTCATAGCAGTGGTACTTGACGCTGGATGCCACATGCCAGAAAACAAAACAGACGAAGAAGAAGCAGCAGCTGCTAGCAAACTAGCTGTAACATAAGGTGACCAGATTTCTGTAATGAAATCCAAGGTCATCCAGGGGGCGGGGGTTGCTGAGGGGGCATCGGCTGGGTGATCACAGACAACAACTTGGTACTACTTAGTAGCAGTGCATAACCCCCCATAAAAACTGTTGTTCAGGATTGCGCGCAACATGCTTACTTGCGCTTCCTATCTACTCGGCTACTGTAATAACCGTTATTCTAGTCCACGCACAACAATTTTTTTCTCACTCATGAAAGGCTTAGAGGGATATTCTGGCGTAAAATTAATTTAGGGTCAAACACATCGTAACACTGAGTTAGACACCCTTTTGAGAGATGAATGTTGCCGACCGCTTGCTTCTCTAGTTATACCAACTTAAGTAATGACAACACTATAGCAATACAGAGAGCCATGTGCTCAACCAAAGCGCCACTCTATAGCCATAAATAATGCTCAGAACAGCACCTAACTTCATCAACAGGACATATAGGGTCACAGACATAGTACGAGCCACCAAACATCTTTTTAGCTTTGACTAATTTCTTTATCAAAGAGACTAAACACAACTAACCTGCTCTCTTCCAGCAGCCGCTTGTTTTTAGAGAGACCTCAGGCCAGTCCATTATGGACTACAGCGGGGTGTCACAGCTCAAGGAAGAACATTTATGATCATTATTTTATCATTTCCTTGAAGTTATAATCACCATATTAATCATTTTGCGCTGCAGTTAGATGCTGTTCTGAGCATTATTTGTGGCGTTTTGGTTGAGTGCTTGGCTCGCTGTATTGCTATCGTTCAGTCGTTTTTAAAGTTGGTATAACTAGAGAAGAAAGCGGTCGGCAACATTCATCTCTCGAGGGGGTGTCTAACTCGGTGTTACAGTGTTTGACCCTAAATTAATTTTGCGCCAGAATATCCCTTTAAATCAGGTACATTTCAGGGGACAGCCTTAGCCGGGGACAGGTCATCCAAAACGAGGACTGTCCCTAGAAATCAGGGATGTCTGCTCCCCTTACTGTAGCAGCTCTTGAAGGGATGATTCGTCAATTTTAAAATGTGACATTTCAAGATTCTTGAGAGTTTAGAGCTTGTGCCACAACTGCACTTTTATAGACCTACTTTCCAACAATTCCATCCATCTAGATCAGTGGCGATTGCTCCAAGACTGCAAGGGAAGCTCGGCTTCCCTTAAAATGTCACCCCCCCAAAAAAAGAAAAAGTGGTGAAATACGTACGGCTGTGTGTACATTTCATTAATTAAATACGCACTAGAAAGCCTTCATCTTTTGTTCAGACACTGTGATAAGAAGCTGATAATCACAGGTAACCGGCATAACTTCGTTCTCATTCATCCTCGCAGCGCCTCAGCGCTTTAAACAGCCGGACGCTGGGCTTCTGCTGACTTCAATGTGGAAGCTTAAAGTGGGTTGTTCCAGCAGCGAAACTAGACGCTCATTGGATAAATGCTGGGCTTTGTCCCGCCCATCGGAAGCCCAGCTTCACTGGAGTTCTATGGCGAGAGGGCGGTCCCGACTTTCTCCCGGACTGCAAGCTTCTGCATCCATGATTGGATGAGCTGTCTGAGGCGAAATCCTTTTTTGATTGACAGCTAAACAAGCGAATCAGCGATCTTGAAGAATAAAACATCTACCAGAGCATTTTCCAAGTTATTCATTCCGTTGTTCTTAACTGCTCCAGAGACTTTACCGATCCTCAGCGACTTTTGTCTTTGTTAAAAACGACTGCCGTAGTGTTTGGCGACTCTGTTCTGTTACATACTAATAAACAAATACAATTATGATGTAAGCCAGAAAAATGAGCTTCCCCTCCTTGAAAGACCAGCAGCCGCCACTGATCTAGATCGAGACCTACCAGGTAATGAGTTGCTGCACTCTTGTCAGTTTGACTGATTGGGTTTTTATACATATTGCACTAACATTTCTATCATGATATTTCTTGGTCATGATAAATAAATATGACCTAAAAATCTAAAAATCTCTGTAGATGTATAAATCCTCTATGAGGGCCACAGTGACTCAGCAGTTTGCGGAGAGGTTCCTGGTTCAGACCGGACCATAATTGCCTGGGAATCGGTGCAGCGTTTGAATTTTCCTCTCGTATTTTGCATTGATTTCCACTGATTTCCAAAACTTAAGTGCAGCTCACATGAAACCCTCTGCAGTTAAACCATTACCTTTGGCACAATAGAAAATAAGGCTGCCAGACATTAGTGGACACAGTCCCTTAAGTGAGTACCACTCATCTACTTCCTGTCGTGCCAAACTTCGTCCTTTGCCATGGAAACAACTGCTGACTCTGTCGTTTCTGAACTCTTGAAGATGCTGTGTTTGACTGCTCTGGACCGAGCTCCCCTCTTGTTTCCTTTGGTGGCAGCCTGCCCTCTCCTTAACCCACTGGAAACACTGATGATCATCATCATTCGGTCATTTGAACCGAGGTCAGATTACCAGTCATCATGATTCCGGTAAAGCGACAGAACATCCTCCAAACATCCTCCAACACCATTAAGACTGAGTCAGTAATTCAACCTCCTCGTCATTGTTCTAAAACCAAACCAATGTGCCACAGAGCGCAGCCAAAACTATAAAAAATTAGGTCGAGTACTTCCTTGTTTTTTCGATGATTAACTCGGTCTTTTTAAACCCATGATGAATAAATTACAAAGTGCGCTCTTAAACTTTGCTTTAGATGTTTGCAATTACGGGTTGATTGGGGATGACGTGGCCTCATACTGTGCAGGAAGACTTGTGGCTTTTTAAGTGTCCTAGAACAAAGAGCGTGGCTCTAAAGCAGCATGTGTTCCTCGGATCTTTGCAGATTTAGTGCAAATAGAAAGTGAAAAGTTGGGATGGTAATGAAAGCTCACTCTGCGGGGTTCTACCAAAGCAAATAATTCAAACTGGGGGGAGCTAAATCGAGAAACAGTAGGAGGCTGAAGTTGTCTTGTCTCAAAAGAAACAGTGAAGTGAGCAACCCAGCAGATGTAGAGCAAGTGATCTGCAGCTCTAGATGACTAATGCTCGATCCAGTGACCCCGAAAGTCAGATGTCGGACCTGGGTTGACGGCATTCCAGTAAACAAGTCGGAAAACCAAGATGGACGCCTACAGTTACCCATTGATAGATGTTGTTTATCACAGTATTTTACTCTTACAAACACCATAGCATCGTGTCCACAGTTAGACGTTGGGCAGTACAACATGTACCACTTAATTAATTTGACAAAAACAAAACAGAAGTGCTAATAAATATTACATTCGAGAGCTTTCAATGTTACTCTTTATTGTTGATGCACTGCGCTGCCATCTTGGATCATGACATTGTCTTCAAGTCAGGGTTGGTCTTCAGGGGGGCGTTCCAGATGAATTCCCGACTCGAAGCTCGGAAATTCCGACTTCCGAGTACAACTGGAAGGCAGCGTAAGTGTCTGACAAAGCTGCGTGTCCTAGATTGATAGGGCGAAATACCATGACCAGTATCAGCAGCGTTTAAAGCGAGAGAAAAGCAATGCCTGCCCCTCAACATGTCCACTACCAACCAGGATAGTGAGTCATCTTCTGAGAGGACACCTCCACACCCTGTGCTGATGGAGATAACTGGCTGGTGGAGGTTTTCATGAGTTAGATTCCAAAACAGTGTCATGCAGAACCTCAGGGACCAGAAACCCAGATCTCTCCAGGGGGTGGAAAACCGATAGACAGACGGTTTGATCTTGATTTTTATTATACAAGACTTTAAAAACAAGACTGTACTCTGTGGTTGAGCTGACCTCGTCTGCAAGGGTTGAGCTTTGCTTCTACGGTTTCTCTTCCTGGATCCCCTACTTAATATCCACAAGTACCTCATGCAACCCCACTTGAAAAACCCCCAAACTACTCCTTTAAGATCATAACTACGTGTTGCAAAAGAGTAATCACTTTGAAACAAAAGGCGCTTGTGTTTCGACATGCCAGTATATAAACAAGACAAAAAAGGGTTTCGGTGTGAGAAAGAACTGGACCAATGAAATCCTGCATCCCAGCCAGACTCGTCTGTGTTTTTCTCCGTTTTTTGGCCTTTTTAGTCCAGATTGCACTTCATATAAAGCTAACAAGCGGCTGGTTACCATCCATGTTTGTATTGGGAGAAGAACCCGTCCTCTTCAGCCAGAACCTGAGCCTGAGCTGTTTAGTGTGTTGTCTGAAACAGTCAGGTTGATCTCTAAGTGTTTATTTGTGGTTTCTTCGGTTTTTAAAAGGTTTCGAGGAGTCGTCATGTTTGGCCCGAGCTCTCGACTCTTCCTGCAGACGTCTTAAAACCAGTCTGAACTATAAGTGATCCTTATATCGATGTATAGATCTCCACACACACACAAGCGACATTCAAATATTTGTTTATTTTCCGAGCAACAATGTGCTACACATGTTCACAGCTACAAAACCGTCCAGTACAAACACGCCTCAGACACATTCAAAGCAGAAGTTTTCCCAGCTGGTCCGGGGGATTTACGCCGTCGTAGTGTGTATGTCGCGTTATCATCGTCGTCGAGCTCTTTTGTTTTGGTTGGAGTGCGAGGAAGAAAAGGCGAAAAGTTCGATTGTTGAAGTTCACCCTGGATAATAAACATTTCAGTTCAACAGAGGGGGGAATATGCGAAGCCCAGAAGTAAACTCGACAAGGTGCGTGCCAACACAAAAAGGAAAGTTGCCTTCAATTAGGAGAGGAAAGTACAGAGGATGGGCTGATTTTGCAGACAGTATATACACAAGTCAGTGTGAACCACAGTGCTAGAAGAGCGGGTCTAACCTGGACGTCACCTCATTAGAAACGTGTGTGTGCGTAGGCGTCCAAATCCTCTCCTCTCTCAGCTAAAACAAACCAAACACACAAAAAAAATGTGTGTATTTGTTTGTCTTGGACCTCGTTTTATGAAATTTTCCACGTGAACAGAACCCCCTTTAAGCAAACATGTCCGCCGAGTTCATGCACACACATCCACTCCCTGCGTGCCTCCGGCTGACAACAACCAGACGGCTCGTAGGGAGGCAGATAAATGAAGGTGTGTGTCGGAGTGTGTTTGTGTCTTTACATTGGAAGTGACGTGGGATGATGTGTGTGTCTGTAAAGAGGGGTGTGTGTAGTGTGAGCTGATGTGTGTATCCTTTTTATGTGCATGTGCTTGAGTTTGTGCTTGTCGGTGCATGGTTTATGTCTTTCACTCCTGTCAAATCTTTCTTCGTGTGCATCTGTATCTTGTCCAAGTTTGGACCGAGTTTTCTCAAATTTACCTTTTGCTTCGGAGACCCAAGATTCCCAAATTCAGGCTCAGTTTGAAGTGTTTTGTACCAATCATTGACCACACATCAATACAGACGGCGTTCTTCCAATTACTTGATAATGTACGTTTTTGCATTTCTACGACAAACACCAAGAATTAATTTAGCACGGTTGGAACTCAACACCATGACAGAAACTTGGATTTTTAAGTTTAATCCATCTATTACAGCTCCGATTTGGAATTTCAGTTTGGCGCCCCCTGTGGACAAAATAGTCTTTCGCTAATCTTGTTTTTTACATGTTTAAGTCATCTCCAGTTTTAACCGACTTTTGACAATAAAACGCCTCTTTTAATGTAAATATGGAAAAAAAAACGTCTGCAACATCACCCTATTTCTGCAATAGGCCTCAAGTGGACAATTTAGGAACTGCAGTTTTTTTTTTTTTTTTTACTTTATTTGTGGATTTTAGAGTTTGCTATTAATTTTTTAGCTTTTTTTTTTAGCGATTTCAGGCATTTAAAGATTATCAGTCTTGATGGAGATGGTCTTGTTTGCTTTTGGAAATCAAAAAAAGGCAACAAAATTAATTTTGTTCTTTTACAAAATGTCAAAATTCCGCATGGATGCTTTAACGTGGAGATATTAAGCTGGATGTGCTGTGATCTATGCTGCAGCTAGCCACCAGAGGGAGCTCTTACGGTTTCAGACAAGTTGGCTATTTTTTTCTACCAATATAAATAATATTTACCTTCTTTGGATTTATACCTTTGATTCTTTTCTTACAGTCATGAATTTTCGGCCAAATTTGAGTCGAGGAAAAATCGGAGAATCTTGTTTTAATTATTCGCAGGTTGTCTATGTCCGAGTTAAAGCTCCAGTGAGGAGTTTTAAGCTGGTTATGAAAAATACTGGAATTTCTATCGTTGCCTTTTTACGACCTAAAGAAATACATTCAAGAGTTTTGACTGGATTGGAAAATCAGCAATCACCACTTTGTCCACAGGGGGCGCCAAACCAACACAACCCAAAAGTTTTCATAGGAGTTTTAAATTCTGGCAACATTTGATAGAAAAGTGACTTTTTTCTTTCGACACCCTGGTCTGAAAACATGAAAGTGATCTTATTTGAAGGGACTTTTATTTTGAAATCACTGAAATGTTCTCGATGGTTTTCGCACGTGCGTCTGTTTTGATTCTTCGTCTATTGTCTCCGGTTGTGCTTTTAAATGAACCTTAAACAAAAAAGTGAATGCAGCTTCACCGGCCGGACATGAAAAACAGGGTTGCTCAAATTCTTGACAGAAAACGAAAGACAAAGTCTGTGAGAGGAAAGCGAGAGAAAGAGAGAAAGAGAGAAAGAGAGGAGAGGAGGAATGCCAACTGGTTAAGCTGCATTCCCTTTAAAACCTCTTTCTTCCTCTCTCTCCTCCTCCCGCTGAGCTCATTCTTCCTACATTTACGAGATTTCTTCTCTTTGCTTTTTACTCCTCTGTTTCAAAGACACTGTATGTTTCTGCCTGACAGTCTTTTTTTTTACAGTATTCAGAACAAAGAAGCAAACGTTTCTGTCCGTTCAAAAGTCCAAACGTTAAATCCACCGCTCTTGTTCTCGGGTAGAAAATCCTCAGCAAAGTCCAAGTGGTTTTAAGTCCAGTCAAAGAAAAAATACACAAGAATCACTTTGAAAAATCACCACAGTTCATCACCAGATTTCAGTCTCAGCCGTTCATATATACATAACTCTCATGGCACACTTAAAAAAAAAAGTTATATTCCACAATTTTTTGCTTTGGTTTGATTTTCTCCGCAGTCCTTCCTCACATCTTGGATGCAGAGGATCAAGTTTTTATTGTGTTTACATTCTTCCGTCTGGAATCCAAATCCGAGGGTCCGCCCGCTTCCCATAAAAAGAGGCTGCTGATGTGCGAGATTCGCCGAGATTCACGTGTTAAATTTGGGGTACGGGCAGCATGGGTGGCCTAAATTTGGGGCGACTCTCGTTCGAAGCAACTTCTGTCCCAGAGAATCGTAAGAGAACGGATATCCTTGCGTGTATTTTTGAGTGATTGCACATGAATCTTTGCATAACTTAATCTCAAAGGTTTAGGTTTTTTTGCTGAAAGAGTAAGGAAGACCGATTCCCTTTCTCCGCATCCTCTTGCATTGTTCACTCGAGTGAATCCATCCGGGCAAATTGAGGATGCAAATTCCAGCAGCTCTCTCCAAATGACCCTTTTTTTCCAGTCTACTCTCTCAGCCTTCCTTCTACTGTCCCATCAGTTTCGTTTTCCTTTCAGGTCCCCTTTCAGAGGTCGAGGCGGAAGGCACCGAAGTAGCTGGAAGAGTCGTCGCCGTTGACCATCGTCGGGGACGATACGGAGACGAAGAGCTCGTCGCCGGCCCTCAGCTCGAACAGTCCCCCCTGGTAGACGGAGTGGAGGGCGTACTCGGCGTCTGGGGCCCAGCACTTTGTTCCCACGCCCTTCAGGAGCTGCAGGGAAGAGAAGCTCAAGGTAAGACGAATATTTCACAACTTAAACTAAATTAGACCCAATTGTGAGAGGACACACACCTGTATGGGGCTCGGGTAGGACGTTTTCTTGTAGACGCACTGCACCAGCTGGTGGCTGACGCTGCGCTGGTCTCCGTCACTGGCTGCAGGAGACGGATAACGGAAATACACCTGCGTGGAAAGACGACAAAAAGACACCAAAGTTTAATGGTTGTGTTAAAACTAAAAGAGAGTGCGCATGATGGAGAGCTTGCATGTTAAAAGTGGAGTAGGCAGGTCCAGCAGAAAGGTTACAGGGTCCGTAAAATCCTGAACAGTCCCCCATCATTGATTATGACCCGGCTTTTAGCTCTTGTCTGGTCTACCTCCGTTTTAAGCGCCCGTTATTCCGCCAGGGTCTCTGGTATTTATTTCGTTTTCTTGCTTGTGTCGGCAGTCGTGGCCAAAGGAGGATTCAGACAATTTTCCGAACTTTCTGGTTGGTTTCTACTGTCCGATATTGTAGCACGCTAACTTTGTTTGGGCTCCTGAACGACACGGGGAGCAGCATCTGCCTTACAACCAATCAGGTTGGGGAGGCGGGGAACGGCTTTGTTTACAGTCAGTCAAAAATTTAAAATGTTGACTACACAGACCTTAAAAAAACAGCGATATCTTTATATTACCAAACGTCATCAATAACTATTAAAAGCTTTTTTGTATATACACCACAAAAAAAAGATGCTTCATGTTTATGATTGTGTGCTCACCTGTGAGTACAGGTAGTACCGCCCATCCTGGGGCACTCGCAGCCTCCCATTGGTCAGCGTCATGTTGTGAAGGTGAGCACCGAAGCTCTGATTGGCCCACGTGCGGACCACGTGGCGACAAGACTGGTGGAGACCTGCCGTTGGGATCGGGTACGGGAGGAACCCTGTGGTAGAGACGGAAGCATGAGTTATTAGATCCACATTTGTATCGTAGAATTTAGCTAGCAAGTTAGCTAGTTAGCATCCTGCAAATAGACAATTGTAGCTTTTCTTCATACACGGTTTCCTGTATGTTCGATTACTGCGCTCAATAACACTGACAGGATATAAAGTCCCCAGTGTGACATATATTTGTGAATGTGTGTGTGTGTTTGTCGGGTGTGTTTGTTTTGGCTACGATTCAGTTCCCATCATTAACATAGTAGTTTATTAGAAAACTCAACAGAGGTCATCTCTCTCGGCTCGACTTCCTTATGAGAAATCCACCTCACCCCTGTCTTCCTTCACACACACACAAACACACACACACACACACACACACACACACTCGGCCTTTGCCAGATTGCCGACACCCTTCAGCTTGCACGCCACTTTCCGATCGAATGATACGAATGCTCGGAGCGCCACATTCCAGCTTTTCAACCTCCGGGTTTAATGACACACAAACGCTCCACGTGACTCAAAAATGACGCGGCGTTGATGAGCGTCTGTTTTACAGGCGACTTCACTGATTCAGCTCTTACAGAGGGAAAGAGAAAACCTCCTCTGGTATGCAGGAAGCGATGTTTATGAGAAGAACAATAGCTGAGACACAAAGAGGCTCAGTCCTTCATTGTGCAACTTCATGTTTCATTTTGAAGATTAGGGTGGGATAAGAGCGGGATCGAAACAAGGACCTCTAATGGAGAAAACGAGCCTCTGTAATCCTAATGTTGCCTCTGAGGAGCGGCGCATGTTTCACCGAGGATTTACCGTCAATCTGGAAGTCATGAAGTTTACCCCGCTTCACTTTCTCACTCACACTCACCTTGTGTGCCGGAGTCCCGGAGGGTCAAGTGGGCCGACGGCCTCTGGGCCACCGAGGTGTTGTAGGTGCGAGGCATCGTCCGGGCTTCTGCGGAGAGAGGAGACGAAGAAATGTCAGAAATGTCGCTTTTATGCGATCATGTGTGTTTGTGTCTTTTAGCAGGTTTGTGTTTGATACCGACCTTTGAAGGTTTGTTTGGAGATGATGTTCTCCGTCACCTGAAAGACAGAAAACAGACGAATCAGCATCAAGTTGGTGAATATAATCTGGAAGTTCAAAGGTCAAAACCAACCAATCCACATTTTGAACGTTTTAATCCCACCACTTAAAGGGATATTCCGTCTAAACACACCGGAACACAGAGTTAGACACCCCCTCGAGATGAATGTTGCCGACACCTTGCTTCTCTAGTTATACGAACTTTAGTAACGACTGCATGATAGCAAAACACAAACCTCAACCAAAACGCCACTCTACAGCCACAACTCACCTACTCTCTTCCAGCAGCCACTTGTTTGTAACGAGACCTCGGGCCAATCCATTACACTCTACAGTGGGGTGTCGCAGCTCAAGGAAGAACATTTATGATCATTTCTTCATGGAAATCCATGAAGTTCTTCCTTGAGCTGCGAAACTCCACTGTAGTCCATAATAAACCAGCCCGAGGTCTCGCTACAAACAAGCGGCTGCTGGAAGAGAGTAGGTGAGTTGTGGCTATAGAGTGGCGTTTTGGTTGAGGTTTGTTTATGGCTCCTCAGAACACTGTGTTTTGCTATCGTGCGGTCGCTACTTAAGTTGGTTTAACTACAGAAGCAAGCAGTCGGCAACTTTAATCTCTCGACCGGGTTGGGTTGACTCTAAATTAATTTTACGCCGGAATATCCCTTTAAACGTTGAAAGTTTAAAGTTTGAGGACATCACAGGCTGAGACTCAAAGCTCTCCCTCCTCCTCTCTTCCCTGTCTCTGTTTTATTTCTCTCACTCCTCTCTGTAATCCCTCCTCCCTCCGTTTCATCCCTGACATACCGATATCTACAGTGTACACACACACACACACACACACACACACACACACACACACACACACACACACATGTACAGATGCATTATCTCCCTCTCACACACTCACTCACTCCTCTCCTCTCATGCTACAGCGTCCTGCTCTGACTCCTTCAGCTCGTTTTCGTCTTCTCCACTCCATGTATCAAACTCCTGCCACTCTTCGTTTCTCGATCTTTCTCCTCGTTAATGATCCTTTTAACCCTCCTTCACCTCTCTCCCTTTACCTCTTTTCTTACGTTTACGTCAGCTTTACCCCTCCCCGCCAAAAGGTCGCGCGTTTAACCGCCTGTTTTCAGTAATGCTGCCCGTCTAACGCGCCCCGCAGCAAAGCGCCGAGCCCCCCCTGTGGAATAAATCTCCCTGATTAATTTGCTGAAATGCCTGAAAATCCTGAGTATGATTAATCTCACTCCTGTTTTTAATGGTCATCCCGCTCGAACCGCCGTGTTATTCTTGGCGCCTCGCCTGGTCCTCCTGCAGCTAACCCTCAACCCAACCTGCAAATTAGAGGTGATCGCTCTGGGGTTTGGCGTGTGTAAATGTAAGTAAAAAAGGCCCCCTACTAGAGTGTGCCCTATATACTCTGAGGGGAACCCGACGCAGTAAAGTCCAGAGCGTTGACCGGGCCGCGCTCCTCGAGTCCTCAAAGCAGAAAATCACCCGCAAACACGCCAGAGTCAGAAAACTGTGTCTGCAGCCGAGCAGGAAAAAGAAAACAGGGGGGTGAAGTCTCTGACTCTAGAACAGCATGTTTTCAATCTGCAAATTCAACATGGCTGCCATCTTTAACGCCTAAAGAGTGAAATCAGCTGCGGAGGCCGCGTGCATAATTCATGCTCCTCACGGCGGCGGAGTCTCAGAGTACTGACAGGCTGCATGTTTAACACGATACCGCTGTCAGGTGGAGTTAAAGCCGTTTTCTGCGGTGTTGTTACATCTCACACCTGAACTGAGGAACTCGACCAACACATTTGGACTGAAGGAGGTCAAAACTGCGGTTAGAACCAAAGGTGAGAGTAGTTAAATCTGAAATTTAACTTTAAACTCGGCCTGAGAGATTCAGCAAAAAAAATGATCACGATATATTTCGTCATATCGTCCGATCTCGATTATTATCACGATTTTTTTTTTCAAACTGCCTGTTTTAAAGCATCTGAACTAAAAACTAAAGAAACTAGAGATTAGTTTAACATTTTATTAACATACAAATTAAATAACAAAGAAAATTGAATAAGATACACTTACATTTTAACTCAACAGAACAACAAATGTAGATAAATACTAAATAAACAGTTGATTAGTTTACAGTCCTGAGTGTTTTTGCAGGTATGAAAGACCCAAAATAAACAAATTGGCCCCTAAGGGATAAACATAGATGATACGATTGATTGCTTTGGTCTGGTGGCTGCACCGCTAGTTGTGGCTAAACTGCTAATGCTTCTTGTACCGTCAACAGTGACATGGTTGTTCAGAGTCCGCTCACATTTTCATGTTTTCCTCATAATCACTCAGGAAGTACTTCTTTAGACGGTTAAACAGATCGATCGCCGACATACCTTGCTCATCGGCTTAATAACTTGACGTCACTTTGGAGATACTCGAACCATCACCACACAACCGACGTTGAAAACTTCTCAATGATAACATCTTCGGAGGATGACTCAAAGTCACGGCTGACATCTATTTTTCTGTCCTCACCTCCGTGTTTAGATCCCTGTTCGGTCCCTCTGTTTACTTCACAGTTCCGCTGTGTTTGATCGAGTAAATATGCTCACAGCTGATCACCGTGATCGAGCTGAAATTTATGAGGATCATCGATCACAATCATATAATCGCCCAGTCCTGCTTTAAACTGTTAAATAAAAAAGTTTAGAAAGGGTCCCGATGATCCAAGATCTAATCCGGACACATTTTATCCATAAAGAGCCGCAAACTCCTTCGAATCTTTAACACTCAGTAAAACTCGAGAAAACCAAATTATTGCCTTACTCCGATTAAGACCTTAGTCCGACTATAATCAGAGTCTAAGAACTCTGATTGGAATCGTAGAACTCTGATTAAGTCAAGTACTGATAAAGTATAAGAAGAAAGTAGCCGACACTGTGAACTCCATACAGAACTGTTGGCAGTTGTTCGTTGGCCATAT
This sequence comes from Xyrichtys novacula, assembly GCA_962446985.1. Taxonomy (NCBI): domain Eukaryota; kingdom Metazoa; phylum Chordata; class Actinopteri; order Labriformes; family Labridae; genus Xyrichtys; species Xyrichtys novacula. The sequence goes on from OY660886.1 coordinate 2,627,052, forward strand.
TTTGTTCTAAGGGGGTTCAGTCACATCAGAACAGTACTGTGTCGGAATTGCACAATATTGGTTTGTTACTTTTTTATGTTTTCTATATATTCAAATAAAAGTTCGTCACTTATTTCTTTAATATGTTACAAATACACCACTTCTGCTGAATGAAGCTTGACATTTACGAGGTTAAAATTGGTTTCATTGGGGTGTTGTTATCATTAGTGCAACGCTACAGCAATTTAAAGTCTATAATACAATGGATGACCCCCGTAATGTTCGCCAAGTCTGACCTTTAACTGAAAGAGCGGAGTAAATGACTTCAAGCTGTAACCGGAGTTAAAAAAAGGAGCTTTAGGTTCCTGTGATTGGAGATTTATCCCACTGCAGACGCTGGAAAACCAAAAGTGAGCTGTTCTTGTGTTCACACCTGATGGAAACGTTCAGCTCGTACTTGTACTTTTGAGAAAAATCTGGTTTTCATTGCGTGCGGTTGAGTTATTTCATACCTTTATGGATTTCTGCTTTGGGGGGAAATCCATCACATTTAATGGCTGGATTCCTCTGAAAAGTGGTTACAGGAAATTTAGAAGTGCCAATTGACCGATACTTTCCTTTTCTCATCATTTTTATACAAACATACAGAAATTAATCTGTTCGGATGTCATGCATGTACATATTTATCGTTCTTAACAAGTGTTTCCAACTCTGATCCTATGATGGAGAGCAGCACAACTTCAGCTTGAGATGTTCGCGCTATGAACTATACATACAACACTCATATCATACTGTATAGTATTGTAATATATCGTCATATTATATCGTATTGTATCGTATTTAAAGAATTGTATCATACAGTATTGGATCATATTGGATAATTCTAAACTGGATTGCAAAGTATCATACTGTGTCACATCGCAACGATAATATTATATTGCACTGTATCATACCGTACTGATTGTATCGTATTGAGTGTATCGTACTTATCATATTGTTCTGATTGTATTTCATTGTATCAATTGTATCATATCATATCGTATCATACTATATCAATTGTATCGTAATGTATCATATCAATCGTATTGTATCGTACAATATCGTATCAGATTTTTAAGTATTTTATCGTATTGGATCGTACTATGCTGTATTGTATCGTAACCATCCCACTGTATCGTACTTCATTATACACATATCGAGTGTATCGTACTGATCGTATTGTTCCGATTGTATCAATTATACCACATCGTATCATACTGTACCATACCGTATCGTGCTGATCGAATTTTTTCGTATCGTATTTTAATGTATTGCATTATATTGCATTATATTATTCGAGCGTATTTGACCGTGCAATGCCGTAGCGTAAAGTATCGTATTGTATGGTATCATACAATCGTATTGTATTATACTATATCATATTGTACTGATTGTAACGTACTGTTCGTAACTTATCATATTGATTGTATCGCATCAAATCATCTCGTATCATACTGTATCGTTTTGTATTGTATCATATCGTATTGTATCAGATTTTTAAGTATTATATCATATTACATTGGATCGTATCGGATCATAGTACGCAGTATTGTATCGTAATGATCACATTGTATCATACTGCATCATACCGTAACTATTTTATCATATCGAGTGTAATGTACTGATCGTATTGTTCCGATTGTATCGCATTGTATCAACTGTACCGCATCTTATCATATTGTACCATACCGTATCATGCTGATCGTATCTTATTGTATCGTATTTTAAAGTGTTGCATTATATTGTATTTGATCGTATTGGACCGTACAACGCCGTATTGTAAGGTATCGTATTGTATGGTATCATAACGATCGTAGTGTATTATACTTTATCATATTGTACCGACTGTATCATACTGATCATATCTTATCGTATTGTTTGTATGACATCATATCATCTCGTATTATAATGATCGTATTGTATCGTACTGTATCATATCATATCGACTGTTTTGTACCAATCGTATCTTATCGTATTGATTGTATCATCTTGTATCATACCGTATCGTACTGTATTGTACTAATAGTATCTTATTGTATGGTGTCACATGAAATTGCGTCGTACTCTTTGGTATCCTGGAGTTTTATCTTACCTCTTATCTTTTTTCGTATTTTAAGTCACATTTTAACAGTTTCTTCGGTAAAGCTCACTAAAACCTTTGTACCTTTTTAGAGCAGTAGTTATTGTTCACCTGACTCTTAGCCATGAGGTTGATTTCTGAGTCTCTATCTGCACCAGGAAGTAAGTCATATTTATGTTTCTGAAGCTCTTACCCATGACGAGGTTAAACCCTCGTCACGTGATGGCTTTTATGTAACTTTACACCCCTGCCCCTGTTTAGTGGGTCTCTTTTGTTCCAGTAAATCAGCTCGCAGCCTCTGATGTGACAAGACTCAAAGTTCATGTTCACTGCCAGCTCGACCCGTAAATGTGTGTGTCTGGTGTTAGTGTGTGTGAGAGAGAGAGAGTATGTAGACTAGGCCAGGGAAGCTTCTCAAAGGCCACAAGTCTGAAAAACTCTTCCAGCTGCAACAACAACAACAAAAACTAAAACCAGAACTCTGCTGAACTTTCACCCAGTTTAGAAAAACACACACAGAGACACAAGAATAGTCTGATTTCTTTACGTCACACCTAATTCGGCCAAAAAGGAGATTCACAAATACGAAGATCAGAGGGGAAACTAAGCCTCACCAGACAGGAGGAGAGAGAGATTAATGTCAGGGTGAAGTTGGGTTACGCATCAAAAATTCCTGCTGGGCTCTTCTGATCCAGCTCTACTCTATCTCTGTCTTGTTTTAGTCGAGGAAACGGACCAGGAAAGCAAAACCCCAACGAGTGTTTCACCTCTAAAAGTTTATTAAAAGTGTTAAAACATTCAACTTTTAAATGGACTTATTTATGACAGCGTTCTCAGAATTAAGGCGGCGCTTTGACTTTCAGACCTCATCTGTTACAAAAAAGAGTTCTCACATGTAAACCGGACCATCTCAGGAACTCAGTTCACCATCTAAGGCTGTACAGGTTGTTCAGAAGTCTCATTTTCTCTTATTTATGGTATGTGTTGTTTGCAATAACTGTTGTTTCAAATGTTTGTTTATTTGACTGTTGGGTCAGTTGAGTCCGGTAAAAATTTTCTCATGTCTCATTTATCATCTCATACTTAATTGCATCTTAATGTATTGTCTTATCCAGCCTCATACATTAACAGCTTGTTTCTAACCAGTCGGGTTGTCACGGTAACATTCTATATGAAGTCAAACTTGCCTCACAACACATCATCTTACATCGAATCGTTTATTGTGTCTAATCATGTTTAATTGGATTGTATGATATCATATCTCATTGTACTTCATCGTATCATTTCATATCGTGTCATACTTAATATCATATCGTAAATAATTCGGTTTAGTATTGCGTTATATCATTCCAATTCGTAAAGTATCATTTCTCATCATAGTCTGTATCTCTCATATTTAACATCATATCTTTATTTTCTGCTAAATGATACATTTCATATTGTTTCATCTCATTTAATATCATATCATGTTGTACTTTATCATATAATTTGTATCGTGTCTTTCCTAATATCGTTTTTTAAATAATTTGGTTAAGTATCGCGTTTTATCATACTAGTTCGTAAAGTATCATTTCTCATCATAGTTCATATTGTATCATATTTAATATCATATCTTATCATATATTATTTTCTACTGAATCGTACATTTCATATTATATCATCCCATTTAATATCATATCATATTGCACTTTATCATATCATTTCGTATCGTGTCATACTTAATATCGTATCTTAAATAATTCGGTTTAGTATTGCGTTATATCATACCAGTTCGTAAAGTCTCATTTCTCATCATAGTTTGTATTGTATCATATTTAATATCATATCTCATCATATATTATTTTCTACTGAATTTTACATTTCATGTTATAAAATCTCATTTAATATCATATCACATTGCACTTTATCATATCATTTTGTATCATCTCATTTAATATCATGTCATATTGTACTTTATCATATCATTTTTTCGCTTGTCATACTTAATATCGTATCATGAATGATTCGGTGTAGTATTGTGTTACATCATACTAGTTTGTATGTTTGGGTCAGCCTGCCACATCCTGTTGTATTATTTTTCATCATATTTGATATCATATTTTTTTATCATGTTTATTATCATATTTTATCATCATATTTAATTTATCATATCATCATCTTTAATATCATATTTTATCATATATTATTTTCTACTGAATTGCTTCATACATATATAGTTTATCATTTCATATTGTATCATCTTATTTTATATCATATCATGTCTCATCTCATTGTTTCTCATATCTTGACGTTTATCATATCATATCCCATAAGATCAAACCCTTTTCTTCTGTTTCATGCTGTACTGTTTCCTATTTTATCATATTATACTGTATAGTTCGTTATCATAGCCTATCATATCACAACCTCTTGCCTCATATCACATAATATCCAATTGAATTTCATTGTGTCTCCACAGCCTCTTATTACCCTGTATTGTATTATACTGTACCCTGTTGTGTCTATTTTAACAGAGAGCATGGAATCATATTGTTTCCTACCAATAAAAAACACAGTAGGTCACATGGACCGAGTCCACCAGTTAAGTAGGCCACACACTCGCTAAAGCCGGGAGTTTTGCGCATAACTCAAATCATGAAGTCATAGAGTCTCCGAGAAAATAAATCTCGACCTGATGTTGGAAAACAGTGAAAATTTCACGGAATCGACAGAGTCAAAGGAAAACCGGCAGGAGTGTCTGTGTCAAATAAAACAACAACCCATCCAAAAGCTGTCATAACATTTCACTAAAAACCACAAATCTGAACCTGATGGAGACGCTAAACAAAAAACATCGATCTGTAGACACGGCGAAAGCCAAATAAACGTCCAAACACGCGAAATATCACAGCTATTCAGCCAACTGAGTCGAGCGTATTTGGTTTAGTTTGGGTCATCGGTCGAGGTTTGATTTATTGATCTTGTCAGCTTTACTCCGTCGTCAAACAATCATGTACTGTACTAAGAGCTTCTGAGGAGAGCATATGAGGAAAGATTGGTATAACTGGTGGAATGTCCCTTTAACAGCTCGAAAAAACAGCCAAGAAAGCTGCAGCATGAAACCGTTACACCGCTGGACTGTTGAACTCAAATTATCATACTTTTGCGTGATTAAGCATCTACGGATCAGGCTAAATTACTTCCATCATTTCTGCCTCCAGGTTCGAACTTTTTAAAACTTTTTGAGGAGAACGAAATGATTTCAAAGAGTCCGAGCGAGACCCGGTGCCAAGAGTCAGAAGTCGGTGGGAAAAAAAAAAGCCCAGAGAGCCAAAGATGATGGACAATTATGGGAAACAAGAGAAGAAGAGGAATGAGGGTAAGAAGGAAAAATAGTTGGGGAAACACCGAGGAGGCGAAATGAAGGAAGGAAGGGAGGAAGGAGGAGTGAAAGAGGGGATTGAGAGAGGAGAAGAAGGAGAGGGAAAGAGGGACAAGTATGCACATGAAGGAGCGTTTCTTCTGCAGATTAGCAGGAGCTGCAACCAGATACTTTAATATGCTGCTCGACCCCGACAGGCCCGGACAGGCTGAGTGTGCATGTGTGTGTGTTTGTGTGTGTGTTCCCCTACTAACTCTTATCAGGCCTAATCTGGTCTGAGAGACTACTCCGTCCTCACTGTGTGTGTTCATGTGCACGTAAATCTGATTTCTGGTAAACGCGGCGCAGGGAAAACCAAAGCAGCTGTACGGGCGCACATGTGCCAAAGATGGAGCTGAAGTCGGTGGATGTTTGTGCGGCTAATGTCGCTAATAAGTAACCCAGACTTTGTTTAAACCCAGATTGGTATGCAGATTCGGAGGATGGAGGAATGCACTCAGAGTTTCGGCCCTCTTCCTGGTCAAACCACGTCAAAGGAAACTGGCACCGGCTCCGCGGAGATAACATCGCGAATTAAAATGTAACACTTGGATGTTTTCAGAGTTTCCCTCGCATAGTTAGTATGATTCAAACCAAACCCCTCCTGCGTCAACAATTCACGGTTTCTTTGTTTTTCTTTTTCACAGCTCCTTTTCCTCCTGAAACCTCCCCTCAGGACAGAGCACTGATGGATGCTGATCCGCGGTTGGAAAATTTGACCTCAGGTAAATCTCCAAACACACGTCTGAAATGAAAAAGTCTGCTCTGTCGAAAAGAAGAAAGAATGTCCCCTTTAGCCTCGAGGCAATAGTTCCCAATTGCTCAAATGTCCACCAAGGACGTCCTTTGACTATTTTGCAATAAGCAGAAATACTGTCTGTACATGAAGAAATAGTGATGCTGCTGCAAACTTGACACTTTGTCCAACAAACACCCAAAAAACAAAGGCAGAGTGTATTTAAAGTGTGTCACAGTTGAGAACCTGAACTATCAAACAGTCCCTGAATATTACTTATATTAACGTTTTTGAGGCTAATTTTATTTAACCTAAACAGAATGAGGACTTGAGCGCATGTTACACTACAAACAAAAAGCATCTAAATCTGTTGCCTACATCTCCCACAATGCAGTATGGTTTGGTAAGACACATTAAGATATGATACAACCCGGTGTGTTACAGTATGATATGGTACATTACGATATGATACAAAATGATATGATATATTAAGATACAATACATTAAAACAAGATACGTTATGATATGAAACAATATCAACCATTCATATAAAACATGATACATAACAGTAATAAGACGATTTATCACTGTATGATACGATATGATTGAATGTGTTACAGTATGATATGGTACACTGCGATACGATACAAAACGATATGATATATATTAAGATATGATACACTATGATACATTGTGATATGATATATTAAGATACGTTATGTTAAAATAAGATACGATATGATACGATATGATACAAAACGGTACTAAGATGATATATCACTGTATGATATGATACAATAGAATATGTTGCAGTATGATACGTTACATTGTGATACAATACAAATATGATATGATGTGAACTGTTATGATACTTTAGGATATGTAACTATAATAACAGCACTAATATGATGTATTATGGTATGATATGATACGATAAATTATGAAATGATACGCTACAAAACATTAGGTTACGAACCAATATGATCGGATACATAACAATACTAATACAATATATTACTGTATGTCATGATATAATAAGATAACTTAAGATACGATACATTAAGATACATTATGGTATAATATATAACTACTAATAGTATTTTGATATAATATGATACATTATGATACACTGTTACGTTATGATAAGATATGATACAGAATATATTAGTGCTATAACAAGATATTGCTGTACGATACGATATATAATAGTACTAATACAATATATTACGGTATGTCATGATACAATATGATTCATTATGATAAGAAATGGTACAATATATATTAGTACTATAATAATATATGACAGTATGATATGGTAAATTATGGTACATAATGAATAGATATGATACAATATGTATTGGTACACTAAAAACATATGACTGTATGATACAAAATGATACATTATGATATGTTATGATAAGATATGATACAGTATAAATTAGTACTATAACAAGATTTTGTTGTATGATTGATACAATGTGATATGATATATAATAGTACTAATACAATATATAACGGTATGATATGATATGATACATTCCAGTCAGTGTGATTCAATATAGTATAAAATAATATCATATATTACAGTATTACAAAATGATACACCAGGATATGTTACATTATGTTACAAAACAACATGATTTGGTACTATATGATCTGACCTGGCTTAAGATATGATTTGAGACATATACTTAGTAAAAACACAGTAAACAGTATATTTAAGACAGAGTTCATAGTGTATGTTAAACAGTAAGTGTCTCTCAGTAATTGTATGCAGTATTTTATGATCGTAAATCCCTCCAGCTTCCCTCCAGCTCAGTGGTCAGACTGTGATTAACCCGCTCTGCTAACAAACCGGATTCTCAGAATCGGCGTCTTTATCGCGGAGAAGCAGCGAGTCGAGGCTTTTACGACAGGTAACGCACCAGTGGCCGACTCGATGCCAGTCTCTGATAACAGACCTGTTTGCTGTGGGAGTTTCCTGCCAGACAAAAGTTGTGTACAGGCGAGGAAACAGTTCACTTCACACACATGAGGAAGAGGAGATGGATATCAGACTTTATTACTGCGAGTTTCTGCACTCACGCTGATGAGACGCGGGGTTATTAACTCGCCGCTCTTTCCTCTCGCTCTTTTAATCGATTTCAGACTCAATGTCACGAGAAAAACAGGATAAAACATGTTTATTTACCTCCTTATATCTGTGTGTGTTTGTCTTTCTCTCTATTGTTCCTCTGCAGACACACGGACTCTAGTTTTTACCTCCTTTCACTCTCTCTTTCTTTTTTTAAAACCCGGATTTAACTCCTGAAGACACGAGCAGCTTGAAACTAGGCCAGGGCGTGGAGTTTTTTTTCTGCTCCACTCCTTTATATTCTTGGATTTGTGTGTTTTAAGTTTCATGTGCAAATACTAATAACAATAGAAATACCTGCAGAGGTACGTAATGATGCGCAGGTGAGGCCTTTGTGCTACTTTAGCTGCAAAAACACAACAACTAAACCTGGAAATATACAGAAATATGTAGAAATAACTGAAAGCATCAGTTAAAGACAGAATTGCACGTTGCTTTTGCAGATATCTAAAAATATCCGTCATAATTTTGCACCAATTTGTGTCAAATAACTTGAATTTCTGGACAGTAATGTTGACAATCTTGCGCTAAAAATGGTTTTCCATGTAAACACGCTTCACGCCTGACTCAGTAGTTTTCTGAACGTCGTCATATCTGTAATCCACATCATTTATTATAGTTTTAGACGGACTCTGACCTTGTCCTTTAGTGCTGACACATCACCGACAGCACTTACAGGAATAAACCGAGAGACAAAACAAATCTTTTATGAGCCTGCAGAGAAATAACAAACTGCTGCTGCTGCTGCTGCACGTGAGCTGGAGAACAGGTTTGAAGTGAGGTGTGCTGTAAATATAGGTCAATTATTCGAGTTCCCAAAGGTTAAAAAAACACTTTTTAACTAGGTTCACACACCTGTTTGTATTCACACGCTGAGAGCTGAGTCATATGTCAGGGTAAAAGTTTTAGTATCCAAACAAAGATGAAGAGAGAAGTCGTCCAAAACAAGATCAAAACAAGTCATAATGTGGAGTATTTCAGGTCATGTTCAACATGAGGAGCAGATTATTATGTGCTCATAGACGAGTCGAAGTTAGAGTATAGTTAGAGTGAAGTAAGAGTAAAATTAGAATAAAGTTGGAGTAAAATTAGAGTAAATTTAGGGGGAACTTAAAGTTGTAGTAAAGTTAGAGTAAAGTAAGAGTAAAAAGTAAAGTTAGAGTGAAGTAAGAGTTGTAGAGTAAATTTAGAGTAACGTTTGAGAACATTTAGAGGGAACTTAGAGTTGAAGTTAAAGTGAAGTAAGAGTAAAGTTGGAGTTAAAAGTAGAGTTAAGTTAAAATAAAGTTAAAGTTAGACTTAAGTTAGACAAAGTTAGAGTAAAGTAAGAGTTGTAGTAAGAGTAAATTTAGAGTGAAGTTTGAGTAAAGTTAGGGTAAATTTAGAGGGAACCTAAAGTTAGAGAGAAATAAGAGTAAAGTAAGAGTTAAAATAAGAGTTAACTTAAAATAAAGTTAGTTTAAGTTAGAGTGAAGTAAGAGTTTTAGTTAGAGTAACTTTAGAGTGAAGTTAGTGTAAAGTGAGAGTGAAGTTTGAGTAAATTAAGAGGGAACTTAAACTTTGAGTGATGTAAGTGTAACATTAGAGTTAGAAGTAGAGTTAAGTTAATGTAAAGTAAGCGTCAAGTTAGGGAACTTAAAGTTAGAGTGGAGTAAGAGTGAAGTAAGAGTTGTAGAGTGAATTTAGAGTGAAGTTTAAGTAAAGTTAGAGTGAAGTCAGAGTGATGTCAGAGTAAATTTAGAGTAGAGTTAGAGTAAATTTCATAAGATTTTAGAGTAAAGTTAGAGTGAAGTCAGAGTATATTTAGAGTAAAGGTAGAGTAAATTTAATGGGATCTTGTTAAAGTTAGAGTGAAGTAAGTGTAAAGTTAGAGTTAAAAGTAGATTGAAGTTAGAGTAAAGGTAGTCAAAGTTAGAATTAAGTTGGAGTAAAGTTAGAGTGAAGTCAGAGTGAGGTTAGAGTGAAGTTAACTGACCTCAATATTTCTATACTATTGTTTTTGGCAGTGACTGTTGTTGTTATTGAAAGAGTTTGAGCCGAGTCACGAGTCTTCAGTGTCTGAGTCACTAGAATGTCATTCCATCAGAGTCCTGTCCCCATTACCTGTGTCCCAGTGTAGGTCAACTTCTAGTTTGAGTTGTGTCCGCACCCTCAGTGTCCAAGTTGAGTCTTCATTATCTGATTAACCTGAAGTGTGTCGAGTCTTGAGTTCTCGTGTCCGGATACAAGTCGAGTCCAAGTCACCAGAAAGAAATTTGAGTCAAGTCCAAATTAAGTTCCCTTTACCAGTTTGAGAGTCCATGCAGGGGTCATCATTCCCTCAATCACTTCAAGTCTGAGCCGAGTCCAAGTCACCAGAGAGGAATAAGTCGAGTCCCTGAAGACAACCGTGTATTTCAGATCCGACCAAAAACTGGCGCTGCTCTGAATATCCCGGGAAAATGAAAATCAAAGCTGGTGGGCCGTAAAAAATACCCGAATCCTGTTATTTCTCTGCATGACTCCTGATTGTTGGTCTGCGTTGTGTAATTTCTCAAATACACAACTCTCAGTGCGGCTGAAATTTCTCCTCTGGGGATAATAAACGGTTTAAATCTAATCAAACTGAATTGGATTAAATCTTGTTTTTGCACGCTGACGTTACGTGTGATTTCTCTGCTGGAGTTTGAATCTGGCAAATTTACAAACTCGAAGTCTTTAAACTGATTAAATATTGATTTATCGGCCAAACGTTTCCTTCAGTTTGTCGTAACTCTCTGTTAAAACCAATATCCCGAACCGAGATGTGTGGTTGAGATAAAAAAACGATGAAATAATCGCAGTAATAAAAAAACAAATCCATCTGCTGCAAAACAAACTCTCAGACTCAGTTTGGCCCGGATTCACTCGACTGTGGTTTGGACTACATCATCTCCAGAGGCCACAGTTTCCTTTAAATACACTGTAAATAACTAAAACCCCAAAGAAATGAACATTTTGAGTCTAAACCTCCAAAGCCCAAGGTGGTGGGTCTTTTCACTTCTTGTTTAGACTGTCGGTAACAGGCTAATTTATCAAGCACACAGCGCGGTTTCGGGCTTTCTGCTTACAGCGCATGACTTCATAATGTAGGAGTTGTGTGTTTATTCCTTTATCTCGCAGCCCTGTTTAGCTTCTCCGCTTTATTTTTCACGCTGACAGCCCGGGCAGTCTGCGGTCCGTGAAGCCGGTTCACATTTAGGGGGATGGCTGAAGATAAAACGAGATAAGAGTCTGAGTCAAGGAGACAGTGCGGTCAAGAAATGATAGAAAACAATCTAAAAATTCACAGACGCTCTTCCTTCGGGTCGGGGGTTTACTGAGGGGACTTTATTTCCCCCCCCGAGTCAATTCTTTGAAACATGATCAACAGAAACATCCTTGATGGCGGTAATAAAACCGTGACCAGCGCGCCGCACTCTCCAAGGTTGTAACAAAGCCTGCAGTCTGTTTTTGACAGCAGTAATGTGTGGCCTGTTTACACACATAGATCCACTGTGGAGGTTTTTTCACTGCGGTTAGAGACTGAGTCTACTGGCTGTGATTTTATAACAATGTTTGGTCTGTCGCCGCGCCGAGAACAAACATGTAGATGCTGGAGATAATGTTCCCCCCTGAGGTTTGGGACCTTTTAAGGATTTTATGAGGAGTGCTGCCTGTTTTAACCTGGAGAACAGAAGATAAAGAGGATCCTCAGGGACAAGAAAACCCCTTTTTATATCAAGAACACATCATCAATAAAAGCACTAAAAGGGTGAAGTAAAAGCTGCTTTTTGACAGCAAAGACAGGGACACTTTCAAGAGCATAAACCAGAGTTTAAATGTAGTTAAAGGGATATTCCGGCATAAAATGAATTTAGGGTCAAACACACCATAACACAGAGATAGACACCCCCTCAAAAGATGAATGTTGTCGACAGCTTGCTTCTCTAGTTATACCAACCAGCGGGGTTTCGCAGCTCAAGGAAGAACATTTATGATCATTACTTTATAAAAATACAATCAGACCGAGACGCTAAGGCAGAAGAACTACCATGTCTGCAGTGAAAAATGACAATTATGGTGATTATTACTCAGGGAAATGATAAAGAAATGATCATAAATGTTCTTCCTTGAGCTGCGAAACTCCGCTGTAGTCCATAATAGACTGGCCGGAGCTCTCGCTACAAACTAGGGACTGCTGGAAGAGAGTAGGTGAGTTGTGTTTAGTCTCTTTGTTAAAGAAATTAGTCAAAGTTAAAAAGATGTTTGGTGTCTAGTGCTATGTCTGTGACCCTATATGTCCTGTTGATGAAGTAAGGTGCTGTTCTGAGCATTATTTGTGGCGTTTTGGTTGAGGTTTGTTTATGGCTCCTCAGACCGCTGTGTATTGCCATCATGCGGTCGTTACTAAAGTTGGTATAACTAGAGAAGCAAGCGGTCGGCAACATTCATCTCTCTCGGGGGTGTCTAACTCAGTGTTCTGGTGTGTTTGACCCTAAATTAATTTTACGTCGGAATATCCCTTTAATGGACCCTTCGTAAAACCCGTTTCAACAACGTGTCCATCAGTAATAACAGTCCGTCAGAAAAGCTGGTGGTAGTTTGTCCATTTCTGATTCCGCTGCAAGATTACTTCTGGTGTCATTATTTGCGTTCGTGTTTTTTCTTTTGGAAATCGCCACCCTGAGAACGCACTCCAAGAAAGAAATAATCGTTAGCTTGTCCAGATTGCTCGTTAGATTAAAGTCTCGCCGCTAAACAGGAAGTCACTCTGACTCACACGTACAGAGTCTGAACTGCCTCAAACTTCACGTTTAAGATTAAAATGACACTACTGTTTTTCGTCAAAGTCCAGAAAGTCAACAAGAGCTTGAGCCGATTTGGTAGGATGAGCATTGGTTCGTTCACAATGCATCTCATGCCTTTATATTTTGCCTAATCCCAGCATACATTGTGTCCTGACTGTACCCAGCTTTAATTAAATTGTTTTTCATCAAACGCAGAAAAAGTGATGTTGACATTAGTCGACCACTAATCCTTACTACAGGAAACAGTGAGTGGAGAAGCATTCGTTTTTGCTATCTGAGGCACTGACACGCTAAAAACTGGATAAAAACTTCACGTCTTGATATCCAACAAACACTGAGCTGCTGAAAACGTCAGTCAGACCTCATAGTCAGAGAACCTGGTCTTTAAAACTGACATCATGGGGGGATTTTCAGAAGTTTCTGGACAGGAACTCCATCAGCCAACGGGAAGAATGGTTCAAGGCCAAATCTCAAAACAAGCTAGCTGGCAGTGCTTAGCTTTTGTTGGTACGTTTCCATCTCCCCAGCTTTTGTTGAAAAGCCTTCATATATAATCTTTATTACAGTCAACAACATACTCTGTTTGGCTTAAAGATGGTACAACAGATAGGGGACTGTTTTCTCCCACCACACGAGGAAGCAAATATTGCTCTTGTGGTCGACTCCCTTGAGGACGTCTTTGGGATGTTTTGTCTTTAGCTCAAAAATGCTAACGGAGCGTAAAGGACGGTACAATGAGACACTTCCATCTCACCTGCTTTTATAAACTTAATCCCAGTGAATTTAGATTATTCGATTGGATTACAGACGCTACATTGGGAAGGGAATACGACACGGAGATCTGAAACCCTGGAAACGGCATCAAAGCTTCTTGTCTTTAGTTTTTACCAAACAGTTAACAGGAGAAAAAAAAAGCCACAGTGAAGGAGTTCAGTGTGTGAAAACAGAGGTGGAAGGGGGATTTTCGGGGGGTCGCTGGACAGGAACTCCTGCAGCCTGAGGGGAAAAATGAGGAGAGGGGAGGGTGGTCGACGCCAGACACAGAAGCCTTTTGTTTTTGTGTATCAGCTGGAAATCACTAACAACACAGCAGCCCTCCATTCTCTCCCTGCATGAGTGTGTATACACAGCATGTCAGTGACTGACATTTGCTTTTGAACAGCCAACACAGTCAGATAAGGAAGTGCTGCTCAGAAGCCGACTTGTTCCTCTGGAATGACGATAAACTCCTGATAAGACACGGCGAGTTACGATATTGATACGGTTACATCACCGCTCAAACACTACATCTCTTCATCAACAAAGTTTATACAACTTTACAACTTTTCTCTTCAAGCTATAACATCCGTAATCCTAAACTCCTCCTGAACTCGGCCAAAGACGACCACACTGACGTCTTCGTAATCTCATGAGCTTCGTTTCTTTTGTACGGAATTGGGCGTCTAAAAATGATTCCGACCCACTTACAAAATCTTCTTGTAAATCCGAAACCGCATGTATTTTTGTTCTCAGTGTCCTTTTGTTCATCCAAAGACGGTTACAAGCGAATGAATGAGGGGCATCTTCAGACGGAACGACGTGTTCTTGCAACACGAGGTCAAAAACTGTGATAGCTCTGTATTTAAAGTCAGCGTAGACAAATGCATGAAGGACGGATGAACTTCGATTGAGCGTGGACCCCTCAGGTCCGGAGAAGATGAGCAGGTTTTAATGTCGAACAGTATGTTTCATGGAACCACCTGCTTGCATAAAAGAGACTGTGAGAGGACATTGTGATATAACGGCTGCCTTTAGGGGGGCAGGATGTGCGTCAGCTTTGGTAAATAAGTCCATTTCATCATTTGACATGCTGTTAGGCATTGAGGGCGTCAGTAAGAGCCTTTTAGAGTTGAGTCAGCAATAGTTAGTTAAAGGTAGAGTAGCCAGGATTCCGTTAAAGAAGCATATTTTTTGTGGTGTATATACAAAAAAGATTTTACCATCAGTCAATAGATATTAGTTATTGATGACATTTGGGAATATAATGATATCGCTGTGTTTTGATACGTCTGTGTAGTCAACATTTTGACTTTCTTTCTGACTATTAACAAAGCTGTTCTCTGTCTCCCTCAACCTGATTGGTTGTGAGGCAGACGCTGTTCCCCCGTGTCGTTCACGAGCCCAAACAAAGTTAGCGTGCTACAATATCGGACAGTAGAAACCAACCAGAAAGTTCGGAAAATTGTCTGAATCCTCCTTTAGCCACGACTGCCAACACAAGCAAGAAAACAAAGTAAATACCGGAGACTCTGGAGGAATAACGGGCGCTTAAAAAGGAGGTAGACCGGACAAGAGCTACAACAATGATGGGGGGGCGTTTCTGTAAGTGTTTCTTGTCAAACGGACCTGCTGTAGCATGTTGTAGCGCCGCTAAACTGTCCTCCCTCGGGTCCTGGACTATGTCACTTTATCCTCGTTGTAGAAGTCCTGCAAACATTGTGTTTGCTGGTAGTCTGTTGGCATCTACAGTAGCACCAATGCTTTTGACTTTCATCTTGACTGGGTTCCATTTGTAATTATCTGTTATCTGTTTGTGGGCGGGGCTTGCTGGAGTAGAGGGGAGGAGCTGAGGGGAAAACTGTTTGGAAGGGGTAGAGTTTCCATTCAAGATTTCACCCAAAAAACTGACACTTCCTCAGATCCTGACTACCCTACCTTTAACCTAGACATGATGGTATCTTAATCAAATCCAGAATTTATTGGAACGTTGGGCTTGCAGATGTCTGTATTTGGCTCTCCGCTTGGCCCTGCGCGGCACCAAAGCTAAACCACCACTGATGATGGTGCATCATATCTGTCAATTAGTGTCTGTCTATCTTGCGTTTGACATGATTAATGAGGTTTTGCTGCTCTACTTGATTGGTCTGATTCATGTTGCGCCCAAATCCTACTTGTCGCACCCGTCTTCGTTCACTCTGCTCCACAGGCTTTGGACTGTGTCATTTACGACGGTTTGAATACATCTCTTAAAGATGCCAAATTGCCGGGACAACCATGCATGGCCGACGGGCTCCGTGTTTTCGGTGGAACATCATGTGCATGTTTGAGTCTTTTGGAAGTCACATGGAGAAGACACATGATCAACGAAACACAATTAGTGTAGTGTTCGGGTAGGACAAGCAACAACGACTGAGAATTTGGGCCCCATTAAGCTAATGATATTTACAGTCAAAGGCTTATTGATATTCAATGACTACACTTACTGACGCTTATTGATGTCAGTCATTTTAGTTTCCTCATGGGCGAAACCCACAAGTCCGAAAAACCTTGGAGGTAATAAAACTTCAACGCTTTATGTAAAACTTTCACGTCATGTGTCCCGTTGACTTTTTACTTCTATCAATGACTTACGGTTTACTGTCCCTTTCTTGGTAGCGGATCATGTCAAGAGCTTTCTTTGAGGTTCTTCAAACAAAGAGGTTTAGCTTTTTGGAAACACAGAGTCTTTCATTAGGAAAACAGAAGACAAGCGGAGAGAGATTAACGGATAATCAAATCTGTTAAGATTCAAGAAACTCATTTTCAGCTCATCAATAACCAAAGAGACTCATGCCTGCCCTCATAACGGCTTCTTTCCGAGCCAAATCCCATGATGTTCGAAGCCCTCAGAGTGTCCGTCCACACCCTGACCCGCGATGTCAAAACAGCTGCTTTGCATCAGCAGCGGAGGCCAAATATTCGCCATGACATCAGAGCTTTGACACGGAGCAGATTCAGAGATACGGCACCACAATGAGTCTGAGTCAGACAAAGAGAGGCCGGTGGAGCTTTGTTTCTCCAAGGAAACTAAACTTCGATAAGAAATGAAACGCTGGAGTGTGACGGGACGATAGTCAATAAAGTACAGCTCGTGATAATTCATCTTGTAATGGCAATATAAGACAATAAATCTGTCCGCAGACAGAATTTATGATGTTTGCTTACCATCGATTTATTTGTCTACCTAATAAAACCTTTTCTTGGCCTCTTGACGTCTTTACTCAAGGTTCGTCACCAGTTGTTCCCCTTGGTCTTCATCGCAAAGTTCAAAGAAGGGTCTTTGAGGTACCATGGACCAAGGACGATTCTTGACCTCACTGCAAACCTCTACAAAGACCAGATGGTCCCAAGTTCAAACCTCACAGAAAATAAGGTGGGAGGATCTTGAGTTACCCACGTTTTCTTGACAGGATCTCTTGACTGCAGGAATTTGGACTTGACCAAGGACCTTGAACTGATCGATCAAGATTCCAGATTAAAATGCCCCCTTTCTTACCACCTACCCTTTGGTGGCCATTGAAGACCAAAAGCTCCTGCGGTGCAAGATAAGAAGATAGGTTTGATCTTCCATTGGTCAAGGGAAAAACTCATCTCAGGAGCTTTAGGTTCAACGGGTTCAAACCGTCCAAAAACACCTTGATGTGTCTCCTGAGCAACAAAGACCACCTGACATGGTCAAAAGCCTCGTAACGGTCACTTAAGTTATCTTAAACCTGGAATTTCCTCGATTACAAGTCCAAGAACTCTTTAAACTTTATGGGTTTACTTCTTTTTTTAACAAGGTTAAATAGTTTCCTCATCTGTCTTCCTACAGAGACAGGATTCCTACCACCTTTTAGACAAAACTATGATCACTTTATCCTCCCGGCCGCTTTCCAAATCCAATAAATCTAAAGGAATGTCTTTTGGGTCTTGGCTGATATTTCCAAACTTCATCTAACACCTTAAAACCAAAGTTAATCCTTCCAGTGCTCAGTTTTTGACTTTTTGAACCAAGGAGAAACAGTCTACCACAAAAGATCACTGCTGCTCTTGTCTTCATCGGTTTTGTCTGTGAAAATACAATAAAACAACAGGCATTGTCTTAAACTCCGGGACACATGCTGCCTCTGTTGATGAGAGTGGCGTTAAAGTTGCGCTAAACTGCTCTCAACTGGAATTTAAGCTAACGGTTATCAGATTCCCGCTGGGATGGAAGCGTTATCCTCCGTTAATCCTCCACTACATCTGCAAACCGGGAGCTGATGTATCGGCAGTTTGTCCCAGCAGGTGCACATGCTTCACTGCTGTCTCAAACCGGGATCAGCGGGGTAGAGGAATGAAGGAAAGTTACTCAGGTCTCTGCAGGAGCTGAGAGATTAAGATCCGAATACCTGAGAGGAGTTACACGCATGCCATCCTAAATCCCTCTCTGTTGTTCCTCCCGGCCCGGTTCAAGTCCCTTTTGCTCCTCCTTTTTGGCTCACCGTCTCTCACTTTGACATGGAAGTGTATAAACTCTGGACTCCCCCCTGTAAGCGTTTATTTCTTTTTGAACTACAAGAAGATCAAAGAGCGCAGGAGCTGGATTCTCCAATTTAGGAGACCAAAACCAGAAGGAAACTCCAGGAGCGCACAGCTGTCTCTTTCCTCCTCCTCTTCATCTAAATCCTCTTCTGGTTCTTTTCCAGCTTCAAACTTGGACGGAGTTCTTAATCCATCCATCCAATTTCCATCCATGTGTATAAGATACTCTTTTTTTAAAACAGTAGAAAAGACAAGGTGAGTGAGAATCAATCCAACAATAACTCTTTAAAAGTGCGAATTCTGAGGAGTTCGCGATACGCAACAGATCTTCGCCATTGACGTTTGCCAGGATAGCTTTACGCGTTTATACGAAATGCACCAATCGTATCATAATGAAATAATGTATTGTGAAAGGGTGGTTATGTGGATTCAAATGATTCCCCTCCGGATTGCCGTTCTCAGAGAATAGCCCACCCATGACTTCGAACCAACAGCCAAATTGCGACATCTCTTATTGGTTTGCCATCGGGTAATTCAATTGAAGATTTAGGTTGTCATTACCCTTTAATCCTCATTATTATGTAGTTTTGACCAATCATAATCAAGCTCAAAGAGTGGGGGTAATAACAGACGAACAGGCCTACATATAAAACCCAAATCTGAACTCGGCCGTATCGTTATTTTCCGTTCTTTTCTTCCGCCTCCGCGAGTTCAAACCTCATAACTGTAAAAATATCTTTGGTTTCTCACTCTGTTTAAACTTTTTCCCCTCGTCTTTTATTTTTTCTTCACCCGCAGCACCATCACTTTCCAAACCTGTCATCTGCTTCATTTTTATGGATCCTGTCTAGCTCCTTGTTTTAATACCTTCTTTCCTTCTTGGTTTTTTTCTCTCGTACAGCGATTCCTTTATTTTCCCCCAACGTCTGTCAGTTCACTCGTATCTATCACTTCGGTCGACATAATCGGCTTTATCTTCATCGTTTCACGCCAAAATTATGGTGCTCATTTGCCACACCGTCATCATCAATCATTCCTGATCCTATTTGCTTCAGTTCAGAGGAATCTATGAACACTTTTTGATGATTCCCAGATGGTGAAATGAAGCCAAAGCAGCAAAAATGCTCCACTTTCTTGTCTTTATTTTCATTCGTTTTGAGTTTTCCCTCCTCTTTTTGTTCCATTTACTCTTGATAGTAGATGGCGAGGTTCAGAGAGCATCTATCAGAGAGATCTGGTTTGGGCTGATTTAATTCCAAATGACTGAATTTTTAACTAATTGCTTACTTTAGGTACTTTAAACCCCTAATCTGACAATAAATTGATATTATTCGACCATTCGTTCTGAATTTGACCTGATAGTGTTCCTGTTACATGTCAAGACTTAAGCATTTCCGTCCAAGTCTAAATTTCTCAACACACTGCAATAGTACTGGATCAAAAGTCTTAGAGAAGCAGTGCAGAGCCGCGGTTGGAGCTTTCCCCAGCACCTGTTCGCTTCAACAGCTGGGATGCCTTTAAGACACCAACAAGCTGAACCAACCGGCTGCAACCAGTGCCGTCACTGGGACTTGACCTTTATTTGCCCCCGGGGAAAGTATCTCCATCATCCTGCGAGCCCTTCGCAACACATTTACAACTGGGACGTGCCTCTTACACAGAAAGTCCATAGAAGCTACACTCCGACATGCCAGAACTTGATTCTCCGATTTCAACACCTTTAAAATCAGTTGGTTTAGAGAGGTTGTGTTGTCTTAAAAGTACATCCAATACTTACCTGATATTGTAGCCTTCATTATTGGCTGATACCGATATTCATCCGGTATTGGCACCAACTTGTGCATGACAAGTTTTGCATTTAGCTACGTCTTTTTTCGGATTTTAACGAAAAATACTGCCACACAGCTGACATCACTCCTGCTAGCTAGAGGTGCTGGAGTGGAGTCTGGAATGGACTGCTTGTATCAAAGTGCTTATATCAGAGATTTTAGATGCAGGCCGAGATAATCTGATATTTCTTTTCTTGGTGATATCAGACCAGAACATCCCTACTTCAAAGTTGTGTGATTGGGAATTTAGGATCAACTTTTTGCGATCTCAATGGAAGGGTGTCAAGTATGGCTCCGGCTATGGTAGAAACGACTTGTCTGACACTCTTTCACAAGATCAAACCTAATATTTTTGTCGTATTTTTGGTTCTAGCGCTCCTGCTTGGACAACTTTCTTGTCCTACCAGATGGGGCCAGGCGAATGGTTCCCCTTTGCCCCTGGCGTTTGAGCTAAACTAGGCTAACTGGCTTCAATGGAAGACGCAGACTGGTTCCCATCTTCTCTTGAATCTCACAGCAAGAAAGCAGATCAGGACAAATCAGACCGGTCATAAGAATCACAGTGCTTTGGTCAGGTTACCGAATTTCATGGGATGGTGAGATGACAACCACGAATGTCAACAAACCGATCAAGGACTTCTTGTAAACGGTCAAACACCATCTGGCATACCAAGGGTTTCTTGATCTACCTGGCCCAAAAGTTATTAGGACTGTTATGATTCCCAGTTTCAGACACTCATCTTAGAGGGAGTGGTCAAGCCAAGCCTCATCCTTCCAGCTTCATCATGTCGACCATGAATTCTGTCCTGTGCGTTGGAAAAGGCATGGCACTGATTTAAGGCTCTGTAATCCCCTGAACTCCGACAATAACCACCATTATCCCAATTTGGCATAACACATCCACTCCCAGCTAGCTCTCCGATGGTTTCTGAGCACTTTTGGCAGTAAACGTGGTGATAATGCCTCCGGTAAAAACAGCACTGGGGTCATGTCCTCATGGCTCGGTAATTAGAGCTTTGATTGCTAAACAGATTATGCACAGCTGAACTTCATAACATTGGTGTGATTCATTGGTGTGTATTGGTGTGTAATTGCCTTTCAGCCTCATGATCCATCTTCATAAAACCCGCTACTAAAATCTGGATCACGAGTCGATCCCAGAGAAGTATTTTATGAGACAATAGACAGTGTCTGCTTGATCCGCCAGCTCCTTTTTTTAACCGCTATTTTAGGCGTTTTATCTCCACTATAACTTTTTGGAAAGTTTTCAAAGAGTGACGCAAACCGAAGAACAACAAGAAATAACCAAATCTGAGGCGTCTTTGTTAAAGTAAACCAGAGCAAAGTTGTAAAACTAGGTTAGTTTCGACTTCTCTCCTCTTTTTCAGTTTAAAAATATGCGTCACCAGCAATTTCACGGACTTCCAGATAACCTGTTTACACTGGAGGGAAAACTAGACATTCCCGTTCCCGTCCACTTGGGTTTAAAGAGCAGATCCCTGATTGTATCGAGCAAGTAGAGCAGAAGAAAGACGAAGAAGGCAAGAAATTGGCCTCGAGAAAGCGCCGCTTTGAACACAGACAGACGATAGGAAATGAGGAGGATGAGGATATACCCCTGTAAGCGCCCAGACGTTCAGACTAAGTGGGAAAAGTCGTCCTGGCAGCGTCTCCAAAAAGACGACTCATATTGTGGGAGTGACTCACAGGGTTTATGAATGAGTGTTTGTGTTTGTGTGTGTTAGAGTGAGTGACGGGGAACTCTTAAACCGCAGCTGCCCGGGGTCATTGGTATTTTCATGCTGATTCAACCTCCGCACTGAGGGGGAGTCTGACATTATTGTGTGTCAGTCACAGTCTGTTCTCTGACTGCAGGAGTGTGTGGCTTTAATTATATCAGTGAGCCTGTCTGAACCCATGTGACTTCCAAGTTTAGACCAAAGTTTGGAGCCTGGAGGAGGCCCATACATACAGGGACTATTCATAAACGGCTTTGTGATTATTAATGCGCAGGATGGCAGATATCTTCATGTCGTGGTTGTTTCTAAATATAAATGATTTCTGGATTTGCTTTTTGGTCCTACTTGCAGTTGGATGTCACACCAAACGTTTTCAACATGTTCCAAATGTGACGCGTGGCAGCTGGACCTACAATCATTTCCAGCTTAATAATTTTTCGTGTTATTCGATTCTGGCGCCATCTCTTTCCAATTAACCCACAGCATTTAAAATATAATTGCCCTCAATCGTTAGAGATCTATATTTATAACAGGAAAACAAGCTTTAAGTAATAACAGCTCAGCTCAGACTCCCTGAGGGAACGTCAAAGAGCATCGGTATGCTTATGTCATATTATTTCTTTATAGTTTTTATGGTTTGTTCCACATAAAAGTCTTTAAAAAGGCAAGTATCTCTGACCCTGATCAAAAGCTTGAAACAAACTTGAGTTTACAATTGCAGCAGCTCAGCTCACAGCCCCTGAAAACACTGAACCTAAACAGTAAGTGCTTTTTTTCTCTAAAACTTCAAAAAGCAAGGGATCTCAAACCTCAAAAAGAAGCCAAAAAGCAGAGTTTAGGGTATCGGTAGCTCAGCTCACAGCCCCTGAAAACACTGAACCTTAACTGTAAGTGATTTTTATTTTTGTCTTTAAAGTAAAACTCTGCTCCAACTGAAAATTGCATACATTTAAAAAAACAAAAAAAACTCTAACCTTAGAAAGAAGCTTAAAAAAACAACTGAGTGTACAGTAGTTGTAGCTCAGCTCACAGCCCCTGAAAACACGTCATAGAGCGTTTTTGAACGCTCTGTGGTTTTTGAATTGAGTGCTTTTTTATCTCTTAAACTTCAAAAAGCAAGGGATCTCAAACTTCAAAAAGGAGCTAAGAAACAGAGTTTAGGGTATCAGTAGCTCAGCTGACAGCCCCCAACAACACTGAACCTGAACTGTAATGCCTTTCATTTTCCTCTTTAAAGTTAAACTCTGCTCAAACTAAATATCACATGGATTTAAAAAAATGAAAAATCTCTAACTTAAAAAGAAGCTTAAAAAAATCTATATAGTATTGGTAGCTCAGCTCACAGCCCCTTGAGTCGCATCTGTTATCATCATGTTGATGTTTTTGCCTTTTTAAAATATTTTTATAACTAAAAACCTCATGAGATATAAAAAGTTACGGATCTCTAACTTTTAAAAATGCCTAAAAATGAGTTTGAGGTAGCAGTAGCTCAGCTCACAGCCCTGGAAAACCTGTTTTTTTGTTGTTTATTTGGGTTTTTTTGTATTTCAATGCTTCTTTTCTTTCCAGTTTTTGAAAAAATGGATTCAAACCTTAGGAGCAATGCTTGAAACAAACTGAGTTTAGGGTAGCAGCAGCTCAGCTCACAGTCCCCTAAGCCTAACAAATATTTTTGCCATGAAACTGTCTTTACTGTTACCAGGTTTGAACAAAGAGTGTTTATTTTTAAGACCACTGCAGAAATTTTTTTGCATCAAAGTGGAAAGTTTGGTCACTCAAAGTCTCCATCAGGGTTCTGGATAATTTAGTTTAAATTCTAGCTCCAAGACTTGTCTGATTTTGGTTAGACATACTCACTCTCTTGTCTGTTTCAGGTCAGGTCTGTAATATCTCAGGAAAAATTGTCTATTTTTGTTTTACAACTGCAAGTACAGTCAGATCTTGGTTCATATTTCCAGGATCTATCAGGGTTCAGATCCATCATGTTGGGCCTGTGAAAAATCTCTGCTCGGTGAAAACATCTCATGTCAGATCCCACTTATCAAAGCCGAGTGATTCCAGGTGTTTAAACGCTGAACTCAGCAGCAGCAGATGGGAAGGTGAGCGCGCCCCGGGGCCGAAGTGTTTCAACACAAAGACATTACTCTCAGTTCACACGTTCCTACAAATTGGCTCACAATTTTCCCCAATGTGCGCACAATCAGGAGCAATTTAAAGGATCAGTGTCTTTCTCAATGACACTTTGACATGTGGACACAAGGAGCCCGGGGATTACGACTCCCGATCTTGGGAATAATGGCCACTTTAATCACATGTAGCTGCTGCACAACAATTAAGCTAAATTAGCCTTAAAGTGGAAAGGACTGGTGCTCTGAAAACAACCCTAATGGAGGCCGTTAAGGTGCTTAAAACTAACTCTGACATTCGCTTCACTGTTTGAATCTGAGCGGCAGAAACCAAGAGGTCGGACCCTTCGTTTCTCCGGTGTCTCTTTGTACAACTAAAATACGACTCGGCTGTTTTTCATAAAACTTGGTGGATCGGCGGAAGAACCCGTTAAACTTTGGGTCTGATTCCACTTGGACATTTGCTTTGGCAGATGTCTTTGCTCTCCGGGTCCAAATTCTGATGTCAAACTTGAATCTTTAAAGCTTCACGAGGAACTTCTAGTTTGTTTCAAATTTGGCGCCCCCTTGTGGAGTCTATTTTGCTCGTTTTTCGACCGTAAAAGCTTCTACCAGGAGCTGAAAGAGCATAATGACTTTTTTAGACCCTAACCCTCTGTCATGTGTGAGTTTGATTCAGCGTATTTTTAAACCTCTCATTCGTCACGGATTAAGCGCTGCGTGAAGACATTCGTCTTAATTTCCCCCGAGAAGAAACACTTCGCACCAAATCACTTACAAAGACCTCATTAAATCCAAACGCCTGGACTTAACTTCACAACTTCAACCTCAGATGTCGTTTTACTGAAAAATCCAATAAGACTGAATCCGAACAGATGACCAGACGGACAGATTTTTACTTGGAGATCAGCGTGTGTGCTCTTAAACAGCCCGGGGCACACGGCTCTTGACTCGTGTAGGTACAAGTAAGAGCCAATAAAAGTCGACTTGTAGCAAAAACAGGCTCAACGGTGGTAATACCCGACGACTGACGCTGTCAACAACGATGCTTACAGATTAAACCATCGCTGTCACCAACTACTCAGACTGTGACCTGCTAAAACTCGTCTGAAGAGAACAAACGAAGAATTACATCCATCAAAATTCAGTTTCTGAATCAGATCTGCTCTTTAATAAGTCTAATTTCGTCCTATTGGACGTTCTGTTCTTGTTTCAGAGTCATGCAAAAGTTTGTGTTTCAGCCAAAGTCACCGAGGAGATTGAATTACCTTTAAAATTCACATGGGAACATCCAGACCCCGACAAAAGAACAAACTATTCTTAAATTTAGTTTTAATAAACCGTAAAAGCTCCAAAAAGTCCCTAAAATTCACAGATTTTTAACCTTTAATTGGATGATTTGCCAAAGATGTTATCACTTAGGAAGACAAGCTCATCCTGGTCATCTGAGATGATTCAATCAAACACACATGCTTTTACGAGATGAACAATACCCCCTCGTAGCTGAAGGTCGATGACAAATACGCCCAATTAGACCCACCCAGAGTTTCCGCATCAGTCCCCACAGATGTTTCTCAGCTTACTGTAACCCATCTGTTCTGAACCCCGGGGGTCAGCAGAGTGTGAAGAGGTTGAAAACTACATCACGTCAAAGTAAAAAGTAGATCATTATATCTACAGACGACTTATTTGATGGACTCTGGGACCGTGTTAGATAAGAGTTCTCCATACGTGACCATGTGAGACTCGCCTGAGGAACTTTCTTTCACAATCAAGAAGAATAAAAACGCGACAAAGTGCCCTCAAATGTAAAAAGGACCCTCTAGATTTCCTTCCAATGTAAGAAAACCTAAAAATACACATTCAGGACGACCTGTAGGTAGAATTTTTTTACATTTCGATTGATTGACGATCAGATAGGTTTGGGCGATATGGCCTCAAATCAATATCATGTCATATATATCATATTGACAAAGCAGATCGAGTCGAAGTTGGCCTCACTTCTGGGGCCAATCCATGAATCAGGGTGCGACAGATGACTTAGGGACTTCTTCTGGTCAACGATTCGTTGATGTAAGAGTTTAAGAATTGAGTTGATTGGGTATGGAGTATTGGGTTTCTTTTTTAAACATTCAAACCTGGTTATAGGGCTGGGCGATATGGCCTCAAATCAATATCACGATATATTGATCAGTTCACCTCGATAACGATAAATGGACGATAACTACTCCACAAGCTGCTCACCCCCTCCTACATTAACTTTGTCTACTTCAGCCGCTACAACTTTTGAACCGTCCTCCATCTCCTCACCTGTCTTTCCATAGCCTACCTACACACATCCAAAAACAACTTTGATTTAGAAAAAGAAGTCTCAAGATGTCCTGTAGGTGGCTCTAGGGTAAAAAGAAGTGCCATCTGGATTTCCTTCCATTGTAGGAAACTTGGAGAAGTTCTCTCTGGATGAACTTCCAGCATATAAAGTGCTAAAACTTGCCTCCTTGTTGGCTTTCCAATGGATTATTGAGTTGGATGCTCAAACCATCTCAGCTTGTACTGTTCAACAGTTGCATTCAATCTGATCGACCAATCAGACTGAGGAAGCACACCAAGCCTAAGGCCCCTGCCTCTCAAACCTGATAGCGCGGACTCTCTTCAGGTTTCGCTCTTACCTTGGAGATGTACGCTTTGATGCCTTCAGCCAGTTTGATGCAGGGCTCTCCGAAGAGCTGGGCCAGCTGGTCGGGGATGTCCTGGTCTTTGTCCAGAGCGTTGAGTAAACTCAGACACTTCAGCTCCTCCGTGACACCCTGACTACGCACCTGTACCGCAAAGACACAATGAGACAGGATTAGGTGGAGGAGATGTCAGCCGAACCAACCCAAAAAAGACCAGCGACAAAGACAAATTCACTCTCTTCAACCATCACTCTCTCCGCCTCCTGCAGGTGGATCTTTACTCTCAACTTTTTCATCCTTCAGTTTCAGAAGTCTGAGCACACACACGCTCACGTATACATACAAATAACCAGACATCTAACGAGACAATTAAATCAGCGATCCCTCAGAGACGGAGGGGAAATTGTTCCTTCTTTGTCTGTTTTGTTACGCCTCCTGTTTGGCAGCCGCTTCCACCCTAAATACGAGATGTTTTGGTCTCATTTCGGGCAGCAGGGGTCGACTGAGACGTCTTTGGGAACTGGGATGTGGAGGAAACTTGTGTGCGTCTGTGTGTGTGTTTATGTGTGTGTGTGTGTGTGCCCTTCAGGGAGGTTGTAAGCGTCACGGTCTGAAAGCCCTCCTAATGACTCTATAACAAGCAGAGATGAGGAGGGGGAGATTACAGAGCTGCACTCCTTCACCTCTCTTCTTTTCTTTTTATTAATTTCTTTCCGCTCGACCTCTTCTTTCTAATGAAACCTGTCCTCTTCCTCCCTCTCTCTCTCTCTCTCTCTCTCTCTCTCTCCGTCATGTTGATGCATAAGCAGATTTCCTCTTTTCCAAAGATAGCAGGAACTGTGTCTGAATGTAGACGACGGGGCGCTTACGGGAAAAGCTGAGTTTCTTTGGGGGCCGCATCTCAGCAGACTCAGTGTGTGTGTGTGTGTGTGTGTGTGTGTGTGTGTGTGTGTGTGTGTGTGTGTGTGTGTGTGTGTGTGAGTGTGGCTTCTTTTCTATTCAGCTGCGAATAATAATGAGAGCAATTACACACACATGCCATAAATCCGGTTAGCGCTCATTCCAGTTAAATACTTAGTTTGCAGGAAGGACGCTTCCTTATGAGAGCTGTACTCCATCCAGAAATGATGCAACATGTGCAGCAACCGCATCAAATATACTTTAGCACCAAAATAAAACTTAAAACGGACTTTTTTAATATCCAACTTTTTAATTTTCCACAAAAATCTGCACCTGTGATCGTTATTGGAAAACGCAGTTTTATTATAAAACCATTTTATATCGTCGTAAAGATTAATATTGTAATTAAAGTCTGAGTCATGCATTCGCACACAACGATTCAACAACAGCATGCAAGAATAAACAGCAAATACAACCCTACGTCTACAAGACCCTGTTAAAAAAGGGTTTTTGTGGTTTTTCAATCATTTAAATCCCAAAACTAATTGAAAATGTTGCAAAGGCGACATATTAATCCAACAGTTTTATGGTAAATATAACCTCAATTTTAATTATAATCAGCGTCCCCTTTATATTATAGAGTGTTAGAGCCACATTAAGGAAAAAAAAATGAAGTCTTAAAGATTAAAGTCATTATTTACAAAAAAAAAGTCATTACTTCCGAGAATAAAGTCAGAATAAAATCTTTATTTATTTATTTATTTATTTATTTATGTGGATAAAGTCAAAATAAAGGGATTACTTCTGTGAATAAAGTCGTAATAAAATCTTTACTCACGAGAATAATGTTGATGTAAAGTAATTACTCAAGAAAAAAAAGTCAGAATAAAATCAATACTTCTGTGAATAAAGTCGTAATAAAATCTTAACTTACGGGAATAGAGTTGTGATTAAGTTATTACTTAGGAGACTTAAATTGGAATAAATTCGTTACTTATTTAAGAGAATAAAGTCATGATAAAGTAATTTCTTCGGAGAATGAAGTCGTAATAAAATCTTTACGTACAAGAATAAAGTTGAAATAATTTCATTACTTATTTACGAGAATAAAGTCGCGATAAAGTGATTTCTTCCGATATAAAGTCGTCATAAAATCTTTACTTACGAGAATAAAGTCGGAATAATTTTGTTACTTATGAGAATAAAGTCGCGATAAAGTGATTTCTTCCGATATAAAGTCGTAATAAAATCTTAACTTATGGGAATAAAGTTATGATTAAGTTATTGCATAAGAAAAGTCAGAATAAATTTGTTGCTCATTGACGAGAATAAAGTTGTAATAAAGTAATTACTAGAATCAATTCGTAACAAAGTAAACCACATTGTCATCAGTATCATAATGAATTTATTACTACTTTATTCTTTTAAGTAATTATTTTATTACAACTTTATTCTCGTAAAATAGTAATAATTTTATTATGACTTCATTCTTGTAAATAAGTAATGATTTTATTACGACTTTATTCACGTCAGTAAAGACTTTATTACAACTTCATTCTCATTAGTAATGACTTATCTCATGAATTAATGACCTTAATCTCAGAGTATTCAATTTTTTCCTCTTAATGAGGCTCTAATACTCTGTCGTACCATTCAGAAACGTTTGGTTTAAGATTTAAAAACATGGAAAAAGTTGTTTAATGTTAAAATGAAAACACCTCCAAGCTAATAACTGGGTATAAAAATTGGTTTGAGAGACTTGAAGTTTCTCCGGACTCTGTCAAAGACCGGGCGAGCAAAATATTTAATAAAAACACTCATCCGTCTCTTTCTTTGTCCGAACGTGTTTTCGATTAATCAGCGTAAACCGAGTAAAAAAGAAGAAGATGCTCTCTGGAAAAAGTTTCTTAGTTTAAACATTAGGACAACAAGTTATTAAGAGTCCGACCACACACACATGACATTAATCCAGCCGAATTCCTGTGACAGAACGAATACAACAAAACAAAACTGAGGGAAACCGGCGAAAGCAAGAGTTCTGCTTTCAAGTAAAGATACAAACGGGAAAACTTCTCCTCGAGTATCAAACCCAGACCAGGTTCTGGAGGGACTACAAACAAGATCAACCTGGAAAGCAGCGGATAACCCGATACGAGTAGAACCAAAGGCAAGACAGATTAGCGGAGCTAGCACCACTAGCCTTTAGCTTTTATGGAGACATGCATATTAATTTCAGGCTATTTTATCACCCCCCACTGTGCAGGACTGTGCAGGACCTCCATAAACCTTCACGTATCCCATTGATGCGATGAGAGAAAAGGAAGTGCAACAGGTCGTCACATCATCTGCGTACAATCAGAGCACATCCCGTAAAAATCCTGCTGACTGCGGAGTCCGGGTCCAGACACGCCGTCTATTGTGCGAGCCGGCGTGTGATGACAGCTACCGCGGCGTGAAGTGTAGGGGGGGGAGGCTCACACATGCATGAGTGGATGGGAGCCCGCTTGACACAACAGATGGAGTGAAAGTGGATTTTTATCTCTGCCTCTGACAAAACACACTCCCTGCTTTTTTTTGTGGTTCTGGTCGACAGATTCATAGTTATTGAGGAGGACTTTATACGAGGTTAGACTTCACAGGGAATCTATGTGTGTGTCTGTGCATGTGTGTGTGTGTGTGTGTGAGGAGGTCAGTGTGTTTAGTGTGTCCATTAAGTTTTGGGAGGTTTCTGTTCATGTGAGTAAGGAGGAGATAACAAACATCAGAGAAAGACTTAACGCTCTGTTGGTGTATAACAAGACTACACAAAAGTACACAGAGTACTCTAAGCAGTATCTTGATTTATATAGTTTTTAAGCTGCATAAAAACTTTATAGTAAGAAGGGTAAGTAGGGGGTGACTATATTTCTCAAATTGTCCAGTTTCTTTGGATTTGTTGCCAGGAAGAGGCCTTTCTCGTCAAAGTCTCCGAACTTTAAATCGCTGTTAATCATCACCTCACAATAACAATAGTTTCAGTTACGATAAATGTACCGGTCAGGCGTGGGAACATCAACACACTGCAGTAAATAGCTGACATGATTGACAGATTGTGAATACCTCGACTCACCCGACAACATTATCAAAGTTACATAATCCGGTGTTATTAAGTTTCACTTACCAGAAGTGCGATTGTGGTTATGTAATGGAATAATCTGTGGTCAGGCTGGCATCAACAAAGTGATCATCATGTTCATAAGTTATATAACAGACTCAAACTTAGGTTAGGTAACTTTAAAACTTGACCAAACTTACGTAACTATATCAAAACCTTAAGTAGACAACAAGCTAACAAACCTGCGAACTGTATACTTTTAGTTGGTTATGTTTAAGCTAGCAAAGACTTTCCGCAACTTAATAGTTTGAATGTATTCAGATGGCTTTAAAAAGTCTTTTAACGTGGCCTCTTATTTTTATTTAACAGATAGAGAATCTGACTGCAATTTCGGCAGTGTCTGTATTTTGGCGCTACATGGCCGTAGAATGTAAACATGCACATGGGCTGCAACACCGCTACTGTTGTGGAAACCTAGAAAATGTTCAAATACGCAGGACAGATTTTGAGTGATAATGTTGTTGACACATGTAAGGACTGCTAAGCTAACTGGTCTAGAGTGTCCTATTGGGCAATTTTTGGTCTAAAAGAGGTCTAATAAACGTCTTAATGTAGTCTAGACCTGTGGTTCTCAACTGGTCTCACTCTTGGACCCACATTTTCCCATTGGTCCTTAAGCCGTCACCTACTTTTATAAAATTCAAACCAAGCTAATCTATTTTTATAAAAACAAAAAAACTTTAAAGACTCAAATCTTAAACATAAATACACCGATCTTACTGAGTAAAGCGCATTTCAGAGCACATGAAGTTGCGTATACAGAAAATGTCAAATATCAAATTGGACAAAATAAAGACCAAAACAAAAACCATATTTTTACTGCATTCAGGCCACATTAATATGAAACCATACCACGAAATAACGCGTGCCTTTCAAAATAAGCTATTTTTCAAAATAAAAGACATCTCAAACATCAGAAGCGCATTAAATTTTCATTTTTTTGACCACCTGTTCGCGACCTATCCAGAACGTGTCCGCGACCTACTTTTGGGTCGGGACCCACCAGTTGAGAACCACTAACCTAGGCGACTGGTCTAAAATCAGGCTACCACAGGTCTAAAAATTAGTTTTTTAGACGTCTAAATTTAGACCAAGTCTAAATCTGGGCTATATGTATACTACACTGTATATTGCTCAACAGCTATCGTAATTACTTTGGTTAAGTACTTGGAGATC
This sequence comes from Xyrichtys novacula, assembly GCA_962446985.1. Lineage (NCBI taxonomy): Eukaryota > Metazoa > Chordata > Actinopteri > Labriformes > Labridae > Xyrichtys > Xyrichtys novacula. The sequence goes on from OY660886.1 coordinate 2,659,131, forward strand.
CGTTATGCAACTCACAGTTGATCGGATAATGGGTTAAAGTGCAACGTCTAAATTCCATCTAAAAATACACAAAATCTAAACGGTTAAATTAGGTCTAAAAAAAAATAAAAAGGGAATTTTGTTTTGGCTTTCTGTTAATATAATATTCAACACTGACAGAAAAGTTGAGGAGAAAACCACAGTTTTATTCAATATGCTTGTATTAGATGTCAATCTCATTACTATTATTTATCCTGTCAACATCACGGACATGTGCGCCACATTTCAAACCAATCTATCCCACAGATGTTTACAAACGCAACCAAAGCGATGCAAATTTCCATTTCCAGACCTTTTAGAGATGTAAAAGAGTTCGGTCTAACTCTTTAATCACTTTCAAATTGTCAGTTTCATCATGTTGAACATTTTATCAAGAGAATTTAGCTTTTCAAGAAACAGATTTCGTGTCAGCGTTTATTAGTGTTCTTCTAAAATATGCAAAGTTCAAAACTTTCCGAGTGTTTGTTTCTGTTTTTGATCGAGTTTTTATCGTGTTTTCTCCACATTGAACACTTTGGTGTCGGTTTCAATTTGTAAATCAGTGCCATTAGAAAACCAAACCGACTCTTCAATTTCCATCCCTGTAACTGATCCTGACTTTTATATCGTCTGACTCTTCCGACTGTTATTCCTGCTGCATTAAAACGTCGTCGCTTTGCATCCATGCGATACCCTCCACTACTTTTGAAGCCAAGGATCTGAAATCGGATCAAGGTTTCAATGATTTTACGCGTTACTTCCCTTACTCGTGTTTTTCTAGCAGTAAAAGCGTTTGGAAAGACCGAGGGGAAAATGTGAGCGTTTGGGAGGGCCAGTTTGGACATGCGGGACTCAAGAGACCGAGGGACTCATGACTGGGAATCACTCCACAGGTTTTAAACATGGAGGGGGGGAAAAAAAACGACCCATCCCCCCTCGCTCCCCTCCTGAGTGCTCCTTGGACAGCAGTTTCTCTTCCCCGAGCCTTGACTCCACTTAGCCAAATCCTAAAATTGCAAAGCTGGCCCCATTAGCTCGCATTTCATCTCTACGCTGAGGAACCTCTCGGTGATTCAACACTAACAAATCAATGAGCTGACGGCGCGCGGATCCCGACTGCTCCGAACTTCTTGTCTAGTTTGTTTTTATAATGGGAACGACTCAAGACAAAGACTTGAATAATCATCTTTAATTCCCAAACAAACGTCCGAAGAGGGACCGTTATTCCACTACTAGCCTATTATCTGCTTTCTAGTTGCGCTGGCATATCTCCTTTTTTGGCAAAGTCTTACACTTGGATCCCAACGACGGGTCCCCTAAGTGTTGTATTTTCCAACTGTGTTTAACTGATGTCCTCTCCTTGGCCCTCGAGCTTCGAGTCCATTAGGCTCACACATGCTCAAAACATCCAGCGACATGAAAGACCCGATGTTACTCACCGCAGTGTCAATAAACTCGGTTAATCGCCGCTCTGATTCAGAAGTCGAGGAGCGATGGTTTGAAGTGTCCGTAAATATACATCCTCCCCGACCCCCTCCGCTACGAAGCTTCACAAAGGGTTAAACTCGGTTTCCACATCATATTTCCCAAAGGCCTGTGCTCCCTGACAGAGTTGGAAAGCCTCACGGATGATGTAATAGCAAGAGCAGATGGGCGGCCATATTGGCTCAACAGCTAAATGCTCAACTTCTCACTTTTTTTCACAAGTTCAGGAGTGCAAGTTGAGCGTGGTTACATTTGGGGGGTCCCTGAGTATAGAGGCTGGAAACTTTGTGCTTTCTTTCCCCTCCTTTTGGATTTCTTTCACACCGTCCCATCAAAAGCCCAAACAACAGATAATGTTCTATATTTTATCATCGTTATCTGTTAATGTTTTCTACGTTCCAGCTGTTAAGGTTGGAATCTGTTGCAGAAAGGAACTGGCCTTCATTGATCGCATAAAATTAACTGATGGTCCCAAATTGAACAAAATCTTTTATCCTCTGATTCCAAAATCAGAGAACAGAGCAGCAACTGTGAACACAAAGTACCCAAGATTGATGGCGTAATTAAAGGCAATTGGAAAGCCCTAATCAAACTGATCAGGTGGTGCGCCGCCAAACTCACTCCAGGCAAATCATTGGCGAGAAAAAAGGCAAAACCATTTCATTCAGGCTGGAAAAGAAAGTCTGAATTGATAATTCAAGGAAAAACTAGTTAGACAATCTACCGAACAGCGAGATATACACTTCTGAAGTTTAGACACCCTGTAGAGAGATGAATGTTGCCAACTGCTTGCTCCTTTAGTTATACCAACTTTAGTAACGACCGCACGATAGCAATACACAGCGGTCTGAGGAGCCATAAACAAACCTCAACCAAAACGCCACAAATAATGCTCAGAACAGCACCTAACTTCATCAACAGGACATAAAGGGTCCTAGCCATAGTACTAGCCACCTACTCTCTTCCAGCAGCCGCTTGTTTGAAGCGAGACCTCAAGCCAGTCCATTACAGACTACAGCGGGGTGACACAGCTCAAGGAAGAACATTTATGATCATTTTTTTCATGGAAAGTCCATAAAACAAACAACAAATGGCTGCTGGAAGAGAGTGGGTAAGTTCAGTTTAGTCTCTTTGCTAAAGAAATTAGGCAAAGTTAAAAAGATGTTTGGTGGCTAGGACCCAACATGTCCTGTTGATGAAGTTAGGTGCTTTTCTGAACATTATTTGTGGCTATAGAGTGGCATTTTGGTTGAGGGCGTGTCTCTCTGTGTATTGCTATCGTGCGGTCATTACTAAAGTTGGTATAACTAGAGAAGCAAAGGGTCGGCAACATTCATCTCTCGACTGGGTTTCTAACTTGGTGTTTCGGTGTGTTTAACCCTAAATTAATTTTACGGAATATCCCTTTAAGTAAGGATGGACTATGCTAATAAAACAACAAACGGGATTGAATATTGACCTTGATTTAGGACGCAATTGGACCTTGACTGTATTAAAGCTTCTTTACAGTTCTGTAACTTTTACCAATCCTGTCATATTTCACTTATTTGAGACCTTTGATTCGCCATCATTCACCCATTCTTGGTATCATAGAGAGGGGTTTGGGATTTGAGGGTAAGTTACTGTAAAATTCTTCACTGTTGGTTTAGTGAGAAAAACTGTGAGGCTGTCGAAGCCAAAACAGCAACAGAGCAGACAGTAGGAGAAGATTTCTCAAGCTGTCAGGATGTTATTTTTGGATTTGGAAACTTTCACAAATCTTTCAGCAACGTACTGTCCTTAAACTTGGATAGTTCGTCTTGGCCTGCGATATTCTCCTGTTCTAATCCAGAAGACACGCTCATAAGTCTCCATACTGAGTTGGATGACTGGGCTCCAGAGAGAGGAAGGGTCCGGGCTGACAGAGCTCCTGTGATCCTGATGCCGGCTCTCTCAGGAAGCGGGGAACAATGCTTCACTGTTCCCTCCCCTGTGTGAGAAGATGTGTGAGTGCGTGCGTGTCCATATGTATTAACTCATGTGTATCTGTGTGTGTGGCCTGATTCTGGATGTGTGTGTGTGTGTGTGTGTGTGTTTGGTTGGCCCTCACTGGACACCAAACCCTGAAAAGAATATCTCAGAGGGCCACTTGGAAACCGGGCTACAATTTTCTACGTGCATGTGTGTGTGCGCTGGTCTGGGAGTTCCTTGGCAGACCACAACTCTCATTTGAAGGGATTAGGAAGAGGAGAAGGTGGCCACGTAATTCAAATCCATCAGGCCAGAGGTCCGATGTGTATGTGTGTGTAGAGAGCGTAGAGAGAGAGAGAGAGAGAGAGAGAGGTGGCTGTATTTCAGAGTACTTTCTCTGCTTTGTGACAAGGTAGACAAGACGGAGCAGGGGTGGAATAACAGCTGAGACCTCGCTAGAAGAGGCACTAAACATAAATAACTTTACCCAAACACGGGAGCAGGGATTTCCACCAGATCAGGAGTGGAACCCGGTGGAGACAGCTTCATCAAGCTGAGTTACATCCTGCTGTGAAAGTCACAGCCTGTGCATTAAGTGTCAGTGGGGTGAAGCGTCTGATTTACAAAGCTGTTAATCTTAAAGGGTGAAGAAAAAGGAAGTGCTTCAACATTTAGGGTTCTTATTACACTTTACTACGTCTGGTAATAAACAGGACACTCTGCTGGACGGGGGAACCTTCATTTAGCCTTGGAGTTCCACAGGGTTTAGAGCTTGGATCAGATCTATTTGGCATTATGCAGACGATACCCAAATGTACGTTTCGATGCATGTTTGAGTTAGTACAGAAGACACTATAATAGCTTTTCATACATAATTAAAGGCATGGTTGATGATTGGATAAATTGATAATTATTATGAACCTCGTTTCTATGGTGATCATGGTCCTAGAGTGCGATCTCCACAAAGTGAAGAGAAGAAAGAACGGAAAAATTCCATTCGCCCGAGCAGGTGCAGGGCTGGAAAAACATTGACCAATGGGAGCCATCGGCCCTGGACAGCTCCTATTGGTCAATCTCCTCCTCCGCCTCTCTATCCAATCACCATTCGACACACAGTACGACTCGTCCCCTCCCACTCTCCAGGCCCTTCTCGGAGATCTGAGCGGCTAAAAGTAGCCTATCAGCTTAGCTACAACACTTCTGCTTACCCCACCGCCAAAAGTGCGAAGAAAACGCAAGCCGACAGAAGAAAGGGCGGCGACAAAGAGGAAATGTGACCACCAATCTAATCAACGGTTTAGTTTTTTTCAACTGCTTCTCAGATCGTCAACCAGGACTTTAAAGTGATGTGGAAAATGTCTTAAAAATATTTATATACATTCGGTATTATGTAGATGACACCTGAATGTACCTTCCTGTGCATTTTTGGAGTATTTCAGATGACGCCATATTTTATATATCTATACATTTTTGCTCAATGCAGATAAGTCCTAATTAATCTTTCAATACTTTTTCAGAGATAATCTAGCAGTTCTTTTTTTTAATCAACGTTTGGCATTATGCAGATGACACCCGGTTATATTTTCAATGCTGTTTCTGCATACCGTATTTTTCAGACTATAAGGCGCACTTGAAATCCTTAGACTTCCTCAAAAATTGGCAGTGCGCCTTATAATCCAGCGCACTTTATATATGATTACTTGTTGTGCTTACTGACCGATTTTTTGTGGTAAAAATCTGTCCAAAAGTACGATTTGTAAGCAACGAAGCCACTCCGCTCAATGGATATTCTAAACCAAAGGTGCATTCAGGTAAGGTGGCCTGGAGTACGCGCTAGCAACAATAAACCAATCAATGCTTAATGGTGCGCCTTATGTGTGAATATAGCCACGTTAATTCACAGTGCGCCATATAATCCGGTGCACATTATCCCCTGAAGAATACAGTAAGATAAATAATAGCTAGTTATACTTTTCATATGTATTCCGATTTCTGCTGATTCCACTTTGCCATAATTTTGCATATGTAAGGGCTACGCAGCGATAATACAGTTATATTCTACGATACATTTATATTTATATTTACACAACTGATACTCCACTAACCTTTCTTTACGAGTTCAGTGTTGTGCAGATGATACAAAGTCATGTGTGTCTCTAAATATTCAATATTATGCAGATGATACTCAATAGAACTTACTTTGCGTCTTCGACATTATGCAGATGATACCTGATTATACTTATCCATACATGTTTCACTTTAAACCAGTTAAAGTGAGGATAGGCCAGTTTTCTGCAACAAAACTGTCAAAAACTGACAGAGGAGTGCTTCACCTTAAATTCACATCATGTAACCATCATGTGACCATGATGGTGATGAACAGACCACGCCAAAAACCTGAACGTTATCCTTTTCCTTTAAACCTGCCCAAATATGTCCTAAAAAACATGTCTGTACATCTTGTACCTGGCTGGATTACACCAGTTTCTTTTTGGCAGTATTAACAGTCTCTGAGGAGAGTCTCCTTTAAACCAGTAAACAGTCCAAGTACGTGATCATGAAATAGCTCCAGAAATAGGAGTCGACAAAACGCCAGAAATGGGGCCCACTCCAACAGGAATCAGCAGACACGTTCGCAGTTATGTTGATGCAAATATAACGTCTGAAAAACACGCTGAACTGATTAAATTCAAGTCGAATATCGTTGTTAACACCAGTGCATCTGTTTGGAGGTGATTTATGACCGCTGCTCTTAAGAGGCGTCTATTTTTGACCGTAGAGATAAGACCCTTGGCGAGCCTCTCCAGCTCTTCATCTTCGCACAGTCGCTTTCTAACTCCGTGTTGTGAAATTTTGCCCAAAGCGATCATTAAAAACTCACAACATGTAACTCTTTTCACCTCGTGTGTTTGCATGAACGTACAAGCTTCCGGTAGTTAAGTGCGGTATGTGCGCGAGGGTGAGAATGAGTCCATATAAGTTTTTATTTGACAACACATGTGCGCTTTTATGATCTTGCTTTTAAGCGCATTTGTTGTGGCGCTCATGGCGGAGGCGTGTTTGTGTGTCCGAGGCAGCCGGAGTGTGTCTCTCCCTCTTTATCAAACCTGCAGGGCTCCAGTGTTTTCTGGCAGACGGCCACAGAGTTTCAGACGTTGATTTATTTGTCGAAGCTGTCTGATTCATCTCCGCCGTTCGTTTAATGACCAGCAGCTCGCTCAGTTATCCATCATGTTGAAGAGCAATCAAGCCGGGCGCTGAACACGGCGGTTTTGATTGGCCTCCATACACAAAAGGTATTTACAAGGGGGGGACAAAACAGAGGCTTTTCCAACCGTGACCGGTGAGGGTTTACTTCACTGCTGCGGTGCGAGCCAAGTTTTGGTCTGCGGTGAAACGACAGACCCACCCCCACTCATGCCCCTGTGCATGTACAGACCAGCGAACGTGAGCCAAAAACACAACCATTAGAGGCTTCGGGGAGCAGAAACCAACGTTTTAAACATGGGTTCATGCAACCACACGCGTCCAGATGCCAACACGAGTTTCCTTCAAGAGAGAAACCAAAGAGATGTTTTATATGTAGGATAATATAAAGAAACTGCGTACCGAACGCCTTTAAACGCCGATCAGTCACAGAGGAATGTGTTTAAATGATAACAGCAGCAGCAGGTGCTTTAAAACGCAGAGATCAGTCAGTTTGTGTTTCTTTAACAAACACACGGTGAGTTAAATAGAAAGTGAAGCAAACTTGTAGTTGATTTTGGCACCAACTGCAGACGAATCAAACATCTTCTCTTTTGTTTTGTACGTGTTAAAGCTCCTGTGAGGAGTTTTGGGAGTTACTGAAATAGATAGAAATTCATATTGATGCTTTTTTTTATTATGTCTTAGAGCAAAATAGACCAAAAGCGACAAGATCGGCGATTTCTATACGCTAGTTTTAAAGCCCGAAACAAGTGCGAGCAGGGAAGCTTCATTTTCACATTTAATCTTTCTGAAAAATAATATGTTTGACTGTTGAGGTCCTTACACACCAGGAACGACGCAAATATACGACGCGAAATTACGAATTATTCGGAGGCGAATTTTGACGCGCCTGACTATACACATCAAGCGCGTGGCGATTTTGTGACTTTCAGGGGGGAAAGCTTAGATTAGCTTACGAGCTAAAGTTACTTAGCACAGATGAAAGTTAAAACAAAGACGTTTATCAAACTGTTAAAGCACACAAACCATCGTCATATGAGAAATCTGACGCTATGACTCTCCACAAGTCGTCCTTCAGGTTGTTATCTTTGTAATATTTGTGTCTTTTATCAAAAATCACTCTGTACTCCGACACGTAAACAATCAGCCTGTCGGCCATGTTGGATATACCGGTGAATCAGATGTCGCAACAACACGAAATCTGATTGTATGGGAAATATAGGAAATTTTAAAAAATTCGACCATGATCCGAAAAAATAAATGCCGCAATATCGCACTATGGGGAAACGTCGCTGATGTGAACGCTTGTATTGACAGGATACGGGTTCGAAAAAAAATATTGACGTCCGAAATAATCGCATGATAAAAACGCTCCCGATGTGTAACGACCTTTAGAAGTCAGAATGTGACGAGCAAACAGACGAGCAAAGACTGTTTTGTAGTGGTGACCAAATGTGGGGGCGGAGTCATGCGTGGTTAATTTTGAGTTTTTCGGGTTGGACGAGTGTTTTTTACCCGCTTCTAACTTAGCAAGTCCACGTGACACGAATTCAAAACTTCCGTACAAAACCGCAAACATTTGAAGGATTTTATAAACTCCCCCCAAAGCCGGACAGCCGGGTAAAAGAGGACATATGGTCACTCTAGTTTCGTCCACAGGGGGCGCCAAAACCGACACAAACCAAAAGTTCCTCACAGGAGCTTTAAAGTCGTTTCTTTTCTCACTTTCTCTTTTCGACTCTAAACACTGAAACGACTCAGTGCAGGTAAACGTCATGGAAAAAGTAAAAACTCCAAAGTGCTGCTTTGATTGCAGCTTTTAAAGTAATTTTAAAATCAGGAGAATAGTCTTAATTTTACAGATCTGAATCGACACAATCAGACAGAAATCTTTCGTTCGGACGATCGCTGAACTTCAAAAGCCTTCAGTCGAAACCGTGCTGGAGGAGTATCAGTCGGCACATCTCAGCAGAGGTTACCGCCGTCTCTGCGGGTGTTGAGCGAGGAGTCTGAACTTGTCGCTGTCAGGAAAAAAAGGTGTTGAGAAACAAAAGTGAAAATAAATCTACCTGCACTTTCGGGAAATAGAAGCGCTGATTGATTTACTGCGAATCGAAACCTTCCTAACCCTGAACACTTACTCCTGTTTGGATTGACGGATTTTAGTCTGAGGGGGTCTGTGAATTCTGGCTCCTCCGGTTCTCTATGTGGATTTTAAAAATAATCTAAATTGCATTCACAGATCCAGATCCGGGGGATTGTCTGCTTCTGTTTCGAGGCATTAATGACATTATCGGCTCATGCATTGACCTCTTTTGACGCAGAGAAAGATGCGTCATCGGCACTAACTGGTTACTGACTGACCTGCGGGCGAAAGAGCGAGACAATGCGTCGGTCTGAGTGTGTTTGCACGCGTTTGTGAGCGAGCGAGTTCGTGATGGAAGCCTAAAAGTAGGGCTGCAGAAAAACCACTCCCTGCCTTGGCGTGTGGGACTCTGACCTCTCTTTGTCAGTCCTGCTCTCTTGGATGGCGTCCAGTTTAAATAAAGTTTAAAGACATACAAAAGCAGGGCGGACCTGCCCTCTGATATTCCGGTCATTTCTTTCTTTCTCTTTAACTTCCTTGTGCGTTAAAACAATCGGGGACATTTCTGTTTAGGTAAGAAGGAGCTGTTAAGATGACTCGGGGATAAAGACTCTTTGTGGTTATCTTAAAGCTGATTGGCTTTTGTTTACGGGAGTGTAAGCTGCCTTATCTCAGCCGGTGGCGTTGAAAAATTAAGTCTCCATAAACTCTCGCTAAAAGGCTCCGAGGGTGAAGTCTCTGGTTCTCGTCAGAATGAGGAAGAGGACGAGGAAAAAGAAGGGAGGATGAGAGAGAGGTAATGAGAGGAGAGAGAAGAGGTCAGGATTTTCCAGTTCAGCTCGGTCACCTGTGCACACATACCGACGGAAGCGCCCCGGGGCGGCCGAGCTAACGTGAGAGAGAGATTCAGAGAGAAGATAAATGAGGCGAGTTCAGAGGCTGGAGCTTTCAGGGAAGACCCAAAACAAGGCGGTGGAGTGTTCCCAGAAGGATAAACTGAAGGTGCAATTAGACGAGTCATTGTTTCAGAGTTTACCACCAGGAAGTTGTCCTTAGATACCTTAGAGACCTCCAGGTGGTTCAAAACCAGACAGAAAAGAGAGACAGGAGCATGTCCAAACTATAGACTGTTAGACATGAATAAAGTCAAACCAACAGGCAAAGAGGGAACGCTGCAAAGAGGGTGTGCTGCTGAAATGGGTATTTTCGCCAGTTTACTAGAGCCTGGCTTTAGTTGATGTTTAAAGGTCCTTTCACACTGGAACCATTTTTTGTCGTTCACATCAGCGATGTTTTCCCATCCTGCGATATTGCGGCATTTATTTTTCGGATTATGGTCAAATTTTCTAAAGTTTTGCATACTGTGTGTCCACTTCTGACCAATCAGATTGCGACGTCAGATTCACCGGTATATCCAACATGGCCGACCGGCTGATTGTTTATGATTGTGTACACAAATATTACAAAGATAACAACCTGAAGGACAACCTGTGGAGATTACATGGCCGACTGGCTGATTGTTTATGATCGTTTACACATAGATTACATATTTTCATGTGCTTATCTTATCGCCTCTGATTGGCTATAGGTGCTGACTGTTTGGCGGAGAGGAGCCGTGATGATATTTCCAGTTTTTCTAGCCAATCAGAGGCGAAGGAGGCGGGACTTTCCCCGGGAAAACTCTTCCCTGGGATGCGTCTTTTTCCCCCCGGAAAGTCGCAAAATCGCATCAGGCTTGATGTGTATAGTCAGGCGCGACAAAATTCGCCTCCAAATATTTTGTAATTTCTAAATTCGCGTCGGCCCCCAAACAGTCTTAAGAAAATCTAAAATGAACTAGAAAACTGCCAAACTATCTGTACGTACAGGTAGGGCTGGGCGATAAACCGTAAATTTACTGATACTGAAATTTACGACAATAACCAACGCCATTTTGTCCACATGATGCGGTACAATCAATATGATGAAGTACGATCGGTACGATACGATACTTTACAATATGGCATGGTACCATTCCAATACAATATGATACAAAACTTTAAAATACGATGCGATACAATATGATATGAGACATCATGTTACAGAATACATGATACAACAGGATACAAAACAGAACAATATTAAGCATTTTGATTCATGACCAGCCCAACAAGATACGATTTAAAGCAAAATATATATATCTAAGAGAATTTGACTTGGTCTGGGCGATAAACCGAAAATTTACCGATACTGAAATTTACGACAATAACCAACGTCATTTTGTCCATATGATGCGATACAATCAATATGATGAAGTACGATCGGTACGATACGATACAATATGATACTTTACAATATGGCATAGTACCATTCCAACACAATATGATACAAAACTTTAAAATACGATGCGATACAATTGATACTTCACAATACGGTTTGGTACGATCCAATATGATCCAATACTATATGATACAATACTTTAAAATACGATACCATACAATATGATATGAGACATCATGTTACAGAATACATGATACAACAGGATACAAAACAGAACAATATTAAGCATTTTGATGCATGACCAGCCCAACAAGATTCAGTGTTGTATGTAGGGCTGGGCGATAAACCGAAAATTTACCGATACCGAAATTTACAACAAAAATTGATGTCATTTTGCCCATATCTGTATATTCAGTGTCTAAAAAATACATTTAAAAAAAGTTTGTTTTGGATGTGTGCAGGTAGGCTATGGTCTCATGTCCCTTTAAGACGCTGTCCTACGTAAAGACAGGTGAGGAGATGGAGGACGGTTCAAAAGTTGTAGTAGCTGAAGTAGACGAAGTTAATATGGGAGGGGGTGAGCAGCTTGTGGAGTAGTTATCGTCCATTTATCGTTATCGAGGTGAACTGATCAATATATCATGATATTGATTTGAGGATATATCGCTCAGCCCTACTTACAGGTCCCTATTTCTGCTAGTTCACCCTCCATCTGAGGTTTGGTCCAAAGACGAGAGAGTCCAGTAATCTGGTTTTATCGTAAGCTTCTATTTTGGACACTGAGGGTCAAATTTAGTGAAATGAAACCTCAGGATATGACAGAACTGTAAGCAAAGTGAAGCTAATGAAAGAGCAAAGAAAACACTGTAAATGAAGCTGCTGTGGGGTCCTTTGGGTGCCTGTGGGTGGGCAGGTCCAGCCTGGGTGGCTTTTCTGTTTGAGTGTTTTAGTGTGAGGAGGAGGTGGTGAGCGAGTCTGACTCAGGAGAGGCCTTCAGGAGTGAACAGTAGAAGGAAAGAGGTACAGTTTCTGTCAGGGGTTGTTGCTGAACGTGACGAGAATCCACTGGAGAACTCGAGCCAGTGTGATCACGCTCTGTTTGTGTCACGAAAACAAGCTGTCCGGCTGTCGATCCTGTTCTGGCAGATGATTAACTGATGGTGTCACAAACCACTTTCGACACACTTTCTGAGACAAAACACAACTCCCTCAGCTTTCTTTGTGTACTAGTAATAATGTCTTAAAACGAGTAACAAAGAGAATACGTCAACCTCGAATAGAAATGAAACGGGAACTTTCTCTTTGGAGGAGATGGAAAACCCTTGAAGTTGCGCACAAAAACAAAACCTGGAATCTGCTGACATACAAGCAGGAATTCTGACCAGTAATTTCCACAAATCCACAAAAAAACAGGAAGGAACATATCTGGTCCCTCCAAAATAAACAATAAAATCAGCCCAATTACATGGATGTGTCAGCAAATAGTTTAGCAGTGAGGTTTACGGGACATGAACTCACAATATCTGAGACAAAGAGCATTTTCAACAACAATAGAAATACTTTTTCTCTTTTTAACAAAAATTTACAAAATTCTCATAAACGTAAAACTGTTTGGCTCAGTTTTGTTACTCAAAATTTCCTTGCAGGAGACGTGTTTTCACCAAACTGGAAACAAAAGCTTTTTTAACTTTGAGTACAACACAAGATTAGGATCGCAACGTTTAGGAAACTGATTTTAAAAAGCTGAATTTTACATTTTTATTTGCATTTTTTGTTAAAATATTGTCTTCTATGTCCTGTAAAAATTTTATAGAGATCCAAGTTGAGGGGGTGGAAGGGGGTCACCGCCTGGTCCCTTTTTTAAAATTTTGTTTATTTTTTCCATTTTTTAAAACTTTTTTTAATAATTTCATTGATTTTTCTTTTTTTTTTTGGATTGTAATGTACCTGTTACCTTTATCAGACTGCTGTACTTGTTATCCTTTAAAAGCAATAAAAAAGTTGAATTCAGAATCAGAAATTCTGTAAATTTTTATGACAATAAAGTCGTAAAATGAAGATTCCAAAATTAATTAATTTTTTTGTAAGAGCGAACTCTTCAACTAAAGAGATTTAAGTCTTAAACTTTAGAGAAATACGTAATAATTCATTAGAGTAAATCTTGTGATAAAGATCGGAAATTCACAAAAGTTTAGTGAGGTTGTTATGAGAACAAACTCCTGAATTAACAACAGTTGAGATATACCATACTGTGAAAAATATAAATAATGGGAATGAAGCCTTAAATTAATGAAAAAGGTTAAATTTCAATGAGAACATGAAAATCATGTATGTAAAAAAATTAACTTTTTTTTGTCAAGAATGATCGAGTGAACGAACAAGATTAAAGTTATGAAGTTGTGAGAAAAAAATCCTGAAATTACAAAAATAAAACTGAATTTTGATCAAATCAAAGTCATATATCTGTGTAGAAAAATTCATAAACTTAAATAAACAAACTTTTAATTAAAAAAATTTAAGCCTTGTAGCATGAAAAAAAAATGTTACAAATACACAAGAAAAATCTCAACATCAATGTCCAATATTTTTGAGAAAAATTCCAAATATGATAATTTATTTGTACATTAATGAGTTTAAAGTCTTTGTAAATTACGAGAAAATTAAGTAAATGTTTAAAAAGTATTAATTATATGAGCTAAAAGTTCTGATTTGAGTAAATATTTGATATCACTTAAAAAAAGTTCGCTAAAGTGTCCTGTTAGCCTGCCAGTCTTTGGACTCAGGTTCTTGTTTGGGTACTTTTTCTAATGAAATTGTGTCACTTTTGAAAGTTTTATAAAAGTTTACAGAATGATCCACGTTCCTTATGGCTAAATTCTCATACAACTTGAAATAAAAGTTCTTCTTTAAAAGTTACTTCATTCTTAAAGCTATATTTTCGGGCGGACAAGGCGGTTTGCTCTGAAATCTGACTGTTGGAATGTCGGTGGATTTTTGTGTTTTGTTTTGGAGACCTCTGAATCACAAACTTTAATAAACTTTGGTCTTGACTCTGGAGAAACATCCACCAAAGTAAAAACCACCAAACCCACCTGTGCCAATAATCACAGGAAATCAATCATCCTTATCAGCCGAGACGTCAACAGGTCTTTATCTGGTTTTGATCCTGAGCTGCTGATAAAGTCAGAGGTTATCCTGCGCTGTCAGGGCTTCTGTGAGTGATCACAGAGCTCCAAATCCCTCAAATCTCAGCAGATTACAGGTCCAGATTTGTTAGATTTTCATCCCGATTGGGCCAAAAGAGAATAAAAACTGAAGTACGATGAAAAATAAGTTGGGAAATTCCCAAGAGGTCAGACCAAAGACGACCATGTGTGACTGATCTATCGAATTAATCTAGTTTTGTTTGTTTGGTTTGGTGGGACCAGATCGGCAAGACCAATCGTAGTCATGCGATCATGACGCGACCTCGGCTCTTTCTCATATTTTCACAACCTCCTGATTGAAGCCGTGTTGAGTGAGGGTCTCATCTTTGAGTAGAAACATCTCAACTCGTTTGTTGACTCCTAAACCCGTTAAAATGAGTGCCCTTTATGTTCTTCATCTTCCTGTCCGATCATGTCATGAGTGGAAATGAAAAAAACTTTTGATTTCACAGTCGAGACTCTTTCCTCGCCGCACTCTCACCTTCATGTTGCGTAACGTCTTGGAAGCAGCGAAGCCCAGACGTCTTAACTCCTGTCGTGTTTTCATAACATTCATAGAGATTTCTCTCTCCTATTTCTGGAAAGCTTCTACTTTCTTATCCTCTTTTCCAAACACGTAGAGTATGTTTGCATTACTTCAGCGTCCCTGGAAAGTCTGAGAGTTAAAGACGAAGATCCTTTTAAGTGCGACTGAGCCGACATTGAATTCAAAGAGCAACTTCTCTACCTCTTTTAAGGTAAAGAAAGAATAAACGACACCTTCAAGAGAGGAAAACCGAAGGCTCAACCTTTTAAAACCTCATCTTTTTAAAGAATTCATGACTTGTATGATTTAACCTACTTTCCCAGAGCTGTTTGGATTACTGTTTTTCATTCAGCAGCTGGAAACAAAGCCAGACTCCCCGCTAAACGCTCGATTTGCTGATTCATAGACGACTTGTGATCACACGCCCGAGATCCTTACAAGTTTTTCAAGAGGACGTGCTCCATTTATGGACGTTCAGGCCAAAAAAGACTGGCTGCAGCCTGGAAGCCGGCGGGGGAGCTGAGAAAGTAGGACATCAGTGGAAGTGTTTGGATGTGATTTTGATTCATGAAAAAGAAAATTTGAGAATTATTATCTAGAAATGAAGAAAAGTTTCTCAATCTGTGCAGAAATGAGAGCTGACAGAGGAGCAGGAGGGTTTCGTTAACGGGGTCAACGTCGTCCGGACAGAGAATCACTTTAAGAGAGAGAATATTGAAGGAGACAGATGACACTAACAAGACCTCTTTCTCGTTCTGGGACAGAAACATTCGTCCAGTCCCACGGCTGGATCAACAAGACCGACGATGACCTTACAGCGCAAATCACCACCAGCTTATCACGCAAAACACACATGAATTCATGCACTAAACATATTTTTCTTGGACGCATCAGCGCCTGCATCACTCGATTCGTTTTCTTCTATTTGGACGTCTATAACCACGACCGGACAGCTCTGGACGTCTCGCTGCCAGAAACTTGGAGAATGGAGTTAGACGGTTTTAGGGTTTCAGGGTTTCTTCTCCGTCCCAGACTCAATTTTCTTCGATGGGTGGTAGCCGCACTGATCAGGACTTGGTGCGATTTTCGTTGCCTGTCTTCCTAAAGATATAATCCGTGGATTCAAAGCCAGCAGATGTTTTCAATACGCTTCAATTTTTCTATAAAAGAAATGTAATTTATCGACAAAAACGACCACTTTGGATGTGATATCTAATCGCAGAAAGCTCCCCTTCCTTCAAATGTTTCAGGGTTCGACTGTTCGTGTTCCAGCGTCCTCTACTTTGATACATGTACATGAAGTACGGGAAGGGTTCGGTTTCCACATGATGGGAGCCATATGGAGCTCTTACGGTTCAGATTGGATGTGAGGGAAGATGGATGGACCAGGGGAAGGACATTTCGCTGTAGGAGGTCAATAAACTGTAGAGGTGAACGTCGACGTTTAAATTGAGACACATTATACCTTCGAACATCTGTTTCCTAGTAACACCACAAATTATTGAATTGTTTCTGGGGCGAAAACGAACAGTTTTGCTCAGGCTCTGGCATGATTTTTTGATTATCGGGCTTCTAATGGGGATGGAGGTTGGTGTGCGGGCTCCAGTCTTCTCCGGTCACACAATGAAATAAATCACACTATTACTCAGCGCCAAGAAATTAGTTTAAGCGTCGTAAAGTCCAGATTGTTGACGCTAAATCAGCTCATATTTCCTTTAATTCACGCCATCACCATTTAGGTGAAAAAAGACACGTAGAACATTTTGTTCTGAGCGTTTCTGATTCGAGTTATGTTAGCTAAATATAACTTTAACCATATCCTGTACGAGATATACGATTAAAGTGTTTGTTGCGGGTTGCTAGCTTGCGAGTAATTTTGTTCAGGACTGCGCGCTATATGCTAATTTCGCTTCCTACCAACCCAGCTACCATAATAACCGTTGTTCTAATCCATACGCATTTTTTTTCTCATTTATGAAACGCTAAAATCTGGTCAACCAAAACGGGGACTGTCCTCAGAAATCGGGAACGTCCGATCACCCTAGTTTCTGTCTCAAACTGTAACATTCCTAAAAATCTCGAATAAATCTCGGCGTTTCTTGTACAAATTGTGTATTACGAATCTTGTAAGAACAAATCACGAAAAGCATGACTAGCATAGTTTCGGACACAGCCTTTTTGTCTCATATAATGTCGTTTAAAAACTTGCCGACGCTAACTCCAAGCTTTTTTTCCCAATTTTAAGTTCCAAACATTTATAGCCGAGCTTGAATCGAATTAGCTTAATTTAGTTTCACGTTAAAATTTTTGTACGAATTGATTTTAAAAATTAGCGAGCTGGTCCTACCATGAACCAAATGCTCCAAAAAGAGGTGTTTTATCGTACTTAAGTGGGCTGAAATGAGTGCCGCTTTAGCGTACAAAGAATGCCGAATTCATCGCAAAACAACAAGTGACCAGCAGAGGGAGCTAGCAGGAGTCTTGGCGAATCCATTGCAGGCAGTGTTTCACGAACTTTACAACTATAAAAGCTAAGCACAGTTCAACGACCTCATTAGACTTAGCTACGCGTCTGCATGAAAACTGCACATTGCTGAACATAATGGATGTTTTAAGCTTTTATCGCAACATTTTATACACTGATTGGACAAATATTCATGATTACAGTAATATTACAGTAAATTTCTGTTAGTTGACAGGGTTATGATTTAAAATAACAGTAATTGGCGTCATTTCGGCTTGGATATTTGGCCTCTTAAAAAACGTCTTTACTAAAAATGACACAAAAACAGTAACTAAAAGTGAATTTAAACCTGCAGCTTTAAATTCAGATCCAGCAGCCGTTTGTTTGGAGTGTCAGTCTCCTCATCTCGTAGTAATGTCATTTATCAGACCTCTACAATCACGTTAAGTCAGCAAACACACTGATAACACACAGCACCAGCTGTTGGCACACACACACACACACACACACACTGACAAACACAAACACACACACATCACAGCTGTAGCTACATCCTAATGAGCATTCCAACGTGGGAACGCAAATATCCTGTTATCACCAGCCGAGCTGTTGAGCTGACACCGTGTGTGTGTGTGTTTGTGTGTGTGTTTGTGTGTGTGTTTGAGTGTGTGTCTGCTCTCTGTCAGATGACATAATGTGAAGTTTACTCCTTTCTCTCTCTTTCGGCCTCACTCCTCCCTCAGCGCGGCGACTTCAGGGACAGTTAATCGCATTTTTGGCCTGGAAACGTCACATTTGATAAGAGCAGAACTCCGCTGATATTTGGCACATCTTGTTTTTTAAACAGGAGGTTAAATTGTCAAGTTAAGAGCATCTGCAGGGAAGTCAGGGGTTGATGTTCAAGAATCTGATCCAAGATGGGTAAAATGTCACAAATTGAACCTAAACTCTCCATAAAGCTGCAAATCTTCACACAGAATCGAATGTTTGAAGTCTGAAGGTTTAACACTTTTATTGAAATTAGCCGTCTTGGTCGTGTTAAACTTAAAGACGCACCGATCCATTTTTGTCGGATCAAGTCTGATACTGATACCTGAGCTGAGCGTATCGGCCGATATCAGATACCAATACCCAAAAAAAAGGCTGGATCGGCATCATTCATCCGATATCCGATCCAGTTAATTCGTCAATATCGAAGCCGATTTATCCAATCCAAATATCGGATCGGTGCATCTCGAGTTTAACGGGCTGCTGCTAGCTTCTTTGCATTTCATCGTGTGTCAGGAAAGTTTAGTAGATGTACATTTTTCCACTTCGTTTCATTCGCTTTCGAAGTTAAAGATCAAATTGACGACGCTGACCTGAATTTTAGTCACCGTCTTGGTGCGGGAGTTTGGTGTTTTTGACTCGCTTCTAGTCCAATCCGATGTCCACTCCAAGGTTGTTGTTGAGTTGTATGTTTGCCATTTCTTGATTAAATGAAATGCAAACCAAAAAATACAGATACGTCCAACTTGCGACGATGGTGATGTTCATGATGAGGTTGAGAGTGGTGTCAAATTAGCGGTAAAAACCGTGTGCTCTTCCCGTTCCCCAGATCAACGCTTCATCTGCGTCCCTTTTGTAGCGTTTACCTGCCCGTTCACCTATAGTGCCCCTTGTAGTGATTGTGTCGTTCATGAACTGCTGAGTGAACAACGTGAACGGAATCACTCCGAGACCTGATTCGTTCCTTTTTCAGTTCAATTGAGCTCAATCGTGACTCTTTGGCGAATGACACACAGCCAGCCAGTGAGTGGGCGGAGTCTCGTGATTCACTCACAGCGAATGAACAACATGTTTCAGTCAGTGAATGAAACAGTCCGTGAACAAAACGTCAGTCAGTGAATGACATGGTAAACAAAACGAAACGACTTCCGAACAAATCCTTTTAATGAACGGATCCTAAAGATTCAGTACAGTCAAAAGAACTGTTCTTCCCATCACTAACCCTCAAAATAATCTAGATAAAATATCTCATGCAATTATTTTTGAACATTTGTAACTTTATCCCTTCGGCCGCCCCTTCAGAAGTCCATGCCTCGGTTTGGCCGACCCAATCAAAAAAACTCTTGCTCCACCACTTCTCCAAATCCAAACCCAAGACCAGTCGGTGGTTTGATTCGGAACATTTGGAGCGTTCAGAAAAGAATTTCCATTATGATGAGTCTACCTAACCATTAACAGTTTTCATGCTTAAAGAGTTAGCTCGTGAGAGTATTTCTACTTTGAAGTAAACCCTCCTAAATTAGCTCAACTGAAGATCTGGCAACTTTATTGCCTGATCTGTGTCTTATCAAGATCGTCCCTTTTATCTGTTCTTTATCTTCCGTCTTTATTTCCAGGAATCGCTGCTTTTCCTCATCCAAATGGAGCGTTTCACCTCTTCGTTTTAAGGATAACAGAACCCTAAATTGTCTCCAATTGGTTGAAAATGGTGTGGATGGAGATCATGTGAGAACGAATATCTGCTTCGGGAGAGGAAACTCAACGGTTACTGAAAAAGCTGCAAGAGATTACTCCTTTGATGTCATTTTGGCCTTGTCAAATTCAGTCAGAGAGACAAAAACCAAGGTCGAACCATCGCCCATCCGTCGCATGCATCTTTAAACACCAGCTGTCTTGTTCTCTCCGTGTCTAACACACGTTCAAACACTTTACGCAACTTTAATCCCCGGCCCAAAGCTTGTTTAGACGCTAACACACGCCACACGTAAACACACGCACACGTACTCGCAGAAACCTAAATCACCGCCAAAGAGTCGCTTAACTTTTACCTCATAAAAGAAAAAGTGCTTGTGTCATTCCTGAAAAATTCGCCCCCCTCCTGCCCGGAGCCCTAAAACTGACTGTAACTCGATTCTCAATGTGGGCTTTAAAGCATAACACAGAGAGGGGTGTGATGGAGGGATGAGGGGACAGAGAGAGAGAGAGAAAGAGGGAGAAAGAGTTGTATGTTCTGGCCGTTCGGTCCTGGAAGGGAGGTTTATATTAGCAGCTTTGAATTAAATCTAAATATTTGCGAGTGAAGGATTTGATTGGACTTTAAATTGGTCTCTGATGATGAACGCACCACTCGCCCTCTCGACCTCTCGCCCTCTCAGCCTCAGGGAAAACCACCCCCTCTCAGAGACCGCAACCCCCCGTAGAGCACACGTGTCGCTCGCACATTCCCGTCAGGTCATCCATTGATCCTCTGACGTTGAATTCGACGTTGACCTCGGCTAATAAAACCCGATCTGGTGCGAGAAAACGCAGCACGTTTATGCAACTAATGGAAAAACCGATGTATACGGGTCTATAATGCGCCATAGGAGGTTGCATCAGAAGCGTCTTGGCAACGGCAGCTGAGGCCACACAAGGAGGTCGGAGCGAGGAACAGCTCTGAGTATAAATAACTGATGTTTTTCCCTCATTTATCTCAGTCGGTGTCATCAGAAGTCACGGCACGTCTTGGGGCGGATGAAACGCGTAGGCAGACCCCAAATCGAAGCAGCTGAGCCTCCGTGAAGCCAACTCTGAAATTCAAGCAACATGTGGGCGCGGAGGCTGAAACGTAAAAATCATGGTTTCATTCAAGCTCTGGGACGTTTATCATATTTTATATCCCGGCTCATAACGAAAAATATCAGGGAATTTTCCTCCCATATGTACACTGATCGCTTTCATACTTCCACCAGTCCAATAAACTCGCTTTATTCAAAGATAAGAGCGAAGACTGTGGAGGATTAGATCAGAGTGAACGGTTAACAGTGTGTAAAAAACATCTTTGATAAATTTACCTCGTAAAAAGTCTGCTGTGAGTGTAAACGTATAAAAATAAAGAATTAAAAACAGGTGGAGAGACGAGCAGGAGGAGGCAGGTGTGTGTCTGAAAAGCCGAGGGACGGCAGTCGAGATTAATGCTACGTCCTAGTTACCTCGGAAGTTGAATGTCAGAGATGGGAATTATGTCACACCTGAGTTGACGGCATTCCAGTAAACATGTCGGAATACTAAGATGGACGCCTACTGTTAGCCGTTGTTAGCTGTTGTTTACAATACTGCGTTCGAGTTACCTCGGAAGTCAGATGTCAGAGCTGGGAGTGCCGAGTTACCAGCGTTTCTGTTACCAAGTCGGAAGAAAGCAAAATTGAAAGTGTAACCAAGATGGCTAAATCTACGAAAGTTATTTTAGCGCTTGCGTTGTCCGAATATAAGCAAGGACAAGGACAAGCGCTTGTTTCCGCCTCCAAATTTTGCTTTCTTCTGACTTGGTAACTGAAACACTGGTAACTCCGGTGTGACGTCATTCCCAGCTCGGACATCTGGCTTCCAAGGTAACTTGAATGCATCGGAATAGTCAGCTGTCGTTAGCCGTTGTCAGCTGTCGTTAGCGGTTTTCAGCTGTTGTTAGCCGTTGTTGTTAGCTATACCAGCGCAAACAACGTAAAACAGTATTTTACTACATATACCACTTATTTAATTTCGCAAAAACAAAACATAAGTGCTAATAAATAAAACATTTCACTATTACTCTTTACAGTCGGTGCACTGCGCTGCCATCTTGGATTATGACGTTGTCGTCAAGTCGGGGTTGGCGAGGATCGTGCAACTTTCCAAGTCGGAAATCCGACTTCAGGGGGGCGTTACAGATGAGTTTCCAACTCAGAGCTCGGAAATCCTGGCATAAGCGCGTGAACTAGTGTGAAAAAGCCAGGCTGGTCTATACCATGATTAATTATTATCGTAATTCTTGACGTCATTAAGACGCACTCTGATTGACCTGTTGTATCTGCAACTTTTTAAAATTAAAATTAAAGAGCGAAAGTTGGAGTCAAATTTAATGTGACTGTCTTCTCAGGACGCCTTTGATTCTCGGTGGTTAAGAGTGTTGTGCGATGGTCAGGTTACGATTAGAGAGCCCTCTGCTGGACGAAACGGCAAACAACTTCTGAGCTGACGTACTGCTTATTTTTACATTATGACAACTTGACTAATATTTCTGACACTTCCAAGATGCAACGTGGTTAGATAACAACTCAGATGTTAAGTTTACTTGAATGTTTGTAAATAAAAGAAGTGTACAATCTTCATATTTACGTTTCTGGATTCACATTTTTAGTTTGTATCCCTGCAGATCAACGAATCTTTACTTGGATATCCATTACCGCCTGCTCCACGTGTTGCCTGTGCTGAACTCGCCGCTGTAAAGCGAGCTAACGGGATAAAACCACAAAGCCCTCATACATTGAGATAATCCCTCGGAGTCTACATCACCCACATGAGATCAGCCTTGTAGACTGTAATCTTCAGAGATGTGATTATATGGTTGTCAGAGACCCTCTAACATGGTCCTGATTAACCCGTCTACCTCCACGTCTGTCATCGCCCGGCCTAAAATCTGACTCTGATCTTAAACCTCGGACTTAAACAGACTCCTGTTGGGTCTTTTATGATTCAGATTTTAATATCGCAACAGGAATGTCAATATTTGGAGGGATTTTCCTCATGGTTTCGTGCCTTAAGGTCATCCTTTCATCACGCAGATAGGTCGGACCGTCATCGGCATAAAGCCCCCCTAAACTGGCCTTTTAGGGTGAGTGGACCACACACATTTATACACACCCCCTAACTAACACCTACAGCTTCTTCAGTGTGACTCAGACCACACACACACAAACACACACAGTGGACACACACTCACCGGGTGTATTGTTTCATGGCTGGGTGAGTCAGAGCCTATCAGTGAACCCAAACAATAATAAAGTGGACCAGTGAAGTGAAGGGAAAGGAATGTCAGTCACTTAGCGATAACTCAACGCAAGTGACACGAATCTAAAAAAAAAGTGCCAACGAATACACAATCTCGGAGTTGTTGTCGTTTCTAAACCAGTTTGAAAACTCTAGAGTCTTGTCTTTAAAAGCTTAACCTGGATTACAACGTCTAAAGTTTGGGAATCCACCGTTAGCCTTCCAGGATCAAGTACTTCAGCAAGTTTCCAAAGAAAAACTGAAATACATCAACCTGATCAAGATGTTCAAGAAGGACTAAAATTCAGATTACCAGTGTCCGCAAACTTCTCAAGTAGACCACAAG
Source organism: Xyrichtys novacula (assembly GCA_962446985.1). Classification (NCBI taxonomy): domain Eukaryota; kingdom Metazoa; phylum Chordata; class Actinopteri; order Labriformes; family Labridae; genus Xyrichtys; species Xyrichtys novacula. The sequence goes on from OY660886.1 coordinate 2,682,453, forward strand.
GGGCAGCAGAAGCATGATGTTACAAACTGGTCCATTTCTAGACATTCACACATTGACTTCCTGTTTTATTCCTTGTTGTTGTTGCTTTTCCAGTTCTTCCAGGTCCATAAAAGTTGGTTTTATTTGATCATTTGTTGTTTAAAATAGTAATAATAATTCAATGATGGCCACTTTGTTGCAGGCAACAGTGAAGGAGGCATCTGGAGAGCTGGACAAAGGGTCTGAAAGGGGTGCCGCAGCTCAGGGAAGAACATTTATGATCATTTCAGACCGAGACGCTAAGGCAGAGGAATTACCGCGTCTTCAAAATGATTAATATGATGATTATTACTCAGAGGAAATGATAAAGTAATGATCATAAATGTTCTTCCTTGAGCTGCGAAACTCCGCTGTAGTCAGTAATGGACTGGCCCGAGGTCTCACTACAAACAAGCAGCTGCTGGAAGAGAGTAGGTGAGTTAGTCAAAGTTAAAAATATGTTTGGTGGCTTCGACCCTATATGTCCTGTTGATGAAGTTAGGTGCTGTTCTGAGCATTATTTGTGGTGTTTTGGTCGAGGTTTGCTTATGGCTCCTCAGACCGCTGTGTATTGCTAGCGTGCGGTCGACAACATTTATCTCTGGAGGAGGTGTCTAACTCGGTGTTACGGTGTCTTTGACCCTAAATTAATTTTATGCGGGAATATCCCTTTAAAGAGGAAAGATTTCGGAGAGAAGGTCTTTTCTTTGAGGTCTGATCCAGGTAGAGATTAAGACTGGATTACCTGATTTTATTTTAAAAAATGAATGACAAGCCAGAATAAAGAGGCTTGAAACAGCAGGACGTCCACGCATGTGAGGCCTGGAAACTCCCACACTCACACGGGTTTGTTTGCTTGTGTGCGAACGCCGCAGCTCTGAGGCCACACTGGAGCGTTCCTCATTGTGCTGCTGCATTTATTGTTCGAAGCATCTTTTGTCTTAACCGGGCTGGCAGAGCGGAGGAGGGGAGGAGGGGGGTGTTACCGCGCTGCGCCTCAAAGAGGGCCTGTTTCCAGATTAAAAATAGCCGGCCTTCGCATGAGAACCGGGGGATTCCCCCGCATTCAAGATACATAGCTGCGTGTTTTTCATCCGTCTCTGTCCACTATCGTCTCTGAAACGTTCTGTATGTGATTTCCTGCCGACTCCATCCTGCCAGACAAAACAGGCCGGACTCTTACGTGTTGAAAAAGAAAGTGCAGTCTCCGACACACTTTGAGATAAAGTATGTAAAGACTGTTTCTACAGCTGACTCTGCTGATGCAGGATTGTTGCGCTCATGCCAGAGTCTTGATTGGAAGCAGATGCAGCGAGAGTCTGATATATTCGCCTTCATTACGGCGTCCCTCTCATCCCAGGACGTCCATCAACCATGAAGAGGAAGACGAAGGACTTCTGACATTATTACTACCTGAGGTTTCTTAAACGGGTCACAAAGCCAGAGTCTTCTACCCCTTTAGGAACAAAACATTAGTAAAACATCTTCAGTTTTGAGTTGAAAATCTGCCCCCGTCACGTTAACAGCCCGATTTTTACCTCAGCGATCACATTTCTCCTCTTATTCTCAGGGGTAAACGTTGGAAAACTCCCCCAGACTTCCCCCTTTTAAATGATCTACGGCGCCCGGCGCGGGACGCATGAGGCACACCTGTGTGAGTTATCGGCCTGGCAGGAGGTGGAAAGCATGACACATCTCCCACCTCGACTTCTCCTCGCAGATGTTTACTCTCAGTTTAGACCTCACCGGGATCGGCTTCCTACTTCGAGGCTACAAATGAATGATACTCGACTACAAGTGAGATCTGGTGTTTGATTTCTTCAGCTAAAGCTCTCAAAGTTTCAAGCTGGACTTCCATCGAGTACATCACGATCCACGTCTCCATTCCTGCCAAAATATCCCATTTAACTTATTCGAAGCCACGGCGACCTGACAGCTCCAACGAGCCAAGATTTCCTTCACGAGTCTCTCAAGAGAAACTTATTTGCAGCCAGTTTTTAATCATTGCAGTTAATCAAGTCTTAATTTTTGGCTCGAGACTCGACAAGAAGTCTTCGATAACTTCATCCTGGATGGAGGCCAAGCCAAGATCACTCCTCAGACTAATGCCGGTGGTGTTAAGAGATAAGGAAGTAGCGTTTACTCGAAGGAAGTGTACCTTTGCTTGAGTGCAACATTCTCGTACTCTTTGCACCCTCGCTGATAACAAGCGAGCCCGGCGGACAAGCTTTTCCTTGTGCGGCGGGACTAATCAAAGGTCAGCTTTCGCTTTCACCCACCGCGGCGGTGACAGCGGCTCTGATAATTGATTCCTGGAGAGGAGGAATCGAGACCTCGTACCGTGGAAGAAAGACCTCTTTCTTAACCTTCAAGCACATAGCGACGACTTACAGCTCTGTTTAAGAGGTTTAAGTAGATCAAACCTTACAGGAGAGAGAGTTCACACCTTCAACTCTTCATCCCTGACCTGCATGTTTCACCTCTGGACAACATCTGTAACCTACTTATCGGAAAACCCTTCCTTGCGCCCTCTTTTCCACACAAATGGCTCCAGTATGTCCCTTTAATGGATTCAGTTTGATCCGATAAACGCTCCTGGACCCACATTCACTCCCTTTCAGCTTTGATTGCTCTTAACTTTCATTGTTAAAACAAGTCATGTCATGCGAGGCTGTTTTTTAGAAGTGCCTGGCGAGTCAAACGCGGGGGCGAAATGCGCCAAACGTGTTCCAGATATGAATTACTCCCCAAAAAGTGGAGTTTGACTTCATCTGTTGGAGGTTTCAGGACGTTTCTGTCGAGTTGCAGCAACTTAGCATGAAATCGACAAAAGTTGGGCAAAAATTTGGTCATTTTGGACGATTTTTGCTTGCAGAAAACGTGTAAAAGTGACCTCAAAACACGCAAATCTCACTTTTCTTCAACTTTTCTTTCTGATTTACTGATTTCGTCCACAAGTTTGAGCATTTCTTCGTGTTTTCAAGCATCCAAATGCGCACAAAAGCGCAATTCTTTCAACCTTTACCCGAAATTTGCACCGAGAATAAAGTTCCCACAACGTGCAGCAGAAGTGTAAATCAGCTCCTACCTGTGATATGGACATGTTCAGGTAGAGAAAGAGTCCCGTCGTGGAGGCGATCTGCAGCACCACCACCACGATCACCACCATCGCCACCCACATCTTAGACGGCGCTTCCCGGCGCGCCGTCCCGCTCGCTCCTCCGGCAGGGACCATCATATAGGTGGTGGACTCGCTGCTCACCGATCTGTAATAATCCTGGTGCTGCTGCTGTGCGCTCGGAGTGGCCATGGCATTCCCAACGCATGAGCAGACCATGAAGAGATTGAAGAAAAAACCAAAGGGAACAGCAAAAAAAACAACAACAACAACAACTTTCCACGAGTTTGAGCGAAAACTGGAGCAGAAATTAGACCTCCATGCGTCCGCTGCTGCCAGTGAGGCTTTTCATGAGGAGCAGGGAGAAGAAAGACGAGCTGGAGGAGTCAAAGAGAGGGGTCTGTCCATGTCTGAGAGCGCAGAGAGAGAGAGAGAGAGAGAGGGGGGAGCTGCTGCAGCTGGAGGAGGCAGCGCCGGACTGATGAGCTGCAGCCCGGAGAGGGAGCTGCAAGAGAGGGGGCAGGCTTAACCTTTTCACCACCCTGAGGCAGCGGAGGAATGCTCTCTCTCTCTCTCTCTCTCTCTCTCTCTCTCTCTCTCTCTCTCTCTCTCTCTCTCTCTCTTATTAATATTAACAGTTGCAGCCCAGCTTTCTAGGCACGGGACTCTGGTGCCAGATATTGCGACAGAAAGTGTGGAGCTGGGGTTCATTACAGGTTACAGAAGGACTGGATTTTGCTTGAGATGCACAACAATTTTTGATGTTTATAGAGTTTTTCCACTTTTGTGTTTTCAGAGGAGAAAGAACAATTGACCCACCTTGGATAACTGACAGTTTCAACCTTATTTAACCGGCTGAAAGACAGTCAAATAAAAACAAACTGGAATCACGAGTAAGAGGGAGCAGGGGTGTGTCTAGAGGAACTGCCAGGGGTGGCATGGCCCCCTCTGTACTCTGCTCGGTCACCCTAAAATCCTTCATTTCCCTGAAATTGTAAAATATAAAGGGTAAACATATGTCCTCTTTTACTCGGACATGTCCTCTTTTTTGGGGGGCTGTCTGGTCTGTCTGGTCTTGTCCAGGGTAGTTCATAAAATCCTTCAAATGTCCGTGGTTTTGTACAAGAGTTTTGAATTTGTGTAGCGTGGAATAACTGAGTAAGAAGCGTGTAAAAAACACTCAAAATTAAATGCATGACTCTGTGACTCCACCCCCATGTAGTCGTGTCTTCTTTTTGGTAATTCAGAATATGGTCACCCTAAAATATGCAACCTTTTAAACTTGGTACGCCTTACGCTCAGAGGTTATAGTCCGCGTCACGGTGACCACCGGTTTGATTACTGGCCACGCCCCTTCAGTTGTTGAAGCGTTGAGAGTTTCTGGGAGTTTGTTTCACATATTTGGAGTGTGGAACCTTCTGACACTCAAGACAGAACGTAGACCTAACCCAGCTGACCTGAACCAGTTCGATAACAATATATATCGATCGATAGACGTGTGCTGCGATAGAAAAAAAACGGGTCGATAAAAAGTTCGATAGAAAAACACAGTTTCCCTTTCTTTTTCATCATGGCCTATCATGTAGCTTTTACTACAGTCATTACTTCCTCCCAACCAATCACAAACGCAGACCCAGGTACGCTACGGCACCAAGCCCAGCCCCTCTCAAACCACAACAGACAGCACGTGTATTAGAAAAAATGATACAGCAAGGAGAAGCGGAGGACATTGTCCCGAAAAAAGGTCTCAGTAGTTCTCCAGCATGGCAATGTTTTGGTTTTTAGAAGTCTGACAAAAAGCGAACAGCGGTCGTTTGCAAAATTTGCCGAGAATTAGTAAAAACCAAGTCTGGTAACACAACCAACTTGTTTTACCATCTAAACCGGTCGCAGCCGCAGGAGTACGAGCTGTGTCGGCCGCGCCGCGGCTCGACGTCGTCGGAGGAGGAATCCTCTGGAACCGCTGCCAGCACCAGCACAAAGCAAGTGAAGCAGACCAAGCTGGACTTCGTTTCTTAACAAAAATACAACAAAGCGTTCAAGCGGCATAAGGACATCACCCATGCAGTAACATGCTCCATAGCGAGGGACATACTGCCAATAACTACCGTTGAAAAGCCTGGCTTCAAACAGCTTCTAGCCACTCTTGACCCGCGATATGAAGTGCCCGGCCTCGTGCTCAGTTTGCGTATAAAGTCAATCACATGATAATTAAAAAAAAAAATATCTCCCGACCCCGGGACACCAGGCTGTGGGCAGTTTCTCACACAGTTAAAACTGGTAGTATGCTATTCCCACCTAAAGCTATTCTGTTTATTTATATATTTGTTTGTTTTGTTTATTTTCATCAAAAGACTATTTAAATATTTATTTATCAGATTTTCTGGTCACTTTAGTCTTTATGTTTGTCAGTATTTACTGACGTCACTCAGGCCACTTAAGTTGATCTCTTTTTTTTTTTAAGTTCTTTTTTTAAAAAACTTTCAGTTGTGGTAAAATAAAAAAGGTGGTTGAATAAAGGTTTTAATTTGAATTCAGTGCTTGTGTGTTCTTTATTAAAAGTAGGTCATTAAGCAATAGCATAAAACATCCAGGGCTGCAATTAAAATATATGTTAAATAATTATGATAATTATCGATATCGATCAATATGATTTATTTTTTATCGATATGCTTTTTTTCTATATCGTCCAGGCCTACGTAGACCTAACCCAGCTGACCTGAACCAGTTCTAAGGAGTGAATTACAAGATTGGTGAATCAGAGGCTAAAGGTCTCTGTACAAACAAGCGGCTGCTGGAAGAGAGTAGGTGAGTTGTGTTTAGTCTCTTTGCTAAAGAAATTAGGCAAAATTAAAAAGATGTTTGGTGGCTAGTACTATGGCTGTGACCCTATATGTACTGTTGATGAAGTTAGGTGCTGTTCTGAGCTATAGATTGGCGTTTTGGTTGAATGCGTAACTCTCTGTATTGCTAAAGTTGGTATAACTAGAGGAGCAAGCGGTCAGTAACATTCATCTCTGAGGGGGTGTCTAACTCTGTGTTACGATGTGTTTAACCCTAACTTAATTTACGCCGGAATATCCCTTTAAATTCACAAACAAATGGGTGACACTAACGACACTACGGCCTAGTCTTACCTTTTGATTGGTCCATTCTGCATGACCATGACCCCCTTATCATATATTTACTCCCATTCATACTGACCAGAAACTTAAAAATGCGCTCACTCTAACATGCCGTTACATGGATTGCAGGACAGGATCCAATATCAAGATATCCTTCTTTGATTCAGAACACTACTTAACAATAAACTTTTTCCCACAGTGTCAACAGGCTTTAGGGTGTGATCGGTACATCCTTGATATTCAGAGCTAATCACAGTCATTATGGGGTTTCAACCAATCAGAATCAAGTATTTAGTTCAGGTGCATTAAAAGTTAGGAAAAAAACTGCAGATTTATTGCAGCAGGAAATTCGAGCATAAACTTATTACTTATTTCTCGTAATAAAGGACAGTATTTGCAGAAACCTCGACTTTGCCCTCTGAGTTTCTCCCCCCACTGTGTCGGTTTGTGTTCGCCTGTGGTCTGTTTTACGGCTTTACGCAGCCTGAGAACAAACATTTGCTTAACACCACTTGAGTTTGAGTTTCACTAATTAAATATTTGAACTCCAGCCTCTAAAACCATCACAGAGCTGCGTGGTGTTCCTGGAAACACTCGAACACTGGCTTCAAATTTAATTTGAGAAGTTAATGCAGTAAAAAAAGTTTTTATTGTGGCCATCTGAAACATCCGTCCTGTTGTAAATCACCTCTAAACCAAGAATTCAGCATCATCCCGGACACAGATTAGTTAAAATTGCTGAGTTATTAGATCAGTCTTACGAGGCCCGTGATCTGGTCTACCAGGCATCCACTTTTGGACTCATCCATCAAGACAACAACCTTTCCTTTGATTGCTTTCCATCACAGCCAACAGCTGAAGAACAGTCTGTGTACGCCCCGCAGCAGACAAGCTTGGACCGCCGCCAGTCAAAGAAGTATGCACCGTTGGAGGACTGGACTGGACTGGACTGGACTTTCCCCCCGGTCTGGTGAGTGGAGCTTTGAGAAAATCAGACCCAACGAAAACAACCAAACTTTTCCTTTGACAGTGGCACCTAAAAATTTTGATTTGAGATTCTTTAAAACTCTTTGGGACCTAAAATGAATCAAAGTGAATTAGCGCACATCGAGAGACATTTTGCTGGTTAGGCGGCGCACCATGAAGGTACTAATGGGGCGCTCACACCAAGCGCAAGTAAAACATCAACTCGCTTCATTCGCGCAAATCTAGACATGTGAATGAACAGTATTTACTCGCTTTATTCGCGCGTCAACAGTAATTTCAACGGTAATCCCTGCCAATTCAACTGGCGGGATCAAGTGATAGACAAAGGTTTTTTTTTTTAATTTAACAGGTAATCTAACTTCCTCACTAACCCCCAATTTCCACCGCATCCGGAACGGCTACGAAAAGGCCGTATCCGCGGATCATAGCTGATAGTTTTTCCGTTTCGGTGCAGATCGCAAGAGTTCTATTTTTTCAGACTCCAGAGCATGCCGGACAGATTAACCCGTGCTGGAAAGGAAGTCGGGCACAGACACAAAATAAAACACCCGGCTTCTTTTCAAAATAAAACACTACATGTTTCAGGCAGATCATATTTCACGCCATGCAAACTGGTGGAGACGAACAAGTGAAAGGCAAGACAACTTGCATTTGAATCCACGGGTACTTGTGAGTTCTCGCGATTCCTGCAGTCCGTAATCCGCCACGAAATTCGCTTCACAAACGGATCCAGTTGGAATTGGCGTACGGCGAAGATTTGTCGCTGTTCCGGATCGGACCCTTTCCGGATGCGGTTGAAATGCCGGATCACTTTCCTCCATGTGATCCCCTTTTTATTCTGGTTTTGGTAATTGTAAGAAAAACTATCATATAATTCGTGACTCCCACACACCGACAAGATCAGTTTGTCCTCCATTTTAGATACCAGTGAACAATCGTCCATTTTCATACATCACCAGGCAACCTTGATTCAGACCTTCAGGCAGGTGTTATGAACTCCTTAGTAATCATGTTTAATAATCCTGATCTCAATATCAATCAAATTAACGGTGTTTCTGCTTCCTGCCAAACAACAGCGGTAAGTTTTCTTGAATGTTCTTCTGTCCGATTCATCATCTGTGCTGGTTTGAACCTGCTGCGTATTTCCGACTCTCGAATATTATCACGACTGGAGAAGTTAATCAGCTGGGACACTTTTAGAGACCTTTTCGATAAAAACGATGGAATTTTTCCATAAAACCGAGTCGTTTTATGGTTTTTCTCCAGAACTGAACATTTGGGACGAGTTTAGCACCTGCAAACATTCATCTCAACTATCAGCAGCCGAAGTAGAAAAAAAAATGGATCTCAGCCTTATCAAGATTGCTTTTGCACACCTCACTCTCTTAGATTTATGAATCCGAAGCCAGACGCTGATAGACGCAGTTAGCAGATTTGAAATCCGTCTCGTAAACACCGACGATCATCGATTGTCAGTTTGCTGTCAGTTGTCTTCGGATATTTCATCCCACACGTTTTTGCCGGAAAGTTTGAGTAATCGTTGAAACCGTCTCTTGATGAAACATTGTTGGTTCACCACGCAGCCAAACAGCAAATCAATTCCTCCGTGCGTTTTCCAAACGACCCTCGCAACATTTTTCCCCAATTTGTCCCGCAACTACGATCCAAATTCTTCTCTGATATCGGACCAAACAAAGAGCGCTCTGACGAAACGCTAACCTCCAGTGGTCGGTGTTTGAGGATCAGTTTAATGTGACCTGACAGTATCGGCGCTGTCGGTGTCCATTGGGGAAGATCAAACTCAGCTGCAAATGGAAAATGGAAACAAATGCTCTAAATGATTCCCGCTGTTTTTACCCTTCAGTCCTGACTAGCAGGACTCCTGTTAGAAAGTAGAGTTTGATTCGATCTCCTGAGGGGGTGAAAAAGTGTATAAACTCCATAAAATATTCCAACTTATCATCTTTTTAAATGTCGCAGTCGTGTTTGCAGTTAGTCCGCTGTCGGAAAGAGAGAAAAAACCCAAGAAACAACCACATCCAAGGGGAGTGTCGGTCAACTTGTGATGAATTTGATCAATTTAAAGACGTATTTAATCTACAAAATTGTAAAAACAAAATCAAATAGCTCTTCTGCGTTAAAATCAGACATGACTCTGAAGTGGAAATCACCGCATGGCTTTAAAAATCCACAGTCTGTGAGCAGAATTAGTCCTTCCAGTTACAAATGAAGGTTTAAACTGCAGAGGTGGGGGCTCGACGACTCGACTCGAGACTCGACTTGGACTTGAGTCCCCTTTTTGACTCGCTTGATGAAATCAAGAAACGACTTGGACTCGCTTGGGACTTGATTGCTAAAGAATTGAGACTTGACTTGACTTGAGCCCAGTGACTTGAAAAGTCAAGTCAAGTCTTTTCAAGTCACTTAATACCTTACAGCCCAAACCCTTTAAAAAGTGTCGCATCAACTAATAGTCAGGAATTACGGCCGTTGGTAACACCGTGTTGTGTTGCCAAGTCTGCTTGTTTTTGTCTTGTTTCTGGAGGTCTGTTTCCTTATTTCTCTCACGAAACTTGGCAACACTGTCTCAAACTCTAGCCTCCCTCATAACGACAACACCGGGAGGACTGAACATAAATCGCTCGCTAGTATTGCCCGCCTGTTTCCACGAGTTGCACTTGTTTTTGACTTGAAAGAAACGGTAAGGACTTGGTTGGGACTTGAAGCAAAATTCCTAGGACTTGGTCGGGACTCGAAACAAAAAGTTCAGGACTTGGACTTGACTTGGGACTTGAGAGCAAAGGACTTGGACTTGACTGGGGACTTGTCTGTGTTGACTTGGACTTGACTTGGGACTTGTCTGTGTTGACTTGGACTTGACTTAAGACTTGTCTGTGTTGACTTGGACTTGACTCGAGACTTGAGAGCAAAGGACTTGGACTTGACTGGGGACTTGTCTGTGTTGACTTGGACTTGACTTGGGACTTGTCTGTGTTGACTTGGACTTGACTCGAGACTTGAGAGCAAAGGACTTGGATTTGACTTGGGACTTGAGAACAAAGACTTGAGACTTGACTTGAACTTGACTTGGGACTTGTCTGTGTTGACTTGGACTTGACTCAAGACTTGAGAGCAAAGGACTTGAGACTCGACTTGGACTTGCAACATAAGGACTTTCCCCCACCTCTGTTAAACTGTATTATGCAAAGAGGAAACCACATGTAAACCTGATCCAGGGCTCTCTTTTTGGCTTATTTAAGGCGGACTGAGAGAATAAAAATCTGTCCTGCGGTCTCATAACTCAGACTTTGACATTTGTTTTGATTGTTTTAAAAAGAGGAGTAAACATTTCACATCATTCAGCCATTTCGAAGTTTCGCTGCTGGCATCGAGTTTACACACGAGCAGATTTTTTCAGTTTCATGTTTGTTTTGTTGAATTTGGCTCCTCTTTCAATCGTAGTTGGAGTTGAAAGGCTGAGGAAACCATCAAATTCTGTTTTTCTCAACTTTTAACAAAGCCAGTTTCCTGATAAAAATGGAGTTGCACTGATATTTTTTTTGTGTTCTCGAGCAGGTAGAGTTCAAGGAAAGTAAAGATTGGTAAAGTTCCTCACTCAAGCTTTAAGTTATTCTCTCTTTTTCATAATTAAGCACAAACCGTTCATTAAAAGTGACCTTTAGGAGAGGTAACAGGCCAGTTTAAGTAATTAAAGTAATTTATTCCCATGATACTCTGATGAAACTCTCCTCCTATAAACATATGTCGTCGCTCTTTGTCTTTTTCCATCTCCTCCCTCTCTTTCTGGCAGCCACCCTCCTCACAACACAACAAGCATTTCTCCAGATGTGTGTGTTTCCCCCCGACGCCGCAGCTGTCCACCCAGCCCTGCAGCTTATCTCCGAGCACGTGTGCGATTGTGTCGAGGTGGTGAGGAAACGCAACGGCGGAGGGAGTTAAAAGTTCAGACTAAGCATTACATGAAATATCGTGCGCGTGAGTCGAGGGACGATCGCGGGCTGCTGCCAGGTCAGCGTGTGTGAGTACTGTGCTGCGATTGTGGGCGTGAGCAGCTGGAAGTAAAGTTTACTCAAAATCTCAGATAACATCAGAACAGTCAGAACGTCTTAGATTTAGACTCTTGAAAGAGAAAGATTAACCAGAAGAAGATAAGAGAAGAGGAACTTCATTGATCCCTGAAGCGAGATTCAATAATCGGATTAATTTTAGTCAGAATGTTCACGGAAGTTTTATAATATCTGGATTTAAACCAGATCTGTTCAGACAGGAGACCACAACAGGTTTACGAGATTAACCAGATTTTTGTACCCCAATATTTGTTCAGAATCGTGGTGGTGCCACTTGCCTGTACAGTATCTGTTCAGGATGTCCCAATACAACTTTTTTACCTCCGATACGATACCAATATTGTAGTCTTCAGTATCGGCTGATTCCGACATTGATCCGATATTGGCACAAACCTGTGGGTGACAAGTTTTGCACTCAGTTGCAACGTCTTTACCAAACTTTGACGAAAAATTCTGCCACACAGCCGACATCACTTCTACTCCTTGCTACTTTGTTGGTACCTTGGTACACATTGTTGTTGTGATTTTGTTGTGATTCTGTTGTTGTGACATCCGATATTTGTTTTTTGCTGATATTGGACAGATATCCGATATCAATATCAGATCAGGACATCCCTAGTATCTGTACCCCACATGCTGTCTCTTACAACTATGGTTGGGCATCAAGTCTCGAGCATCGATGGGGATCGGGACTAACATTCCGATTCTCCCGGAACTGTTCAAATTTTAAAATTTCGATTGCCAAGTTTCGATGCCGGAGTCCACCAAACGGAAGAAATAGCCACTGAACACCAACGAAGAAGAAGCCGCCGAACACCAACGAGGATGAAGCGTATGAGACGATTAAGCATGATTGAACAACTCAGGATTCATGGAGGAGAAATACCCAAGTGCCCATCTTTGATGCGCTTCACTGGTCTTCCGCTAACTAGCCAGAACCAGAAAAGTGAAACAATAAATTACTTATTGTTCCATGTACAGTGGGTCAACTCAAATATCCAACTAACGTTAGCCCTCGTACTTTTTGGTAGATAAACAACCTGACAACAAAAATTGATGTTTATATACTGGTTGAAAATGTGAGAAATTCATAGAAAAGTTCTCAAAAAGTTCATATAATTTAAAAATTCATGGAGAAGTTCAGAAATTTCATCCAAAAAGAAGAACTCCAGTTAGCACCCTCATTTAAACCATGCATTTTTTAAATATCCTGTATCAAAATGAGGAATCGGAATCGGAACCGGAGTCATTCAAAATCAAACAATACCCAACCCTACTTACAACCCCGGTGCCAGAGGGATGGAAGATGGAGAGACACAGTGATCGTCCTGAAACCATGCGACACGAAAGGTGGAGATGTTTATAAACAAAACCAACAAAACAAAAAAACTGGTAGCTATCATTGTGTTTTCAAGTGTTCATTTATACCAAAACAAGGTTTTAGGCGACTGAAAATAAATTCCGAATTCAACGTTTTTTTAATGGGTTCCAGATCTGAGGATATTTGCGTCACAGACTTGTATAATGTTCCCCGTCAGTCAGCCATGTTTGAGTAAGACGATATTAACAACAATTTGCAGCATTTGAACAAACAGCTTTTAAACCAGTGAACACTGTAAACGCAGATGTTTGGACTGACTTCTAAAAAGAGGATTATGATTGGTTACTGCCAGCAAAAATGAATGAATTATCTGGTGGGTGTTTCAGGGTCGATAATGTAGATAGATCATAAAGTTCTGTGGGTTTTCTCTCATCGTTGTCTGTCTTAATTTTCTCCAGTTTTCAAGTTTTGCATAAATCATGTCATATTATTGTTATCGTGATATTCTATAATCATTATATCTGATTTCGTGACAGCCCAAATTGAAAAATCTGTCTCTAATTTATTGTTTTATTTTTCAAGTCTGACCAAGAGGTTATAATTCGGATGCCGTGTGTTTGGCAGGACGATGGGAAATCTTTTGGCCTGATATCCATGAACCCTGTTGGGAAGATAAAAGAAGAAAATCCAAGAGAGAGAGTCAACGATCCAGCTCACAAAAAGTCGATTGAAAGCAGATCTGAGTATAAAGTGCTTCTGTTGAAACATCCAGAGTTTGTTGAAACTGTTTCTGATTCCTGAACATGTAATGGAGTGCTCGATCTCTGTTTCCAATACATGATGAATTCGTGAAATATGTTGAATTTAAATAAAGGCAACTTAACAAACCAGGACCCCCTTATAGTTTGGGAGCATCTCCTCTGAGTGTCTGTATCTCCTTTTCCTCACTTGGTGTTATTAGTTAGTGTTTGGCCTACTTTTGTCAAAGATAACATACAGTCTTGGTTACTCTCCCACTCGACCCATCTGTGTTGTGAAAAAGAGAAGGTGCTTTGTATTGATTGCAGATCTGCCGGAACGATCAGAAGCGCTCTTGCACACGTGCGTGCGACAATAAAACTCTCTAATTCGAAGCCGATTTTGTACGTTTCACATTCACCGACCTGCCAGTTAATTTGTCGAAGAAGGAGGAAGTTCAATAAAGGAGTAGAAAAACTTGGATTGTCCCGCAGAGTCTTATTAAAGTTCGGTTTGAAGTGACATAAATGATGAGCCAAAGGTTTACTGCAGTGCCAACAGGAACCGATGAATCACATCGAATCGATTAAGTTTTCAGGCCGCCGACAGGTCATCACATGTTCTCAATAGTTTGTAACCATAAGAAGTTCCTTTAGTCGCCTGAAATTGTCATTAAAAAGTCATTCAGAAAGAAAAACAAACAATTCACCAAGAAAAATACTTTTAATTCTCTGATTTCCACTTTTATTTCTTTAAAGGATTCATACTTTTATATATTTTTTCAAGAAATACATCTTTCGTTTGGGAAGCACCTGGAGATCTGAAACTCTTACATTGCTCTTCTGTCTCCATCTGCAGGACATTTACGATTACTGCAGATGGAGACAGAATCCAAAAATCATTAAACATCCTGCCAGTGCACATTTTATGGGCCCTGGACCCAGAACCTGAACCTCATATCCATCATTCAGGATCTGGTATCTGCAGCTCTGAGGAGGCACGTGTCGGTAAATATGCCACATTCTGTCTCCGGTATCTTTTTGTTGGCTCTCTGGTGACGTGATGATATTTCACAATCAAACTTTGAGCTTTGAGTGAACGTCACAGAGACATTAATTCAGCCGAGTAAATCAAGTTCAGAGTCAGCAGCATTATTATCGCAGTAAATCACAACTTCATTGAAACAGCCAGGAAGTCAGTCTGGAGGCAATATGTGGGTGGATAGCAGTGTTGTTCTTTGTGTGAGTCTGCTAGTCCTGAGATGTATAATCCAGTTCTTTATCTTTACAGGGTGGAGGTCTACCTTGGGGAGCTTGGATGCTAATGTGATTGGCTAACACTGTATTTTAGCTTGACAGTTACATGAATGACGGACGCTAACATGACGACTCTAGGCGATTGTTTTAACTTCATCCAGTAAAGAGGTGATGATGGTTTCAACCAGCTGGTGGGCAAGTTCATGGAGATCCTGACTCTCAGGGGTCAAATCTCACAAGGCAGAGTCAAGGATGTCATATGAAAGCGCCTCCGCAAAAGCCTCCACTTCCGCGTCAAAGCATCCTCCTCCTGAGCCTCCTGGTAGATTTCGGCTTTGTCTCTATCATCCTCTAGGATTGGTTGGGGAGGCGATGGCAGGAGAACCTTCACCAGGTATCTGGTTCTTTCTTGCTCCAGAAGGAGGGGTGTCATTTGAGGGGCGTCAGGGTAGTTGATCGATCCCAAGAGGGGCAGCCCTGACTGGGTGAAAGGTGGGTTGCAGGGCTGGGTGTTTCCAGAAGTCTGGAACTCTTTGGCAACGTTGCTATCAGATTCGTCTGAACTTTTGGCTCGTCCAACATCACTTTTCTCTCCTCGTCTGATTCCAAAATCTTGAGCACATATCTTCTTCTACCAGCTTCCATCAGGGTCAACCTTGAGAAGCCTGGATGCTAATGTGATCAGCTAACACTGTTTTTCAGGTTGTAAGTGACATGGATGACGGCCGCCAACGTGACGACTCTAGGCAATTATTTTAGCTTCCTCCAGCGAAGAGGTGATGATGGTTTCAGCCAGCTGGTGGGCAAGTTCATGAAGATCCTGACTCTCAGGGGTCAAATCTCTGTTTCTGGAGCACAAGGCCGAGTCAAGGATGTCATACGAAAGCGCCTCCGCGAAAGCCTCCACTTCCACGTCAAAGCGTCCTCCTCCTGAGTCATCCATGGACAGCGAGTTTATCAGATGCTCCATCAGCTCGGCTCTAGGGTCGATGTCAGAGTCGTCTTTTTCATCCTTTGGGGTTGGTGGGGGAGGCGATGGTAGGAAAACCTTCGCCAGGCCCCCTTTGAGCTTCTTGGCAAAACTGTATCTGGTTCTCTCAAGCTCCGGGAGGAGGGGCGTCGTTGGAGGGGCGTCAGGGTAGTCGATAGATCCCAAGAGGGGCAGCCCTGACTGGGTGAAGGGTGGGTTGCAGGGCCGTATGTTAACAGAAGTCTGGAACTCTTCGGCAATGTCGCTATCAGATTCGTCTGAACTTTTGTCTCGTCCGCCATCACTTTCCTCTCCTTCTGATTCAGAACTCTTGAGCACATATCGTCTTCTACCAGCTTCCATCAGGGCCTCTTTAACCACAGCAGAGGCTAACTCCTCAGCTAACTTCTCCTGGTTTTGATTAAACCTGGACACCACTTCGACATCCACCATTTCCATTTGGCTTAGAAAAGACTGGATTATGTTCTCGGTCATATTTTGGGCAAACCTCTCAAGAACCTCATTGTTTAGGTGGCTTGTCCTGCAGCCATCGGATCTGCCAAGGCCTCCTTGATCGGGCTCTGGCACCCTTGGACCTGAACTCGCTTTCTGCATTGCACCCTGTGGGAATAAAAGTAATAATTTTCGTAAAATTGAAGGAAATATTGGTTTTCTTGGAGCCTGTTTTTTGCATTAAGAATATTATAAAGGTCAGGCACACGCATTAGTCCAAGGATGGTTTGAAACACTGCCTTGTTCCTATAATTACTGCAAATTCATGTTTTTATTTGAGCGTGTTTGCCAAACTTTTCAGTCTGGCAGGATAAAAACATTCTCTCTTGAGTGCTCTTCTTTTAGTTTAAGAGTTATAAATCCTGCCTTCATTCCCGGCGTGCTTCGGGAGGACAGTAAATCTAGATAAGCTGCTAATCTAAAGGACGCTCGAGTGAATTTTTAAGAAGCAGCAGAAAATAAATGGAAGAATAAACCCAAAGACAGATAGAATGAAAAAGTCCCTCTGATGGAAAGACAAACCACAGCTTCTCACCATATGAGCTGTCAGCCCGCCAACAGGAAGCCAAGTTTGGTATCAGAAACCTTCTTTGTACACATACGAGATTAATCCAGATTATACTTTACCTGATACACGTACCTCTGAGCCAAACTAAAGAAAGCTGTTGAGAAGTTGATCTCTGATAGATGTGACCTCTGTATCTATTTCAGCAAAATGGAGGTTCGCCAGGACAGACTCATGATGATTGGATAGTTTGACTAAAAACAGGTTTTTACACTGAGAGAAAGACAGAACCTGTCAGGGTGTTGCGGCTAACTGGTTTTAACATGAGCAGTAACATCAGCTGACAAAACTGTCATCGCTCTGCAGGACGTCATATTGAGCCTTACACAAAGCTTTTCCTGTCTGTGAGTAGTTTGTTTAACTAAATGGACAGAACAGAGACCAGGAAACGCTGCAGCAGCTCTGAATAAACCCTCAGTTAAGGTGTAAAGTCAACACTTAACTGTATGTTAATAATGAACATGTTTGTACTGAGGTCATGTCTTTGTTTGATTTCACCACAGAGACAAAAGATTCATCTAAACAAGCCGACCAAAATATCGCTGCAGGAAAGACATTTATTCATCCAGTATCACAACGAAGATGTTATTGTATTCTCACGTTGGTCTTAATTTTTCTACTTATTCATGATTGGTAAATGTGTCTAAAATGTGAAAATAGTGCCCTCTGGATGCTTTGTCTGTATTAAGAACATCCAAAGTAACCTTTGGATCCCATTCCAGCCCATGAATATAAAAAAGTGCCCTCTGGATGCCTTTTTAGTGCATTAAATGTAATAAATAGTACCCTCTGGATGCTCTGTCTGTATTCAGAATAGTAAAGGTGCCCTCTGGATGTCCTTTTTTTGCATTACATGTAACAAAAATTTCCCTCTGGATTCTCTGTCTGTATTGTAAGCATCAAAAGTGCCCTCTGGATGCTCTATTTGTATAAAGGACCTTGAAAGTGCCCTCTAGATGCTCTGTCTGTATAAAGAATATCAAAAGTACCCTCTGAATGCTCTGTCGGTGTATTAAATGTAATAGATAGTGCCCTCTGGGTGCTCTGTCTGTATTTAGAACATCAAAAGTACCCTCTGGATGCTTTTTCAGCACTTTAAATCTAATAAATAGTGCCCCCTGGGTGCCCTCCTCGAATGTAACATCTTTAAAAAGTGTCTATTAGACACCCTTACAAAACATAAAATTTGCCCTCTGGATGCTCTGTCTGTATTAAGGACATCAAAAGTGCCCTCTGGATGCTCTGTCTGTTATAAGAACATCAAAAGTGCCCTCTGGATGCTCTTTCAGTGCATCAAATCTAATAAATAGCGCTCTCTGGATGCCATCCTAGAATGTAAAATATTTTGAAGCAGTCTGTTGGATGCCCTTATCCGTTACAAAACAAAAGATGCTTTTCCAGTGTATCAAATATTATACAGATTATACAGACAAGGTGCCCTTTTCTTTTTTATGCCCCGGCCCCTTAAAAAATGCCTGATATGTCACTGTGTGTTTGTGTTTGTGTGATTGTGTGATTGACGGCGTGTTCACAGTTTGATCTTGGCAGCAGTCGCTCGGTGGACCACAACCCACGCTGAAAACGGACAGAGCTTTCAGAGGAGGACACAGAGGAGAATGAGACGCAGATGTGGAACAAATTACAGCTAAACTAAAGAATGCGCTCTCTTGGCGATTTCACTTGGATGACTGGACCAAAGTTTATGAGACAAGATGCTTCTTCACTACTTTATCTCCTCTGTTCCTGTTTGAGCCACGCCAGTATATGATCACGGTGATGGCGTGCACTTATTCGATGATGCATCAAGACAAACTTTTGACAGCAGTGACAAACACGGAAGCTGTTGAAATAGTTCAGGAAATGCAAAGCCTCGTATGACATTTCTATTTCACCGCCCTTCATAAAAAGAGACAAATGTATGAGTTAACCTTCTGCGATGGATTATTTAGAGTCTTAAAGTTGAATTTTGACTGAGAAGTGCAGATAATACATCTAGAAAATATCAGGAAGGTCATATTCACAGCAGACTAACTCACCAGTTTGCTCTTTGGTGTCTTCAGAGTAAGTGAGTGCAAACGGAAATGGTTTGACAAATGAGTTCACACGCTTCCTTCCTGAATATGTTTGCATGAGAGATTGTAGGTGTGTGCAAGACGGAAAAGGAGGGTGGGTGGGGAAGTGAAGAGTGTGAGAGAGTTTCAACCTGGTCAAAACATACTTTTTACAATTAATCCTTTTTGGCACACAGAGGATATTTGCATGCCTGGACTAGCGCCTCAGCTCACTTTCTCTCCCCCGTGCACACATTAGGGCTAAGTACTTGACAAAGACCTCATGTGTGTATCTTATGCAACAATCTCCTTTGGTAAGGAGAGTAATCCCTGAGGTTGTCAGATAAATTCAACATAATAGAAGTCAGAAATTACCCTTTAAATTAAATCGATTTTGTAAGTGTAATAAAAATTACAAGAAAATACCTAAACAGGATCCAAGTGCATGAAACCGACTGTTTAACTGGCGTTTTTTGCGAATCCTGAGAATTATCAAACGGTTCCTCCCTCCTTGGCTAAAGACAGAGACCGATAACTCTCCATCGAATGGTTTAAATGTTGGGCGAGGACAGCAGCAGGGAGGGGTCGAGAGCGGCGCTGTGAGATGATTTCTCTCTGTAGACTTCATTAGACACTGAGTAAACTACAGGCTGGTTCAGATCAAGTCGACATGGGGGTGAATTTGAACGGTTTTAATGATATTCTGACTGTGGAGACTCGGTGTAAAGGGATGATTTCAATTTAAAAGGTATTAGCAGTTCACTTTCTGTCAAAGGATGTTTGATTTTCTTCTCTTTAGATAGATTTCATGGCCTCTATTCCTGTCACCCAGACATGAAACCAACATGACCCCCCCTCACCCTTGGCAGCACTGAGTAGATTCGCTGCCAGCTCCCCCTCGGCGTCCATCTTGAATCTGCCCTCTGGTCACACAAGTGGGATTTTACGGCCCTCTGTTATCCTAACTGTTACCGCGGCAACTCGGTGTTGTGGGCCCCAGAAGGCCCTCCGTGCTCTCTCTGCTTCGGTCCAGGAAATACTTATCTGTGTGTCAGTGAGCTCATTGCTCAACAGCAACGTTTAAGGAGAATTCAGGGGTGATTTTGGAGCGTCTGAAGGGAAATCAGGAACTGACAGGTGACATCATTCAAACAAATTAAAGGGATATTCCGGCGTAAAATTAATTTAGGGTCAAACACACCATAACACCAAGTTAGACACCCCCTCGAGAGATAATAGTTGCTGACCGCTTGCTTCTCTGGTTATACCAACTTTAGTAACAACTACATGATAGCAATAGAGAAACACGTGCTTGACCAAAATGCCACTCTATAGCCACAAATAATGCTCAGAACAGCACCTAACTTCATCAACAGTACATATAGGGTCCCAGCCACAGCACTAGCCACCAAACATCTTTTTAACTTTGCCTAATTTCTTTAGCAAAGAGACGAAACACAACTCACCTACTCTCTTCCAGCAGCTGCTTGTTTGTAGTGAAAACTTGGGCCAGTCCATTACAGACTACAGTGGGGTTTCGCAGCTCAAGGAAGAACATTTATGATCATTTCTTCATGGAAATACAATCAGACTAAGATGCTAAGGCAGAGGAACTACCGCGTCTGCAGTGAAAAATGATTAATATGATGATTATTACTTCAAGGAAATGATAAAGAAATGATCATAAATGTTCTTCCTTGAGCTGTGGCACCCCACTGTAGTCTGTAATAGACTTGCTCGAGGTCTCCCCACACATAAGCAGCTGCTGGAAGAGAGTTGGTGAGCTATGTTCAGTCTCTTTGACAAAATCCTACCTTCCTATCCTGCTTTCTCCACCGGTTCTCTCTCTCCCTTCCTCCAACACCTTACCACACATTTCACCTCTTACACACTCATGCATGCACGCACCCACACCACTGATCTACTGATCCTCACACCCCATGGTTTGTTTGTGTTCACCTCCTAAGTTGCTGTTTTGCTATCTCCCAACAAATTCCTTACTTTTACGTTAACTAGTGCACCTCCCGTTGTTTTTGTCGCGGCTGAAGAGCCAGGTCGTGACAGGCTAGTACTGTGGCTGGGACCCTATACGTACTGTTGATGAAGTTAGGTGCTGTTCTGAGCATCATTTGTGTCGTTTTGGTTGAGGTTTGTTTATGGCTCCTCAGACCACTGTGTATTGCTATCGTGCGGTCGTCACTCAAGAAGCAAGCGGTTTGCAACATTCATCTCTCGAGGGGGTGTCTAACTCTGTGTTACGGTGTGTTTGACCCTAAATCAATTTCACGCCAGAATATCCCTTTAAGGTAAAGTTACACTGACGCGTTTGGTTTGGCTTACTTTTGTACACAGAGGAGAAACAGGCTGAAATCACTAAGTGAAACAAGGTCAACCTCACAACTACAATAGAAAACCTTCATTACGGGTCATTTGAGTCCTTCAGATCCGTCTTATGGTTCTCATAAGCAGATGGAATTCACTCACTTGTCAACACTGATTAAAATCATACATTCAATCCAAACAAGAGCTTTACATCATAACTTATCCCATCAGAAATATGAACATCTGTTTCGGCGCTTTTACAACTTATTTTGGCTAACCTAATGAAAATCAGATGTCCTGTCTGATTTAATCACTGCTTTACACAATCTCAAGCGATGTTTACTCATAAACTCTGACTATAACATCATTTTTCTGACATTTATTGATATGTTTTACACAGTAGGCCTATTGTAAGAATCTCTGATCATGCGCAGTAAGGGCACGGTGCATGTCACGTGTGTAAATATTATGCCTGTCATGAGATAAACTCGTAACCGGCTTCAGTTAAAACTCGTGCCTCGCTCAGGAAATCGTAAATAAAACCCCCAATGTGCTTTTAAAGACTGCATTTGGTCGTTGGAGTGTTTGAAATCCCTCATACATGGAGTTCGTTTGATTTAAACCGCAACCGTTAAAGTGGGCGGGACTTATCTGAACAGTTTATAAGATGTTTCAACTGTTAGTCGAAGGAAATTACTTAATTAAACTTCATATAAGCGTAAACAAAATAAACACACAAATACAAGTGATTTTATGTCGTTTTTTTGGTTTAAAATTTAACAAACAGACACCTCGGGCGGAGCCGGAGTAGTGAAACCAACGCTCCCTTGGCAGCCGCATCCTTAGCGGCTCCGCGATTGGCCCAGCGGCTCAAATTCCAGCCAATGAGAGCGCAGCGCAGCAGATTTGGATTCGCAGCCGAATCACTTTTGTCCTCCGAGCTCAGAGTCGAGGAGAAACACAGCGACACTGGACTATCTGCCGCAGCTTCTTCGTGTTTAAGTGAAGGATTGAGCAAAAAGAGGATAAACTGAGGAGAAAAGGTAGGTTAAAACGATAAGACGAGAAGGTTTTAGAGCGGAAATGTGAAATTTAGAGGCGGTTTCCGTGTGGAGACACCGCCTTGCAGACACACAGATGCAAATCTTCTGTGGAGGCTTTTTTGAGATCTTTTCGAGTTAGTAAAATGATCCAAAACTTTGATCAAGATTTTATTTTTGCAATTACGACTAACCCGCCTTTTTATTTGGCGCTTTCTCTTTGCACACAGTTACATTGGAGTTTGTTTTCGTGGATAAAACACCCAGACATGCCTGTACCGAGGAGGAGGAATCCCATAGCTGCAGTTGGGAGTAAAATACCCAAACCTAATGCAGCAACCAGTGAAAATCAGGTAAAAGAAGCATGCATTTATTCTCATTTTACTCCAAAAGTGTGCAGACAAAGCAGGAGTACTGCTGCTGTTTCATTAAGAATCGATGTGAAGAGGAAAAAAGTGCAAAAAAAGAAATCCAGGAGAAGTTTCAGTCTTTGTGTGAGGTTTGGTTTCAGTCTCATGTTGTTGTCTTGCAGGATGAGGGATCTCAGGCGAAGAGGTCCACCTCCCCTCCTCATGGAGCTCCCAAGAAGAGGACTGCTTTCATCGACATCACTAATGTAAGTCCTGTCCTAGAGGATGATGGGATAAGTCTGGTTGGTTTAAGTTCAATGTGTGTATTTACAGAGATCCAGTTTGGAAAAAGCCTAATAATGTTGCTGTCTTTGTAAAAGAGGTGTAAAAAGTCAATTTGTTGTCTTTTTTTAGTTGTATGTATCAGTCACCATAGATGAGTGAAGTAAGGCTGTTTAAAATATTAATCTATGTGCTGTTAGATGCTGCTGTTTTTGTCTACTTCATAGCGAACAATTTGTAGAGCGTTGTTGCAATGAGTCAGTTCCAGCTCTGTTTTGTATATGACAGAAAAAGTCCTTAAAGGGATATTCCGTCGTAAAATTAATGAAGGGTCAAACACACCGTAACACCGAGTTAGACACCCCACACCACATGAATTTGTCGACCGCTTGCTTCTCTAGTTATACCACCAAACATCTTTATAACTTTGCCTAATTTCTTTAACAAAGAGACTAAACACAACTCACCTACTCTCTTTCAGCAGCCACTTGTTTGTAGCGAGATCTCAGGCCAGTCTATTACAGACTACAGCGGAGTTTCACAGCTCAAGGAAGAACATTTATGATCGTTTCTTTATTATTTCCTTAAAGTAATTATCACCATATTAATCATTTTGTTCTGTAGACGCGGTAGGTCTTCTGCCTTAGCGTCTCCGTCTGATTGTATTTCCATAAAGAAATGATCATAAATGTTCTTCCTTGAGCTGCGAAACTCCGCTGTAGTCCATAATGGACTGGCCTGAGGTCTCACTACAAACAAGTGGCTGCTAGAAGAGAGTAGGTGAGTTGTGTTTAGTCTCTTTGCTGAAGAAATTAGTCAAAGTTAAAAAGATGTTTGGTGGCTAGTACTATGGCTGTGACCCTATATGTCCTGTTGATGAAGTTAGGTGCTGTTCTGAGCATTATTTGTGGCTATAGAGTGGCGTTTTGGTTGAGCGCGTGGCTCTCTGTATTACTATCATGCGGTTGTTACTAAAGTTGGTATAACTAGAGAAGCAAGCGGTCGGCAACATTCATCTCTCAAAGGGGCGTCTAACTCGGTGTTATGGTGTGTTTGACCCTAAATTAATTTTACGCCAGAATATCCCTTTAAACTGACAGGTGTAAAAACTCCTGCAGCAATTTCTAGTGTTTTGTGTGTTTCATGGCTGCAAAAGTCAGAATTCCTCAAATCCTCCCACCATGGGTGTTTGTTTTGCACATATGACGTGGTGGTGCACGCAGGTATGGGCTACAAAAATCAGCCACTGAAAACGCACAAGTATTTCAAACCCGCTGTTGAGTGTTGACAGAAATAAACCCAACAGTGCGACTTCTCACTCTGCGATATGGCATCCTGGTATATGAAGACACTGCAGGCCCAGATTGTGCGAAGGAGAACTTGGCTCCCTCCAAGGTGTTGTTGCATCGCTCTACATGTTTGGAACATTTGTTGTAAGAGGTTTTAGATTCAGAGGAAGACCTGGAAAGTGTTTGGTCGTAGTTTCTCAAACGCATGAAGATGAAGACTTCAAATCTAGACGTGGAGCTCCTGAGCTGTGGTGACATTAAAATGTTCACACTCTGCGTCCTTTTATTGTCGAGTGCCAACTAACACTTCCAACATGTTTGTATGTAGGTGTATCTGTGTTCCCAGCAGTCGTTCCCCGGGGTGTGAATGTGTGTACTCGGCTTTAACATCAGGGTGTGAATGAGCGTTGTGTTCGTCAGGAGCTGCTGCTGAGAAACCAACAGGGTGCTGAGAACTCCGAGCCAAGACGTGGAGGATGATGGTTTTTTAGTGAGGCGGGAATGAGCGACTAAAAACCCTAAAGTCAGATCCTTTTCCTTAAAGGCTCACAAGGTGCAGATCAGCATCCCGGGGAGGAAGAAGGACACGTCCAAGAAGCAGGCGAAGAAAACGAGCGCCGCCTCAGTGACGACGAAGAACCAAGCCAACCTGATAAAGTAACAATCATTTTTTTCCTTCTTCTTTAAACGACACGCCTTGTTTTTTGTCGTTGTCAACCGTGTCTTTTTTTTTTCTTCGCAGGTCCTCGTCTGTTAGCTCAGACGGGACGCCAAGTGAGAGAGACAAGACCGACACAGACGAGGAGAGGGAGGAGGCGCAGAAGGATGCAGCAGCTCCAGTCGAAGAGCTGGTGGCTGCTGCCGCCGCTGCTGCGCCCCCTGCTGTCCGGGAGGTTCCGGCACACCTGCAGAAACAACAAGTAAGACGGTTTTACCAGATACAACTGAAAGTGAGATTTTGAATTTGAGGATTTCATCAGACCCTGAGAAGTTACAAAGCCCCCCAAAGTGTCCTGAAGATGTAGTTTCCTTTCCTTTCCTTCCTTCAGATCCCAGAGGAGTTTGACATCGACTCTGAGAACGCCGAGGACTGTTACATGTGCCCCGAGTACGCCAAGGACATCTTCGACTACCTCAAAAAAAGAGAGGTGAGAGACCCTGAAACCAAACCGACTCTCCTTCTGAAAACACGACTCCCAAAGCTCATTCCTCTGTTTTGGTCTGCAGGAGAAGTTCGTCCTCTCTAACTACATGCCCCAGCAGCCCAGTCTGAACACAGAGATGAGGGCGATCCTGATTGACTGGCTGGTTGAAGTGCAGGTGAGCGCTCCTGCTGCGTATTTGTGCTCATAAGAGTCTCTCAGGGTGTAACGCGGCTGCAGTAATCTAGTTTGTAAATTAAAAGTGAAATCAGTGCTGATTAAATCTCCACAGGCTTCAGATTAAAAGTGGTTTTGAAGCACATAATTAGAAACATCAAGAGGACGCTCAGCGGGGAGCCAGACACCAAATTACAAAACAGAGCGTGACTTTATTTCTTCTCTCTGTGCGGCACGGTGACGGTTTCTGCCTCTGTGTTTTTCTTCAGGAGAACTTTGAGCTGTTCCATGAGACCCTGTACCTGGCGGTCAAGATGACAGACCACTACCTGTCCCAGACTCCGGTGCACAGGGAGATGCTGCAGCTCGTGGGCTCCACCGCCATGCTCATCGCCTCCAAATTCGAGGTAACGACTGACATTAAAACGTCGACCTTAATGCGCACAAAGTTTCCAAAAGCGCATTTTTCACTCCTTTGTGTTTTCTCTTGATACTCCAGGAGCGCAGTCCACCCTGCGTCGACGACTTCCTCTACATCTGCGACGATGCGTACAAGAAGGAGGAGCTTATCTCCACAGAGGCCAACATCCTGCAGGCGCTCCGCTTTGACATCAACATCCCCATCCCGTACCGCTTCCTCAGACGCTATGCCAAGGTGAGTGTCTGTGACCTCGCAGGCGGAAAGCCGCTCCTTTTAACCCTCCGCTTGTCTTGACTGTCCTCTTTGCGTCCCCGCAGTGTGTGAGCGCCGGTATGGACACGCTGACTCTGGCGCGGTACTTCTGTGAGATGAGCCTGATGGAGATGGAGCTGGTGACAGAGAGGGGGTCGCTGCTGGCCTCCGCCTGCCTGCTGATGGCGCTGGTCACCAAAGACCTGGGCGGATGGGTAAGTCTGTTTTATGAAGCACCCGTCACAGATACAAGCAGACAGCCTTTGATTGAATGAATATAAAATATGCCGTTTTGTATCATTTACTGGTCAGTATCGTTAATAAAAAACAGGACTTTGAAGGTACCAGGCCTTTATTTGAAGCAACCAGGCCTTTATTTGAAGCACATATTCATGCTTATAAAGAGGCAAGGAGAAACGCACAGGATGAACCCCTTGGTTCTGAAGGTCCAGAAGTGTTCTGTTAGTTATCGTGTCTATATCAAGATATAAACATTCAAGATATTAATGTAACAAAATCAACTATTTAGATTTTCCCTGAATTCTAATCAGTAAAACAGCACTTTCCACATTCTTTTGTATGGTTTTAATTTTCCTTGTTACTTGGCAACCCGTACTTGTATTGTTTCCTATTGATATTGAGATTTTAAATTTCGTCCTTGTCGTTCAGTCTTACGGCTAAAACATACAGGATGCATATTTGGAGCGTGGCAGCAGCGTCGTGTATCACGCAGCAAATAGGTTGCCATACTAATCAATGCAGCAAATCATACAGGACGCGTATCAGCTCCGTCGCGGCATCGCATCGAGAGCAGCACCGCCAAAGATACTCGCCGAGTCTATTTTGCTGCTCTGCGCTTCCAACTCGTGTCAATCCACGCAGAGAGGATCGTTTGTGTCGTGAATGCCATCCAGTATTTCAAAATAAAACACCATAAACGAACTCCTGACTGAGTATCATTTGGTGTAGATCCCTTTATTAAACACCAGTAAACCTGCAAAAACCCAAACTGTAAAATCATGTTACTTTTTCACAAAAAGTAGAAGCTCAACGGTCACTGAATTACATCCAAATTAGCAGGAAATCGACCACAGAAAGGAAAAACAACCTGTTGTGAGCATGTTGTTTCCTCTATACTGAGCCAAGCTGCACCACGCTGCTGCTACACTCCAAATATGCATCCTATATGCTGCTCTATATGTTTTCGGCTTTAGATTCATTCTGCATATAGATATACATTAAGCATTTTCATGAAGGCCAACACGCTAAATGGATTGCGTGGTACACACACAAACTGATGTGGTTGGTTGTCCGGCTGTCACACCGGTCTAAAGTCTGCAGCTCTCTATCTCTCTCTCGTGAACTAACCCTCCGCCTTTCAATTTAAATGTAAATAGTTTTTCCCTCTAAATTGGAGTTATCATTGTCGCAGTACTACAAGGCATGCTGGGTAATTTCATTTTGTTCCCGGCTGCCTCTGGAATCAGCTGCCGTGCGATTTTTAGCTGTTTAGAGATGATAAT